>UELW01000278.1:2871870-3477532 GCA_900490495.1 Danionella dracula
GTAGCTACGAGAGAGGGTAGAGTACAGTACAGAGGGTGACCAGTAGCTACGAGAGAGGTGTAGAGTACAGTAGAGAGGGTGACCAGTAGCTACGAGAGAGGTGTAGAGTACAGTACAGAGGGTGACCAGTAGCAACGAGAGAGGTGTAGAGTACAGTACAGAGGGTGACCAGTAGCTACGAGAGAGGTGTAGAGTACAGTACAGAGGGTGACCAGTAGCTACGAGAGAGGTGTAGAGTACAGTACAGAGGGTGACCAGTAGCTACGAGAGAGGTGTAGAGTACAGTACAGAGGGTGACCAGTAGCTACGAGAGAGGTGTAGAGTACAGTAGAGAGGGTGACCAGTAGCTACGAGAGAGGTGTAGAGTACAGTACAGAAGGTGACCAGTAGCTACGAGAGAGGTGTAGAGTACAGTAGAGAGGGTGACCAGTAGCTACGAGAGAGGTGTAGAGTACAGTAGAGAGGGTGACCAGTAGCTACGAGAGAGGTGTAGAGTACAGTACAGAGGGTGACCAGTAGCTACGAGAGAGGTGTAGAGTACAGTAGAGAGGGTGACCAGTAGCTACTAGAGAGGTGTAGAGTACAGTACAGAGGGTGACCAGTAGCTACGAGAGAGGTGTATAGTACAGTACAGAGGGTGACCAGTAGCTACGAGAGAAGTGTAGAGTACAGTACAGAGGGTGACCAGTAGCTACGAGAGAGGTGTAGAGTACAGTAGAGAGGGTGACCAGTAGCTACGAGAGAGGTGTAGAGTACAGTACAGAGGGTGACCGGTAGCTACGAGAGAGGTGTAGAGTACAGTACAGAGGGTGACCAGTAGCTACGAGAAAGGTGTAGAGTACAGTACAGAGGGTGACCAATAGCTACGAGAGAGGTGTAGAGTACAGTACAGAGGGTGACCAGTAGCTACGAGAGAGGTGTAGAGTACAGTACAGAGGGTGACCAGTAGCTACGAGAGAGGTGTAGAGTACAGTAGAGAGGGTGACCAGAAGCTACGAGAGAGGTGTAGAGTACAGTAGAGAGGGTGACCAGTAGCTACGAGAGAAGTGTAGAGTACAGTACAGAGGGTGACCAGTAGCTACGAGAGAGGTGTAGAGTACAGTAGAGAGGGTGACCAGTAGCTACGAGAGAGGTGTAGAGTACAGTAGAGAGGGTGACCAGTAGCTACGAGAGAGGTGTAGAGTACAGTACAGAGGGTGACCAGTAGCTACGAGAGAGGTGTAGAGTACAGTACAGAGGGTGACCAGTAGCTACGAGAGAGGTGTAGAGTACATTAGAGGGGTGACCAGTAGCTACGAGAGAGGTGTAGAGTACAGTACAGAGGGTGACCAGTAGCTACGAGAGAGGTGTAGAGTACAGTACAGAGGGTGACCAGTAGCTATGAGAGAGGTGTAGAGTACAGTACAGAGGGTGACCAGTAGCTACGAGAGAGTATAGAGTAGTAGAGTACAGAGAGAGGGTGACCAGTAGCTACGAGAGAGGTGTAGAGTACAGTAGAGAGGGTGACCAGTAGCTACGAGAGAAGTGTAGAGTACAGTACAGAGGGTGACCAGTAGCTACGAGAGAGGTGTAGAGTACATTAGAGAGGGTGACCAGTAGCTACGAGAGAAGTGTAGAGTACAGTACAGAGGGTGACCAGTAGCTACGAGAGAGGTGTAGAGTACAGTACAGAGGGTGACCAGTAGCTACGAGAGAGGTGTAGAGTACAGTACAGAGGGTGACCAGTAGCTATGAGAGAGGTGTAGAGTACAGTAAAGAGGGTGACCAGTAGCTACGAGAGAGAAGTAGAGTACAGTACAGAGGGTGACCAGTAGCTACAAGAGAGGTGTAGAGTACAGTAGAGAGGGTGACCAGTAGCTACGAGAGAAGTGTAGAGTACAGTACAGAGGGTGACCAGTAGCTACGAGAGAGGTGTAGAGTACAGTAGAGAGGGTGACCAGTAGCTACGAGAGAGGTGTAGAGTACATTAGAGAGGGTGACCAGTAGCTACGAGAGAGGTGTAGAGTACAGTACAGAGGGGTGACCAGTAGCTACGAGAGAGGTGTAGAGTACAGTACAGAGGGTGACCAGTAGCTACGAGAGGTGTAGAGTACAGTAGAGAGGGTGACCAGTAGCTACGAGAGAGAAGTAGAGTACAGTACAGAGGGTGACCAGTAGCTACGAGAGAGGTGTAGAGTACAGTACAGAGGGTGACCAGTAGCTACGAGAGAGGTGTAGAGTACAGTACAGAGGGTGACCAATAGCTACGAGAGAAGTGTAGAGTACAGTAGAGGGTGACCAGTAGCTACGAGAGAGGTGTAGAGTACAGTACAGAGGGTGACCAGTAGCTACGAGAGAGGTGTAGAGTACAGTACAGAGGGTGACCAGTAGCTATGAGAGAGGTGTAGAGTACAGTAGAGAGGGGACCAGTAGCTACGAGAGAGAGTAGAGTACAGTACAGAGGGTGACCAGTAGCTACGAGAGAGGTGTAGAGTACAGTAGAGAGGGTGACCAGTAGCTACGAGGAAGTGTAGAGTACAGTACAGAGGGTGACCAGTAGCTACGAGAGAGGTGTAGAGTACAGTAGAGAGGGTGACCAGTAGCTACGAGAGAGGTGTAGAGTACATTAGAGAGGGTGACCAGTAGCTACGAGAGAGGTGTAGAGTACAGTACAGAGGGTGACCAGTAGCTACGAGAGAGGTGTAGAGTACAGTACAGAGGGTGACCAGTAGCTACGAGAGAGGTGTAGAGTACAGTAGAGAGGGTGACCAGTAGCTACGAGAGAGAAGTAGAGTACAGTACAGAGGGTGACCAGTAGCTACGAGAGAGGGTGTAGAGTACAGTACAGAGGGTGACCAGTAGCTACGAGAGAGGTGTAGAGTACAGTACAGAGGGTGACCAATAGCTACGAGAGAAGTGTAGAGTACAGTAGAGAGGGTGACCAATAGCTACGAGAGAAGTGTAGAGTACAGTACAGAGGGTGACCAGTAGCTACGAGAGAGGTGTAGAGTACAGTAGAGAGGGTGACCAATAGCTACGAGAGAAGTGTAGAGTACAGTACAGAGGGTGACCAGTAGCTACGAGAGAGGTGTAGAGTACAGTAGAGAGGGTGACCAGTAGCTACGAGAGAGGTGTAGAGTAGAGAGGGTGACCAATAGCTACGAGAGAAGTGTAGAGTACAGTACAGAGGGTGACCAGTAGCTACGAGAGAGGTGTAGAGTACAGTACAGAGGGTGACCAGTAGCTACGAGAGAGGTGTAGAGTACTGTACAGAGGGTGACCAGTAGCTACGAGAGAGGTGTAGAGTACAGTACAGAGGGTGACCAGTAGCTACGAGAGAGGTGTAGACTACAGTACAGAGGGTGACCAGTAGCTACGAGAGAGGTGTAGAGTACAGTAGAGAGGGTGACCAGTAGCTACGAGAGAGGTGTAGAGTACAGTAGAGAGGGTGACCAGTAGCTACGAGAGAAGTGTAGAGTACAGTACAGAGGGTGACCAGTAGCTACGAGAGAGGTGTAGAGTACAGTACGTAGAGAGGGTGACCAGTAGCTACGAGAGAGGTGTAGAGTACAGTACAGAGGGTGACCAGTAGCTACGAGAGAGGTGTAGAGTACAGTAGAGGGTGACCAGTAGCTACGAGAGAAGTGTAGAGTACAGTACAGAGGGTGACCAGTAGCTACGAGAGAGGTGTAGAGTACAGTACAGAGGGTGACCAGTAGCTACGAGAGAGGTGTAGAATACAGTACAGAGGGTGACCAGTAGCTACGAGAGAGGTGTAGAGTACAGTACAGAGGGTGACCAGTAGCTACGAGAGAAGTGTAGAGTACAGTACAGAGGGTGACCAGTAGCTATGAGAGAGGGTAGTGTAGAGTACAGTACAGAGGGTGACCAGTAGCTACGAGAGAGGTGTAGAGTACAGTAGAGAGGGTGACCAGTAGCTACGAGAGAGGTGTAGAGTACAGTACAGAGGGTGACCAGTAGCTACGAGAGAGGTGTAGAGTACAGTAGAGAGGGTGACCAGTAGCTACGAGAGAGGTGTAGAGTACAGTAGAGAGGGTGACCAGTAGCTACGAGAGAGGTGTAGAGTACAGTACAGAGGGTGACCAGTAGCTACGAGAGAAGTGTAGAGTACAGTACAGAGAGTGACCAGTAGCTACGAGAGAGGTGTAGAGTACAGTACAGAGGGTGACCAGTAGCTACGAGAGAGGTGTAGAGTACAGTACAGAGGGTGACCAGTAGCTACGAGAGAGGTGTAGAGTACAGTAGAGAGGGTGACCAGTAGCTACGAGAGAGGTGTAGAGTACAGTACAGAGGGTGACCAGTAGCTATGAGAGAGGTGTAGAGTACAGTAGAGAGGGTGACCAGTAGCTACGAGAGAGGTGTAGAGTACAGTAGAGAGGGTGACCAGTAGCTACGAGAGAGGTGTAGAGTACAGTAGAGAGGGTGACCAGTAGCTACGAGAGAAGTGTAGAGTACAGTAGAGAGGGTGACCAGTAGCTACGAGAGAAGTGTAGAGTACAGTACAGAGGGTGACCAGTAGCTACGAGAGAGGTGTAGAGAGGGTGACCAGTAGCTACGAGAGAGGTGTAGAGTACAGTACAGGGTGACCAGTAGCTACGAGAGAGGTGTAGAGTACAGTACAGAGGGTGACCAGTAGCTATGAGAGAGGTGTAGAGTACAGTAGAGAGGGTGACCAGTAGCTACGAGAGAGGTGTAGAGTACAGTAGAGAGGGTGACCAGTAGCTACGAGAGAGGTGTAGAGTACAGTAGAGAGGGTGACCAGTAGCTACGAGAGAAGTGTAGAGTACAGTAGAGAGGGTGACCAGTTGCTACGAGAGAGGTGTAGAGTGGGTGACCAGTAGCTACAAGAGAGGTGTAGAGTACAGTACAGAGGGTGACCAGTAGCTACGAGAGAGGTGTAGAGTACAGTAGAGAGGGTGACCAGTAGCTACGAGAGAGGTGTAGAGTACAGTACAGAGGGTGACCAGTAGCTACGAGAGAGGTGTAGAGTACAGTACAGAGGGTGACCAGTAGCTACGAGAGAAGTGTAGAGTACAGTAGAGAGGGTGACCAGTAGCTACGAGAGAGGTGTAGAGTACAGTAGAGAGGGTGACCAGTAGCTACGAGAGAGGTGTAGAGTACAGTAGAGAGGGTGACCAGTAGCTACGAGAGAGGTGTAGAGTACAGTACAGAGGGTGACCAGTAGCTACGAGAGAGGTGTAGAGTACAGTACAGAGGGTGACCAGTAGCTACGAGAGAGGTGTAGAGTACAGTAGAGAGGGTGACCAGTAGCTACGAGAGAGGTGTAGAGTACAGTACAGAGGGTGACCAGTAGCTACGAGAGAGGTGTAGAGTACAGTACAGAGGGTGACCAGTAGCTACGAGAGAGGTGTAGAGTACAGTATAAAGTGTGACCATTATGAATATGTAATTTCCCCAAAAAAATGTGCAAATTTGAAATATAATCAAATGGCACACCCTCGAATACAAAATAAAGAACAATATTCTTAGTTGATAAATCACAATGATGAGTAGTTTTCTCTTGAATGTAAGATAAATTCCTCGGTTCGATGACCTCCACCCAGTGAATGAAAAAAAATCGAGATCTCGTTCAAGTTTCAAAAAGAGAGCGATGCAACTGAGAGAAAGAGGACGACACAGCATCACAGCAATCCTAATATATAATTTAACTGGTTAAACATTTGTAAAAAAAGACAGATGTAAAGGGTTACAATTAGCATTGATTAATAAAAAAAAAACTCCCCTATAAAAAGGACCGTTCCCAGCTTAATTAGAAACGGGCCTGCACCGGTTCAGCCCTCTCTGAGCACTGATCTCCAGAGAGCATTACTGACGTAATCTAGTGACTGAGGATGTGGAGCCAAGATGATCTGAAAAATATTGGATTAGTACAATTTGGTTCATAAATAAATAGCACCATTCAAATGTAAAATTTATATATTATAACAATGTTCTTGCATTTTCAAGTTAAAGTTAAATATTCCCTTTAATTTGTACAGGTATGCATTTCACCAGAATTCATTTGAAAAAAGGTTCACAGAATTGAGTTTATTACGTTTTCAGATGTTTGTCATGAAATATTTACGATCTATAAAGAACTGCGTTAGATGTGACTGTGAGGATGCAATAATTTTCCAAAAAATGGGGGTCTCTGTTCCAAAGTGCATCTGAATGAATTAGATTAATTTCTTGATTAAAATATTTTTATGTTTACAGAATTGAGTTTAGGGTTCAAATTGGTTTCAGTTAGTTTGCAGATAGAGTTCTGTTTATGCTCAAATCCAGTTTATTTGCAAGCAGGGTTTTAGAATGTGCTGTCCTTTTTTAAAATAGATTGTTTGTTTGAAGAATGGTTCCATTATATGTGCATTAGGCACACATTTTACTCCATAATTATCGTGACCATCATCTCAACTAACACCTTCCACTTATTATAGTCCTAAAATATTGTCCCTTTTACTCAGTTCTTCTGGCTTGATTCTGGAAAACAATGCATTCAGATTGAATCTGAAATACGCAACAAAATAATGCTGTAAAATAACCCCATGGTATTCTTAAAAAACATCCTCAAGGTGGCGCTGTATGCTGTGCTTAACAAGTATGGCAAGGCAGCGCCTTCATGCATAAGCCAAGTTCCTCTGATTTAACATCATCACAACTCAACTCAATTCTGCAAGGTTTGCTAAAAAATGTGTTAGGTGTAAACAAAATTATATATTATATATATTAAAGTGTGCCTTCGTTTTAGCATCTAAGGTTCTTCTTCTAAATATCTGATGGTTCAAAGAAAATTGATCTTGACTTCAGAGAAAAACAATACAAACTAAACTGTAGTTATAAAAAGAAGTACTGAATATCCTGGAACAATGAGCTTAGCATTATTTTATTTAAAGAATACCTCTGGTTGTTAGTCTAACACTGAATAACTAGAGAACTAAAATGTAAAGCATCAAATAAAATCGAATTTAATTCTGTAGAAATCAGTAACTTGTAAAACTTTCAAAAGTAAACAGACAGCTATAATATAGCATTTATTGTTATAAAAGGGATGCTATTTAATCTAGTGTTCTATAATAGTAGTTATTTTTCTCATTAAACATCCGTGCACAGATGTTGTGAAGTCAATAATTTTAAGTAATCTAATAATAAAGTATCTATGATGCATTTACATGTTTTAAATGTAAACGATTACAACCTTTGCTGTTAACTAAGATTACTTGGTATTAAACCAAAAGTCTTTTTAAAAACAGGATTGTTGCATTTTATATTTTGTAAATTATTAAAAAGCATCTACCTGTGCAATTTTTAGGTAAATGTGTGTTTATTTTATTATGCTGCACTGGTAAATATTATGTCAATCCTTTGTCCATTTAAGCTACATTTCTTGAAAGTTATTGAAATGTTGAACTTTTAAAAGCTAATTAGTAACAGTCAGTTACAAAAAACCAATGGGTTTTTACATTTTTTATTAGGAGAGTTGCTTTTCTAATCATAAAACACCACTCCGTTCATGGACTATCATTTCATACAATCTGTAAATTTAGTATTAAACTCATTAACGCAGCTTTGACAACTCTAGCTCACTTGGGGTGATGTGTTTGCTGCACACAGTGTAGCAGCATTAAACAGGTTTGGAAATCAGAAATCAGAATTATTTTAAAATTAAAACATCAGATGATACAAAGCAAAAGATTGCAGTTATACAGCGATAAGGATTCAGGTTCCATGACGAGTTCATCCACGAGTACGGTAGCGTCTCTGAGCTGTTACACTAGCTGCATTTCATCACTTATTCATCTCTCTCTCTTCTACCCCATGTGGTGGAGAGACTGTGAAATATTGATTTGCTCTGCTTTAAGCTGCAATTGGAGACAGTGCTCTCCTTTTAAGCAACACACTCTAACTTTGGTTTCTGGCACTCCCATTGTCAACAGTAACACACACAAAGTTCAACAATTTGTGCAGGGTTTGAAAATGGCTTCTGTGAGTCAGTCACAGGCAGTTTCACATTATTCATAAAACAATTTCCGATAAGTTTGGTTCAATCATAAAAATACACTCCGCCAGAATTTTGAGATGCAGCCCAATTTACAAAACCTGAGTAATTACTAGATTGTGTTGTTACTAAATGACTAAATCATTTTAAAGTATTTATTTTGAAAATTATTTTGTGTTCACAGAAGGTGTTCTGTGACTTCTTCTAGTCATGCATGAATAAAGATTTGTCACGGAATCGAAAGGCTGCAAACAACAAACAAGCAAGCATTATATTATAACTGATTGTATGAATGTTTTGTATTTTTCTGGCTAATTAAACTTAAATGTGCTGACAAATACTGTCTTCTACAGAAACTGTTACAGGTCCGAGATGTATTTAAAGATGAATGAAGTCTGTGTTGCAATTTTAGGAGCCATTCCTGTGTTTGTATATTTTGGTATTTGATATTTTTGGTGTTAATTGATTGGGTATGAGTATAAAAGAAGGAACCTTTCCTCACTGAGGGTGTGTTTCTGGAGGGATAGGTGGATTTTGACCGCTATTGCTACGCTACCGCTACCTGGAGTGACGCTGGAAAGTAATAAAAGGACCAAAATCAGTCTTCTACACCTTCCAGCCACACCAAGCTGCTTAAAGATTAGTTTGGCAGCTACAGAAATACTTTTCTGTCCCAATCTTTTTCATTCATCTTCATGTCGGCTTTGTTCCCTTTCTGGGTTGCTACAGCGGAATGAACCGCCAACTCTCTGGCATATGTTTTACGCAGCGGATGCCCTTCCCTGCCGCAACCCATCACTGGGAAACATTCACACATACATTCACACTTTAACACTATGGACAATCGTTCTTACTCAATTCACTTATACCGCATGTCTTTGTTCTTGTGGGGAAACCGGAGCACCCGGAGAAAACCCACGCGATCACGAGGAGAACATGAGAACTCCACACAGAAATGCCACCTGCCCCAGCCGAGCCTAGAACCAGCGACCTTCTTGCTGTGAGACGACCGTGCTACCCACTGCGCCACCGTGACGCCCCCCAATCTTTTTCTTAATACTAATTAGTAATATTAATGATGGCTCTACTCAGACATTTGCACATTGATATCAAAATTTTGCAGTAGTAGATTCTGAGTGACATAGTTTTCTGTTCTGTGCAGGTGTGTCATATCATTGGCACAGAAGATTATTATTTGCACTGACATGTATTATTTGCTATGTGAATTGACTTGCAAAAGATTATTTATTTGGATGTTAACTTCTGCAGTCTGAATGTAGCCTAAGAAGCATTGTAGAAAAAGCTTGAACTGTACAGAAATTTTGGGTTTTACTTCTCTAGTCTACATTAAGAAGCTTAGTTCAGCATTGATGTGGCTCTACAAATGTTTAGCATGTGTGACTAGTTCAATGCGAGAGAACGGGGAGCTAAGTTATTATCTCGTTATTCAGAGAGGGTGGAAAATAAGTGTAGTGACATGGCCTTCTCACTAGAGCTGGTACAGGCTTAAAGTGAATTGGGCAAAACAATCCCTCCTAATGAGGTATCAACGGGTTTCACAGCTCCATTAATAAGTAAGCGTCAGGATTCAGTGTCTTCTCTTTGCGTCATAGCAGAACAGGCCACGAGGGGAAACAACTAAACCACAAAGTAAAGAAAATCAACCATCTCAGGTACATTAGACCAGGATTGAATCTGAGAGCTTCATTCGCAAAAACAGCCGCCACCTCTAACCCAACTTTACAGTACTGCATTCAATGTGGTGCTTTCAAGCACTTCCTGTTTACATAGAGGCACATGGAGCCAGAGCAGGTGGGTGAACCCAGCTCACCACAACCAGAGGAAGGGATAAAGCGCCACCTCAGCCAAAATTCCTCTTATTTGAAAAGCAAGCAATCCAAGCATGCTTTGAGGTTTACGCATATTTCTTCACAATGAAGCTGAGCAATGCATGTTCAGGAAGGATTCAGGAATTTCGGATCAGGAAAGGCCTTTCATTGTGAGCTGAAGGGGGACTTAGTCGGTGAATAGGGAGGGTTAAGCTACGAACAGCATGTCCGCAGTACGTGTTTGTTTTTATCGCGGCATGAGACTGGTGTAACCGGGCCTTGTTTACCTTGGATCTGTGTCAGAATTCACTCCCTGCTTGAAACTCTTCTTCTCAATTGCATCAGAGCTTTGAGAACAACACTTTCAGGGTCGGTCCAAAGCTTTGGCTTGCACTGAATGCTATACGCGAAACAATTAGACACAACCTTTGATAAAGAATTGGAGAACTCTCAGCTACAGAAAATATTCCGCTTTTTGTGCAGTAAACAAGGCTTTCTTCTTTAGGAGGAAGAAACTCCAATAAATGCAATCAATAAATGTTAAACAGTAAATTAAATTTAATTATCATTTATCATTTTTTTAGTAGACGCTTTTTTTGACAGTTTGACAGAAAAAAGGAAAAAGGCTCACTTAGATCAACCAGAACTCAGACGCTATTTGAAAATGTTCGATAACTGATTATTTGATCCTTTTTATTGATTTGATTTAGTTTAGTTTAGTTATGTGAGGTGTATGTAGTAATCGATTCACATCAAGTGTAATTTCTGCAGAGAAAGTCAGCTCTCTAATCTCAAAGGGTTAGCTTCAAATCAAACTCGTAATGTTGGAAGTATGTAATAATAGATGAATTGAAGATTTACATTATAAAGTGATTTTAACTATTGCGATGCAACTTTATTGATCACCTGTTCTGGGGTGATGTAAGGGTTAGCGAGCAGCTTTCTTTTGTTGTGACTGTTTGTTTCTATTCCTTAAACTCTTCAATAAAGGAATACATCTTTGAGTTTCCTTTAAATTGATCTGCGTATCTTATTGAGCTTGATTTTGACATATGTCTCATTTATGTATTTATTTAGATATTTGTAAACCGTCACCTGGGAGTTTTTCCATAAACCAGGTTATGTGGTATAACCAGATATGTTTGTAAATAACCCCAGAGTTCTGTTACAAAAACAAAGATATCTTTCAGGTTAGTTAAGTAACCATAGCAACATACTCTCTGAAGATAACCAGCTCCACCGCAGAGTAGGTTAGAGGGTGAGTTTATTGTTATTGTTTTTTTCATGTTGAATAATTTAATACTAATTTCATTTGAAAGAATTGTTAATTTTGTTACATTTGTAACAATTTTTTCATTTATTCATTTTTAAAAAAAGTACATTTATTTGTTCATTTATTTATTGAATCTTTTGAAAGTGCACATTCCAAACACAACAAACTCTAAATCTGTTGTTAAAATGTAGCATAGAAACAGCTCTTACAGTTACAACCTTACAATTTCCAGGGTTCAACCCTCAACAGGTGCTTAAAGAAGAATTCCACCAATTGGCAAGTTTGTCCTTTAATACAAATTATGTGAAAGACAGCATTTTTTAAACATTTATATGGTTAATTTGGTCACTTTTTATGATCACTTTACATTTCAGGGCTCCCAAATGTTATTTGTTGCACAGATGGTACCCACATGCTTTTAAAGCTTCTGTCAGTGAAGATTTTGTTAATAGAAAATCTTGCGTTTGCATTAACGTGCAGGTTACACATTTACTGTTCTAGTAATTCAATGATATGATTTAATAAAGTACTTGGTCTTTGAAATGATGTAAATAATTTACTCTCTTCACTAAGTTAGATAATATGTGATGCAAGCTCATCAAAAATGTTGAGGAAAAATGGCCAGGGTCTGTACATGATGGCAGAATGTACTCTTCCTTAAACAAAACAGATGAAGATGGTGGAGATGGAGATTACAGTAGGACTATAGAAGGCACGTTTCAGTCTCATTTTCCTATAAGTATGTGTCACACAACTTTGACAACTAGAAGATGAGAGAGCTACACCACATATAGATGCAGACGGTGTAAAGGAGCCAGTCTTAGAAGAGATGAACAAAGAGATGACAGAGTGTTCAGAAATGTTGTTGTCAATATTTAAAAGACATTTTTGGGTGTGGGTTTGTATGGTGGGTGAGAGGAACTCACGCCTCGCTCTCGCGCTCTCTCTCTCGCGCGCTCTCGAGAGATGATGATAGAGAGAGAGAGAGAGAGAGAGAGAGAAATAGAGAGAGAAAGCAGAATGAGAGAGATATAGATAGAGAGATATATAGAGATATATAGATATTATATATATATAGAGATATATAGATATATTTATTTATTATTATTATATATATAAATACATTTATTATTTTTTAAATTTTTTTAAATATTTTTATATATTATAAACATACATATCTACTCGACTGGCAATTTCTCTAATACTATTTTTTTTTCATAAAAATTGCCTTAATTGGCTTACACCAAAACTTCAACTGTATCTCTGTGAAATACATGCTTCAATTAAAAACATGTACATGAGTTACAGTCAACTAATGAATTTTGGTTAAAAAAATGGACACATTTTACTTCTTCTACATCAGAGTTACTCTCTGTTTTACAGGGTGTATATGCTGTATTGGGAGCATTGTTTCGAGGAGGGTAGAGGGAAGAGATTATTCCATTCATCTTCATGTCGGCTTTCTTCCCTTTCGGGGTCGCCACAGCAGAATGAACCGCCAACTCTCTGGCATATGTTTTACGCAGCGGATGCCCTTCCAGCCGCAAACCATCACTGGGAAACATTCACACACACATTCACACTTTAACACTATGGACAATCGTTCTTACTCAATTCACTTATTCCGCATGTCTTTGGAGTGGTGGGGAAACCGGAGCACCCGGAGTAAACCCACGCGATCACGGGGAGAACATGAGAACTCCACACAGAAATGCCAACTGACCCAGCTGAGGCTCGAACCAGCGACCTTCTTGCTGTGAGACGACCGTGCTACCCACTGCGCCACCGTGACGCTGGGAAGAGATTAGTGAAGTGTTAAAAGAAAAAGAAAAAAACAATGGAGGGAAAGTTTAATTTTTGTTATGTGTGCAGTACCATTTATTAAGTATTTATTGTTTTCTTTCAATTAATAAAAAAATGTCAATTAGAGATTTTACTTTCTGATGTATTTGCAAGCGTAAAAAAGCATCAGATGTTTAGTGCAGATGCTATCTGTTCTAAAACGGTGAACAACGAGCAGTTTGCTCACCTCACAACAGATTTACTGTAATCTCTGCAGAATGTCAACATCAGCTGATGCAGCGTCTGAAGAATAGATTTTAGTAAAAAAAATGTCCATGCCTGATTTATTAAAAGGAATAAAAGGTAGTTTTTTCCAACGAGGAAAATCAACAGGAATGTAAACCAGTGGCACCACCGATTGCGTGCAGTTAAGAAGTGTGAAGGGTGTGCCTTGAGAACCAGACAAAACATCATGGCGTGCTCTGTTGCTCTGACAGTGAATTAGACCGAAATAAAAAAGAGGCAAGATATTAAAAACTTTTTGCATGAATCTGTTAGAGAAATTGACAATTTAGTGACATTTTGAGTGTGCAATATGTAACTGTTTTTATTGCTGGCTATTTGTCATGGATTCCCTACAAGCGTGTTGTTTGATGAAACAGCAGATAAAACATTTAATCACATCCAGGATGTATTTGAATTTTCCATAAGTGGGTGTTTTGATGTTACTTTTAATTGTATGCAAGATATTTATAAGTAGCCATATAGTATGTATCTGATTTGTTACAGTTACAAACTAGATTACATCTGAATAGTGAAAAAAAATTAAGAATCTGTTATTCTGGAACCCCACAACATTCTAAAAGCAGAAGTTGACAGTTCTACCTGTTAACTGACTCTTACCTGCTAAAATACTTGTTAGACAAGTAGAACAATAGACGCAGAGGATGCCTCGGGCATCTTATTTAGTGGGTGGGGCAAGAGTTTTTAAGTGGTTTTTTTTTTACAAAAAAGAAACACATTTGTTCTGTCAGAAAACTTTTGGAGATCTTTCATTTTATTTAGCATACTGAATGAAACATGCAGTGACTGTCTTCGCTGCATTTGAGGACATTGAGACGTTGGTTAATGCACATGTGCAATTAAAAAAAAAGTTTGTTGTTAGTAATTTCGTTTCAACAAGTGAGTTGTATGTCATTCATTACAGGCAGAGTGGAATGTTTGAGATGTTTACATCTTACTTTTGTTGATTATAACTGACATATTAACTGATATATTGAAAATCACAAAAGAAGTACATCAGAAAATTTGGGAGTTATTTAAGACAAATACAAATAAAGGATTTTTTAAGTGTTGGCGAACTGAAAGCATGTACGGCACTCAAATGATCTGCACTATAGTTGAAAACCCATTGGAGCAACAAAAACAGATAAATTGTCACCCAAAACCATCTCTGACTAAGAACACTTTAAACTGGACATCAATAAAAAATACATGTATTTTGAGCTTGTGATCTCTTCCTCCATCTCTGGAACCTTAAATTACAAAATAACTGCAAAATTCACTTTACTTTGGACATATCTTTGGACCACTCAGCAGGAGTCTGATATTTTTTTAGCACAGGGTGACTCTTCAGTTCTCCTTCGTCTGTGTCTTGATTCAGTTCAGTTAGACTCAAGGAATGTGACAACTGAAAGCTGTGTCTGGCATATGTCTGTACATGGTAGTTCTTAAAGCAATGACTCCAGCTGCAGAATGGGTTTTGTTCACAATCCTCTCCAGGCTACAGTTATCCCTATTGCTTTTATTCTCCCTCCACAACTTTTCCTTCCCTTCACCTTTCTATTAAAGTGCTTGAAAGATTAAAAAGATCTCTGGAAAGAGGCAATGACCTTTTGTGTCTTTTCCTTCTTGTGCAAAGTGACAATGGCCGTCTTTTGAGCAACTCCCTTGTTTTGCAGCAGTCTGTTGTTTAGCCAACAGAATTAGACTGAGATAACTTTTAGAGGCCTTTGCAGATGTTTTTAGCCATCAACTGATTAGAGTAGCATAAGGTGTCTTAAATATTGAACCTTTCACATCATTCAAATTTTCTGAGATGGTGCCTATGTTTCAATTAGGTGTCAATTATTATCATTAAAATAAAAATCATTTCAAATATATTAATCTATGTATAATTCTTTAATATGACATACATATTTCACTATTTGAATGTAATTACTGAAATAACCAAATTTTGATTATATTCTATCTATTATATTTATATGACCACCACCTGTAAGTCTGTAGGTAAACACATTACAGTTTGGCATATTATCTAAACTAAAAGTAGTTCCAGATTTGTCCAGAATGCAAATGATTACACTAAAAGTATGAAAATTCATCAAGCGCCTTAATCCTGCTTTTGTGATACCAATTTCTAAAATGATCTGTTTCTTTGCTATAGTGCAGCTGGTCTTTTTCTCAGGATTTTATCCTGTTAAACAACTTGCTAAACAAGTCGTGTTGCATTTTCACCTTGCTGCGACTGTCAAGGTCAGGCTGATACAGTCCCTCCTCGGTCCAGCAGCAGTTGACAACGGAAGAAAAGAGTTAATTGTCTCTTTGTGATGGTAGGGAGGAAGAGGAGTCGCTGAGTTTGAGATTGTGGTGTTAGGAAGAGTTTGTGAAGATAAACAGGAAGATAATTAGACAGCAGTGTGCTGTAAACAGAAGCTTGTGTGTTCACACAGTAATTTGTAAGGGAGAGAGCAATGGAGAAGGATGTGTGAAGCAGGACGGGTTAGATTTCAGTAAGATCCCTGTATTCCTATACTTTCATAAGAATATTAATTGAATACGGGAAACCATGTGTTTACATCAATAGAGTGCTAATTTATAATAAAATAATGAGAAGGTTCTGGCTTTAACAGGGCTTGCAAACATTTTTATTGTAAGGGTTATGAAACCCTCAAAGAAGGCACTCATAATTTGGTGTCTAATAACAAGACCAATTGACCACATGTGCCACAAAAGAGACTCTATTCAACTCTGGCTAATCTCAAGACCATCACACACCTAGATGAATTTAAATTCACTCATTTGCTCGGATGGCTCTCTGCAGGAACATTTTCACTAATGTGGATGCAGTGAGGCTTCTTGCCCTTGGGTGGCGCTAAGGGAACAACTGTGAGTTGTTACAGTGGTGCTACTCTCAGCCTCTGACATCATGCCAGCAGATTGCTATCTAAACGTCTTCTTAATTTGGTACTGAAAGTTAATAGCAGAGAGGTTGGTGCGCTGACATATGGTGCAAGTTTGCATCCAGCGACAGGGTTCGAAACCACTCCCTTCTCCTTGAGCTCTCTCCCAAATTTTCTTCCTTTCTCCTCTCTGAATTGTCCTATCTAATAAAAAGCTTTAAAGAGCCCAAAAGAAATGTCTTAAAAAAATTGGCTTTATTGGTTAAAATCCAGTAGGAGTGAGTGTTGCATGTATTTTCATTCAGCCCTGAAACAGCATGGAGATGTACAATCGAGAATATCCATCGAGTGCATTGAAAATGTGTGATTTTAAAGAGCAACTAAACATTGGATTCACAGTATTGTTGTCACATTTCCGTGCCATAAAACATGATGCTATGTTAAATGACTTCATGGGCAAGCTGCCAAATGAAGGTCAGGCTACACAATACTACAGGTGCTCTAAACAACTGTTTGAATTGACACTTGCTTTTAAACACACAAGAACATTTTTGCATGCAAAGCATTGTGGGATACCAGAGAGGGGCAAAGCTTTGACATCCTTTTATTAACTGGTTGGAACCAGCATTTCTGGTCACTTCATTAGCTTCTAGCTTACAAAAATCAACAGTGTAATACTACTAAACTAAACAGTCAGTCAACAAGCAGTTAAAGATAGAAAAACCTCAGGGGTACGTATATGTAGCCTTTAACAACTGTATAAAAGTTCCATAAGAGATCACTTAACAAAGGCTTCGCCGGTTAGAACCAGCATTTCTGCCTATTGTTTTGTCTCAGACGTGTTTAGGACAGAGAATTAAGAGTCGGTGTGTGTGATGGTCTTAGTTTGCAACCCTCGCTGGTGTCTATGGCAATTCCAGCAGCTTTTCAGGTTTCATAGTTTTAAAGTAGAAAACTTATACATTTTAGAAAAAAAATATTTTCTGGGTATGAATGGAATGATTAAAACATGAGCCTGATGCATTTTTTGTATAAAACAAACAAAAGAAGTCAATCTGTCCCCCAGCGCGCTGACGTATGCTTTCAAGTGTTGGAATACATCAAGATCCCTTTATTGATGTCTTCACCAAGCATTTAAATCCATCTACTTAAATCATTACAGACCTTTAACAAACACATTAAGAAGTGAAGTTTGTCTAAGTGACAATATATTTCTATTTATTTCTTTTACATTGCACATAAGCTAAGATTTTCTGTATACAATAGTTTCTGGCACTGGTTTATTATCTTATGAAAAGTTTTAACTCAAATGATCTGCAGACTCTGGTGGAAAATAACACACTGCTTGTTTTATCAGGCTGAAATTTCATTTTTTTTATTGAAGTACTGTCGTCTCTGCAAATGTTTGTTTAAAATTTGTTTACAGATATCAGGGCAGCTCAAAGAGAATGTCCTAATACCAGTAAAATATACAGCTTCCATTTGAACACCAAAGCTTTACATAAAACAACTGGTTATGAAGGAAACATATCATTCCATAAACTGTATAATGCAAACCGTTCCCTCACCCTGAAAGGACTGAGCTGAGCTGAGAAGGCAGCAGTCAGGCACTAGAGAATTTCAGATGTGCTGTTCTATGCCTGGAAGAGACGCCTGGAAAACTAGCCCTCTCACACCTTTCACAGCCCAAAAGGTGGGCTTTCAAATTTGTGAGAAAAAAAAGCTCTCCAAATGTACTGTTTATTGAACAAGCAAAGCAGCATATTTACACAAACATCTCTGCATTGTACAAACATCTCACTGATTTTGGGCATCCCAGTCACATATTCTAAAGTGCATTTCACAAGGCCAAATCTTACTCTTTCTTTCAAAACTCTTTACATTCAAGGCATTATCATCAAAAGAATCAAGTGGTTAAATGCAAGTTTGAAGCGATTAAATCTCCTAAACTGACTTAGCTCAAGTCTCATACTGATTTAAGGTAGTGCATAGTGAGGGTTCTACACATGAACCCTTTTGAATTGAGTTACGTGTGAGTTAGGAATTGAATAACACATTCTATGAGTGGTGAGAATACAAACTGAGTTTTCCAAAGAGAATAAACATAAAATCAAAAACAAATCAAGATGTACAAGTCAAACAGAAGTTTAACACTGCGTTGGTGTACATGCATTAGTCGACACTGTAGCTTATTAGTCTTAGAGATGAATTCCCATCACTTCATTAGCTTCTAGCTCACAAAAATCAACAGTGTAGCACTACGAATGTGCTCAGAATCAACTCTAACATAGAGCAAACTAAACAGTCAATCAACAAGCAATCAAAGATAGAAAAACCTCAGGGGTACGTCAACGTACCCTTTAACAACTGTATAAAGTCCCATCAGAGATCACTTAACAAAGGCTGGTCTATTTTAACACAAACTTTTGGATAATCATGAGATTTGCAATAAAACAATAACAGAGCCATCTTCAACTCACTTTAGTTGTTCCATTGAGAGGTGAAAATGAACTGAAATGATGAGAACCATCAGAGGTCGAAGTAAAATGTGAGGTTTAAAATGTCTATACATCGATGTTCTTAGTGTGCCATTGTAGTAGTTTAGAGATTTTTTTATCTAATTTCTAAGACATTCCAAGCACTCTTTTAGACATTCTTCATTTCAACATATGGCAAAATCTCTGTTAAGATGTTCCCTTTTGTTCACAAATACTCAAAAATATATACAAAACACAAAATTACTTGAATGCCAGTAACAAAACCAAATCAGCTACACAAGCAAATTAAGAACAAATTATCCTAGATTTTAGTCACATGACTTCCAACATGTTTCCGACTTATGGCTGTTATTCTGAAAACATGAAACGTGCACTTGCAGCATTTAAATAGAAGGAGATGTTTGTGAGGATCTTTCAGTTCGTTAAGGCTTCCAACCGAGAGTGATGGACTGGTGTAAAGGGAAAGATTTGGCAGAGTTCAACTTTGTGATTAAGGTAGATGTTAAGAAGAACAAGAAGAAAAAATTTAATACCTGTTAAAGGAATGCAAAACTAAGAAGTTACAGTTGTTTAATAATAATAATAAATAGTTATCATTTGCATACCTTCAAGCAATAAGATCAAACCCTTTTAGAAGGAATTTAATGAGATCTTTAATGTGATCATTTTAAATGTAGAGTTTCTCACATCTGCAAGTACCGCTACCTGGAGTTCCACAAGATGAGCGAAATCAACTTTCAGAAGTGAGTGTGTTCCTCGCTTCAGTTAAGTTCTCATGAACCGTCATAAAACAATGCTTGCTTTAGTGAGTATGACTGAGGGGATTCGGAATAAGATAAAGAGGACAAGCCCCACAATGAGTGAAAAGTCCACATTAAAGCATAGTGCTTTAATTTAGAAGTTAACAGAGTATGAAAAAGTGTAGATGATTTATCTATGACTTTTATTTTGAGACCTTTGTGATTATCACCTGCTGCAACATTTAATGCAAAATAAAACGTTTTGTTTTCGACCCAAAAAAGTATGAGAAATTAAAATGAGTTTTATCATGATAATATCAGGGTTCAAGTCTTCCCACTTGACATTTTATTTTTGTTTTAGTTTGAAGTTACTGTAAAATGCCTGTAAGGCTTTCGATTGCAGATTGAGAAACTAGCAATCTCTGCATTTCTGACTGAACTTTGTGTGTAAGCAACTTCATGACAAGCAGGTTGTTTGCATCTTGTTCTGTTTGGCAATCTACTCTGATTTCTAACCTTTTATAACATTAGTTTTTTTTTGTTTGTTTGTTTTTTGTATACATGGTCTTATTGTAACTCTTCCAAACTTGGGTTGTGATGCACGATTGCACTGTAATGCTGTATTGCTGATTGTTTCCTTGTAAAATTCCAAAACAAAATAATAAAAATTTGAAGTGCTCTGAATGATTTTATAACTAAAATAAATCATGACATTATTAGATTTTAAAGATTTATGTGCATACTGTTCTCCAATAACTATATCTGCAGCTTTTTATATATATTTATATATAATAAGGGAATGATCTTAAAAACTCAAGGGGGTAAGCAAACAAAGCTAAATCTTGTAAAATGACATTTAACACCTTAACTGTATATAAAACTGCAGAAGAAAGAATATAACAGAATTTGTAAAACCAACACCTTAGGAACAGTGAGTCCCTTTAGAAAGAAGCTTGAAATGGAACGAGTGGTCACTTAGGGTGATAAGAGAGTGGAACAGGGTCTTCTCCCGTCTGGAGCTGATGGTGGGGGTTGGCGATGTGCATAGGGGGGTTCAGGCGAGACCAGAGCCTCTCCTGATGGACATTCGCTAGGAGTTTTGCAGCAGGCGTCTGTAGTGGGGCAGGACCTCGTTCTCGGGGAGGTGCAGGTTAAACTCAAGTGCCACCAGAACTGGGAACTCGAAGGTGATCAGCTCTCGGCGGTTCACCCTAAACCTTTCCTCCAGTTTCTAGATGGAAAGAGATTGCTGCTTGTTACATAACAGTAACAAAAGACAAAACTTACACAACACACAAAGATCTGAAGAGAGTCAAATCAAGCCTCCTTCTCCTGTGTCCCAGTTTTATTATTTAATACTAATTAAAGCATTACAATGTGTTAAATATCAATACCACTACTAATATTAACATATCTTGTTTCAATTAAAATACATGAAAAAAAGACAAAGGAATGTAACTTACAGTTCACAAATGACACAAGTCAATGATGTAGTGCTATGCAGTGTGTTAAGTTAGTATAAACTTTTGGTTTTATGCGCAAAATCATCAGACAAGGAAACTTATCAAGTAGGAAAAATTCTGCTGGATTTTGGACACTGAATACAGTAAAACAGCATAAATTGTGATTTTGTAATCCGACATGACGGAAAATTAAAAAATGACAGTTTATAAAAGTTTATAAGTTTATAAAATCAAAAAAAATAATACTAGATTTTTTGAGGCAATATAGTCTCACTGGAAATATTTGACCTTTTGTCTTATTTGCAAGAAAATGTTTAATAGTTTACAAGTTAATTGTTTACAATCCCCTTTATACTGCTCATCTGCAAGAAAAGCTGCTCAAGGGGATTTAGAGTGTTGAGCAGGCAAATATTGCAAACTAAATAACCAAGAACTAAGCCAGGGATCTAAAACAAAAGTGTTGTAATCAACAGACTGCTTCAGGCGTATCTATCTAAAAATGCAACTCTGCAGGAAACCTAAACATCATTTTCATGTACTGTATTTTATGTTCTACAATAGTTTAGAAAAGCATGTGTCAGAAAACAGTCTGTGGTGTTCAAAGTAATATAAACAAAGATATTTTTCAGAAAGCTCAACAATAATTAAGGAGAAAACCTCTTGAGAAAATAAAACAAATCAGACAAATAAGAGAAACTGGGAATGTAATGTAATGTTTGGAAACTGGTTTTGGAAACTTAGCACTGATTGGACGAGGCATTTGTCAATCAAAGGTGCAAACCAAAGCTACAGTTGGTTAGTTGGGGATGTTGTGAATAAAGGGCAGTTACATAGTATTGTGGTAAATTCTTTGTAGTTTTTTTGCTGTGTAAAAATGATAACAGCAGGATGTAAAGGAAGTTCTATATGTTTATAGCTAAACTACTGTAAGCAATGGGTAACTTCCCCTATCATGGCATTGTTGATTTTGATTTTATTTTACATCTTTTTAAATTACTTTCCCTTTCCTTTAGTTTTATCCTCCCTTGGTTTTCATAAAAATCTTTTGTTAAAAATCTTGTTGGGTTGGAATTACGCTAATTGAAAACACCTATATTTAAAGAAAAAGCATATGTTCTATTAGTACTATAAAATTGTCCCTCAGAGTATTTTCCTGTGCTAGTGCCTGAAGGGAGAGAATACAGTATATTTCTCCATGTTTCCTTCTACGCCAGTTTTGTTCAGTGCAGAAGCAGATACAAATAATGTTCAGTTGCAATCCTGAATTGCTTGAGTTCAGAGAAAATGTTCGTCTCAAGTCAGTTAACACATAATTCAATCAAAGCTCTTTCCTGGCAAAATAGATTTAAAGATTGATAAAAAAAATTGTTGAACAGCGTATTGTAGAAGACTCTAGCTTGTAAAAGGTGAAGCTTACATCAATCAGAATCTTGACCTCATGTTTCTTCAGGTCTCCTCCGATCTTGGCTGCCAACAGGACGCAGGCTCCAGCACAAAGTTTGCGGTTCTGTTTGTTGAGTTTGCCCTGAAGGACCAGCTTCTCAAAGTAAACAAAAGCCATCGCCACCGTTGACTCCTCATAGCCACATTCCTCCTGAGTTAGCTTTCGGATCTCGCTCTTCAGGCTAAAGACAAAGAAGCATAGCAGTAAACTTAATTTAACTTAATTGTACTTGATTCTCAAACTATTTTATAAAAAATGTTTACAAATGACAACATTTCTAATAAAAATGAAAAAAATCGTGGAATTGTGGAATTTTCTTACCTTCTGATCTTGCTCAAAGTTAAACGAATGTGAGGAAACTTCTCTTTAAACATCTCGTTCATGTCTTTCTTAAGATCGGAGGGCTTGACATACTCGATCACTGTTGTCTGGGAAAAATCAAATAAGCCCATAGTTGGTCACAAACACCAAAAAGTCCATTGAATGAAATAATTGCTGGTTTCATTTGTTTTGGTTAAATGGTTAGAAACAATTTGTCATTTGAAGGGAATTTTTCTAACTACAGTTCCACCTATACATTTTTTTTTTTGAAGAAACAATCCTAAAACTCCATGGGGCCTTTTCTAATTGTAATATATATATATATATATATATATATATATATATATATATATATATATATTTTTTTTTTTTTTTTTTTTTAATGTTCATGGAAATCAAAGGCAGGCCTTTGCTGCATTCACGCTGTGAACTTTCCTTCTCAGACCTCAATAGCAATTGTTGTAGGCATTAAATAGCCAATAGAAGGAAAAGGAAAGCTGTCTCCTGGGCTGTCTGAGACCCGACTGAGTTTAAGTGCATGTCTTCTACACAAGGCTAAAACAAAGGGAAATGAAGGGCAGTCTTATGTTAAATAAACAAGTTCCATTTCAGAGGAAGCTAAAGTGGAGCCACTCTGCTTTCAGAAAATGAAAAGTCTGCTGTTTGTTCTGAACATAACTTGCTGTGTAAATGTGTCTGCAACTTCAAATGATTGAATTCAATCCATTGATTTAGTCATGGGATAAGCTACTTTAAGAAGAAATCAAAGTTCAGATCTCATTCCCTTCCCCCAGCTACTCAAATCCATGAAAACCCATGTTTCAGTTGAGCTTGATGACGCAAAACTCAGAAAAATTCAACATGAGCATTCAGACTGAGGTCGGATTACAAAAAGGATGTGTATCAAATTCAGGAACACATATTCCTTGGAACTGTGTTACTTGGGTCTGAACCAGTCTGAACATATCCTAACCTCCAAACAGTCTCTGTTCAGGAAAAGATGGTCCACAGAAAAGTGTTTTATTCTGCTTCTAGAACCAGCAATAATATATCCAACAGAGGTACTATTTGGATGCATAAAAGGGATAAATATAAAGCACAAATAAGTTTTCATTTTAGATAACGCTGATGTTTCTAGTTTAGGCTGGTTTTCTCTTTTGTTTTGGGAGACTACTCAGCACTGAAAACTCTATCCTAACATGTTGTTGATGTGTTTAGCTTTTTTTTTACTTCATGTTTAACAAGTTTAAACTTATACACATAGGTCACCTAAAGGATTATTAGGAACACCATACTAATATGATGTTTGACCCCCTTTCACCTTTAGAACTGCCTTAATTCTACGTGGCATTGAT
Source organism: Danionella dracula (assembly GCA_900490495.1). Taxonomy (NCBI): domain Eukaryota; kingdom Metazoa; phylum Chordata; class Actinopteri; order Cypriniformes; family Danionidae; genus Danionella; species Danionella dracula. The sequence goes on from UELW01000278.1 coordinate 2,895,754, forward strand.
TCAACAAGGTGCTGAAAGCATTCTTTAGAAATGTTGGCCCATATTGAAAGGAGAGCATCTTGCAGTTGATGGAGATTTGTGGGATGCACATCCAAGACACGAAGCTCCCGGTCCATCACATCCCAAAGACGCTCTATTGGGTTGAGATCTGGTGACTCTGGGGGCCATTTTAGTACAGTGAACTCATTTTCATGTTCAAGAAACCAATTTGAAATGATTTGAGCTTTGTGACATGGTGCATTATCCTGCTGGAAGTATCCATCAGAGGATGGGTACATGGTGGTCATAAAGGGATGGACATGGCCAGAAACAATGATCAGGTTGGCCGTGGCATTGAAACAATGCCCAGTTGGCACTAAGGGGGCTAAAGTGTGCCAAGAAAGCATCCCCCACACAAATACACTACCACCAGCAGCCTGCACAGTGGTAACAAAGCATGATGGATCCATGTTCTCATTCTGTTTACACCAAATTCTCTACCGTTTGAATCTCTCAACAGAAATCGAGGCTCATCAGACCAGGCAACATTTGGCAACATATGGCAAGAAAAACACAGCTAAGTAAAGACAAACAAGTGGCCATCATTACCATAAGAAATTAACTTTGAAAAACTTTTTGAACGAGAAGGTGCGTCCAAACTTTTTGTCTGTAGTATATATATTAATATATATGTATATGCTTGGCCCTGTGGTTTCCGAAGTTCTGCTGAACTGAGCCATATATTTAACATTTCCTGGACACACTGTGGATGTGCTAACCTGGGGTTTGAAAAAAGTCCATAAAAAAGACTATGAAACCCTGTCTCAGAGCTTGTATTCTTCAATACTGAATAAAAACATTATTTTATAAAATGTTCTACTGTAGCCTCAGCTCTTGTATATCAAAATGTCTGGCGCTTTTTGGATCCACATCAAACATGTTTAACGCCCTGTGCTAAGCCATAAATGATAATGATTAAACATAAGAAAGTTATTTGGAGGAGAAAAGTATTGTTCACCATGTAGGAGGGGAAAATGAGCACCCGTTTATGCTTTCCACAGGGCCACTGAGGGTCATCCAGCAAATTTGGGTCATACTCCCTGAAATCTCCCAGGTCGTTCCCTGTAGGATGAGAGACAGATGGGTTAAAGTCAGACAGTGCACTTCGGGGAGGGAATGTGAGAGGTAATTGTTAAACAAACGAGTCAAGGACATGCACAGACTGTGTCTTGTCTAAGAATAATTATTTTATTCAACCAACCCAAACAAGGAGCCTTTTGTCATGGCACACTGATAGACAGAGGGATAATGAACAGGTCATGACAAGCTGCTGGCCCACCCACACACCTGTGTCAAGGCTGCTCTGGTTACTGTTGGCACGAGCGAGGATGAGGCTCCTGTGGCTGGCATTTCGAGACTGGGAGAAAGATGAGGTGGAGTCGATGGTGTTACGTCGACCCAAGACATTGGTGGGGTACAGAAACTGTGTGTATGAGACCGTCTGTGAAGACATTTACAGATTCATCTTCAACTGGTTCCTGATCACTAGAATAAATTACACCCTGTCAGATGTAAAAACTAAATGCTATTGATGTAGCACATTAAAAACAGGAGAGGTGGCCAAAGTGCTGCTGAGATAAAAGCAAAATATACATCAAATGCAAGTGAGTGGTGGCTTGTTCTAGAGACTTTAAGTAGAAACATGGATGGAGGAAGAAAAATCCGAAAGGGCTAGAGTTAGACTGTTTAATTCCAAACACATTGAACAGCAGACTTAATTACTCTTTCCTAATTTTTATGACTGCACTTTTATAATTATGTTTACCTGGTTGTGCCTCTTTGGGATGAAAGACAAAGTTCTACACACTAGTCTCATTTAGTGGCTTTAGGTATTAAAGGAATGCTTCAACCCAAAATTAAAATGTAGTCATTAATCGCTTACCCCCATGTTGTTCCAATCACTTTAGGCTTTTTTTATCCTTGAAACACAATTTGAGGTGTTTTAAATGTGATTCAGCAGTCTTGTGACTGCTCTATTGACCTTCATGTTCATTCGTATCCAACACTTAACTGTAAATGAAGACATTATGAGTGTTTTACATGTCTTTAAGGCTTAAACATCTCCAGCACACCAGACAAAAGCCTCTTGGATTATATCCAAAACATATCAAAATGTGTTCAGAGGTGAAACGAAATCTAAATAGGTTTTGAGCAACATGAGGGTAACTGATAAATAACTACACTTTAATTTTTGGGGGTAGATTATACCTTTAAACGCTCACACCTCACTTTCTCAAGAATTAAGAAATGTTATTAAATTAAAAACTGAGGAAGATGTAAGTGGTAGAAATTTGCAATAGACTATATTGACCTGCAAACACTAAAGAAGGTATAACAGACCTTGCCATCTGCACCCAGCTCAACCCCCTCCAAGCCGACCACCATCTCCTTAGCACTCATGCCACCTGAGGGGTGTCGCTGGCGCACACATTCTGCCTTCACATCCCTGTCGGGGCAAACAAACAGCTTAGAGGAACTACAAAAAAAAAAAAACCCCAAAAAAAACTGATTTTATTTCATTCTTCTTAATGTGGTGTTTGAAAACACAAAATACAATGTAAATGAACAATGCTTTCTTTATTCACCTGCAATAAAAAAAAAATATTGTCCAGGCTTTTGTTCCAAAACCCCTTTAACAACATGTTTACATCAAAAACAGCATTTTAAAGAAAATCCTAAGCTTGTTTGCATCTATGCGTTTGGTCTAGAGGTGAATATTGTAACAGTTTTAGGAACAGTAAAACATTAAGTAAAAGTAAAAAGTTTAAAATAGGCTCTAATATTAGATTCTATGTGTTTATCCATCTCAGAGTCTGTTCAGCTGTTCTTCAGTTCTGGCAGATGCACTGGTTAGTATAGCTTAATATTTTTCATTGAATCTGATGAGAGGAGTTGCATTTTTTGAACCTCAACAAAACCAAAGTTGTGTCATTTGCAAGTGATTTAAGTGTTAAGTCAATAGGATGATGCGATCTTGATCCCTCACCCCGCCCACAACATTGTTTTGTAGTATAGAAGTAACAGTTTAACATTAACATCAACTGAATAAAATAAAACCAATCAAAATAGTAGACATTTATATAAAATGCACAAATAATAATGTTTAGTATTTAATAGACATCAAACAAAAACAAAGGAGTATTCCAGCAGTCTCTGACACATGAGCAATTCGATAACTAATAAGAGACACAAGAGAATGGTAGCAAATAGGTATTGTACACCCTTCTTCATAAAGTTACACATTTTCAGAGAGTTGATCAGTTTATCTCTAATGAAGTTACTTCCAAAATGGGTGAAAAAAAACTATACATAAAAAATGCATACAAACAGTATGGTGCTTAACTCTACCAACCATATATGTAACAGGCTATTAAAGTACTTTTCTACGTTTTAGTTCTAAAGTGATGACATTAATAAAAAAAAATCCAGAAATAATACATTCAGTCTTCAGACAAAAGTCCATGTCCAATATGCAAGTTACTCATACTAATGAATGTATTATTTCTGGAGTGACATTATAAAGACACAGAGCAGTGGCATGATCCCATATTCATCTGCGATCTTGAAGGCCGAACAGACTCAAGCTTCTCTGGTGAGCTTGACCTAAACTCTTCACTCTATCATGTGCAGTTTGATTTGGACTTTTGATAGGACAATTGTTGAAATGTATTGTTTTGATTATACTCCCTTTGATTATGTAATGAATGTTTTGGTTTAGTGGTTGTGAACATTCTTGTTAACAAATGGCTTTTATTTTAACTCTGTCTCCCCATGAGGTTGAATTATGTAAATGAGGGGTGTAGAACAATTTAATTAATAAATTAAAAGCATATATATATGTATATGTATGTATGTATGTACATAAGTATATGTGTATACATGTGTAAATATGTGTTTAAGTGTATATATATATATATATATATATATATATATATATATATATATATATATATATATATATATATATATGTGTGTGTGTGTGTGTATGTATACGTATATATATATATACATACATATATACATACATACATTTTTATATTTACACACACATTTTATTTATTATTTTTCTTTTTTGTGCATAGATCATGAACTGCATGTATACATATGTGTAGTTAGGTGCTAACTGTACGAACTGCTTGGATGTACTAAGGTAGGTATCTAATCTTATTTATTTTACTTTTACTTTTCAACTCAATCCTGACTCCTTCCCCCACAATTACCTCTCTCCTATTTCCCCTTTTTATTAACACCGTCCTGTCCTGATGTATGTTTATATGATTGATTAATGTAATTATTGTGATGAATGGATAGAAGCTATTAATTAATTTTATTGGTTATTTATTTATTTCACAGAGGAATACTCAATATATAATATCTTCAATTCTCTGGAAAGAGCAAAACTGACCAACTCATACAAAGCACCTCCTTCTCATGGGGCTGCTCTGAAGTAGGACAGGACAGGTTGAAACTAAATAAATAAATGAAATAAAAGCATATTAAAGCAGTCAGCATTTTTTTATCTTTAATATGTAGCAACCTGTTGTTGGAGACTCCCAAAACCCCCAAAAATAAACTTTTAAACATTTTATAAACAACCTTCTAATCAACTTTCAAGCACAATGTTGCTTTCAAATATTAATTTTGGGTGTTTCGGTAATATTATAGATGAGAGAAATATATGTAAAACATGTGTTTAACATTGTATCAGAAGTGTGCTCCCTTTCCAAAGTTCCATAGAATGTCAACGTATATATATGTTTGCACAATATGTTTACACAAAAGTCAGATATTTAAAGATGTTATAAACAGCGACTCACAAAAGAAAATCAGAACTAAAAAATGTTTATTTAATAGCAAGACCTCAAAAGTTTTTTTTTTAACCTCAGTAGTATCTAACTACATTCAGAACAGATTCTGCAAGTTGTTCCTGTTCACCAATCTGGGTTAGATGATATTCTGGTGAGAATAGGTTATATTTGATGAGCATATCTCTGTAAGAGGTTGACTTATTCATGTCCAGAACCCTCATCAGCAGATACGAGTGAAGTCAACATTAGCAGATAATTTGTAAGGTGTTGGATGAGGTTCTATCAATGATCTCAGAGCCCCCCCCCCCAATAGTTGGATTGCCAGAGCCCAGAACAGTCTAGCCACACCTGATCAAAAAAGGCAAGTTCCTACCAGTTTGTTTGGATCTGGATATGTGACTATCACAGCTGGATTTTAAGCATCTGCTTAATTCCTTATTGCAATTGCTTATTTCCAGCTTTCAAACACGAGAAACAACCAGCAAAGGTAAAATATTTTAACTTCTTTTGTATTACCACCTTTCAACTTTGTGAGCAGGTACCTAAAGTATCTGAGATTAAACTCAAACGAAAGAACCACAAAATAAACACAATCGGGATTCCACTTTGTGTATTTTCAATGATCATGACAATGCTTAAGAACCAACCTAAAATGACATAGGGGGGAGGGTCTTGTCGATGATAGCAAAGCAGCTGGGACCCTAGCTCAGAAAAATACATGTACAGGTCCATCTTAAGTTTGTTATTGATTTTTGCTGAGCGGTTCAGTCAAAGAATTTGTGACTATTTGAGACTATACACTTTAGGCATCAATTCTACTCAACTCATGGTGGTGAAAACATTATGCTTTGGGGCGTTTTCCTGCCTAGAGGACAGGAAAACTGCATTGATTAAAAAGATCATCCAAGATAGCGCCTTCTCTTAACTAGGGTATTCAAAAAGAAGATGGAAGAGTATTTCAGTTTGAACATGAACCACAAAGAGGCAAATTTGAGCCCCTTGAGTGTCCTAGTCAGCCTTTAAACATCGATAACCAAAAAAAACGGGGAGGGAGATTGAAAGGCATCTCAAAAGTTATGAATGATCCCTACTGAGATGTGTGTGAACGGAAGGCAACCTCCGGCTTCCTCTCTCCATGCATAATAGAAAGTGATAAATAAAACAAATCATCCACTTGAAAAAGACTCCATTTCAGCAATCATGTTAAAAGTTGCCAAATTTACTGGAAGAAAAAACACCTAAATCATTGTGTTTTTTTTAATCTTATTGAGCCTATTCCTTGAGTTGACCTTCATGACAAGTCTGAGGGTTACATTTCCTTCAAGTTTAAGCCTTTAACACCGGAGCTGTCACCACTAAAGAAACTTTGGTTATTTTTGCACTATTGAAAAAAATTCAACAGATTCTGAAAGCTGAGAAACATTTTTTCTCCGACAGATATGACCATTACACTAATGAAAACAATACTTGTGTGCCAGGGGCGGAAAGTTTGTGGAGCGTAAGAGAGCGGGACAGATGAGTGATTGATTGTGTGTGAATGCCTTTAGCAATGCTTTAGCTGTGTTTTAGAGGCGATTTCATTATAAATATTACATTGTTATTGCAAACAATAATATAAGCATTGTTGTCGTTGTAGTTATATGTTTATTAGGGTTAGATTGTGCTGTTTTTTTATACCACGTTTGCATCCGTGATTCTGTTGCATTCACGCTGAAATGCGTCTTTTCTTCATATGTTTCTCACCTTCTTCCCCCGTTTTTTAGCACAATTGGTGTTAGATTTTACTGCCAAAACACTTGTAAATAGTGAAGAAAGACGTCAAGACGATCTTGTCTTCAAAGTTGCTATTGTTTGTAAGTTTACGAGAAATGTCATGAGAGCCTCCAGGAGATTTGTGGAAGAGGATAAACAGCAGCAGGCAGGAGGTCGTGTCACCATCTCAACCTCAGTAAGTGATACAGTTATTATACACAGGGTTTATTCACAGCTGTGTAACAATAATGTTTTACAATACATACTGTCATTTTTCTGATTCACATTTTATAATATTGCTTTATTACTTGCTCATGCTCACAAATTCAACCACATATTGCTTCATTCATTATTTTCATTTCATCTGATAAGTATATTTTTTTTCATTTTACCTTTTGCAAATTTTTGTGTAGAAACACAAGTTTTTTTTGACAAATGTTATCTAATCTTGTGTGATGTGTTTATATTTCTAGAGATTGTTCTGATGAATGGAATCCTCCTGAGGGCTGGAGATGATGTCTGTGGCAGAGGACGAAGCATTAGGGACACAAAACACTCCTGAACATGTGAGAATAACACAACTTGTGAAATGGACCTGAGAGCCCTATACAAACAAAACTGTGTTGTTGTAAAAAATTTGAGGTTAAGTTCTGTAATCGCAAAAGTCTTGTTGCTCTATGTTTATAGTTGTTTATAAAGAGAAACTTGATGAAAATTCAGATCTTTTCATCAAAGAAAATTCAGTGTTATTGCACACTGTTCTGAGCTTTTATAACATAACAATAACAAATATTTGTCAGATTTTGAAAGTTGTATTTCATCTGAAAAGAAAAAAATGCAAAAATAATTATACAAAGAACATTTTATGATAAAAAGGTATACCGGGCGAACTGTTATAATTACAGTATCATTATAGGGGTTAAAGGGTCAAGTCTTGGGGCTAATAGAGTGAGTCTTTCACTTCAGTTTTAGTAATGACGCTTGGCCAAGAAGGATATCACTGATTAGCCAAACTTTTAGCCAGACTCATTTCCCTTCTGCTAAAACGTATGGGTGGCATCACACTCAGCACTGGAAGTCCATGTTATTTACATTAAACCACGTAAACCATGCCCGATTACAGGAAATGTCTGGCCTCTGAGTGGATTTGAAGTTAGTATTAGCGAGACCAAAACTTTTATTTCCATTTTCCCCCCAAAATGGCTTTTTCAGCATTGAGGAATGCAATCATTTCTCAAAAGATAATAGTCAAACACTTTACAAATGAATATCAGAAAAATCTTAAAATGTATGGAAATAATATAACAAATCCTTCTTGACAAAATTGATTGTTGAGTGGCAAAACATTTCTATTCAAGCAATAAAATAGATTTATTGAAATAATTTAATTAAATTTTGTTCTTGTGTTACGACTTATGCATGAATCCATGAACTGAATTATTAGAAGTTGTATTCTAATATGCTTGTGTTTTTATCTCATTACTTTTTATCAGTTTTGCTTAAATAAAAAGGTCATAAAAGAATGCATCAAAATAAATGCAGTGACTGCAACATGCACTTAAACTAGTGTGGACAAAACAACCTAGCCTTTCTTCTGTAAACCTGCAAACTCATAAACTTATAAAATAAAGGCTTTGTGAGGGACTATGTGTTTTTGTGATGAAACCTCATCGCTTCACAACACCAAACAGTGTGTGAAAGGATAAATCTTATAAACATTTACACTTTTACAAAAATTCATCAAGTTCTGCAGCTTGGAAAGTCACCAAGTCACCAGTTCGCAAAACTTGAACTTAGAACATCGGTGAATTGAACAACTGCTTTGCATGATCTTGAATTTAAATGTCAAGTCAATGTGTGCAAAAACTGCTGTGTGAATTAGTTCAACTGGTTGAAATTGATTAACTTAACAGAACATCTTGTTATCAACCAAATCTGCAGAACAGGACATTAAAGGAAAAGGACTAAAGATATATGCCAACAAAAATATTCCTTCAGAAGGCATGATTGGTTAAATCAAGAAGCAATAAGCACAAGAGGTCCAGGATTTTAAACGCGTGCTCTGCAAGCAGTTGAGTTGAGGGAGAGGGGAGGGCTGTGCTGAGCATGCTTGGCTTGTGGATCAGTCTGATGAACAAACTGGTGCTTAAACATACTAATGAATAGTATTTCGCCACAAATCAAGAGAAAATTCGGCATGACAGTATGGAACCTATTTCAGGAATTGTTTAATTTGACAGCATACATATGCAGGGGAAAAGTATTCAACCCACTTCTGATTTTGAATATTAGCCTGTGAACTGTAATGACTGTAGATGTCCTAGAAAAAAAGAGTGGGAGAAAACCTTGCTTGAGATGAGTGCATACTATTAAACTTCTGACTGCCAACAAACCGATTGCCAACAAAAGTGTTGCCCCACGTAATGTTTAGTGAAAGGGTGAAATAATTATTTTCTTCAAATGACTGAAAAAGAATATTGGAGGTTTCTTGTAATTTTGCATCCTACTGCTGAAACAAAAACATTAAAGTTATGGACTTATACTTTCTTTGTCTGTGGGTATAATGTCAAAATCGTCAGGGGGTCAAATACTTATTTACCTCACCGCATAATGCAAATTCTAAGGATTTAAAATTTTATTCTATTCAGATTGACAATTGTTTATTTTTTAAGACTCATTTCTTATGATCAGGGCAAAACTAAGAAAAATGTGGGGAAATAGAAGGAGTTAACAGGTAGGCAGTAAAGAGAAGTTTTGCATGCGGAGGAATACATACCCTGTTTGGCTACAATCTCGATAGGGCAGGACAGAAAAAACACTATAGAAGGATCTTCTGCCACTGATAAGGACTATCCTATGAAGACAAAACCATAGAGGAACTAATTTACAAGAGCTCAATAAAGAGGTCAAGAACGTAAATCAAGATGGAGGATAGAAACAAAAACTGACGTGAAACAGCATCTTGTATAGTCTGGGCATGTCAGGAAATAAAACCAAGTAGTAATGGAAACAAACAAAATCATTTTTATTACATAAACTAAACCTTTAAATTGTTTTTTAAACAAAATCCATTTAAGTCTTAAAACAGACTTTAACAGATTTTTACAGACCCTTTAAGGTTTAGAGAAAGAAAACACAAAATAAGATTCTAAAACATGTTTGAAAACTGTTGCTTTCAAAACCCATAGCATCTATGAATTTCACCGTCACTGTGGACCATAAGTCTGAAAAATTCTGTTTGGAATTGTAACATTTGCTTTTCAAATGAAAAGTAGTTTTCTGTAAAAGGATGTAAAAGACAAACACCCAAGTAAAGTATAACAAGCTTAAATGTCATTCAACTTCCATTACCAATCATTAATATTCAAATTGTTCAGTTGGTGCACATACCAAAAATCCTTATTTTAGGACTTTAAGGTACAATGGATAATAGAACGGGTATGGCCGGCAGAGATGAGATACACAATGGACATTAGGGGCGGGCGATATGGCCCTTAAATATAATCTCAATATTTTTAGGAATTATGGCGATAACTATATGAGATGATATTTTGGATGGAAAATGTTCTATACAAATATTTAATCAATTTCAAGAAAATACAACTGTACACAATAAGTGTCATTACTTTATTCACATGCAACACACACACTGCACCTTATAATATAGAACAGAACATAGTAACATTAACATTATGTTTCACTCAGATATTGAGTTAAATAGCAAACCAATATCTTAAGAAATCATATCAGCGCATGCTCACATTGTTGAAGTTGTAAGTGAGGTATAGATTTAGTGAATTATACTAACATGCGATCAGGAACAAGTAACTCAATGTAAGCTCCCCGGGGTCACTGTGAAGCTACCCGAAGCACGTTTGATTCTCTCGTTCAGTGGAACTGGTTTAATACTGTTCTCCTTGCTAGCTGAAGTCTTGCACAATTGTTTCTTTTCATTGAGTTTTTTTCCGTGAGTGGTCTGCTGTACCCAAAACACTTCTACACCACCGAAGTCATTTAATTTTTCCTCTGAACTTCTTAAAGCGCTGCTAGCTCTCCAGTGCTGTTCTTTAGCGCCCTCCTTTGAGTTTTGGCGCAAACATGAGATGCGTGACTTACGCAAAAAAAAAAAAAAATGCATGACGTCATTACGTCAACACTTCAGAGTACCGTGATATGAACATTTTTGATACCGATAACATTTGTACCGGTATTATTGTGGTCGATACGATATGGTCCACCCCTAACAGACATTTTAACAAATGAAATTATACAACAAAACCTATTCTATCTATCGAAAAGTTATTAATTGTAATTGAACTACTAGAACAAATTTCTGTAACAATAAAGATGAATTCCGATCTTTATGATCACTTCATTCCTCATTCCCACAACTCTATATTTTCTATTTTATTTATTGTACAGCTATGTTTTTCTTATTTTTCTTCTTTTCTTTCTTATTCCTTTCTTATAGTTTATATTTTGGATTTTGGATTTAAATATATTTTATTCTTTCTTAGTTACATTTATTCCTCATTGTTAGTTATAATACATATAACACATATATATATAATACATATATATATTATATGTCAGGGCAGTCACCTGTGCATCTCACTGCGAATCATTCTGTGTATGACTGTGTATGTGTGACAAGTCTCTTTAGATGAAGGCATTTTATAAAATAAAACAATAAAAACAGTCTGTGTGACAAATAAAATTTAAATTAGAATTAATCCTTCAAAGTTCAAGACATTTTTGATTAAGGGAGCTTCAACTGAACTCTCTTCGTATAATGTAAAAAAAACTAGATAACAGAATGCGAGTGAAAATGTAACAGGGCTCTTAGCCTTTTACAATGATGGATAACCGTTTTAATCCAACCACATGCTTCTTAAAAGATACATTTCAACCATTCTTGAACATTGAGAGTCCCACTCACACTCAACAAGAGAAGTGATTACCACGTTTCAGTGGACAAACGTTTAAGAGTTGACAGTTAAAATGAAAATAGCTCACTTGAAACTCTGTCAAGTTTAAGAGAAATTCATAGACTGAACAAAAGTAAAAAATAAATCAAATCAAAATAAGTGTCAGATCAAAAGATCCCCTGTAAGTTTTCTTTTCTACCAACTGTCTGATCAAACACAGCAGTTGAGCTTAACAAAACAAAGACAAATGCTTTCATAAGAAGAATATAAATCTATGCAAGCTCTGGGTTCTTTTACATGCCTGAAGAGAGCATCTGGTACACACTCTATATTAACAATTTAAAGAACAACAAACTATACACATTAGCTGGCATGCTGTCTAGATTTGGAAAGGCTTTTAAACTAATTAAAAATTGTCATTTACTTTTTATGTTATACTGTTCATGGTTGGGGTGGACACATTCAACTATATATAAAAAAAATTCCAGTTTTAAATAAAATGATTTTATATTGTGGTGCTTGGTCGGGAGGCCAGGATTAAGGCATGCCATTTCATTTTGGGTTTCTCCATCACTTATCTCTTATTGATTGGCCAATAAGAGATATCTTCACTTTCCCTGTTCCCATCCTGATGCTACGATGTTATGTCTTTGTAAATATGTTGAATGTGCTTGTTGCTATGGTTTTTTCCCCCTGATCTCACACTGCTCTAACTGAAGAACAGTGTGAGGGAGCATTTTTTCAGCCACCTTTCCTGTTGTACATTTTCTTTTTTCATTCGCTACCTCACCGACCTGTCTGCCCCCCTGTGATTTGATGTCAATATCTTGGTCAGAGGGGTCCAATTTCACTTTTGTGTAACAGTGTAGTGACCAATAAAGGCCTTATTCAATTCAATTCAATTCCATTTCAATTTAAATTTTTAATATTTAAATATTCTTGGCACACAATCCAGCTTAGGTAGCTGAGGACATGTCGGGTTTCTCCAGGAAATGTTATTTTATTCATTACTGCCACTTTGGTAAACTGCTGAGAATAGATAGAATATATTTTTAGTGTTACTGGGTGTTGTTGAAGGACTATTGAAATTTTAGAGTTTTATGAAAAAAAAGGGAACCCTATGGATTAAGAATGTTGCAAATGTGAATGTTTTGTTAGTAAATCTAGATTTCCTCTTCTTGTAAAGAAAAATACAGGTAACATTTTTAATTCTGAGGAATAATAGTAAAGCCGATTCTGAAATTGTATTGTCATTTTATAAAAATAGACAGAAGTTAAAGTTCAAACTACGTCACAGCAAACATCTCACAGTTGAGACTATGACATATGAGATAAGAAACAACGAATAAAATGATTAATATCCAAATGATATCACAATTTAAGTCTTGGAAAAAAGGTGAAATTACAGTCTTATAGTTCATTATGGAATACAAGTTATGTATAAAAGAAAACAACTGTATTTGGCAGACAGTAGCATGGCTGCAGATTTGTGAGAATCTTGTATTTAACACTTACCTTCCATTGCGCATATCATGCTGTCTGAGGTTTTTAATGAAGTGGACCTTCTTGAAACTCTTTGGTCGGGGTGAACCTGATAAAGTTCGGCATCTAGAAGAAACAAAGCAGTTTATTATCCAAGCACTCAGTGTCTATGCAATTGAAAAATTGTCACATTGAACTATACATCGAGTTTGATTCCATGATTCAGTTCCTAAAACATTACAATGTTGTTTTCCATAACATACATTTTAACGGTCTCATCAAATTTTGAGTTTTACACAACATGTAGAAAAAAAAGACGGTTTTATTCTGCTTAGAGAATACTACATATTAAATAAATCTTACAATGTTCACATATAAAACATTAAAAATCACATTACATGTGTTACCTTATCATAATTAATAAGTAGCACATGTTCTGACATGTTTTATTGAAATGTTTCTTTAAGGGTCACTGCTTCTGAGAACAATATAGTACCTGCGCAGAGGAGCATTCTCCTCAATATCTTCCAGAGTCTCCAACGAAGAGCGTTGGGAAATCAGTCTCCGTCTGTAAATGAAATACAACAAGGTATTTGTGAAAAATAATAATAATGATAATAATAGCTTGCAACATTTTAATAGTGCTTTTCTATGTGCTCAACGTGAGAGCTGGGTCTCTTAATCCATCACCAGTGTGCAACATCTATATCACCGCCATTCTGCCTCAGAAAAAACACTCTAATTGATTAACCAATTAGAGTAATATAGCAAGAAAGCAACTTTGGCCAGGATTATAATCTCTATTTATTATGTTACATCCTGGTATTTGGAACAAACGCGAACGACGCGAAGTTGATGCGAGACTCTTCAGAAGAATAACTTTTTTTAAATCATTAGAAAGTAGTACATTATTTTTACAGTACAGCTAAAAGTATCCTTCAAACAGTTTCCCTAGATAAATAAGAACTCAGTAGAATCCCCCAGATGGTAGTGCCTAGGGCAGAGTTATAATTTAAGGTACAACTGTGGCTCAGGGGTTGACATTTGAAGAATTGGAGTGAGGATGAGCTTTATAATCAGACTTACAATTATTTCCAGTTAATGTTCTCTTCCATTTAAAACCCTTTGACAAAATTTTTCCAAAACTTGCAGAAATCGCAGAGAAGAGGAGCAACCAGCTTCTGATTGCTCAGCTTTAGAAATAATACGACTCATCCAAGCAGAGTGGAAGACCAGTGTTAAATTGAAATATGTCTATAAAACAAAAAACATTGAGCATAATAAAGACTGAGACTTCTGTAGCTATGTTTTTATTCAAGTTTCAGTTAATAATCTCTCAATCAGCCCTCCAGAGACAGAAGCAATGAGTCTTGCAATGCCATCTTCGAAAGGCTAAACCTTTGCTCACCAAAACTTTTTTTAACAATCATTAAAGTATTCTTCTTTTCTTTCGATTATTACCGCCATATCTCTTCAAGGTTTAGTAGATCAGCTAAAGTTACTTCTTCTGTAAATTAGACTTTGAAACCAATTCCATATAATCTCTCCCTCAAATGTAAATTTCCCATTGGGTGGTTCTTCACACAAGTTTAAAACTGAATATGGCACCTTGTATATCCGTAAGATTTTAAACGTAACTTTCTGCATACCTTTTCAAATGCAAATTAAATTATGTGATTCAGACAAAATATATATCTTGTACAATTGCTACTTATTTTAACAAAACATTTGTAGATGAATCCAAAAACACCTATCATTTATCATAAAACATTAATAATGCTGAAAATATAAAAGCTCAAAATAATCCACAAAAAGAAATCTTGTGATTTACTACCTCAAGGGCAAGTCACCACATAATAGCCTTAGACACAGAAAAGTAACTCCAGAATTACAAGCACCACCTTTGGAGTCACATTATAAAGCAACTTCTTACAAAATCAGCACATCGCCAAATAAAGCTTGTTTTAGTTCAGTGGTTGGGCTTTAGGGAGCATTACTGCAAATCCAGGCTAGAGTTGCCACCAGTACCAAACCTCTTTCAGCAACTATTGCCATTTTCCTGACGTAACATGAGCTCACAAACAGAGAATGTTCCAGAAACAAGCCCCTGTAAGAGGATCAGTCACAGATTTCACTTCCACTTCCACATAACACATTCCTTCTTATGGGCCAAGGTAATGAGGAACATCTATTAGACTGCTGATAAGCCCCAGCATACAAGGGAGATTAAGGAAAAAAGTCTCATAAGCAACACTTCTTTCTATTTCTGGACACGATCAGAAGCTCACACGGTTCTTCAGGTTTGTTTTTTCAAGAGCGGTGAAAAGCGGGTCAGGCATGGCTTTATTACAAAAGAGCTGCACCTGTCGAAACATGGGCTGAAAAATGCTTGTGTTCCTGCCAGCACAACTCTGGATTCAGACACAGAACACAAAAATGACTCTAGAGAGTATACACCATGTGTTCCTTTTGGTCATGATGAAATGATAATGACTGGAACAGATGTGATGAAACATTTAAGATGACTAAATGTCTCATTTTTATGCAATCACACATGCCCAAAAATAAGACCGTTTGATAATTTCCTCACCAAAAAAATGTTAATATTAATGACAACGTACGCTTTGTTTTAAAGGAGAAACATGCTATTTAATCTTGTTATTACAGAGAAGAAACATCAAAAGTTCATAGCCCTGTTCTAAAACTAATCAATTTCAAAAGCAGCGGAAGCCGTTGACTGGATTGAAATGAAAACAAGACTTAATGGTGATGATGATTATATTTTAAACTGCACAAATGGTAAAAAAAAACAATGGTCAAGACCAGACCAAACAAATTTTTTCTAGTCAAAACATCAAATATGGAGCGTCACGGTGGCGCAGTGGGTAGCACGGTTGTCTCACAGTAAGAAGGTCGCTGTTTCGAGCCTCGGCTGGGTCAGTTGGCATTTCTGTGTGGAGTTCTCATGTTCTTCTCGTGATCGCGTGGGTTTACTCCGGGTGCTCCGGTTTCCCCACAAGAACAAAGACATGCGGTGTAAGTGAATTGAGTAAGAACGATTGTCCATAGTGTTAAAGTGTGAATGTGTGTGTGAATGTTTCCCAGCGATGGGTTGCGGCTGGAAGGGCATCCGCTGCGTAAAACATATGCCAGAAGAGTTGGCGGTTCATTCAGCTGTGGTGACCCCGAAAGGGAAGAAAACCGACATGAAGAAGAATGAATGACATCAAATATGCCTGAAAGAAAAGGATTCCTCTCACAGTTCGACAAGAACACAAGTTACACCGATCCACCTAACACAAAATATTAAAGGATTCATTAAAGACGAAGATATTTCATCACAACTTAACTTTTAAGTATTTGCCTTGTTTAGACACAAGTTAACTTAAGTGGGTCAGACTGAGAATGTTTTGAATGCACAAGGAACAATAACATGTATAAGTTTTAAAAACAATCTGCCATAAGAGGCTGTTTTAAACAGACTTATCATTACAGAAAAAACATGGAGTAAATTACATGTTCATTACAACCAATTCACTAATGTCTAATTTATTCTTTATATTCATTATATCGATGCCAAAATACTAGGTTTTTGGAATGACATCCAAGGTTCAATACAGACATGTCGACACTGTTTAATAAGCCGATAGACAGTTCTATGTTTGAATAAAAGTCATATGTATTGCAAAAAGAAAAACACACTAAATGCAAAATGGGTGTGGTTTGTTTGAGAGATTATCCTCTTTGTGAGAGCATTGATCGCTCAAGAGAGCATTTAGCACCACCAAGATAACTTCAGTCACATGAACTAAAGTATAAATCATTAGGTTTGACACACTGTGTGAAGAAAAGTCACACTACTATCCTTGAAAAGCAATGCATTTTCACAAGCTGGTCTGTAAATTCACTTTAGTGCTCTTGTTCCCAAAAAGATTGCGCAAATGCAAGCAGAAGCTTGTTTAGGTGTTATCACTCTGCTCCAAGGGACTCTTTCCTTCTCCTTGCTCCAAGCTCAATTACTTCCCCTCCATGATCACTTCGAAACTTTTAGATAAATGAATGCTCCAGTTTATTGCTTTATTAATCATATCTTCATTATTTTTATTTATTAATACAGTATTAGTATGTCACAGAGATTTAGCGTTATTGAACACTGAGCAGCATGCTTTTGTTAGGTTGCATGAAGAGAAGTAGAATACTGGACTTGGCTAAATGATATAAATACCCGCAAAAAACATTACAATAACAAAAATACATTATAAAATTGGAAAAGCAATCAAATTTTAAATGACCAAACACTACAAAAATGATGTTAATTATAAAAATAAACTTGCGTCTAGTATTGGTTGAAAGCTGGGGTACTTGGTTATCTCACAGTGGTTTAAAACAATCTGCTCCTTTAGCTACATGCACAATCAAATTGCTTTGCATAGTCTCCAAAAATCCAAAAGAATAAAAGAACGGTAAACAAAAAGACTGATCGTTAGCAAGAAACGGATATTAGTAAATCTGCACTACATGCAGATCATTGTTCCACACCCACATTTTCTTATAGCTAATTAAAATGATAGTGTCTAATTTTGAGCACGTCTAATTTCTAAATACATTTAACTGAAGAAAAATTAAGTTTTTTTTTTATATCTTTAACAAATAAAAAAACATTAGCTAGCTAAACTAAACCGAAACAAAAAACTGTAACTAAAATCCAAGGTAGGCATGAAACAAGCCATTCAATACTTGAATATGTCAATATTTCCTTTAAAAAATATGTTTCAGGATTTTTTCAAATTTGCTAAGACTATAGACTGAATGTTTCCATGTCCGTCACAGATGTCGCCTGATTTTAAATATGATTTGGGCTATGCCAGGCTCCCAACATCGTTAAATCAGATGAAGATTATGTTTTATTTTCTCCCTTACATATTATTTCTTTGTTTAAAAATGCACTGGACCTCCATCAATTCCAAACCAAGGCTTGCAAATACTTTTTGGTTCCATGGACTACAGCATTCGAACCTGAAGTGTTTTTTCCTGGAATTAAGTACTGTAGCATGAACATTCAGAATCACTCCTTATTGTTAGATGCCTTAAAACAAAAGTTAGCACTGGTTATTGATGTATGCGCTGAGCATCATCAGCCTCCTATTGTGTGGAAGAGGTGAAACAAGTCAACACCGTTATTTCTTTCCATTAATTATTAAAAAAACAAATTATTTATAAGTAGCCTGGGCAGCTAAATACAAGTAGTTTATTTTTATTTTTTAAATCATGCGACAAATTCAGGCAGCATTCAAAGAAAATATTTCTTTGATCATCTGCTAATATCATCTGCATCTGCTTTAAAAGTTTGGTTTAAAACTCTGGCCCGGCTCCCTTATTTCACTGGAAAGAAATGTCAGTGTCCTCTTGGCAGTTAACGCACAATAGAAGAGGAAATGGACTAAGTAAATCTCGTCTCAATGCCTGTGAATCATGGTCCGTTGTGAGTTAAGTATGAAAGGCCAAACAAGCCCAAAAAAAGCTATCAGCTAGTCCTTTGCACAACTTTAGACAGTGTTATTGCAGACTTATCTTGATAGACTGTGACTTGTATAAAATAACATCAGGCCAAGTTTGGATGCTTCACAGCAAGCAATGAACACCATCAACAATCAATTATATCAATGGTTATAGGTCCCATTTTTAAAATCTGGTTTTAACCAAACAGTTTTTAACACTAGAGGATTGTAACATACAATTTTAGTTAAAGTCAATGACTGGCAGACTTAAATGTTTTGTTAAAAACCTGTATGTACACATTAAAATCATTAAATGTACAATTTATCCCGTGGCGGTTCTAGCACGATGAGCGTCATGAAAACACAGTAATGTAGAAGAAGGCTTTTTTTATACAACTTTTAACTCATTGTTGCACTGGTTATTGTATTCATTTTCTTCTACATTGTGCCTGTTAATATAAATGTCTGCTGACTTATATTCTAGAATTTGTAGAGTTAGTGCAACCGCACTTGGGGCTGTTATTATAAATTTGTACATTGTGTGTCTATAAAACATTTTGTTATTACAATAGTTATTGAATTCACAGAGGTGTTATTTGTCAAAATTACTTTAATTGTAATTTTATGTGAAGTGCACTCTCATTTCTGAAACAAAAGCAACGATTGATTTAACCATATAACTTTGTAGGTAATAATAATTAGCTTTATATCTTCGTAAATCAACATCTACACATTCGTCTACACTGATTTTGGGAAATAACAGACAATCCTTGGGTTTGCGCTAGAAATGTTTGGTTCGGTGACCTCTTCGCCCTCGCGTCTCTCTCGGTGAATAAGTGAAGGTATCTCGCTGTTCTCTTCTCAAAGGTTTTGAAACACAGATGCCGGGAGTACTCTACTGTCTAAACAGATGCTGAATTACTTTACTTTCTGGAACTCTACCACAGCTCTCTATTGTTTGTTTACCAGATAATGAGGTATACTCCGAACGCGTCCATGGTGCCATCACACAGCAAGGAGTGCCATTACATTTCTATTTTCCTCCACCTGAGGGAACGGCCCCCCACTGTTCAGGAATGCAAAAACCCCAGCGAATGTAATTTAACACAATCTAACCAGACATTGAGTTTCAGCCTCACAGACTGTATATTCCTACTTTTATCTTTGAATGGACACTTTTTCTAATATCAGCAATATTAAAAACGTCTACACCAAGATGCACTAAAAAATCAGCAACTGAAGGTTTTCTGCCAAACTTTTTTTTGTGAGCCGCGGCCAGAGCAGGAGAATAAGATCAGAGCACAGGAAGAAACAGATCCCTGACCTTGGTAAAATACCACACAAATAATTATCTTCTACGTGCACAAGCAATGACAGTAAGACACATGAATGTGGTAAACTCAAGATTTAAGTTTGAATTTTACTTTATACTGCATGGTTCTAATAAACAAATATTCCTTCATTTCTAACTGACTTTTCTCAATTATGACTTAAGATTGATTTATTCAATGTTTTGATTTTATTAAGGATAGTACACAGTCATAACAATAAATGCAAAGGTACTAATAATGGATTTCATTTCTTTCTTTGTTTCAGTTGATTCACTTGACGCATCCCTACTTATACATTTCATGCTTTTTTTTATCACAGTGCTAAAAAAAGTTAAATGTTCCCAGTACCCAAGGGGAAATCACATACTTAGTATAATAGAGCACAATTAGAGCTGAAAATTGTATAAATGTAAATTAATTCTGTGTTACCTGAGGCTACAGCGCATTTAATCTTTATAATGGGAACAAAAATTGCTCTCCATCAATGATGTGACCACATGAGCCAAATCAGAGATTACTTTGTAAATTACTGCTAAGCTCAGGCCATTTTTCACCCCAGTTTTAAGATGTTTCATATGCAAGATTACATAAATTTGGCACCAGGAAGACGCTTGTTATTTCCACAGATGTACAATCTATTGTAGCTCTGAGATCACAGAACGAGATCTGACACAGAGCCACATGAACACCTCTGTCTGAGCCACCTAATCAGGCCTCGAGTAATGTTTCTTTTCTCAAGGCTTTTCGTTTCTTTCTAAAATTACATTTAATTGCAACAAATTGATTACTTTAATAGATGTTAACATCATTTTGTGGTAAAATAACTATACAAATAGTCTCTCTATTTCAATTGTAAGCTTTATATGAACAAGTGTACAAAAACAATTCAGAACTCACATTTCAGTAATCATCAGAAGAATATTTTATTCCTATGTGGAGTGATGAAAGGTGTATTTTATGTAAAGCAAAAAAATCACTATTTAATTGTCAGACCAATTGACTAGTAAGCCCACATGTTTAATATGCTTGTAGAGATCTACAATATTCAGTAAGAAACTCAGTTCCATGTTTATTTTATATGTTAAATGATTTAGTTAAATAAGTCCCTTTGTCATCCATTTTTTTCCTTCTTAGTGTTGATTAGGGTCACTGGGTTTTGCTGGCTTTGGTCTAAAGCATAGACTAGAGAGAACTATGGACAGTGTCCATGACATCATCCAAAAGTTAATGTTTGCCTTTGGCCAACTCAGTTCATTTGACATAGTTTGACCCTTGAAAAAAATAAAAGGGGGACACTTGATTTGCTGTTACTGATTTTGGCCTGACTTGGCCTCAGTTTTATGTTGCAAAATGTTTTCATACAAGTTTTTTAAAGTATGGGGTGTCCTTGGCAGTGCACCTAAATGTGGTCTTCCTGCTAAAGAGCGACGTCTATGCGGGCAGGTCTGGGACAGGAAGTGGAGGAAGGGAGTGAGGGCAGAGACTGGGCATCCTGCCTGGAGCATGGGTCTCTTTCCAGCAGCAGCCTATTCAGAACAAGCCCAGCACTGTTTCAGGAACGCAAGGCTAAAATACTTTCTCCTGCCTCAGTTTTAATATGCAGAGGCAACTTCATCTGAGTCATTTCTGTCAAAAAGAACTTTCTGCTAAGACTGTGGTTTTACTGATACAAAAACTGCTGGTAATATCTCATTCTCTAGTGGCTCAAAAATAATCAGCTTCGTTGGTGTTTCCACAGAACAGTCCATCCATCCATTAAAATGGAATTATATAGTCCTTCTTTTGCAGTGACTTAAAAGGAAATTCATAAGAAAGAAGTGCATGTGACCTCACAAAGGAAATCAGATTGAGAAGGTATGGTGTTAATCATCTGGTGCTACAATGATTTATAAAAAATTGGAAGAAAACTATAAGGTGTTTTCACATCTGTGTTTCAATAGGCAAGTCAAATCTATTTATAGGTTTACTTATTACACACCTTACTATAATACAGGGATAAAAGCTAAACAATGACATAGAAACACTGCTACATTATACATATACCACTCATTATAATTGACTCAGTTAATCAGACATGTCAAAGTCAAGGCCCGCGGGCTACATCCGGCACGTGACAAAATTATATGTGGCCAGCAAAACTATTTCATATGTCTACTATTAATGACCCGCTGATTAATATTATTAATATAAATCCCATAATGCACAACAAAAGTTACCGTGCGGTCCTGACCTCTTATCACCAAGCAACATATCGCAGCATCAGCCCTTGCTTCCTGCTACGCTGTTGTCATTGCCTCATCCGTGGTTGTTGACATTGGGGGGTAAACCTGTATGCCTTGCTTGCTGTGGTAATGTGGCCGTAAATAAAGAATTTAACATAAGACGGCACTATGATACAAACACAAGGACAAGGACAAGTACAAAGACCTCAACATACAGCAGAAGCAACAGGTCGAAAAGCTTAAAAAGAGTCTAGTGTTCACGCGACGCTTTGCGGACTATGAAGCGCTGAAATTTAATATAGAACTGTTCAGTAATCCATTAGCAATTGACGCTGAAACCATTCAGATGGAGCTGATAGAACTCCAGTGTAACATCAACTCGAGGCAAAGCATGACACTGTGGGGCCACACAGCTCCTCAGCTTCCTTCCCGAAATGATGCCTCAGCTTCGCTTGCAAGCTGCTCGAATGCTCTGCATGTTTGGTAGTACGTATTTGTGTGAGCAACTTTTTTCTTTGATGAAGATGAAGAAAAATGCAGGCAGAAGCCGTCTCACTGATGAACACCTCCACTCCACTCTAAGAGTTTCCACAGCTCAAAACCTCATCCTAAACGTTAATGAACTTGTAGCCAAGAAAAGATGCCAAACATCCCACAAGGACAAAATGACCTGAAGTCAACATACAGTTTAATTTGCAAGATTTGCACAATTTTAACAAGCTTGTTTATATATGAAATGACCTCTTTTTGAAAATTATTTGAAGAAAATAATTTTATTATTTTTTACTTCATTTATTTTATAAAATGTATTATTTAATTATTTAATTTGTGTTATTGAGAATATATACAGTATTGTGGTGGATCAAATTCAGATTTCTGAATTTCACCAAAAAAAAAGTGATTTTAGTCTGTTCAATAAAATGTCAACCTGACTTACACTGTGTTTGCATCTGAGGTCTCCATTAGGGTGTCGAGGACTTTATAGCATAAAGCTGTTTACCCTCCTACAGTTGTACACAGGACACGGTTTTGGTCACAAGAGAACAATGCAAAAACAATGCTATAGCTGTCCTGTCCAATTAGAAACAATACAACTGCTTGACCTTGATCCAGATCAGATATGAACAAAAGTTAATCGTGACCAAGTGAAACTAAACTAACAGACTAAGCCTCATCTAAAAAAATGTAATACTTAACCGTGACCGAAGAAAGAATTTAGTTTAACTCTAAAGTGTTTCTGCTCAAGTACTGTTCAAAAGCTTCACAGGTCCACAACTTGTTTGAACTTCAACAAAGATAACAGGAGGATATTGCATACAATATGTTCACAAAAAACTTCCCTGGTGTCCTGCTAACTAAATCACAAGACAACTGAACAAAGGGCACCCAATGTACACCCACAGCCTCCAGAGTCTAATGTTACAGCATGTTCACACGTATGCGTTAAAGCACTCAAAGCAGGTGCAGATGTGCATGTGTGTGATACATTCTTAAAAGAGACACTAACAGAAGGACAGCTTTGGATTTTAGCCTGGTTTAAGTATAATCTATGATACCTGGAGCTTGCTGAAGAATGAGATCTTTTGTTGCAATGTTCCTGATAAGTTTCTTCCAGAGGACTAAGGTTTCTGGAGTCCCTGAATGCTGAGGTGATTTTATACAGGTGTGCAAATTTATATCGTTTCGGTTTTATATGTCGATTTTTAAATAAAACAAGCTTTGGGATATATGAATAAATTAAGCGTGCACACACTGACAAATGTTGATTTCAACGGCATGGGAACAGCCCCAATTCATGGCTAAGACTTCTCATTATATAAAAAAAATGTAAATCTTAAAATGCAGTCACATCTTTAATGCTTTCCTACCCTGGAAAGGTGCTGATACGAGATGTGGGACGGGATAGAGAACGGGTCCAGCAGCCTGGGGGCCAGAAGGGCACTAATATTTAATCATCCATCAGTGTTCGAGTGTAATATTCAAAAACACATTTGTTGACTTTACATTACATTTATGCATTTAGCAGACGCTTTTGTCCAAAGCGAATTACATTAAGGGAGAGACAATATGCAATTTGTTACACCGTCAAAGTCTATCTCAGCTTCTCATAATAGAAATTGTATCAACTGATCAATAAACCAAAGCAGCGAGGAAGTAGAGGAAGAAAATAAAGACAGAGGAGGGAAAAAAGAAAGTCATTTTTTTTTGTCAAGCAACTTGATGGATTAATTCTAATTAGTAAAAAAAAAACCTAAACGAGCCAGTTTGTGTAAATATGGTTTTAGCTGTTAAGTTTTTTACCATTACCTGCTCACTTCTGCAGTCAGCCTCAGGTGGTCAGAAGGTAAACTACAGTTCAGCCACTTCGTATTGCGCATTGAGAGTGAAAAATAGGTTTTGAATATTACTATGTTGTGACTATAATAAAAAATGTAACATTCTCATAACATTGTGGAAACAACACAACATGAGTGTGTGTTTAAGATATATCAGAGAGGTCTGGTCATTTTTCTAAAGTTAATTTTATTTGGAAAATATCTTGGGCTGCTCGGTTGCCAATTTACCCACAGACTGGTACGGGACGGGTCTGCAGGCCGTGGAGCACTGATGTAAAGGATTGCTCTTTTTGAGGAGGGATGAGCAGGGTGAGTCTGATTTAGAACGTTTTTTTTATTGTTCCACAAAGAATGTAGGGAAATCCTCAGCAATTTTGCTGAAGGACTTCAATTTGAAAGCATAACAGACACTGGAAATAATGACCAATAATAATAATAAACAATATTGTTCAGTCTAGTCAACTCTGTAATTATTTTGATTTCAGCCATAGAGTATTCATTACCCAGTTTTTCAGCCAATCAGTGCATTCTAAAATCAATTACTCCAGTTTAAGTAAATAAAAAGCTGATTGCGTCATTTATTTAAAGCAAACTATAATTATACACAGTTACATTTAATTCATTCTATTTTAGTAAATTTACTGATAAATGTTAGTTTAAATATGGATGCTCAAAGACATGTACTCATTTTGAGTGATTTTAATTCAGTTTTATTTGTACTCTCTAATATCTATTCAAACATTTTTTCCGATAAATAAATATTTTAACATGAAGTAAATATAATTGCCTTTCTCTAATAAAGCATACTATTTGACTTTACACTGTACTCATTCGAAGGTTCAATAATCTGTAGAAGTCTGTGGACTTTTAATGTAAGGTTTATTTATGTACGATTACTGTTTATTAAGAGAAATATTTAGTTAAACTTTTTGTTTTTTGCTTTCTGCACTTTGAAATTCTTTACAGGAATGAGTAAAGAATTGAAAATCTTGCATCTGGAAAACGTTGTCATGGGAAAAAGAGGTCATCTCATTTTTGCAAATGTAACAATAAAGACTAGGCACTATTTGTTAATGCACTGTTGGCACCTTTTAATTACCAATAATGCACAATCTCCCCCCAAAAATATTATTTATAGCACCAACAGTGGTGAAAGTAGTGAGACTTTGGTGGGATGACTTTAAAACGTTTGGGTGTTACCTTGATCTCTGGAGCTCCAGAGCAGAGTTACCTATCTGCCCTCCCTCCAGACTAGAGTGGTTTTGGCTGGCCTGCCTGGCATAGGACACCGGCAGGATTCCCTGAGTGTACGTCTGAAGTCTTCCTCTGGTCGCCGGTGGCACCGCCGAAAACGGGGAACTGAAGACGGACTGCAGCAGCTCCGCGTCCGCGCTGCACACCGGAGGAGGAGCAGGGGGAGGAGCAGGCACCGCGGCCGTGCTGGGGCTCGTCATCCCGGGCATGAACGCAGCAGCAGTTCGGGTGCCGCTGAGAGCCTGGTTCCCCGCCAACTGCGCTTGAACCAGGCTCGGTGTAGTCCTGGAAGTGCCCCCTTCCTCCTCCCCCTCCTCTTCATCGTCGGTGTGGTTTTCGGTGTCGTCCTGCATGGCTCGCCCGTCCAGAGAGATGTTACTGAGGAAGGAGAGCGCGGCTTGCCTGCGGAGGGGATCGATCACGCGCTTCCGTGTGTGTTCCAGGCTGGAGGGCTTCATCTGCAGCGCACTCGCCATTACGAGTCTGTGTGCGGCTGCGTATCAGCGGAGAGGTTGCATGGTGCTTGTTTTGGATGTGGGAGGGAAACTAGTGCTCACAACTCCATGGCGTTAGCTTTTAAATGCCGCTACTTCGCGTGTGTGTGTTGCTGCGTGTGTACAGAAAAGCCAGGTCACGTGGAGGGAGAGCAGTATTGTTGGAGTTATGGCAAGCGGTATTAACATTTCTCCCTGGAATGCGAATAACTTCACGGTCTTTCAAAAGGCCAAGACTGCGTTTCACAGATCATGTTGAGAATATTTCATTCCGTTTCCCAAAGCTCTTGAGAATCAACATAGATGTATTAGTGACATCGGCATGAAAATAGCAGAGTTAAGCTAGCACAAGCAGTTTTTTTTATATTTTATTTTTTGTTCGAAAATTACAGCATTTTTAGCATTTAGTCCTTTTTAGTGTTCATAAGCATTGACTGTATAACGATGAAAGGTTATGTCCAGTCTCGGTGGGTCACAGTTTACTCAGACTGCATTTTTTGGCACTGCATCAGCAAGTGTGAGAAAAAAAAAATAAAAACTGAGGAATTTTGGCAGAGCAGAAAAGATGAGATCAAAAACTAATATCTCCTCAGCACTGGTTAGTTTCTGTCACTCAATGATGCTGTGTTTTATCTCCCATCTCCCCTGAAGTTAATATGTAGATTAATGTTTTGGAATTTAATTAGTCATTCTCCATATCATACAGTAGAACCTATAGCTTAGCATAGATCATTGATTGACATGGCACCATTAGCATTGTAGTCTTTTGTAGTCAGTCAGCCATTCCGACTTTTGTCGGGACCAACTGTGGGAGCTCTGCTAGGAATGCTCTACTCTCTGCACACTCTTTTTTAAAATGCCAATCAGCGTTGGTGATAGTCACGTGACCACGCCAACGCATATAAAGCGTGCTCGAAAATCTTCTGTTTTTTTGCTGGAGCCTACTCGCAACACGCGAGCGACTTACATTGAGAGATCTGGTGAGTCGACAGCAACCAGCATAATTC
The DNA here is from genome assembly GCA_900490495.1 of Danionella dracula. Lineage (NCBI taxonomy): Eukaryota > Metazoa > Chordata > Actinopteri > Cypriniformes > Danionidae > Danionella > Danionella dracula. The sequence continues at coordinate 2,922,905 of UELW01000278.1, forward strand.
TTCAGCCAGATCCAGAGGCTGGAGCCGCTGCACGCTCCAGATTTCCTCTCTTTGGCTGCCTTCCATCAACAAGTAAGACTCCTTTCTTATTATAGAGCACTTGCTTTGCCGGTCGACTTTTTGTAGCAGGTTCCAAACATGTCGCGACCGTACAAGTCTGTTGGATGCGGTGGATCGATCACATTGACGGATAGCCACGATCATTGCCTCGGTTGTCTTGGGTGACATACTGAGGAAGCAAATTGAGGAATCGGACTGTGTTGATTGCATAGTTCTGTCTGGCAACGCACTTAGGACGAGACTGATGTACTTTAAAGTATGTCAAGCAGGGTATGGCCCCGCTCCCCCGGTGCGTCCGCTATCCACTGCAGCGAGGTAAGAGATGAAGAACTGCTTGCATCCTCTGATGATGTGATCTCCACTGCTGCATCGGAGAGCATCTCCTGAAGGAAACGGCCCCTCACTCACTCCCTCGGTGGTGACGGCAGATTGTACTGCGGAGGAGATGGCCGAGTTGCTTACCCGGGCTGCCAGAGAAATTGGGTTGCAGGGGGCTCTCCCTGCAGCCGCCCCTATCCTGTTCTTCTCGGAAGTACATCGGGAGCTGATCCAAACTTCAAAGGCACCTCTTAATGCGAGGTTGGTCAGTCTCCCCTCTCTCGTTTGAATGACTTTTGGTAGCACAAATGTAGAGAAACTGTAGGGACAGTAATCATCCTTAGAGGAATTCCCTCAGGAAAACGAGTTGAAGTTGCACATCAATGTAAGCAGGAACTGATTTCCACTTTTAGTTCTGGGCAGTGGAACAACACAATCCACCACAACATGCTCAAAAGGCTCCCCCAAGCTTGGAATTGGAATCAGTGGGGCGGGCAGAATGACCTGATTTGGTTTTCCACGTTCCATAATAAGATGTGACATTTACTTTTAAACATGGCCAAAAATGCTGCAAGATACAGTTGTAGGTCTTTCTAACACCAAGGTGACCTGCCAAACTGTGATCATGAGCCACTGACAATATGTGGAGTCTGAAACATGTAGGAATTGCAATTTGCGGTATTCCACTCAGCATGGATCAGCACACCACATTTGCATTAGCACTTCCTGCTCTAGAAAATAACCAGCCTTTTTCTTTCTAACCACTTCAACACGCACTACAGCCTCTAAGCAAAACTGTAAGGTTGGATCTTTTTTTGTTGGGTAATGACCTCTCCACGAGACATGGGTAGTTTAAGCTTTACAACTTTAGATAATGTAGCCTCTATGGACTGTATTTTGTTTTCAAAACTTGAAGCATCAGAAAACAAAGCAGGATTCAAAATCAGGAATTCAACAAGTAGGCCAATACATCTGAGGATGATCTACCTGTGTCTCTAAGAATCTTGATCCTGACCTTGCTCTCAAGACAACCAGGGAGTAAAATAAACCCTTCCTGAATAAAAGGTTGAAAATCCTCTTCTACTGTCTCTTTACTTGTGTTTACTGACTTTACTAGTACTACTCCTTTCTGAGTTACTTCCTGCTGTTTTTTTTTTTCAGGATCAGACCATCTGCAATTAAGTGACCACCTCTACGACAGAAAAAGCACCGTGGATCTTCTTGGGGTTGCATGAGGAGAGTAGATCTATGTACAGGTTTTCTCTTGTCGGAGTGCATTGGGAAAAGTACAGTCTTGTGAATCAACGCAAACTCATCTGGGAGAACTGCAGCTTCTTTAGTGACAAAACCTTTTGCTCATTCAAATGATATTTTTACAAATCAAATCACAAGTCGAAAGGTTATAAAATTATACTTTATATGTATTGAATTTAATAAAGAGGTTCAACTGAATATATAGATTAAACATGTTGATAATTGATAATTAAAAATATGTTAAAATATCAGGCGTCACGGTGGCGCAGTGGGTAGCACGGTCGTCTCACAGCAAGAAGGTCGCTGGTTCTAGGCTTGGCTGGGGCAGGTGGCATTTCTGTGTGGAGTTTGCATGTTCTCCTCGTGATCGCGTGGGTTTTCTCCGAGTGCTCCGGTTTCCCCACAAGTCCAAAGACATGCGGAATAAGTGAATTGAGTAAGAACGATTGTCCATAGTGTGAATGTTTCCCAGTGATGGGTTGCGGCAGGGAAGGGCATCCGCCGTGTAAAACATATGCCAGTGAGTTGGCGGTTCATTCCGCTGTGGCGACCCCGAAAGGGAAGAAAGCCGACATGAATGTTAAAATATCTTTAAAGAAGACCAATGATTGTCAAGTCGGCCTGCCACATAACCATTAGACCAATAGTTATTCATGAGAACAAGGTTCAGACTTGATTTTGCCCTCCTGAGTTCCTTTGGTTTCACCAATACTTGCTTCTGGAAGTCAACATTTTAAGTACAAGTTCATGAGTGAATCAGAGAATATTGTCACTTAGTAATATTGTTATTGTATTTTCAAATACACATGTTATCAATCCGCAATCTTGCGGTTCTGGACTTAAATGGACTTAACAAAAACACAGTGTCAGTAATTTTGAAAAGATACACACTCTTGTTTAACCCACTGGCATTTGCATTAATTGTATGTATATATATATATAATTATATATATATATATATATATATATATATATATATATATATATATATATATATATACACACTTACATTTTAAAGCTTTTTACATCTTTTGATATACGACTCCTATTAATGAGTTGTGTCAAAGAAATGTACTAATATAATATAATATTTTTTTATACATTCTCAGAATTATTACTTGTAAAATATTTAAATGCTCTTTTTTTAATATTTGAAAGTATTTAAATCAAAGCCAGAAATATATATAGGTAATATATATATATATATATATATATATATATATATATATATATATATATATATATATATATATATATATATATATATATATATATATATATATATATATATATATATATATATATATATATATATATATCTTCTGTACCCCCTTATAACTAAGTTAAGTTGACCATATATTCAGTTTGTCTGAGTGAAATTATTCACATTTACATCTTTACTAGATTTATCTTTTTAAGTAAATGAACGAGTATATTGTGGGCTGTGTTCTTAAGTAACTTTTTTTGTGAAGTAATTCATAGTAAGCCACGCGTCGCTCAGAGGCCGCCTTTACTTTACAGTTTTTCTAACAGTTGTGTGACAGTGACATCTAGAGGCCAGTAAAGTTAAATGCACGTTGTATCCGGTAAAACGCGTTGATACGTGATTAAATAAATGCCAATTGATTTTAAACGTTTTTCTGATCCTTAGCTTTGCATTTCATTAAGTAGTGTATGTTTTCTGAGAATTTATCACAGAGTAAAAGGAGTTTTCTGAAGTACATGTTTTATTCCAAAATTTAATTAGTTCATCAATATAATAAAATGCATTCTTTATGATAAAGTTACTGATTTTGACCTATTAATCGACTACACTCATCTTTTTAACAGTGTACACTTCTTGTCTGCTTAGTGTTCTCTAAATGGCACGAAGTGTAAACTACAGCAAACAGATGATACAGCTTTGAGTACAGAACCTTTTGAGAACTTTATTTATACTTAAGTAAATTTCTTTTTGAAATATCTCTACTTTTACCTGGTTGATGTATGCAAGTTTGGCAGCTACTCAGATTACCCATAATCTAATTTCCAAAGTTTATTTACTCTCAAAACTGAGATTTTTTTTTGTTGTGAAAATAGCAGCTTAAGAAAAAGTTTTTGTTTGTAAGAAAAAAGTTGATGTGTGAGCCAATTAACCAATTGAGATATTTGTTTAAGTTAAACCACTATTCCATAAAGCAGAACAAAGTTTCTTTTTAGGAGAGATAACTATATGCTCTTCTAGCAACTGGATGATTTGCATTGTATCGTTCAGATCAAAAGTAACTAGTAACTAACTACAGAATACATTTTATGCGATACTTTTTACTCTTACTCCAAGTAGTTATCAAAAAATGCTTAGGTAAAAATAAAAGTTCTTAATTTCTTTATTGATCACATTTCAGCTGTATTTTAATAGTTTAAGTATTTAATTTCAGAACTGATGATATGCAATGCAATATAATTACATGATTCAAATGCTTTCACTTTTGCGGTAACAAAAAACGTTTTTCACTGGTTTCAAACTGAGTTATTCAAATATTCAGATTTGACATCTTATTTTCTTTATGTGGTGTGCTTTCTGATGCTATTTACATATTTACTTTTTATTTAAATAAACAGTTTATTTTTAAATAAAATAAATAGATTGAAAAGTGAAATCTGAGTTTGCTACATGAAATGGAAAAACGTTGAATGTCACAATCACTCTACACTGAATCATATAATTCGAGGGGAAGAAATTTCACTGAATGTATTGAAGAAAAAAAAAATCATTATTTTACACTGATCTGGAGTCAGTGTGTGGCCTCGTCTGTTTAAACCCCACCCCCACAACCCCCCGCAGATAACCTTCCCCGGTCAGAAGCACTCGGGTCAATGACGTTATTCTAACATGCTGCTCTATGGCATGGCCATGACAGACTCAAGCATCTAAACACATATGCAAGTTATTTATATCATGTTTGTCTCTGCAAGGTCATTAGGGGACATGGATATTTTGAAAGTTATAATGTGGGATAAACGTGCATGAACAACAACAGGCAAGAGTGAAACAAATCAGGAAACTTTTTTTGTAATTTGTGCTTGTTGGTGCATTAAAACTGAATACAAAATGTCAACAAGAGATGCCAAAGTCTTTCTTGAGTCACGTGTTTGCATAGAGTCACATGAACTCATTCAAAGTAAACCTGAACTGGATTATATGTGGGTCATCTTTTAACAGATATAAAACAAGTTTTTTGTGGGAAAGTTGATTCATTTAAAAAATGTTGATTCATTTATAAATGTGTATGTTACACTAGTTCTCTTGACACATAAAATATGATTTAACTTAAATGAATAGGGATTAAAAAACTCAAATTGAGTATTTCAGAACATTTCAAAAAACTACCTTGTACTAGAGAATCAAGGTGGTGTGTCGGAGGTGATTCAACATTCAACACAGCTGAGGCGTTCTGAAGTAATATAATGTGCAAGTTTCACTTTTTGAACCAAATTATTAAAATTAATATACATAATTTCGATTTGTTTGGCACACACCTGGATTTCTGTGACCATTTCACAGCATTAGAGACAATCTAACTTTTTTTCACATTTTTTACACACTGTATGCTCATCAGCAGATTAATTTCTGAGAACAACTGTTTGTTTAGGATTTGTGTATCCAACTATTTGTATACAGTGCATTTGTTAAATTGCTTGACAAGATGGCTGTCAGCATAAATGAAGAGACCCACAAATACATGAAACTTGACATGATAAAAACATTGTGCTATAATGTTGTGCATAACAATGTGCATAAATGCAACCTTTGGACACTCAGTGCCAAATGATAACACAAAAGCCTTTTTCAAAAACAAGACTTGAAAAGATCTTGCTTGGAGGAGAGTCAGCTAAGAGGAGGAAAATTTGGTGCATTTTAAGTTTTCTAAACAGATAGGGAATGTAACAACACTCCGTTAGCTTTAGCTGCTATGCTAGCATTGTATCACAGAAGAGCTGCTTTATTTTGTAATTGTCAAACTCATAGGAAAGATTTTGCCCAACCCAGACTTAAAGGGTGATCCAGAGTGGTTGGGCTCTTCTCCGAGGGACTCTGGTTGAAGATATTGAATGCTATTTACGCATGTATTTGCTAAATGAGGTTACTCCACATGAACTAGAATAAGAAGCCACTTAAATGCCATTGCATTTTTTCAAAAAAAGCTCGAAAAGTTTGAGAATCATGTTTTGTTGAAATTGTATTAACATATTGCCCTTGGAGACACATGTCTCCCTTTTTAGTTCTCTAAGTAATTACTTATTGTTTAACTTTTTTTTGAACATTTGAACTTGTTTGATCCATTTTGTTCAGCGATTTTTAAATATTGAGCTGTTTCTATATTGGGAAGTACAAAAATTATAAATGAACAGATTGATGGCCTGTATTCAGTACAACTAAATATAATCATGTTCTTTAATCAATCAGACACTTTAAGACTGTTACTCAAGTCCTTTTCAATTTAAGTACTTTTCAAATATATGCTGGGGAAACAAAATCCCTTTGCGGCATCTGACAGCCATTATGTTGGTCCCGATTACTTAAAGTTACTTAAATGAAAGGAATTGTACCACGATGAAGTCTTCTTCATCAAACAACCCCAAGTTTTTGTTGGATTTCCTTTTTGGTTTCTTCCATTCTTCCTCACTATCACTGCTACTATTGTCATCATCATCATCGTACCATCATCATCGTAAATCTGCTTTATACAGTATACTAAATAAATTCATGATGATCACGATGTTGTTATAAAACATGGATGATTTTATGACAGATGTGAAACGAGTCTTTCATAATAGATTAAATGAGAATATCTTGCTCATCAGGCAGCATGCTTTAAAAAAATACCAAGCTCTAAATATAAATAATTAAAATCACAACAAGGTTCACTTTAATGTACTTCACATTAACATTAAAATAAAAACTTGCTTTAAAACGAGATTACAGTAATTCACGGTCTCATATCTCCAGTATGGTACTTTGTAGCCATGTCCCTTGATGTTGTATTGCAGGTCAAAGTTGATTTCAGCTCAATTTTCCTCTTCAAGATTCAGTGAAACAATTCGCGATCCATGACCTTTTCTCTTCATCTGACCCCGATGGAACAGCACCCCCTTAGTGCCCCTTATTGGACTAATTAAACACTGGTTACTCACAAATTGTACATATTGAGGTTAATTGCTACACTTACCTCTGCTGCTTCAGTTAAAAATAGCTTCAGTCGTGTGTACTAATAAAACATTTACTTTCATTTTCCTCTCTTAATTTGACAGATCTTCAATGGCCTGCACATTCTGCTCTGTTTTATTACTTCCTCGGTCTTTTAATGCCCTCAAATAACACAGGTTCTAAGGCTCTGCTGTCCGGAGGAACAATAAATTGAGAGTTGGCCAGGTTAATCTTCTCTTATAATCAACGCAGTGCTCAGACTCTCAGTCCACTTCCGGTGTTTGTGTGCAACTTTTGGCACAACTCTAAATGTCATGATGATGCGCGTGATATGGCCACTACTTCATAGCGATTGTAAAAAATAAAAAAGAATTTAGTAGATTGTTTAAGGAGGACAAAAGTGAATACATTTAAATGGGGCAATCCACAATTACATACAAAAGTAAAATTCACAAAAAATTAATTCAAATAGATGTGATCATCTATTAAATAAATGTATCTGGAATTTAGTTAAATTAATTTCTTTTTAATTAAAATACTTTTTTTACAGACAGAGTTTAGAAATTATGTTTTATATTGTCACCTTTTAAAGGGAAATGAGTGTAAGCTATCATTGGATTGGTTGTCTGGCCCTCAAGTGAAAGCAAAGCAATTCAACTCAAAACACATAAACATTTTCATCTCAATATTGTGGACCAAACTACAACCAGAAGATGGAGGTAATACAGCAACAAAGTTTTGCTTAACACCATAACACATCAGCAGAAGAAGCAGCAAATAATATTTCCAAGAAAAGGAACTTGCAAAGGGCCCGAGAACCTTGAACACAACTGCGTCCTCGGGCTTAATATAACAATATAGTCCACCATTTTCTTCATGACAATAGGAACTGTATTTGTTCTAAATGTTATGTAAAATAAAAAGTAAAAACATACTTAGTGATAGAATAACTTCTTCTGCATAAAATGTATTAGTTTTGAAACATTTGATTGATCTATTAACAATATTTTTTTCTATTTTCTTTTAAAACTTTTCAGTTCCCTACAGTTTTTTGTCATTTCTTATGCCTGAGACATTAATGAAAGTAAAAGTGAAAGTGCACCCTTATATGACAGAAGGTTATCAGTCTGTCTCTGTATAAGCTGGGAGAATATCTCACTCTTCATTTAATTTAATAGGAATGTAGTTGTATTCCAAATAAAACAAGCAGCATTTTTAAATCAACAATGACTTAACGGGTAGCAGCTCACAGTTTCCACTAAACAAAAGGGTTCCATGATGGAGTACTGGGTGTTTATTTATTGATGATATTGGTGATAGTAGAGACAGAAGTCTTGGCCAAATCAGATGAATTTTGGTGGTCATCTGAACAGAGAATAGTCCGTGCAACAGCAGAGGTGTCTGACCAGCAAAGACTCATGACTCAAACCTCTCTAAACTTCATCCACTCTGACATATTTACATTCTTCGATTCATTGGCCAGATCTTTGGTCTTCACCAAAAGGAAGATGTGTCATGCTCACTACACGAAGAGCAAAGATTGCACAAGATAATATACTTACTTTAAGATGGTTTCTTTACACACATAATTAGCAGAACAATAATATCCCTTAAAGTGATCTTAAATTGCATGAATCATCATTTATTTGCCAGGTGTGTGAAAACATGAAAAACTACATTAAAAATCCCATAAAATATAGGATGAATACAATGGTTTTCAGAATATTCCTTTTTGGGATTTGCAGGGCTTTATCTCCATTTTGAAAATCATGTTTTATTCTGGGATTGTCTGTTAAGTCAACTTTTTTTAAATAGGGCCATTTTATCACAAACACCTGCTTGCGATTGTTAAATGCTTTTTCAGTGGATCAGCGAAGGTACTATTTTACTAAAATACATGATAAGTTAATATGTTTTCAACAAAATAGTGTTTGTGTTAAGTTAGTAAACAAGTCTGATTATTTGTATTGATGTATTTAATGAAAGTTAAAGTTATGTATAAACAGCTAGTAGCTCATGATATAAAGGGCATGTGAGCAGAACATGAATGTAAATGGTTCTCCTTGTTTCAGAGTTTGCGTATACTCTATAAAAAATGTCAGATAAATCAGACAATACAGAAATATCCATAATATATAGAAATATCCATTACATTAGTCATCTTATCAGTGCAATTTTAAATTATTGAACATGTCAAGTCAGACCAGAAGATTACGAAAAATATGATACTACCTAAACATCCTTGCACAGCTTTAATGTCAAGTTTAATATAAAGCTGCCAGTTTACATAAAAACAGCTTTTGCATCAGTGTATAGCTGATGATTTTTTCTAGTTGCTAAACACAGAAAAATTTCCCCAAAGAAGTTTTCGGTTTAACTAAAAGTTAAGTGTTACCAAATTAAAAAATCAATTGCATCCTAACCATAAAATTCAAGAAATGTTATTAAGAAATCAAGATTCAGAAATTTTTTAGGAGGCCGTGCCCCAGAACCATTCGAAAACCCGCTGAGGTCATGTCACGATCCAAACAGTGTAGGTGACACACAGTTCTCTAAAAACGTACATTAACCCCTTCAGACCAGGATCATTTTACAGGTCTCGAGAAAGACAAAAAGTACATTTTTATTGATTTTAATATTTTCATTGTCAAGCTCTCACTGTCATTTTGTGTCTGTTTCATTAAAGATCTGTTAAACACTGATCAGATTTAATTTTGTATGTAATTCTCAGAAAATGTACAAACGTGTTCTAAAATGTGAGGAGTTAAACTTGATGTTCAATCTGTAAAAATATTGAGAAATGAATACAAAACCTAAGTTTAATCAATTCTATATTGTGATTTAGAAGATTTATCAGATGCTGACATCCTGTGCTTTCATTATTTCATTTATTTTCATTATTTCTTGTGACATGTTGAGGCCTATGATTAAAAAATGTGATGAAGGACTTTTTGTGGACTTAGTCTCAAAGCACTGTGGATTCGTTGTCTTTGAATTCCTCCAGTTCTGGTCCATGTCAGTTCCTGGCTACAAGCTTCTTCTCCCCCTCGGATTTTGTTCATTCCTTGTGATCCATGCAACCATGACCTTGATTCAGCCTGGTGCTTGGAATTTGCTTCATTCGTAATTGAGACTCAGATTAAGCTTTATACTTGCACTGTTGTGTATTTTTGGTTTCTTTCACACCATTCCACTGTCTGTCAAGTTCTTTTGCAGTGGCACCCAATGCCTGCTTTAAGTTGCTGTTGGCATAGGTGATGCATAGCGAATGCGCTTTCATCTAAATCTTTGTTTATACATGAATAAAATACTCAGATTATGGTAAATGATCAATCACACCTCTCAGATCAACTCTGTTTTGGTACGATGCTGGCTAACAAACAAATAAATGCGTATGGCAACCTCCTGTTTTCCCTCTTGAAACGCAAAAGGAAACGACTGAACTGCAGTTCCTTGACCGGCTGCTTAAGGCTGACTTCAGAAGAGAGCATGTTCTCATTCACTCACGTTAAAACGGAAAGCTGAAAAAAACATGTTTAAACCTGCTTTCCCTCTCGATGCGTCATAGGAAGCGACTGAACTGTAGTTCCTCTATTGGCTGTTTGAGGTGGACTCTAGAAGAGAGCATGTTCTCATTCACTCCAATGTTGGTCAAAACAGACCAATTTTGGAACAAAAAAAAAATTCGCCCCTGGCTCCATTAAACTGTAAATCGCAACAGGTTGATTGAACCTAAAAAAGTGATGGAAAATCGCTGCAGTGAAAATGTACATTTTGTGTCTTTGAAACATTAATTAATTTTTCCAGATTTTATTCCAAAAAACATTTTGTACACTGAATTAAATATTCTTAGCTCATTCAGTATAAGTATTAAATACTTTAAGTTTAATTAACTTTAGTGTATTTGTGGGTACAATAAACCTAAAAAATATTGTTATTTGAAAAAACCAAATTTAAAAAGTTAGGGTAGCGATTTTCCATAACTTTTTTAGGTTCGATCAACCTTTAATGGTTCACTTGAAACCTAAATTGTTAAAATGAAATAACGAAACCAATTTAATTTGAGTACGTGCTAAAATGAATGTACTGCAGACACATAAAAATACTAATGACAACAAGGATTTCATATATCTGAACATTTATATCATTAATTTTATTTGTTTTTTAAGTCAGGTAACAACAATTCTAAAAAAACTGTCCCAAACAGTAAAAAAAAACGACCTGAAGTTATAAGGCAAACCTGAAAATCACAGAACTTTGAAGAACAGCAATATTACAACACGCATTAAAAGGAATACACCACCCCAAAAATTCAAATTGTATTATTAATCACTTTACCCCATGTCGTTCCTTTCCAAAACACAATTGTAGATATTTTGGTTTAAAGCCAGGAGACCAGGGCTCACATACACATTGTTAATGGCAGAGCAAACACAGCACATGCCCTCCTCGTGATTGATCTGATCAGAAAGTTGATCGCACAAATGATACCGTCGAATGTCAGCTTATGTAATATTGTACATGTACAAAGGTTAAACTAAGTCTACTCACAAGCCACCAGCAGTACTGTTAAGAGCTATAAACAGCAGATATTTTAAGAAGTTATTTCTTCTTGGCTGTATTGACTAATGTGCTTAATGTCCACCGCTGCGAGCGGTTGAAATGTACGCTGATTGGCAGACAGAGTATGGTGCCATTGATACTTTGCTTAATACTGTACATAAAATAAGTACAATCTTGAAAATATTATGTAGAAGTTAAAACATGTTTTGGCTATTAATGTAAAAAATTTTTATTACTTACGCTCAGTAGAAGTATAATCAGAATTGTCCTTGTACAGCTCGTAAACATTATATAAAAACAAGCTTTCTTAAGTACATTCAATTTATACTTTTCCATAGAATAAAAGGAACCATGCAAATCGTACAACAAACTAAACATTTTGTTTATATGTACACATAATTTGGATTTTGAGTTTATTGTACATAGTTCTTTAAAATTAATATAACTTTAGGATTTACCATGTAGGTTTGTTGGTTCAGATTGCTAGTTTTGACCTTTATGAACACTCTGAGGGGTGCATTATATATTTTTTTTATTTCTTTGTTTAAGATGTATTAAAGTGTAAACCTTCAGCCAATCAGATGCCTTCACTACAGTCATGCCCTGCCTCTGTGGACATGCTTTTGATTACAAGCTAAGCCCACACTGAACCTTTAAATTTGGCCAGAAACCAATGGGTGACATCATGGAGACTAATGCTTCGTCCCAATCCACAGACTATTCACACTTTTATGGGTGCAAAATGAGAACTCGTGTGGCCCATAGTGTACAATTGGTGCCCGGAAGTGTACTTGTTCCAGTTAGTGTTCAGATTTGGGCGCATCATTGAACCATGCTATATACAGTCTATGTCAGAAACCAACGGGTGTTGTCATGGACACCACATCCATCTATGGGTAAATTCTCTTCATTAACAGCATGTCAGAGCCTACTCACTCTCAGCTCATCGCTGCTACCTAGTGCCACGGACCTACCCCAAGTTTTATGCATCCAAATAAATGTAGTTTTTATTATTTTGTCCAAACGTTTTCAGTGTAATTGAAAATAAACACCCACCACTATTTTAGTATGTCTTTTCATTGCCCTGCCACATATTCATTCACTATTATACATTTTCTTGTTACAATTACATATGTTTTTTTTTCAACAAGGTTTTCTTTTTTGGTGATTTGATACATGCAGAGAGGCACTTTGTAAAAAATCAATTTCTTAAAGCTATTGAAGTTTGAACAATAGTTGTACAAGGCAAACTGGTCTTCTTCCTCCCCGCATGCTGACTCATGAAAAAGAACTGTTAATCTCAAATGGGCTCTTCCTCACAGAATACTGTCTGCTGTCACTGTAAACTCTTTGTCTCAAGACAAATCTTCCTATAGAACTATTGCTACCATTTTCACCTCAGACTTCCCTCATAAATCCTGCTTTGTGTTTCCTCTCAGCCAGCCAAACGTGGCCTCATTTGTGGCCCTTTATTGTTTCATACGGTGTCCCCATCCTGCCATGCCTCATTTGCACCTGAATTCAAACATTTCAGTTCAATTTTTTTTTACCTTCAGGAGAGTTTTTTTTCTTCCTACAGGTATTGCTGTTTCAGTTACCTGCTTGCTCTGCAAGATAACTATGATGGCAGTTTGGTTCCTTAGTGGCAGGGACGTGTACAGACCTTTTGAGGGGCATGTGCTGAAACTGAAAAAAGGGCTCCACTAAACCACCAAAGATTTAACGCACAATAATATTATTTTATGTAATTTATTTCTAATAACTTTTGTACAGACCATATTTACATATACAGGGTCTCTTTAAACCAATTACACTAAAACTAATAACACTGTTCTGAGAGTCATGTCTTTGAAGATGTTTATGACCTCAGCATCGTAAACATCTTATTTTATATTCAATTATACACTGACTCACCATCTGCACTACCTCGATTGTATAATATATTTATAAATGTGCAATATATCCATATTTTGGCAATATATTTATAATTTCAAAATGTTTATCTATATTTGTGCAATACATTCGTTATTGTGCAATATTTTTCTATTAGTGCAATTTATTTATATTTTTGCAATATATCTATATTTTTGCAACTTATTAATTATAATAATATTAATAATACTGGTGAAAGCTTCAATCTCACTGTCTGTTCTTGTGTTTAGTGCCAATAAAGGAATTCTGATATTCATGTGTGTGTGTGTATATATATATATATATATATATATATATATATATATATATATATATATATATATATATATATATAGCTGCTATTGTAGCACATTTAACAAAATACACGAACGAGAAACAAACCAGAATAAACACGTTTAACTAAATGTTGACATACATCAAACCCCCATCTTTGATTGGCTCACAGACCACACATGCTTACATGCTTAAAAAGTTACAGCCTTTTTAACAGATATGATGACATGTTAATAAACTGCATCATGTAATTTCATGCATCAGCACAAAATAGAAGTTTATCTTAAAATATTTTACCAAGCTGATAAGGATTATACTGTCGTTTTGTGTCAAACTCAAGCGTAGTTTTTGTCCAGCGAATGTGTGCAATCTGTCCATCATTTAAAAGACAAGATAACATCAAAATCACAGCAGTGTAATGATTCTTTATAGCTGATGATACCTTCATAGACATACTAGTAATGTTTAAATAAGTGCAGCGTTGTCTTTATGAAATAAACATATTTTGCCGTTACACAAAGACATTCATCTGCTACTCTGACTGAATGATGTGCTGAAACGAGGCCCTGAAGGGGGCAGAGTTGTGAAGATTGACTGACAGTTAGAGCGGTTATTAGAGATGCGCTGTTATTGCCTTGAACTGGAAAAATGTGTTGAACAACAAACAGACGTAAAGAGTTATAAATAGCATTGAAAAAATTCCCCATAAAAAGGGCACTTCCAAGCTTAATTACAAAAAAGGGAATGTGCTCTGCACAGGTTGAGCCCACCCTGAGCACGTCCCTGCTTAGCAGTATGTTAAAGGAGACCTCAGATGATAATTAATACTTTCCACCAATTTGGACAGAATATCACTAATTAATATCAGTGCAAGTCCCCTTAAAGTGATCATGTTATCTTTGAAGAACCCTTTGAAAACAAGCCGGTGTGAAACTCATGAATTACCTCACCATACCCCCTCTGCGTCCTTGTTAACAATAGACCTCCATTTTGCTCGTGAGTAGCCCTGACTTCAAAGGGCTGTGATGTCTTGGGATTTAAAGAAGTTCACAACTTTGCTAATTAATTCCCATCACAGGAACCTTTAAGGACTGAGTGGCTAACCTTTGTTTATGGAGGAAATGCACCTAAAGCCATTCTTTCAAATGAGAACTTGCAATGAAGTTGAGGTTGAAACTTGGATCTGTGCCGACTCCACATGACCCAGAATAAGTATGTGTATTATTTTAAAGTAATTGAATAAATATCTACCAAATGATACCACAATAGCCATCCTCTAAATCTTGGGAAATATTTTGCCACCAATACTATCCTTAGTACTTTAAGCTGCTGCCCATTCCGTATGAAGAAATAAATATATAGCATATTTTTACTTTGTATTATCATTATATTACTCCCCTATGTTTCCACCGGAGATGCATTATTAAATCACAAGCACAGAGAGGTGCTCACCAGAGCAGAGTCATTTGGCAAAAATGTCGATAACACTTTTTACAAAACCATTTAGAAATATAAAATTACATTGTTACAGGCATCTGGGGTCAATAACAAGATACAATTGGCATCTGAGGTCAATAACAAAAAAATGTAATCTTATTTTAAAGTATAATGCCGCAGTCACATTTTGGGAAAAAAATCCATAAATATAGTGCAAGAAAGTAAATGTTATTTAAATGTAAGAAAGTATGTTATTTAAAAAAGCAAAACCACCCACTGTTGGACAAGCTCATTTAAATGGAGTGATGGATGTACATTACGAAGAAAACAATTTTTCCAAATCAAGTGATAAGAAATATGTACTCTAACAGATTTTTAGCAATACACAATCTTTTATCAAGCACATGTAAAACCAGGACTTCACTAAACTCTGAATCCTCATCCCTCCCAAGAGACATTACAGCTTTTAAAATCATTACATTTTTAGTTCAATCTCTTATTTTCTTGCACATATTCAGGGGAAGTGAATTAGGTTGATTTAATGTAATTTTTGATTCTATTAATATATTTATTAATAGATAAATCAAGTAAGGGTTAATGAATTTTATTAAATATGTTTACTTTCATTTTAAAATGAATTACATTGTAAGGTTCCTAAAGTTGGCCGATGCATATCTAACTTTGGGTAAACCCGTCCAGTGTTTGAGAGGCTCAGAGGAGTTTGTTAAGCAAAGAGGGAGGGAGGGAGGCTCAGCGAGGCGTACCTGGCACCTGCTGGAACCCACGGGTGGACAGAGCACAGCCTTGAGAGGAGACGTCAGGACAGAACGTACACTGAGCCTGAGCAGCCCATGCTTTATCCCAAATACCACCCTCCACACATCCCACAATGCCTGGACATCAAGTGAGGAACGGGAATGCATTCTGGGAAACAACCAATGCTTTGTTTTCATTGTATGTTAGAAGCTTGCAAGGAGTTATAGCCTTTTTCCTCAAGGTGTGAGCAGAGTTGTAGATCTTCACAATGACTAATAAATTGCGAAGAGGCCTGACATTTTTATTAAAGCTTCCCCATATTAGATCTAGCCATAGTTAACAGCTCTAATAATTCACAAGTTCACCAATGCAAAGCACAAACAATGTGAAATATGTTAAACCGCCCTTTTTTTCTAGAAAATTGTAACAAATGAATACATTCTTTGGGACAAAAAGTAAATAGTTTGTCATTCTTTGGTTTGCAATAAAAAAAAGAAGTGTAAGGTATGACAAAAAGGCTTTCACGAAAGCATTTTCGTATTCATAATAACATAATACATTTGAGTTCAAAATATGTTTAAAAAATACATTTACAAAATCATTTTAATTGCATAATTGTTGAAACTCCAGTTTGCATTCAGGCTAATATAAACACATGCAATGACGCAGTAACATGACATTTTATTTGAGCTAAGATAGGAACAGAAATTTTGCATTAGATTTACTCATTAACATTATTTGGTAGGAACAAGGAAAAATAATTAAACACAAAAGAAAACTATTCAAGCATTTTGGTCATGATCACATGTGGTGCAGTCTCTTTCTCACCTGATGTCGGATCATATGGTGTTATGGATCAAAAATGTTTTTAGCTGTCTGAAAGTAGATGACACAGATGAAGTGGTTAAACTTTAGACAGATTTTGATGTTCTAGTGGAGTAAAACCAGAGCAGATGAGATGCTTGTGGTGTTTTTGGTGTTAGGAGCTTACAGTGAATGGCCAGAGAGTGATGTACTTCAAGGTTTATGACTCCGTCTTCAGTGTCTTTGTAACGAGCGAAAATTTTTTTAGTTTGACAAGATGTGAGAATGTGTGTGAATTCATAAAATGTTGGTTTGGTTCTGCCTGGTTGTTTTACACGGAACAGCAGGCGAAACGTTTACTTAGTTT
This sequence comes from Danionella dracula, assembly GCA_900490495.1. Classification (NCBI taxonomy): domain Eukaryota; kingdom Metazoa; phylum Chordata; class Actinopteri; order Cypriniformes; family Danionidae; genus Danionella; species Danionella dracula. The sequence continues at coordinate 2,939,857 of UELW01000278.1, forward strand.
GAAGCACTTGTCCACTGTACAACAGCAGCGACGCGAAGATGCTGGGGGTAAGTCTTTCCTTTCTCTCTGTCATAATATCACTGTAAATACTCAAGATAATTGGTTAAACTGTTTTAAACTGTTGTATAGTGAGTAATAACTGTGGAGCAATGTATAAAATTATTTATATAATTTGAAATAGTTATATCTGTAAAACTAGAGTCGAGTGGGAAAGCCTCTTGTTTCTTGTCATTGCATGTGTGAGTGGTGATTACGTAAAATACCATTTTTGTGTTTTAGCGTTTTGCTCTGCTCCAGTCCTGAGAGTGTTTTAATTTGTATTTTTCTCTTTTATATAAAGGTATGTTGCTTTTCTTTTTTTGTTTTGTTTTGTGAATCTTCGAAATGTAATTTGTGTTTGTTTGAGAGTGTTTATGTATATTGAAATTTATCATTTTTACAGTTAATGTTGTTGTTGTGATTTGAATGATTGAGATAAGGATGTAATAAGTGCTGAGGGAGAGTGTTTTAATCTGTATATTTCTCTTTTATGTAAAGTGTTTTGCAAACCATATCCCAGTGTGTGAGTGATTGAATAAGACCGTCACATCTTGACAGAAAGGCTTTAGGTTATGCAGGCCAGTCTGTTTTCAAGGCTCTTTTGTTATACCTAGATCCTTTGCCTTCTCCAACTTGTATTTCACATTGTGAATGTTGAGGAGGAGTTCTTGCCCTAACAAAAAGGCACCGGTTTACCCATACCCACAACAGATTCATACATCTGTCATTACTCCTTTTTCTCCAGAGTGGTGATCTCTTGGCTCCTGGTCTAAATTCAACACTTTGCATCCCTCTGAGTAAAATACGTCATGGTTCACGAGATAAACAATAATGTTTAGCCTTGCGTCTCAGCAGTTCCCTCTGTGTGATGTTTGCAGGCCCGAACAGGTGTGACAGCCAAACAGACAAAAAGCCAGGATGGGCTTTAATTTTGAAAAAAAAAAAAAAAACGTACTTCCTTTTCCTGTACCAATCCGGAAGTGGAAATGGGGCATTAGCTCAACATATGATGTCTCTCGGTAGACAAAGAGTGTTTGCATTTTTAGTGGCATACCCAAGTAGAGCAAAAGGGTATATTGTGAATGACTATTGCTATTGACGGAAAAAGGAGGCTTTGTGATTCTTTGAACCTTACTGGTTTGAAAAAAGGTTCAGTCCTCGAAGGTTCATTCAATTCACTCAATGGCGACATCTAGTGGATTTTCTTGTCGATGCACAGCCAAACGAAGCATTACAAATCACATGCCTTTCATTGCAGTTCAATGTGTTATTTATTTTCTGCACGCATGTTGTGACAATTATTTAAATCAATTGCCAATAAAACTGCATTTTCTTTGTTATTTTTAGCATATATACTGAAAATTTAATTGATTACTTAATAAAACAATACATTTTAGAATTTCCCTGTTTGGAAATTATTTCAAATGACAGATTTATCATGGCATTCCATGACTGGGGTGCATGTTAGTCACCCTCCAAATGCTTTATAATTGTCATAATTAAGAATTGATATTCTATAAAGTGAGTTTTATGCACTGCGGCATTCCCAAGGGATTTGAATGCAAATGCTTCCACAGCTGATAACTTATACCTTCCAAGTTATCTTTGGTGATTCGTATTGTCTGTCATTCAATTTGAATAAGGAAGTAAAACTTTGGCGATAAAGTAAATAACCTTCTAGTACTGCTAAGTAATTCTTTGTTACCTGTGCTGAGTCTTAGCTAGCTAGAAGTTAGCATTGTCATCACGCCATGTTGTGATATTGATCAGTTTAGTAACCGTGCTTGTACAGCAGCAGCAGATGTATGTAAGAAGTTATGTTTATATAATTTATGATAAGGTAATCAAAAACTGTCTTTTGTTAGCATGTGTTGTGTTTTGGTTTGCTTGCAGTTGGTATTGTTATCACATTAATATTGATCAGTGCATAGACAATGCAGGACGGAACGCACAACTATGAATGCTTTGTTGACAAATGCATGTTATCCACAAATTCATAGGCTTGATGCAGAACTATAAATCCAGCTTAAGCCTTTACCTACCCAACCCCTTCATATTTTTCTCCAGCCCATCCAAGCCTTCATCCGACCATACCATAAGTTTAATTCTCCAACCCACACAAGAGATCACCCATCTAGCCCCTAGTTCTTTTTCTACCACCCACCCAAGCTTTCATTCAATTAAAGTCGTAATTTAGTTTTCCAACCTACTCCCCTCATCTATTTCCTCAACTCACTCAAGCCTTCCTCATTGCAGCCAACACATCTTTTCTACAACCCACTCTTATTCTTCATCCATCCAAATCACTCATCTCCTTTCCCAACTGTTCAAGCATTTTTCCAAACAACTTTCTTATCTCTTTCTCCAAAACACCAAAGCTTTCACCAATCCAGCCAGCTCATCTTCTTTTCCAACCACCTAAGTTTCATGTGAGGTTGTGCCTAGGTAATTACACCCTCGCAGTGACTGGGGTCATTCAGGTATAAGAGACCTAATCTACCCCAGCAAAGGGGTCAGCTGGTTTCACTTCCGAAATGCGGACTTGTTCCGGGACCGCACATGTCTGCGTTAGGTGACTGCATAGCTTTAGGTAAGGATGAGTTTTATCATTGGCTGTTGCGTGAGTTGATGGTTGGAATATGTATGTGCAGATTTACGTCGTAGAAAGTCAGCTGTCTTGTGCAGGTTAGCCCTTTAAGGGAGGCAACATGGATCATCTTGTCATTACCTTGAAGTGAATGTGATGTGTGAGCACTGTGGTGAGTAACATTACACACTATTGTATCAGCATTAGAGGTCCCAGCTGGGTTCCTTAGCTCCCGAGTCAGAGTGTGTCCGTTTTCCCAGTATGGTTGGGAGTGACATTCCATGTACTGAATTATTGTTTATTTTTTGTTACTGAGATTGTATTTTTTTCTATTGAGTGCCAGTGTGTATTTTGGTTAAATTGTATTTTTTTTTTTTTTTTTTGCAGTTCAATTCTTAGGACTCATTTGTGTTCAAGTATATGTGTTTTGACTCAGGCCTTTTTGTTGGACACGGGCCGGTCCTCATCCCCCCACCTTATATTATGATTGGGGGAGTGTTTTAACAAAAATATTTAAATATATATAATATTTTTGTACGTGACCCTTGTTTCCTGTTCCTTCTTTCTCTTTTAAAATGACTGACAACCAGTTTAGGGGTCTTTATTAAAGGTAACCCGAAGTAGTTAATAATATTAATTAATGTGAGACGGTCCCTCTACATAAGCATTCATCTGGACAACCCACTCATTTGTTTTTCCAACAAACCAAGCTTTCATTCATTCATTTCTACTGAGTTAGGCTCAATTAGCAAGTACAGCCCACTTAACTTCTATACTGCTTATAATCATTACATTTTACTCTCCAATTCCTTTCTTTTAATGAAGCTGATTTTTTTTTGTTGGTGGACATCACCAGCATTCCCCTGCTTTACTGAGGACAGGGTGGGAGTGAAGTAAAAAAAGAAGAAAAAAAAACATAAGGTTCAGTTTCAAGGCATTCTACAATGCATTAGGTCATGAGAATTTCATCACAACCCATTCAGATGTTGAAATAATACAGTAAAAGTGCCAGATTTCAACTTCATCGATGATCAAATGAAGGTCATGTTCTTCTGTGAAGTAAAATAGATGATAAATACCTAGACCCTTAAAGGTATTATTGAGTTTCGTTCTCATTAGTAACAGTAGAGCACATTAGCAAGACTTAAAGACAGTCCTGGATCCAGCAGAACTTTGCTAAGCTTCTGGGAATTTAGGACTAACCAAGAGGAAAAGTGCTTGGTGCTTTAGGCCATATCCAGTCACTCAAAGTTATTTTTGTTTGTTGAAATTCAGAAGTGGACCTGTTACCCTGGAGGCAGCTCTATTTTCCATGGAGCGCGGAGACTTGGCAGGGTCTGGATCCTTGCTTTTCCCACTCTGAATGTATGATGGCTCTCTCAAAAATTTTGTCCTGTGTCAACCCCCACCACCAACCCTCACAAACACACACGCACACACGCAGACTCACAAGCAGGAAAGAGAGTGCAGACAGACTGACTGTGCAGGCAGCCCAGCAGATGAGTGTAAGATAAGTGTATGTTGGTAAGCTGGGCCGTGACCCTCAGTGGCAAGACACTGTCCAGAGCCTGTCGGTGAGAAGTGAACAGAGATTTACTTTGAACGCTGGGTAAGGGGTAATTGTGGGTGTAATATCAGGAAAGTCACTGGTTAAAACCTCTACATATTTTACATTTTTAACAGCAGACAGAATTTGACAATTGTTTTGAGAAAGTAAAGATCTATTAAAGACTGAGTTTCATTTTTGGTTGACCAATCATATTGATTAAAACGAATGCAAATTATCAATGAGCACAACAACCCATGATTTAGGTTCTTTGTATTCTTGAAATGTTATTTGTGCTATAACGAAGTTGTTTTAAATGTTTGGGGAAATTTAACAGACAAAAAAACCCTTAAAGCAACAGCATGAGGTGGCAAAGCAACACTTTTTAGAAACATGTTATAAGCAGTTCTTAATGGCCAATTACTTTTTTACTCTACAATGTGAGTTCGTTCATATTACAAATAATATGTGGAAAAAAATCACAATTGTACTTTCATGAAAATGACAGGTACAGGTCTCATATGGCCAAAAAAAATCTGATTTAGGTCAATTTGGGCTGCAGTCTGAACCAATATAGGAGATCCAGCAGCATCATCCAGTAAGATGATGAAGATAGACCTGGGTCTAATTTGAAGTAGTGTCGGGTAGCCAGACCTTCAGGGATGCCCAGGGCTGGCGCTGTTTGATTGACATGTCGGGACAACTAATCTTATGTCATTTAGCACAGCATCATGTTGAAAATGTCCCCACAACAACCGAGGTGCGACAACTTCACCATAGGAAAAAGATCACAGGAGACAAGAGATATTGTGAGGTTACAAGTATAGAACAAAAATCTTTCAGAATTGATACAAGGGGGCAGAAAGTTTTTAAAATAATCTTTTTGATTGTACGACATCACTTTTTGCACAGTATGAAAACAAATGAGATATTTGCTTCTCCCAAAATCTGGACAAATTCAATCAGACCAATCAGATCATGACTTGAAGTGAATTCCTAAAGAGCCTTCCATAAAACAAAACACCAAATCCATCAGACCTTTATCCAACGTTCTATGGGTTTGAGGTCTGAGGCTGAGAATACCCATGTCACCTCAGTTCTAAAAATCTGATTGGACAACATTTTCCAACACTCACTCTGCACCAACTGTTGTTCCCCAGAGGCAGTTTTCTCTTGACACACACAGATTCTGTTTTTCTTTTATTCTTTCCTCCTCATTATTTTTTGCATTATATTTGATGTCTTGTTCATAGTTGTGTGTTCTACACTCATCTTACACTCAACAAAAGGATGTTGTTTGTTTATGTTCAATGTTCAATAAATGTTGATTCACTCATCCATTGGCATATTTGTTGCTGCCATCTCTGAAAATTAGTAACTGTTACTGTAACCCTCAACTAGCCTCTTGAGCCTGGGCCCAAAATCTGGCCAATGTAGGAAACTGACAATAATACATTTCAAAACATTAAAGAAGAACTTGTTTTTATGACCGGGCACCAACAGCTTATTTCTGCCTTTCCTGATTATCATTCATTTGTTACTGATACATCTGTGTAAATACACCATTAATTTAAGCCTATTTTGCATCCAATTCATGGGAGTCATGTAAACTGCAATGAAAACTCAAGCTCTGAAAGCTATCCTTTCAGCAAATAAACATTTAGCATTATCTTTTGTTTACTTGAGACACTTTCATACTTCAATTATCTATTTTAAATACTATAAGTTATGTTTTTCGAGATTCATTTTTATCACTCTAATAATAGTCGGTGACACCACATGGAGTTTTAATTTAAGCTGTAGGTAAAACTACAGAAATATAACTCAAAGTACAAAAAGATGATGTTGCAGAAAGAAGAAAATTCCTTTGATTGCTTGAGATGAAAACTATTTAGAATTTTCTCAACTTAAACAAGCTAATAATTTATAATTGATATATGATTAATTGTGTTTATAATGTATACAAACAAAAGTATAGTAAATTAAACAATAGTTTATTTTAATTTAAATGTTTTATACACATTCACAATGTGCATAGACACCATGAAAATGACCAATATTCAAATCCTTTCAAAAGCTGGTGCAAATTTTGAATAAATGAAACTATTTCAGGCAGCATTTTTAAAATACCATTTTTAGTGTAGACTAAATGAGTAAAGAAACATTTTGCATCGTTAGTCCTAACACTTTCTTCGTTTTTTGAGGAGAAGAAACAGTGTAGAAGTCACCTGGAGCTGGCGATTTTCTTCACAAGGCTTTGTGGAGAACACCTCCTTCTCTAATGCCACACAATATCTCTCAGAACCTACCGACATAACATCATTTCCCTTTACCATACTCCGGACTAATGGATGGAGATGTGAGACTGCGATGCCGACAAGCTCATTCCAAAACACTCCATCAGCAGTTTCTCAGGCTACTTCTCCAAGAGGAACCAAAGGAAGCCTTTGCTTGCAGAGGAAGAGTATTAAAAACTCATTAGGAGCTCAAATTTGTCTGAAAAAAAAGAAGGAAAGTCTTTGCAATTTAGTTCTGCTTTAGCTTAAATGTTGCAGGAACAAAAAAATCAACAGAGAGAGAGAGAGAGAGACAGAGAGAGAACGATTTTGAGCAAATAGTCAATTCTTCATTTGTCAGCTTAAGAGTTCTGATTAGGTTCTAGAAGTTCATTTCAGTGGGAAAACATTTTCCTTCATATACGAATACTGTGATCTATCACAAATGGTTGGAACATATTTGTGGGTAATGTATATATATAAAATGGATCTGTACTTTTCCCAGCGATGGGTTGCGGCGATGGGTTGCGGCTGGAAGGGCATCCGCCGCGTAAAACATATGCCAGAGAGTTGGCAGTTCATTCCGCTGTGGCGACCCCGAAAGGGAAGAAAGCCCACATGAAGATGAATGGATCTGTACTTTGATCTCTGCCATGGTCAGCTAGTTGAGGGCTCACTGAAAGTTATCAACTGTATTCATGTCAAGTGGTCATCCATTCGCCTATGGTGACTGCTCCATCTTGACTCATCTACATAGTGATATACAACACCTTGTTCCTCTGGCCTCCCTTGTCCTAACGACTCCACATCGGTTAGTCACATTGAGGTTGAGGTAACCTTTTCAGGAGGAGTATCATTGCTCTGTTGAGTACCTCCTCACCCTTATCTCCTCCCATGTAATTCCTCCTTCTAACTCCACCTTGACCTTCTGGATCAAAACCTTCCTCTTTACTTGACCTAACTGTTTAAACTCTGAAGGTTGATCTCCTATTGGAGCTCAAATCCTCTCTGTATGCCTCCCTGTGAATTGAAAGAGAAGATAAATATATTTAGGTAAATTATTATTTATATATTTTGATTTAATCTAACATCAGACAAAATTAAACATAGTTTCTTTACCAGGTCAAGTATTTTAGAAAGTGGCTAGAAAAAAATTATTCCAAAATACTAATTTTATTGTAATCTTGTAAACTTTTTACTAAAAAGATCCCCTTCTCAAATCCTTAAAATAAGAATATTACTAAATATTTTTAGTTTGTTTTAAAAAGGTGATAGTGATATAGAGAGGGAATCCAGAGATTCTGTTTAGCATTTTTAAAAAGTGAGAGGAAATTATCTACAGAAAACTGAGTAAAACAGATCCAAAAAGAGAAATTCTGGTGGAGATCTAGGTCATTATCCAAATGAAAAGAGAGCAGCTTACACATAGAAGTGCTTTTAGGAAGAGTATATCCCAAGGATGTCTTTTAGAAATAGACAGAGCGCTTTTATGGTTTTTTTTTTTGTTGCTTTTTTGTGGTCTCTTTGTAACCTTACAAAAAGTTACAAAAAGTTAAAATTACTAAACATTTTTTATATTTTAAAATCAACTGTAATTAAACATTCATTCATTCATCTTCATGTCGGCCTTTCGGGGTCGCCACAGCGGAATGAACCGCCAACTCTCTGGCATATGTTTTACGCAGCGGATGCCCTTCCAGCCGCAACCCATCGCTGGGAAACATTCACACACACATTCACACTTTAACACTATGGACAATCGTTCTTACTCAATTCACTTATTCCGCATGTCTTTGGACTTGTGGGGAAACCGGAGCACCCGGAGTAAACCCACGCGATCACGGGGAGAACATGCAAACTCCCGACCGTACTACCCACTGAGCCACCGTGACGCTAGTAATTAAACATAAACTGTGAAATGCATATCCAATGTATCTATCTATCTATCTATCGATCGATTGATCTATCGATCGATAGATAGATATATTAATTTTGTCATTTGCTAAAACGTATCTAATAGTAATATTTTTCAAGTGCACATTTTTCAAACACACATCAAACCACCAGATGATCTTGTGTAACCAATGAAATAACATAACACTTCTCAGCTAGTTACACATTCGGTACTCAACCAGCAGCAAAGGATTAATAATACATTTCTCTACACAAACGCACACTGTTATTTCTATCTTAGTGTGTATATACTATATTTATTAAGGAGTTTTTACAGGAATACACATAAACAGAATTTATCTCCACAAACCTCTAACAGAAGTCTGCATACCACAGTTTGAAAACCATTGATGCAAGAATTATCACATTTTGTTGTAAATGTCTGATGATCATCCATCTGTGAATTTCTTGAGAAACAAGCAGAAGATAAATAAATAAAAAAACAACTACCTGACGCCACACTCTCTCCAATCCACAGCAAGAAAACACCCAGTGCCATTCACGCAATACACTACACACTGAACCCACCATCCCTTAAAAGTGCCCTGGTGTGCAACAAGCTCTGACTTGCAGCTCCTAGAAAACTCCACACCCCAAATACTCACTCATACACGCACCCCAAAGAGGAGGAAAAAGAAGAAGGATCATTCACCAAAGTAGCAATATCCAATTTAAAAGATCATATCAGGTGAGGATTTTTGTGTTTTTTTAGCAATTTATAAGAGTAGATTTAATCGAAAATTAAACGATGGACAATATAAAAACAAATTAGTTTCTTTTAAAAACAGGTTTTATTCACGCCATTGACGAGTTCCATTATAACGTCACAGCCAGATATGAAAGGGCCGGTTTCCCTCCCCCAGAAGGGATGCACTATCCACAAAGACGGAGCGAGCAACACACAACTTGGATTTGTGTTATTAAAAGGATTAAAAGGAGGTTATTAAAAGGACTTGTAAGGGTTAAAAAAAGATGCTCAATTCCAGGGTGAACAGAAACCAAACATCTAAATGACTCTGGCTCATAGAGGTAAGGTTGTATAATAGTGTTCCCTCCAAACGCCATTATAGCATCTATCAATATTGCTAGCTCTGTGGTCGTGTTAGGGTTAGTGAATTTACTTGTAATTAATTCCTCTAATATCTTTAGAATCTTTGCTGACCATCAGACAGTAACTTTGCAAACACATCAGGAATATGCAAATCAATAGGTGATTAACTGGGAGTGGTTACAAAGTTTGCCTAGCAAAAGTCTCAGCTCATTTTTGGAATAAGCCTGGGTTAGAAAATGATGAGATTGAATGCGATTTTAATTAAAAATAGAGAATCACATCTCCCATGCAATTAGACCAATGTGAACAACATTTTTTTTGAAAGTAACACAATGTCACTGAACCTTTAACACACTATTATGCTGAAAAGCTTATTTAGATAAGTGATTTATAACTCGCATTGACTTATTCAACAAATACTATGAGGTAAAATGTTATCCACTTATAAAGAAACAGTGCAAGGATGTTACTCCAAGAATGTACAGAACTCTGCCCATGAGGGGGCAGAACTCACCTCCATCTTTTTATAATGTGACTTGTGATCATTCCAAGGTCGATCGATATTAGTCTGTAACATTCATGCTTAAAATTTTGTTTGGTAATTGGAAATCCAAGACATGCAACTAACAAAAAACACTGGACATTTTTAGAAAGTGTAATTTTTTTTTTAACTTGTGACAGCATTTTTTGATGGAATAATAAAAAATAACAAGATAATGAATATCAAGTAAATATCAAGAACATTGTATAGTATGTTATCTGTACCCAAGAACGACTTTAAATTACTTTATACAACACTAGTTACACTAAGATTAGTGATTCTGTAAGTAAAGTAAGTCTGTAAGTGTTTGTAAGTCTGTAGTTTCTTGAGATAAATGAACGATAAAAGTAAACATAAGCTTGAATTTGCCCTTGAATTAAATCTAGACTAGTATGTCATGTGCTAAGTTTTAGCATTTCAGAACAGGTTTTTAAAGACAATTCACATTGGCCTTCGAATAGTTATTTTGCCAAACTACTAACTTTTTTGCATTTGTATGTACTCATCTTTCTTCTCCAATTGAGTTGAGTTATAAGCCTCCTGAGACGATGTTCTGTTGAAGTTAGCTTCAGAAACCCAGTCCAAAAACGTCAAGGGAATTTTTTACTTCCCTCTCATAAATCTGTCACCATTCATTCTTAGAAACAAATGATTTTGTAATAGAACTATATTACTAGACGCCATAGATGTAATGTGGGAGTGGGAGCTAGAGGCGACATGTCCCCTGCACTTTTTGAAAAGGAATTGTATGTCCCCTCCTGTTTTTACAGACAATATACAAAAAAGTGACATAAGACTTCTTTACAAGACAAACTACGCAAACAAAAATAACATTTCCTTTAACAATTCTTCATTCACCTGAACCTCACAGAAGTCACAAATCACGTTTGCTCATACTTCATCTAAATGAATGGTTATGGTCATGATAATTATTAATTATTATTATTCTTCTTGTTATTATTTTAGACTACATATAAAACTTTAGTTTCATGCCACATGAGTCAGTTTTGCCTAACCTCCATATTTCAAGAGACCACGCTCTAGGATAAACAATTTTTTCTCTTAAAATGTAAAATATTTAAGCTTTAACCTGGACCCCCCCCCCCCCCCCCCACACACACACACACACACACACACCCCACCCCCAGCTCCAAAAAGACTAAATCCATCACAGAATAATCCTTTAAAAATATGCTCATTATTGGCTCTGGTCAATATCAAGCTTAGAAATATCAGATGCTTTGTCATCTGCATAGTTGACAAAGTTGCATAGTTTATAGACTATAATAATGATTATAGTCTATAAACCTTTTCCTGTTCAGACTTCTTTACTGTCTTTTTAGTGTTTCTATAGTAGTGACACTACTTTCAAAACTTGAGTAACACTTTTTGCAATATGTAGGTGAGGATTTTATCGTTAACTCAGGTCTATTTAACTATTAATTACATTTTTATAAGAGACTTTTTTTTTAACAAAGTGCCAATTCATGCAATGGCAGCAATTTATGTATTTGTTCATATGACTCAAGTACGGATTAACTACTTATGTGAACTAGTCACCACGCTTCATTAACTAATCACAATGAGTGGTTAGTTTATGCATAAAATAAGGTGACACAGATCATTATTAATTAAAAGTGTTGCCACAATTTGAAACATGTCATTTTTATTTGGGGATGTTGAGTTATATATATTTGAGGTTCACAATATTCTGTATTGATAACTGCCAGAAACTACCAAATTCATATGACCAAATTGACAAAAGACAAAAAAACCTTTGCTTCTTAATCTTCTTTTTGATCCTATTTCATTGAATCAGTCTAGCCTCCAATGCACATGTTTGGGAGAAAACTTCAAATATTGAATGGCATGCAGAAAAATGTCAGTGTTGACTCGAATTTCCGCTGCTTGAAAGTGTTCAAATACAGCCGGTGTGTATTAATCTCACACTTGCTTCACTTTAATGTTTAATCCTTGATTAAGTGTCAGACAGTACAGGTAAATAGACTATTGTGTTCAACACTACGTCACACAGAAAGGTGTGAGGGAGTGTGCGTCTGCGAATGTGACCTCACTAAACACACAGAGAGGCAGAGGATGAAAGAAAGCAAGAGGGCTTCTACAGGTAAGAGGGCATCTACAGGTAAGAGGGCATCTACAGGTAAGAGGGCTTCTACAGGTAAGAGGGCATCTACAGGTAAGAGGGCTTCTACAGGTAAGAGGGCATCTACAGGTAAGAGGGCATCTACAGGTAAGAGGGCATCTACAGGTAAGAGGGCATCTACAGGTAAGAGGGCTTCTACAGGTAAGAGGGCATCTACAGGTAAGAGGGCATCTACAGGTAAGAGGGCATCTACAGGTAAGAGGGCATCTACAGGTAAGAGGGCATCTACAGGTAAGAGGGCTTCTACAGGTAAGAGGGCATCTACAGGTAAGAGGGCATCTACAGGTAAGAGGGCATCTACAGGTAAGAGGGCATCTACAGGTAAGAGGGCATCTACAGGTAAGAGGGCTTCTACAGGTAAGAGGGCATCTACAGGTAAGAGGGCATCTACAGGTAAGAGGGCATCTACAGGTAAGAGGGCTTCTACAGGTAAGAGGGCATCTACAGGTAAGAGGGCATCTACAGGTAAGAGGGCTTCTACAGGTAAGAGGGCATCTACAGGTAAGAGGGCATCTACAGGTAAGAGGGCATCTACAGGTAAGAGGGCATCTACAGGTAAGAGGGCATCTACAGGTAAGAGGGCATCTACAGGTAAGAGGGCATCTACAGGTAAGAGGGCTTCTACAGGTAAGAGGGCATCTACAGGTAAGAGGGCATCTACAGGTAAGAGGGCATCTACAGGTAAGAGGGCATCTACAGGTAAGAGGGCATCTACAGGTAAGAGGGCATCTACAGGTAAGAGGGCATCTACAGGTAAGAGGGCATCTACAGGTAAGAGGGCATCTACAAGTAAGAGGGCATCTACAGGTAAGAGGGCATCTACAGGTAAGAGGGTATCTACAGGTAAGAGGGCATCTACAGGTAAGAGGGCATCTACAGGTAAGAGGGCATCTACAGGTAAGAGGGCATCTACAGGTAAGAGGGCTTCTACAGGTAAGAGGGCATCTACAGGTAAGAGGGCATCTACAGGTGAAACACAAGGAATTAAGAAAATGGAAGTCACCATCAAAAAAACTCTCAACTCTCAAGCTGGAACATATATATTTTTATTTTGAGAACAACTCAAAGCAATGCCTAAATGAGTTTTGAGAAGGCTCTTTTTAAAAGAAGTGTTAAATAAACATGGCAACACAAACAATGTGATACATCAAGGAATTGCCTGGGCAAGGTTTGCTTCCTGGATTTGTAGACACAGGGTTCAAACTGGTGTCACTGTGTATTAAGTACCTTTGCAATAACTTGTTTGTCATTATTGATAGACATAGTAAATCTATCTTGTGTGTTGTTTTGTCATGTTCTTTCATTAGAATGAAGAGAATAATAGATTACTTAAAATAGCTCTCTTTCTGTGTATTGTTAGGTTAACAACATTTTAAGCAAGCTTTTTAAGATATGAAAGGGTTTTTTTACAAAATGTAAATCTATTAATACCTAAAATAGTAGATGTTAAACAAATAAGATTAGCAAACTCGAAAGATGATAATCGCTTACATGTCTTCTCAGCAGGTAAGTTATTCTCTAGCTTCGGACCTCTAAAGATTAATATTTTTGCAGTCGTGCTCCTTGCTCTTGGAAGGAGCTCAGAAGCTTTTCTGTGTGGCTTATGAAAAGAACAAATCTTCAAAATGACTCAAACAAGTGAATCATGAATTTTCGGACATGCAGATTTTACTGTTAATAATCAAAAGATACCTAGACTCTTGTACTTTGTTCTATTTTGTTGGTCTTTTGTGACATTTTAAGTAAATCAGCTTTTTCTCCAGTTGAACGATATAAAGGAAGTGTTGAAATGATTCTTTCATTTTAGTGAACGAAAGTCTGAAGAATGCAACACCAAATTATATAACAGTCCACATCACTACTCTAGCCAAAGTTTCACACATGAATACACCTTTCAAGAAAAAAAATGGCCGTATACGGTAGCTCCCACATCTGACTGAAAGATGGATGTGAAAAGCTTGGCCCTGTCATGTCTTTTTGGTTTTTGGAGAGGTTGAATGGTTGGAGACGAAAAAGAAAAGCTTCTGGATGTCCATATTCTACTCTTCCAGGATTTTTTAGGCTATTCTTCTCTGTTCTTCTTCATCACTGTTTCCTGTGAGTGTGTATCGGGCATCTCCTAGCTGCTCTTTTGAGTCTCAACAGCACTCTGAACACATCATCAAGAGCAAACTTCCATTGATCAACTGCTAGGATTTTGCCTTGTGAAAAACCACTGTGGCATGGCAGAGCCAATCTTTTCTCGGTAGGGCTCATTGCTCAGCCAGATGTGTGTACAAAAATCTTTCCAAATCATTAATTATTTTTCAAATTAAATCTTTTTTAATATCACCAAGAATGCAGAAACCTCAACCATTAATCTTTATTCACCATTGTGAATACTGAACTTTTATATGAACGAAACAGACGTAGAATCTGGACGTGCTAAATTAGATCTCTAATGAATACATTATAATAAATTAAAAAAAACATCAGAAAAAGGTAAAAAAAAAACAGTAAAAGGTTCAATTGTTGGACAGAATAATTACTTCAGCACTGATTATAATAACAGTCTACCTATACCTGCAGCCAAACAGGGATCTTGTTCCTTGTGTGTGAAGTTTTACAATTACGTTAACTGTAAATGTGGTAATACAAAAGTATTATTTTCATTCCCTCTATCAGCTGTGGACATAGGTAGTTGGCTTACTCTTTCTTGCTTCAGAAATTAATGAGTATGCACTAGAACTCCTCTTTTTATGCAAGTCAAGCTCCATGGATTCTCATCCACATGCTAATGACCACGGTCCTCTTCCAGTCAGAGCTTCAAGGCTCCCTGCTGAACCAGGGGGTGATGTGATTCTTCAAATGATCAGTTGGAAGTAATAACTAGTGTATTTGGTTGTACTGCAATAGGAAAGTGTTCTTTTTTATATATGCAGCTAAAAAGGTCCATCCATCCATTTTCATGTCGGTTTTCTTCCCTTTCGGGGTCTCCACAGCAGAATGAACCGCCAACTCTCTGGCATATGTTTTATGCAGCGGATGCCCTTCCAGCCGCAACCCATCACTGGGAAACATCCACACACACTCATTCACACTTTAACACTATGGACAATTGTTTTCCCCCAATTCACTTATATCGTATGTCTTTGATCTTGTGGGGAAACCGGAGCACCCGGAGTAAACCCACGCGATCACGAGGAGAACATGCAACCATGAACCAGCGACTTTCTTGCTGTGAGACGACCGTGCTACCCACTGCGCCACCGTGACACTCAGATATAAAGGTGCCACATGATATTTAAATTATTCAAATGTTTAAAATGGTAACTTATCTGTAAATAATTGATGAGTAAATGTCATGTAAACTAGAATGCAGCAAGCATGATCACAGCTGTGAAGCATCTGTCTCATTGGAGGAGTTTGTATGTATACAAACAAAATCATACATCATTTACCTTTAAATGCATGTTACCAAAATGATAGCTTAAACGTTTAAGTGGTTCTGGAGGGATTTGTAGGTGGCAATTTAAGGGTCTCGTTTGTTCTACAACACATCTATTGCTATATCTATCCAATGGCCTGCAAATACACACATGTACAGATATTATATTATTAATAATATTAATGAATAACATATTGCATTATATTTTTATTATTTTAAAAGGATTTTCTCAGGTGACGTCCTACAAACAAGTATTGGCTCAGGTGATGTCCTACAAACATCACTCTCTTAAACATCCCACATACTAAAGGACAAACACTCCCGTGGTGGGCTAATATACAATGCTGAGTAGCTTGTATGTGATGTTCCCATGGATATTGTCATTTGCTGGTATACAATCAGAGGAGGGTACAAAGTTATACTTGCTGCATAAGGCGTGCAGACCAGAGAGACCACACAAAGTGTATTTATACCTCAAACATCATGATATACAGATGTGTATATTAATTAGGCATTTAGCATGCATAAACTTACTTGACTGCCAGGCTTGGGTACCAAGCTCCTCTAAAATTCATCTCAGTATGAGGATTCTTCCAAAGACATTATAGAGCAAGTATCATCAAAAAGAATCTTGCTTTAATGTTATCACAATGCATTGTAGAGCTGTAGACGTTTCCTCATTAACTATTTTTTTGGAAACTGAGAGTTTTCAGAGTAATTCATTCGGTGTGACAGATGCTTAGGAACAGATGCTTAGGAACACTCTGACACATCCTGTGAGTGAAAAATATCAAAAACTAATTTGAAGAACAAAAAAAAAACGAATACTGAAACAGTTTATCTGGTTTTTTTTTGTGTGAACACAACAAAGAACTTCCATGATTATTTTAAACAAGTTAAGGTATTAAGGTCTCCAAAACATATATCAAAGGGCAACACTTTATAAACATAACATAAAATATTAATAAAACAAAACATTGATATGGAATTCAGAAATTACACTCTAGATCAACCACATTCCAAATTTGTGTGTCTGTAACAAGTGAGAAATAGATGAGAGTGTAAAATATCTTTAAAAATGATTCTGAAGAAGTACACTTGTTTTCAATCACATGCTGGAAACAATAATACATTTATATAGTATAAAACTTCATAATAGACCTATGTTTTCTGAAAATGCAAGCAAATTACTTTAACATATTAGCATGGAATATTTATTGCTCAACTATTTTTTATTTATTTTAGTTACAAATGTGAGTAAGGTGAGAAAAATTACGAAAACTTTATCTACAAATTGTATTGACTTGTCGATGCAGTTTTACTATTTTGAGAACAAAAGCTAACAAAGCAAAACTATTATATATTTGTATATTGGTTAGTTAAGAACACTTTATTCTTTTTGTTCACTGGCTGTTATTTCTTCAAAACATTAGTATTTTACCAGTAGGCCTAAAAACTCTAGTGCCAGTGACCAGAAATTCTTTTTAAAGCAGGGGTTTTCTTGT
This sequence comes from Danionella dracula, assembly GCA_900490495.1. Taxonomy (NCBI): domain Eukaryota; kingdom Metazoa; phylum Chordata; class Actinopteri; order Cypriniformes; family Danionidae; genus Danionella; species Danionella dracula. Next base: position 2,956,946 of record UELW01000278.1, read on the forward strand.
AGGTCCTACGTTCTTATGTAAAGCCAAACTGTAGATTATCTCTACTTGGTTATTATCCCAATCGCCCTGTCAGACACAACTCCAGCCGGCTTGCAAGGAATGCGTGTGACTATGCCACAACTCCAGAAATGTTCTCTTAGTTGTGCAATCCGCCGTCAATCAACCAACTGCCTAGCACTTTTCCCAAAACAAGTACTCTCTAAGTAGCAAAGAGGTGTCAGGTCTAATTATAAACAAATCATTGAAATTTTAGGGACCGGGGCAGTTTGAAGTAAATGGAAGTGAGCTATGAGGGTTTTACGTAGAGAAAGAGAATTTCATAGTCTGTGGAAGGACCTCACACAGGGACAGCAGAGAGATAGGTGTTTAAGAGGAGAGCCAAACAAAGACCAAAGGAAGAATATTGAAACCCCAATATGTGACAGTAGCAACAGGTCAGGCCCAAGTCTACTGAGGATGATTTGTGTAAGAATATATACGTTTGAACCAAAGGAAAATTTCTTTACACATCATATATAGATCACTTAAAACATAAAAAAGTACTGTATTTGGCTGAAGATTGCATTTACCTCCAAATTGTTTTTGTTCATGATAATAATAATAAACATCTTTAAATGTGCACAGTTGTCTCACAGCAAGAAGGTCACTGGTTCGAGCCTCGGCTGGGTCGGTTGGCATTTCTGTGTGGAGTTCTCATGTTCTCCTCGTGATCGCGTGGGTTTACTCCGGGTGCTCCGGTTTCCCCACAAGTCCAAAGACATGCGGTATAAGTGAATTGAGTAAGAACGATTGCCCATAGTGTTAAAGTGTGAATGTGTGTGTGAATGTTTCCCAGCGATGGGTTGCGGCTGGAAGGGCATCCGCAGCATAAAACATATTCCAGAGAGTTGGCGGTTCATTCCGCTGTAGCGACCCAGAATGGGAAGAAAGCCGACATGAAGATGAGTGAATCTTTAAATGTTGCCAATCTATACTTACAAAATGACTAAACCCATTGGGACTGCTGGTGGTTTGGTTATCTTGGCAGTTAGCGCTTTTAAAGTTCAGTCTTAACTATTGGACAAATCGTTGATAGTTACAATTTTTTTTTAAGGATTTCAATAGTTAAGTCTGTGGAGCCATAAGCAGCATGGTGCCTGTCAATGCATCGCTGCAATCTCAACCCGGTCCTAAATGTCACAAAAAAGGACTGGTTTTTTTTATGCATGCCATGTATTAATAAAAGAAGCATTTGTTTTTGTAACTGCAATTCTCTTAGCAAGTCTTTCTATTACTTTTGGTTTCAGCTTAATTTTTTTCTTCTTGAGCAATGAGTCACAAAAAGAATATGTGGGAGTTGGGCATTTGTCAGATTGTTTTGGAATAAACTGCAACCCTCCCATTAGAAATCTTCACTATGGTGAAATCCTCCTTCTGTTTCTTGTACTCTGAGTTTTTCACTCAACTAGGAGTCGAGTTACAAAGGGTGTGTAGGACTGGGAACCAACGAAATGTGTTTAGAATAATGTTCATGATGTGTTTTATAAAGCTACTGCAAGTTTGTGACTTACTTTATGTGCATGGGTTGTGCTTTTCCAAATACACACTGGTTTGAGGCAGCTTTTTTACTGTAGGCAGGGAGTGTAGTGCAATGGTTTTAAAATATGCTAATTTCTCAAGCAGGAGAGGCAAGCTGAATGCACCCTCCTCTTTAGGTCACTGCAAGAGAAAAAGGTTAAATAAATGTTGGTGGTGTGATAACCCGAATGTTCCGTAGCGGGTAAGCAGACGTTCAGAGACAGAGTAGTAATGTACAAAGTATGCACCGCATGCGTGCATACACTATCAACTCCAATTACACTGAAGCAGTAAGATTTTGTTGTTTTGCTGTCAAGAGCCAAAAGGTATTATTTTACTTTTATTATGTGTCTTATAAAGTACTAACATGTACCATCTCATTCTCAAGATAAAACACTCATCATTTGTTCCTGACAATGTAATGCATTATAGTAAGCTGAACTTAGAAAAACATTTTTTTTAGAAAACAGATGATCTTGAATTGAGTTTTAACTCAATTGAGTTATAATGTAAATGTAGTAGAATTTAAAGAAGTGGAATTTAGAGTCACTCAACAGAGGAGAAAATGAAAGTGGCTGATTAGTTAGATAGAGCTGAGTATCATAAGCATAGGTATCACAAAAGAATGCATGGGAAACATTTTTTTTTATTTACTTAAATTGTAAATTGTGGGCTAGAGGCTGGACAAAAATACAGTGGGGATTGGGTTTACACTGCTGTAAAATCCAGGACAATAGTCTTCAAGTGTAAAAGTTGATTAAGGCATTTGGTCCTGTGGAGAATGAAATGATTCAACAAAATGCAATGAAATTCTTTATATTAATTCCTTACATTTATATAGTGCATTTCTCGACACTCAAAGTGCTTTACATCTTGAGGGGGCTGTCTCTGAATCTACCACCAGTGTTCCACCTGAAAAATTAAATTAGTGCTATAAGATCTCACACACCAGTTAAGGGTAGAAATGAGAAATGGTCTTGGATTGGTTTGAATATAGCAAACTGCACTGCACTGCACTGCACCAGTCATTTTTGTAACACTAAGCAAGTGGAATTATCAACCCCATTCACTTTTATCCCTGTCTTATGCTGGGCCCTTTTTATATAGGTCCAAAAATTGACATCAGCAGTGTTGATTCAACACTTAATTTATCTCTAAAGATATAATATTAGAGACAAAATGTAATTTCTGATAACATTTTATGCAAGAAAATCTAACAACGGTAACAAATACACATTTTGATAAATTGAGATTAATTTGAGTAAAAACAGATCCATAAATGGCAAGAAACGTAGCAAACGCAGAGAAAGTTTGTTTTCAGGCAAACAAAGATCCAACTGTGGAGTAAGATAGTAGCCCTGGAGATTGGTGTGAGAGAGAGAACAGGAAAAGAGGGACAAGAGAAGAGACCCAGACAACGACAAGGGAAGGAAGACACAGTGTGACGTCAGAAGCAGATATGCAGCCAGAGCAGAGCCAGGATGGAGGCCCATGGTAGACACTTGGGAGATAACACCATAGAGATGACTGAAGGTGACAAATCTGATGGAGAGTCATGACAGAGGCAAATCATGATGGAGAGCCAGGACAGTCAAGGTGAAGAGGTGTAGGGTAAGAGAACAAGGATGGAGACAGAACATGCAAGGCGGCTGAAAGTCTGGGCAGAGACATGTTCGATGACAATTCAGGACTAAATAGGATTGAACGTTAAATTTTTTTTTTGTTCTAAATAGATAGGTACTATTCAAACTATTTATATGAGCCAGTCAGTACCTTTTCCATTTAATGACAGCTTGAGGTGCAGAAGATGTAACTAATATCATCAAATGATAAAAAATGAAGATGAAGAAAGGACTTAGGTTAAAGTTGGGTTTGAGTTTTAGTGGAAGTTTAATATAATTTGCAACATTTCTATATCAAATAGAAACCTGTTTTTCCTTCTCCTGTCTTTTAAGGACAAAGTCAGTGCGTGGTGGTTCTTGAACCATTGACTCCAGCTGCTATCCAACTTGTGAATCTCACCTACATGAATGGGTTTTGTCTCGCAATTCTCCATTATATTTTAATTCCCTTTGCTTCTCGATTACTGGGAACATTTGACCTATGTGAACTGCCAGTGTTTTTTGCAATGATGTAAGGAGTCAAGTACAAAATCAGCAGTCTTGTTTAGTCAAGTGACCAAGAGCTATGGACCATTAAAAGGCCTTTGCAGTAGTGTGAGTTAATTAGCTGATTTCAGTATGCCAACAGGTTTCTTCAGTAATAAACCTTTTCACAATATTCAAAGTCTCAGATATTGAATATGGGGGGTTTTATTAGTTGTCATTTATAATAGTCAACTTCTTCAAATATATCAGGGGAAATGTGATGAAAGTATTCATGTGTACCTTTTTGAATTGATCTACTTCATTCATACATTTTTTTTCAAGTTCTTTAGAGATTTTACATCCTCTTTTTTTCCTTTATTTCACTCTGACAGTTGGGCAGGTAAAGAGTTGAGATGTCTCTACAAATCCAAGAGACATTTTACACAAATTCAAACTAGTTCGATAATTAGGAGTCTCCAGTTTTGTTGTTTTGAAAATAAATCTCAGTCCAGTAAACTTATGTAAGCACTATAAAAAGTAACATTTTGTAAAAAATACATAGCTCATTAAATACATATTTTACAGTCTATACATCCTATGTCTTATTCACTAGAATGAAAGCTTTCTGTCCAACAAGAAAGTCCTTAGATTGTTTTTTCTTTCAAATGTTTTTATTGGTACAGTTTTCAAGTCATGTCATACAGTCAAGCGTCAAACATCTTGGTCATTAAAAGTCGCTTGTTACGGACTTTAAAAACTTGCATTCAATAAAATACATTGAAAAAACACATTTTGGATAAAACCAATCAGATAAAAACAACAGAAGTACAGATGTTAAAAGACAAATGCATGCCATTATTTTAAAATACAATAAATTCAACGAATTAAAATGGTACATCCGTTGTGCAAAACCGGGGTGAGTTCTTAACAAGATTCGCCTCATCCTGCTCTCCGGAGCTCGACCTCCGGCATGTCCGGTCCTCAGAGGAGGTCCCCCCCTCCGGCCCGCTGGCCCGCTGCTCCCGTAGCCGGAGTTGGTGAGGGTGCATCTACGGGCGGCCAGGCTTTGGTGGGCGGGACCCCTATGTGCAGCCGCGGCCCCCACATCCGAATGACGACATCCGGCGCCCCCGCAGCGTTGATCTAACTATTTGCTCGCACGCGTGGGGGGGCACCGTAACGCGTTTCCCCACCAGCAGGTTTCTGGTGGTCCAGAGGGTGTCCGTTATGATGTTCAGGGTGGGCCAGAGCGAGGTAAACCTGTCGCCACTCAGTCCCGTCGAGCTCCAGCCCACCCCTAGGACTGCGAGCTTGTAGTCCCTCTGGACTCTACCCGCTGGCAGGCTCGGGAAAACAAGGGGGCCTGTCCTGGCCCACAGGTCCCGCGCAGCACCACACTCCCAGAGGAGGTGGCGAACGGTCTCCGGGGCGTTGCACCCGGACCGAGGGCAAGTTGGATTTTTGGCCATGCCTCTGGAGTGCATAACCGCTCTGACCGGGAGAACCTCATGAGCGACCATCCATGCCAGGTCCTTGTGGCGGTTCTGGAGAGCAGGATGGGCTGCGTTCCGCCAAGCTTGTTTGGCCTCAGCAAGTGTGAGGCCCGGAACGGAACTCACTTTCTCCCGATCCTGCACAAGGGAGACCAGAGATTTGTGATTGGTTAAAATCATGGCATCATTCGTCTCTAAAACATATTTCTTTAAAAATTTTGAAATAAAACTGTACTCCGTTGGGAGGTTAAAAGAAACAGGAACTTTAAGATCAGTGAGTAACAGTTTTTTTCTTCTTAAAAGGGACCCCATCCAGAACCGTGCCATTGCAGCTGTCTTATTGTCTCTGGATGGGGCCAGAGCATATCTGAAATGAAGGGCGGTGAAATGGCTGCCTAAAAACAGGTGGGGGTCCGGGAGGCCTTTTCCACCATTTTCAGGTCTTTTTTTTACCACTTCTCGTCTCAGGCGCTCCCACTTGGACCCCCACAGGAAATAAAACACCGCCCTCTCCAACTGAATTAAAAAGCATCTGGGCGGGCTAAAAACAGAAGACACTAACATTAAAAGGGGTAAAATAACTGCTTTAAAAACAAGAATCTTCCCCTCAAACGTCAACTGTCTTAGTCCCCAAAACCCAAGTCTTTTTCTCACTTTCCCTATCAAGTCGATCCAGTTCCCCAGTCCTTTGCCGTCTTTATCGAATTTTACTCCTAAAACCTTAAAATCTTTGTCTTTAAAAACAATGTCAAGTCCACTTTTGTCAACCTCCCCCCACGGCCCGAAGAGCTGGGCCTCGGATTTATCCCGGTTTAGTCTGGCCCCCGAGGCCCGACCGTACCAGTCAGTCAAGTCCATTGCTCTTCGTAGCGATAAAAGATCGGTCGCTAAAATGGTGACATCGTCCATATATAAAACACATGTCGCCCTCAGTCCCCCGGTCCCTGGGATGTCAAGTCCCCTTATCCATTTGTCCCTTCTCAAGATCTGTGCCAAAGGCTCTATGCAAGCTACGTACAGGAGCGGAGATAACGGACATTCCTGACGGACGCCGCTGCAAATGTTGACAGCTTTGGATAGGTGCCCATTTACTAGAATTTTGCTTACCAAACTCTTGTAAAGCATCCCCACCCACGCTATAAACTTCCCTGGAAACCCCATTTTGGCCAGGACCTTGAAGAGGAACTGGTGCGAGACGCGGTCGAATGCTTTTTCAAAATCTAAATTTAGCAATACAAGCCTCATGTTTCTGTCTCTCGCATAACAGATGGAGTCTCTGATCAGCAATAGGCTGTCAGTGATCTTCCTCCTGGGCACAGCGCAAGCTTGATCCGGGTGGATGACGTCCTCTAAAACCGTCGACATGCGAATGGATAAAATCTTACTAAAAGTTTGCAATCAAAATTTAAAAGAGTAATCGGTCGCCAATTTTTCAGGTCAGTCTTTGCCCCCTTCTTATGTAAAAGTGTCACTATCCCTGTTCTAAAACTGTCGGGAAGTCTGTCAGATGAGTCGAATTCATTAAAAACAGTCAGTAGTTCAGTTGCTAAAACGTCCCAAAAGGTCTGATAAAATTCCAGTGGCAGTCCGTCCGAGCCTGGAGATTTTCCACGTTTAAAACCCTTGAGCGCGTTCTGCAAGTCTAAAATAGTAAAATCTTTATCTAAAACCGTATTCTGACTGTCGACCCTCTTGTTTAAAAAACCTAAAACCTCGGTTAAAACGCACTCGTCTATTTCTTTTTCTTTGTACAATTCATCATAAAAACACTCGATTTCTTTTAAAATATCTTTAGTTTTGTTTACCTCCCTCCCCCCAGCGTTTAAAGATGAAATTGTCCCTCCCTTTGATAAAATCTTTTTAAAAAAGTAGCGAGTGCATTTTTCCCCTTCTTCCCTCTCCCGTTCTAGGCTTCTTAAAATTATTCCTTCACTTTTTACTTTGGCTAAAACCGACATTTCTTTCTTCACTCCTTTAATTTCTTCATTAAAATCGTGACCTTCATTTAAAAGATTAAAATACCTCTGTAGTCTTCTCTGCAGCCCCACCATGCATCTTCTTTCCCTAGCTTTTTTCTTTCTCCCTACCTGCTTAAAAAATTGTACCGTCCGTTGCTTTACCATTTCCCACCACTGTGCGCGTGAATCGAAAAAGTCCTGGAGGGTCTGCCATTGGCTAAACTGCTCCCTGTATTCCCTTGCTGTCTCCTCATCCTCCAACAGGGAGCGGTTCAGCTTCCACAACCCTCCGCCTACAGTCACACCTGTGGGAAGTGAAAGAGTGCAGGATAGCATTGCGTGATCGGAAAAGAAGAGGGGCGTCAATATAGCATCGGTTGGCGAGCAGTCCCTTGTAAAAACATAGTCAATTCGAGAGGCTTTGGAACCATCACCACTGAACCAGGTGAAGCCCTCCTCTCTTTGATGCAGGGTTCTAAAACAGTCGACTAGCTTAAAATCCGTGACTATTTGCTGCAATAAAACCGATGTTTTGTCAACCTTAAAATCATCTGCCCTCCTCCTATCCTTCTTCGTTAAAACGCAATTAAAATCCCCAGCAACGATAAAAGGTACTTTCCCTAACATGTGGGGCTGCAGGTCTTCTAAAAGATCATACCTCTCATTTTTGTCATTAAAACCATACACATTAAGAATGTTAAAATCCTTGTCTAAAAATGTCAGATTTGCTAAAATGGCTCGCCCATCCCTCACCACAGTGTTGCCCTTCACCAAGATATTTGGATTTTTAATTAAAATAGCAACACCGTCAGATTTATTAAAATTGGACCCACTCCAGATAGACACTCCGGGGGTCCAAAGCTCCTCCCACTTCCTATAATTTTTTAAAAAGGCCAAGCCACATTCTTGCAATAAAAACACATCTGACTTAAAAGTACTTAAAAAGGATAAAACACTCTGTGCTCTCAGGGGGCTCTTCACACTTCTAACATTGATGGTTGAGATCGTGAGAGCCATGAGCAGTATGGTAAAACGAGGTATTACTTTTAAAAGGCCTTTAAAAACTACAGAGTTGGATTAAAAACTATGTTTTATCATGTAGCACTTCTGATTTCTTACCCCCCTGGGAATAGAGGGCAGAAGTTTCAGAAGTGCTCGCCACCTCCATTGATGCAGAGTCAATCTCTTGCATTTCAATGGGCGACGATGATTTCAACTGAACTTTTAAAAAGGACACTTCATTGGGAGAGTGCAGGGGCCAGATGTGCATCATATCGTGCATGATAGATGACTCCAGGTCCCTGAACCTTTTCTCCTCTGAATTACTCAGAGAAAACTCCGCATGCCTTTTCTGCACCTGGCCACCAGGGAGTGAGATCTGGGTCTCACTCGCACTAGTTGTGGCACTGTCCTCAGAGACGGTGACTAGGGAGGAAGCCGATTCTCCCAGTACTTCTTCCACTACTACCTCAATAACCTTGTCTGCAATGGGAGGGGCTTCCTCCCCCTGTTCAGCTACAGCCTGTGACTCTGCCTCTTTGGCCGCCTCACTTTCCTGTCCAATCCCTGCGCCTGGCTGAGGATTGGAATTTCCCGCCAAAACCACAGGGACCGCCTCTTCCTCTCTTTGTTCTTGTGTTTGTTCAGGAAGTGTGGCGGCCATTTTGTTCGCTTTCAACTTGTTGGCAAAAGATTTAGGACAATCCCTGTAGAGATGAGAAAAATCACCACAGAGGTTGCACTTTCTGCCATTGGTACATTCATCAAAACCGTGGCCAATTTCTTTACACTTGCCACACACGATTTCCTGACATGCCTCGGCTAGATGCCCATGCTGGTTGCATTTGCGACACAGCTTGGGCATCCCTTGATAATTAATGTAGCCTCTGTTCTCTCCCAACACAATCATAGACGGAATTTGACGCAGACCCTGGAACTCGCTTGGATCTGCCCATTGTTTAATGAGCACTCTCCAAGCACAGTTCCAGATCCCATCCTCATCAAAAACCTTGACTGGTTGTCGAAGAATTTGGCAATATCTTGCCAACCAGACAGAAATATCTTCCCCACTCACAATTTCATTGAACATCCTGACGACTACCACTTTCGTGGAGTTGTCAGTCAGTTTTTCCACTGTGAACATGGAAAAGTTGGCTTTTAAACTTTCGTAACGAGACCAGAAAACGTTTAGCAAGGCAGCAGTCTTAAAACTTAAATCAAAACCACGGTTCATGGGCAGAGTCAACAGGCAGTTAATGTCATTCACAGAAAATCCTAGGTCTTTCTGGACAAGCTTTCTGGAGAAGTCCAATCGGGACATCCCCATCAAGCTGCCATCAACCTTTATATTGAAAATAAAACGCACGCTGTGGTGCCTCCGAGTGCCGACACGAGCAGCCGACATGGTGGAGGCACCACCAGCTCTAAAAGAAATACAATAAAAACAATAAAACCAGCCAATAAATAATTAAACACACAATAATACAATAAAAACCTTACCTTAAAAAGCTCCGACAATCGCTGGAACTTGTGCCTTTCAAAGCTTATGCCGCGAGATACAAAATCTCGAGGCTTGAAGCTCCAAAAGGCGATCGCAACTCTGCTTCTGACTCAGACACTTGATCTTAGCCAAAAGGCCGAGAAGAAAGTCCTTAGATTGTTACCCATCATAAGGTCAAAAGGTTTAAGGAGAGAGTTAGGGTGAGAGCCAGCGCCACAGTGAGCAAGTGAAAGTAATGATAGTGAACATAATGGTTGGAGATTGATGGTGGACGGCCCTGACCACGAGCACGTACTGCATGGGCACTGACCATGCCCACGGCAGGCGCTGTTTCTTCTCAAAAATTCCCACATTACCCTACATAACAGAGGAAAAAATTAAAGACCTCATTTCCTCTCGCGATCAAGCATTGTTGATCTCTGCGCTGACATGATTCGATACAATCAGCTTCATGCCACATTCAAATAATTGAATGTGTTGAAAATCGGGAACTATTTCTAGGCGTTTCCTCTCTTTAAAGTTCAGAGCAGATTAGCCTAATTAAAAAGGGCAAAACAGGAAATTGTAAGGTCCTGTGGGTAATTAATAGGCAGCCTTGGCCGAGAGGTCTTCGTGGTCACTTTGTAAAGATCTAGGAAAAAGCTTTATTTCTGCCTCTAAAAATGTTGCTGTGACAGCCGACATCAGCCATAATAAGAAACAAAACACTCAAATAGTTTGAATTAAGCAGAAAGTAAAAAAGCCCAAATTCCAACTTTAACTGTGTTGTTTTAAAGTAAGGATAAGGCTGTCTTTTGTTTCCTTCTACAGTTCCTGAAGTGTGTCTCCGAAGGGTATCCTGTCTTACGTCACCCCTGATTTACTCTGGTTTCATGCCTTGTTATCAGTTTATTATTGGCTCCTGGGGGACTGCTGATAGTTTAGAAGGGGCAGTCCTACAACAGCTCTCACACACTGAGCCCTATCACCAAATCCACAAATAACTAAAGCTGCTCTTTGTGAAATTTGACCATGGTATGAGTGCAAGCAATCCTGCTCTTTGAATAGCTGTGGAGAAAATCTCACAATTTAGACACAAATACAGTGCAATCTAATCATTTATTTAAAAAATAACAGAAGAGATAGACTTCACATAATTTCCAGCCTTTAAAAAATAATATGATACAATTTTGTGATAATTCCTCACGTTTGAAATAGTGTTCCTTGCCCTAGAGACTTATTTTTGATTGTAAATGTAATTTATGATCTGTAGAAAAGTTCCTCTATATAGTAGGACTCTAAGAAGGCTTAGAGTTCGAACATACTGTCTAATCCATGGATCGCCAAATACAGCCCTGAAGGTACCGAGCACTCCACAATTCAATGGCAACCCTGCACTAGCATGAATACAACCCAGCTTCATAGAATCTATGAGGACCTTAATTAATGCAACATGTGTGTTTTATGGTGGTTGAACCAAAAGTGTCTGATTCCAGACCTCTAGCACTAGATTTGTTGATCCTAACCCAAGCTGTATGCATCATTTGACAACCTACATCCGTTTTTTCTCATCCCTGGCATTTAAAATTGATCTTGCATTGCATCTCAAGTACCGATGGAGCATTGTCTGACTCCTTCCCATCAGTATATGATAATATTTGCATTTTTACATTAAAGATATGACAGAAAGTTGTTGTTTGTTCTTACTTTTTGTGTTTTGACATGGCATATTTCTTCTCTCCGCCTCTTCAATTGCTAAAACATAAATCTGGTTGCAAGACACGGAGAGGCACTAAACTTCAAAACCTGGTCATAACTTAAAAAAAATATCATGATGACTCAAGAAACAAAGTATACCATATGCTTTTGAAAGATGGAAAAAAACGGACTCATTTCTCAGATAAGATTTACTTTGTCAACTTAGACATGGCATTTCTGTACTATTGATTATAAATCAAATTAATTTAAGTTATGTTAAATATTTGTGTGACTGACTCTTTCGTCCTTTACACCAAGATTCGATACACCTTAGATTGGCCAAAAACGCGCTGTTTACACCGGTCCCTCCCACAGACCAGCTTTCGGCACGCCCCTTTCAGTTCTGACCAGTGCGCTCAATGGTGTCCAGTTTGAGCAAACCCGACACAACTAGTGACGCTTAAAACACGTGTTATTGTTTTAAAACATTATAATCGACAGGCAAAGACTGTGCATGATGTAACAGCACATTATATGTGTAAACCTGAGTCTGACACAGAGTTTGAGTCCACAGAATGAACCAGAAACCGGAGGGTAAAGGCTTCTCAGCAGGTGTTTACAGATAAATCAGACGGGCTTCTCTACACTTTGATTTCTAATGTAGGCGTACTGTTTTATGAATTATATATTATGTTATAGGTGTGTTTGTGTACAATGCCAATACAAGATCTGATTGCGATCTTTACTTTTTGATGAGGTTTTGCACAATAGCGTTTTACGTAAGTACCATCCCTGTAGTGTGCGTTCCACACGATTGACTGTTGAAGTGTGGCAAGTTTAGGATTTTAGGGAAGATAAAATATGGAGTCTCTTGTGTGTGCTGACACCAGATTTCCTTATAGGGTTATGAAAGTCATGTAGTGTTCGCTCAGCTTGATGTATTAAGAGTTAAAATTGTGTATTTTATTAATGTATTTAAGCCTAGCACTAGTAAAAAAAAACGTACTGCGTGGACCTCCAAATCAATGAATGTGGGAGAGTTGGAAAAGCGCTCGGTGACAGAGAAAAAAAACTAGCCATTTCTGACAAATAAACTCATTCTTTGGTAATCCAAACAAAATGTTAGGCTCCGGTCAAACTGTACTACCCATACATATGATTGACAAGTGGCTGTGGCTTGAGAAGTGGATAAGGAAAAGGGCCGGGATAAGGAAAACAAGCCATTTTCAGCTAAGAAAAAAGGAATAACGAAATACTAAAATATGCGTGAACTAATCTGAATACTACTTGAGGAATGTTTTTGATGAGAGAACAATACTTCAAGATACCAGGAATGTCAGAAAAGTCATGTTATTGTGACATGGCACCTTAAATGAATGGTGACAGAGATTCTTTTATTTTGTGAACCTTTCCATCAATCTCATATTTTTACTACAGGTTTTTAGACCAAAACATGTGGACACTATGAACATTTTTCACATTCCATTATCGATTCAATTAATTGATATGTAGGCTCAAGCAATTGCATCACGTTATGTAAATGTACAGAAGATCATGTAGCTCAACTCTGGGAATGCATTTTGGAAATCTCTGACCACAAATCCTTTTTGTGATGGTAACTGCTGTCTTAAGAGCCATTATCTTTCCAAACACAACACATCACATCACATCCCCTCCATCACCTGAATCAAACAATATTCATTCTCACTAACAGATGCTTGAGTTAACTGAAGTCCAGGGAAAGCACGTATTAGAATTATATAAATTACCTGCTCAAGTCGAGTCCTGGAGGTACTCTATGGTCAGCTACATTACTTGGTTAATGGCTAACATATTCTATCTAGAGCAAGGGTCTCCAAATCCGGTCCTGGAGATCCAGAGCCCTACACATTTTTGGTTAAACCATCATAAAACTCACCTGTTACACTAATTAGGGTCCTCTCTATTTGCCTGCAGCTAGAGTAGTCTGCATACTAGAGCAGGGCTGTAGCTCAATGCTTCACACTTGCATAACTTTATGATAACCCTCTTGTGAAGCCTGTTGCACATTAAAGTCACACCGACGGTATGCTCTGTGATTGGTTGTCATGGTGCAGAGCAAGCACCTTCACTCGTGTTAAACAATGAATGTTGAGATCAAAGTTTAGCAATAAAGTAAATATCTTTTGTTATCTGTGTTGTGTTTTGGTTAGCAAGTCTTGTGTGTCATTTGCTGTTCTTTCCTCTCGTCACCTGTCTGCTTTCTCCCTCATTCCCTTCACATGCGGCTGCTTGCTCTCTGATTAGACCATCAATTTAGCCTGAGCTGTTTCACTCAATCTCAGTGTTTCTTGTGCCGTCCAGAAGTACCCCTGTCTAGCTGTCACATCCCCGGCTCATTCCTACTCTCCCAATCAGTTCACCACCTCAAACCCGTCTCAACCACCCTGTGAACTTGCACCTGTTTCATCATTATCAAGGACACTACATAAACTCACCTTCTCCGTTCACTCATCAGCCGGTATTGAAGTTGCTTCCGACAAATGGTACAAATATGTTCTCTCGGTTGCTTTGATCAATACATGGCTAGAACAAGCGTGATTCTCAAGAGGTTTCCAGTATATTGATCATTTTAATGTGTTCTGGAATCAGCTAGATTTTATCTCATCAGATGGGAGGCAGCTGAACAGATCTGGAGCAAGAATGCTCATGGACAATATACTTTTCTCCCTCCGCTTTCAGTCTGAAAGACACAAGAGCCATCAAATTAACTGCTTTAACACACCACCAAGGCCTTCGTTACCCACCCTATGAACATCACCACTGAATGAGGATGATCTGACCTCCGCTAGACATGATGAGTATCAACATTTGGATAACATGCAAAGCCACCAGGACATCTCAGTAGCCACACCACCACCGAATGAGGATAGCCACACCACCCCAAAGACTACACCACCACCGCATAAGAATGAGGAGAACAACTGGAGTCAACAGAACAAATCCCTGGAGGACACATCAACAATATCCACATCTTCAGTATCCCCCATCTCCGTTTCCCAGCACAGCTTGAAAAACTAGTCTCCACAGGAACCAAGTTTTCCCACTAGTTCACATCAAGCCCCCGACCATCGTTCAGAGTTCTGCGATCAAACCGCCTGGGGCTAAATCACCCCCAACCCTCCCTTACTCCACCAAACCAGCAGTGAGATAACAGGACATTCTGCCTCAAGACAGAGACCTTGGGGAATGTTTTCAGAACTGTCCTCAGCCCCTTTAGCTCTTACGTTTTTAATGAAACAGATAAGGCCTGCTAGAAATAGAGAAAACTGGGTAAAAATAGCACTTCTAAATGTTAGGTCACTTAGAAACAAGGCACACCTCGTAAATTATTTTATTTTAACACATGACTTAGATTTTATGTTATTAACTGAAACATGGCTAGATGATAGCTGTAGTGCAACCATACTAAATGAGGCTGCTCCGGGAAACTTCTTATATAGTCATCCTCTCGTTCTGATAAGAAAGGAGACGGAGTAAGGGTAATTAGTCACTAGTAAGGGCTTAACTATTTTATCCACCGTTGTTCAGGATGTTACTCTGTCTGATCACTTCTGTGTTTTTGTTGATGCGTCAATCTCCCATACTCAAAATTGCAAATTTCTGTTAGAAAGAGACACATAAACGAGAACACCAGCGAGATGTTTATGCATGCCATATCTCCAACACCAAGCATCACTGCTGGCACAGCCGACTTCCTTCTTGATGCATTTACTTTAAAAATCAAGTCTGTTATAGACAATGTCGCACCTATAACTGTCAAGAAGAAACCCAGGGAGACAAAAAACACTCTGAAGAAATTCAACAAAAGTTCAAAGTATGAAAAGATTTTGCAGGAAGGCTGAAAGAAGGTGGAGAAAATCTAAACTTGTCATCCACTAAGACCTTTATAAAGAGAGTCTTCGTGCTTTTAATTCAGAATTAATCACAGCTAGACAAGAGTTTTTCTCAAACTTAATTAATAACAACCTCAACAATACTCAAACTCTCTTTTCAATTGTAGAGAGGTTAAAAAACCCAACAAACCAGACTCCAAGTGAACTTCTGTCTGAGGATAAATGCAATGAGTTTGCTTAATTTTTCATCAATAAAATCGTCTCAGGTTACGTAGGTAACCAAGGTTCCCTGAGGGAAAGAGACGCTGCGTCCAAACGCTATGGGGAACGCTTGCTGCGTTTCTGGCTCTGAACTATGTGTCAAATCTTGTCCAATCGACAAGTGTGACATCATCCGAGCGCCGTCAGGACGTGGGCGGAGTGGCCTGGGTACACAGCGTCTCGTAACCTGAGATGTTCCCCTTCAGGAACTCGAGCTGCATCCAATACTATAGGGAACGAGTGTCAAACACACCATGCAGCCCCGGACTGACTTTGTGTCTTACGTGATAGCAGCTTGAAGAACTGCCGAGGCTGGAGAGTCATCAAGGTCCAAGCTGTAGGACCGGACGAAAGTCAAGGGCGTGGACCATCCCGCTGCGTTACATACCTCTCGCATAGAATCGCCGGATGAAAGGGCCTTAGAAGCCACCATACCTCTCGTAGAATGCGCTCTGACCCCAAAGGGGGCCGGGAGACCATAGGCCGCATAAGCCGAGGCGATAGCGTCCACAATCCATCTGCTCACCGACTGCGTGTTAGCAGGAGAGCCCTTCCTGTGTGGACCATAGCACACGAAGAGCTGATCTGAGCTTCGAAACTGAGCCGTGCGACGGACATACAAGTCCAGGGCCTGCACTGGACAGATGTTATGAAGGAGCTCCTGCACCGAGGACTCAAAAGGAGGAGGAAAGAACCCCTGCAACCTGACCAGACCCGGGCGACGGAAAGTACCTTCGGGACATAGCCAAGTCTAGGGTGTAGAGATACGCTAGCCATCCCTGGGGAAAATTCAAGCACTAGGGAGCCACAGAAAGTGCGTGCAAGTCCCCTTCCCATTTAAGGGAAGTGATGGCAAGTAAAAATGCTGTCTTAATAGACAGAAAGCGTAAGGACACGTCACCCAAGGGTTCGAATGGAGGCCTCTTCAGGGCCTCCAATACGATAGCCAGGTCCCACACAAGCACTCTTGGACGGACCAGGGGCCTCAGCCGCCTGGCACCGTGAAGAAAACGAGATATAAGGTGGGACCTGCCCAAGGGAAGCCCATCAATTGGGGTGTGGCAGGCCGAAATGGCCGATACATATGGTAGACAGCGAAAGCCCTTTGCCGAACTGGGGCTGCAGAAAGTCCAGTACTGACCCTACCGGGCAACGAGCTGGATTCAGGGTGTGGGAAACACACCAGGCCGAAAACCGTCGCCATCTCGCAGCGTAAGATCTCTTCGTAGAGGGAGCCCTGGAGTGGAGAATGGTCTCAACGACCTCAACCGAAAGGCCTTACTCTAGGAGCTGCGCCCCCTCAGGGGTCAAAGACACAGCCTCCATAACTCCGGACGGGGATGTACCACCATCCCCCCGTGTTGAGAGAGAAGATCCCACTTGATCGGGATCTCCCATGGAGAGCCAACAGGTCCGCAAACCATGGCCTGCCTGGACACAAGGGGGCCACAAGGAGGAGAGATAGGCCCTCTAGACGTATGCTCTCCAGGACTCCTGGAAGCAATGCAACTGGGGGATAAGCGTACAGGGGAAGCCTCGGCCACTCTTGTGCCATAGCGTCTAGCCCCAGGGGCGAGGGAAGACCGAGAGAGAACCAGAGGGGACAGTGTGAGGTCTCCTGAGTCGCAAAAAGGTCCACATGAGCTGTGTAATACCTTTCCCAGATCAACTCCACGATCTCCGGGTGGAGACGCCATTCCCCAGGTGTCGATCCCAGGCACGACAATGCATCTGCCTCCACGTTCAACCGGCCCGGAATGTAAGATGCTCGAAGGGAGCAAAGCTTGCCTTGGAACCACAGGAGGACACGACCGGCCAATCTGCAAAGCCGTTGCGATCGCAGTCCCCCTGTCGGTTGATGTAGGCCACCACGGACATATTGTCTGAGCGTACCAGCACGTGGTGGCCCCTGATGTCTGGCAGGAAGTGCAGGAGTGCACAAAATATGGTCAGCAACTCCAGGCGGTTGATGTGTCACGAGAAATGGGGCCGGTCCCACCGACCATGGGTAGAGCGGTTCCCGAGCACCGCCCCCCAGCCCGTGCGGGACGCGTCCATGGTGATAGTCATCCGACGGCACGGCGCCCCCAACACGGGTTCCAGGGACAGGAACACAGGGTCCCTCCAACTAAAAAGGGCACGCAGGGCCCGACTCGTGATCCTGATGAGCTGGAGCGGGTTGCCCCCAGTGAGAGAACCCTGCACGCCTCAGACAGACACGCCCGCATAGTGGTGGAGTCCCACACCACACCTAAAAAGGTGGACCTCTGGGTAGGGACCAGCACACTCTTTTGGGGGTTTAGCCAAAAACCCAGCACCTTCATGTGGGCGAGGATGACATCTCGATGCCGAACCGCCTCCGGCTCTGAGCGAGCCAACACCAACCAATCATCGATGTAATTGAGAATGCGGATACCTTGAAGTCTCAATGGGGCCAGGGCCGCGTCCACACACTTGGTGAAGGTCCTGGGCGAGAGCGAAAGGCCGAAAGGAAGTACTCGGTACTGATAAGCCGTGCCCCCTACGGCGAACCGAAGAAACTTCCTGTGAGAAGGACAAATGGGGACGTGAAAGTAGGCGTCTTTGAGGTCGATGGAGATGAACCAGTCGCCGTACTTGATCTGCGCCACGACCTACTTTAAGGTAAGCATCTTGAACGGCAACCTCATGATGCAACGGTTCAAGAGCCTTAGGTCAAGAATGGACCTGGTTCCTTCTTTGGAACCAGGAAGTAGCGACTGTAAAACCCGGAGTTCCGGTCGTGCAGAGGAACCATCTCGATGGCCCCTTTGCGGAGCATTGTGCATACTTCCTGGTCCATGACCAGAGCATGCGAGGGATCCACAACAGTAGGCAGAATCCCGGCGAAAAGGGGGGGCCCTGGATCAAAACTGGATCCTGTAACCCAGTTTCACAACTCACAAGACCCACTGGGAGAAGCCTGGGAGGCTGGACCAAGCCTCCACGTAGCAGCTCAGGGGAGCCAACCTCGCGAGGCTGGCCTCTGGTAACTGGCGGGTGGTGGCTTCTGATACGGGCACGGGGTTCCATGGAAGCCCTAAAGCCCCGGCCACCGAGAGCCTGGGTGGACGCAGGGACAAAATACACGCTCCCTGAAGCACCGAGGGTGGCAGGGTAAGCGGAATTAGTGTTGGGGGGTCGCCGGAGGAGGATAGCCGTCCATGACGTGCGTCGCTCCAAGAAGCCGGGGACTCCCCCAGCCCATCAGGAGCGCTTTCCGCTTGCGAAAAGTGACGGTCCTCAGATCCGTCACTTCCTTGGGCTGGGCTTTGTGTCGCCGCCCCTCGGGATGGGCATGGGCAACGAAACTCTGCGGCAGCCTTTGGGGTGTGCTCCCACCCAGCAGAACTCTGAGGGTGTCGGCGGCGGGGGAGAAACCTATGGAAGACCGCGGACTGGGTCCGGGCCTCCTGGAACCTGCCGACTACTGCCGAGACAGCGTCACTAAAAAGGCCCGAGGTAACCACTTGGGTGTCGAGGAGGAATGACCTGTCCTTTTCATTCAGTTCAGACAATGTCAGCCATAGGTGGCGATCCACGACCACCATGGCAGCCATTGACCTCTCCAACGCGCGAGCGGTCTCCTTAGTGGTGCGGAGGGCGAGATCGGTCGCCTTCCTCAGCTCGGCCACCACAGGAGCATCCCCCAGGTCGAGGTCCCTCAGGAGCTCGGCCCGGGTAAGCCTGCAACACTGCCATGGTGTGCAGGCAACCGCCAGCCTGCCCAGCTGTAGAGAAAGCCTTCCCCACCAAGGCCGAGGTGGCTCTGAGCGGCCTGGTGGGGAGCGCCGGGGCCTTCAGGAACGATGCCGTACTAGGGGAGAGATAGCTAGCAAGCAACTTCTCCACATTTGGAATCGTTCCGTAGCCGCGCTCCTGCAACCCCTTGATGTTCGCATAATAATGAACATCCGGGAAAAAAAGGCAGGCCAAGTAGGGGTGATTTCATGACCTGGACACCTCGGTGTGCAGGTCTGGGAAAAACGGTAGGCCCCGGCGTGGAGGTTGCGACCGAGGGCGCAGATAGGGTTCATCCAGCTTGCTCTCTGGTCGAAGGCCCTGTGCTTCTGGCAGCCTGGAGATATCCAACCTCTTGACAGCACGAGTCACAACCTCCAGCAGCTCCTCAAACTGGAGCGGCTTTGCCGGATCAAGCACAGCGGCTACCAGTGGAGGGATTGACTCGATATCAACCTCCTCAGAGGAAGACAGGAGTGATCCCTCGTCCATTGCGTGGGGGGAAGAAATCACCGGAAGGCGCGCTTCGGCACCCAACGGCAGTGGACCGGAGCTAGCGGGTGAGGTCAGTGATAAGGCTAGGCCCGTCCCCGAGCCCCAGGACCGAAGCGGCTGCTCCGCCTCGGCAACAGCAGCGGCCCGGCCCCCGGAGCCGCCAGGGAGAGCATTTTCCTCAAAAAATGCTCTCTGCGAGCAGAGTGTGCGTATCGGCATGCGCTCACAATGCTCACAGCCGACTCCCTCGAGAGCCGACTGGGCATGATCCACTCCCAACCCCCCAAACAGAGCGCGAGTCAATCCTCGCCCGATATAAACCGCGGGGAGGGAGGAAAACACGGCCTGAAAGTATGCTTCGCTTTAGAGGAACACTTCATTCTCTCTCACAAACAACAGATATAGCCACCCTTATTCAAAAGAAACATAAACAGCGCTTACTGAAAGCAGAAAAGCTGGTACCGTCTCCATTGCTGACTCCTTTATACTGCACCCTTCCAGGTGCGACGTTGCGCTCGAATGATGTCACACCTGTCGATTGGACAAGATTTGACACATAGTTCAGAGCAGGAAATGCAGCAAGCGTTCCCCATAGCGTTGGACGCAGCTCAAGTTCCTGAAGGGGAACAGTATCATCAGAAAAGCCTCCACTCTCAATGTGCACTTTTAATCTAATCAATAGCGAAACATTAATAGAGACTGAGAGGTTCAGAGCCTTAGAACATCAACATGCTGTCTTAACAGTTTACATGGTTCATAAGAGAGGACCTCTTAGAAGTTATAAACACCTCCTTGTGCTCCGGCTCTTTCCCAAATTCCCTTAAAACTGCAGTGGTAAAGCAACTACTGAAAAAGACAACTTAGATAATACTGTACTGAGCAACTACAGGCCAATTTCAAATCTCCCTTTTATTAGTAAAATTGTGGAAAAGATTGTGGCAAAACAACTGATTGAATTCCTGACCCAAAATGAACACATGGACTGTTATCAGTCGGGTTTCAGAGCTCATCACAGCACAGAGACAGCTCTACTGAAGATAGTCAATGACATCCGGTTAAACACCGATTCAGGAAAAGTGACTGTCCTGGTTCTACTCGATCTGAGCGCAGCCTTCGACACAGTTGACCACAAAATCCTTTTCGATAGATTAGAAAACTATGTTGTTCTTTCAGGAACTGTGATAAAATGGTTCAGATCATAGGCTTCTATGTAAACATAGGTGATTACATGTCAAAGTGGACTGCAGTGTCTTGTGGAGTCCTTTAAGGCTCAATCCTTGCTCTTTTACTATTTAATCTGTACATGCTTCACCTACTCCAAATTATGAGAAGGAACCCGATATCATACCATAGTTATGCTGATGATACACAAATGTGTCTAGCTATCTCCCCAAATGACTACAATCTCATAAACTCTCTCTGCCAATGTCTTAATGAGATTAAAAACTGGATGCAAAACCTAATAACTACAAATCAGGTCAAGAATCCAGGAGGGATTCTGGACTCTGATCTCAGTTTCAATAGCCACGTCAAAGCAATGACCAAATCAGCGCAAATGGAAACTGAGAAACGTTGCAAGAATCCGATGCTTTGTTTCAAGACAAGATTTATAGAAACTGATTCATGGTTTCATCTCCAGCAGGCTGGACTACTGTAACGCTCTTCTCACCGGTCTTCCCAAAAAGAATATTAAACAGCTACAGCTTGTTCAGAATGCAGCGGCTCGAATTTTAACCAAAACTAGAACACATTAGAACACATTTCTCCAGTTCTTAAGTCTCTACACTGGCTGCCGGTCTCCTTCAGAATAGATTTTAAAGTTCTGCTGCTCGTATATATGTCCAAACATAACTTAGCATCTAAATACCTAACAGACATGATCAGTGAGTACACACCAAACAGAGTGCTGAGATCTCTCAGATCAAATAAATTAGATCTACCTCAGGTAAATTCCAAACAGGGTGAATACTCCTTTAGTTACCATGCAGCCCACAGATGAACCAACTTCCAGAGGAGATCAAGGGTGCCAGCACTTTAGTCGCATTTAATTCCAGGCTAAAGACTCGCCTATTTTACCTCTGAGTGGTTGAGCTTGTTTACAGCAAGTGTAAACATTAAATGTTCAATAGTCCGACTACAACCCCCTGTATTACAGGGAACCCAATAAAGTGACACAAGTTTGTGGTTTCAAGAGGGACCAGATACCAGGAGCGACAAAAGTATGAAATTTGTTTATTTTTTTATTTAAAACACATCTCATAAAGCAGAGGATGACCAGTAGGAAGCACACACACACCCAACCCATAACAATAGGAACAATGGTCTGGAGCAGGAGGCTAGCGATGGCCCAAGTTATATCACCCAGTGAGCACACACACACTCCAGAACACTCGTGCAGTCAGCACTCAATCACAGCACCCCCACTGCAATCGCTGATTGGCCAACTAACCCCCTGCCCAGGACCTGGCTTCCTACAAGCAAAACGTTCATTCATTCATTCATTCATCTTCATGTCGGCTTTCTTCCCTTTCGGGGTCGCCACAGCGGAATGAACCGCCAACTCTCTGGCATATGTTTTACGTGGCGGATGCCCTTCCAGCTGCAACCCATCGCTGGGAAATACAAGCAAAACAAAAATACAGTAATCAATACGTTCAAATAATAAACAAATTAATAAAACATTCAATGTGACTCAGGATAGGGAGCCCCAAGCAGTACTCGTGGTTACTCAGTAACACTGCTGGGCAAGGAAGGCAAGCGATTGAGAAGGTGCCCTAGACCCAGGAGTACAGGGCACATTGTGGCAGCAAAATGGTTAAAGCAAATCAAAGTCAAATCAAATACCACAGTAACACATTAACAAATGAAGGTTACAGAAAGCAACTGAAGCACAATTATTTTCTGCGATCCCGGTGGGATCGATGCTGATTTTGACATGTTCGTGTCATATGACCCAGTGGAGACAAAACAGTGGCGTGAGCTTCCAGCCACGCCCCCCTTACACAGCTGATGGGCTACGCGCAATTCAGAGCGGAAACTTCATGCCCTTACTCTTGATCACAGTTACACGCTCCTCGCTGTTAGGAATCAGCTATACTTTTAAATACTTTTTCACCTTGATCAGTATGTTAATGCTCAAGACTGATAAGTTCCTTAAGTGTGTTGAGTTTGATGTTTCTTGAGATTCAGCTTGATAAAGTTTGACCCCATGTTAAGTCAATGGGAAAAATTCCCAGCATTGTTAGGGATTACCCAGAGTCCTTTAGTGGTAGCAGTATGAGGAGATACAGCAACTCGGGTTTGAAGACAGTAGCTTTCTAGGAGATGCGGTTGGAAATTTGACTCATTCATTCATCTTCATGTCGGCTTTCTTCCCTTTCGGGGTCGTCACAGCGGAATGAACCGCCAACTCTTCTGGCATATGTTTTATGCTGCGGATGCCCTTCCAGCCGCAACCCATCACTGGGAAACATTCACACTTTAACACTATGGACAATATACTCTTACTCAATTCACTTATACCACATGTCTTTTTTCTTTTGGGGAAACCGGAGCACCCGGAGAAAACCCACGTGATCACGTGGAGAACATGAGAACTCTACATAGAAATGCCAACCGACCCAGCCGAGGCTCAAACCAGCGACCTTCTTGCTGTGAGATGACCGCGCTACCCACTGCGCCAAAGTGACGCTTAAATTTGACTCATAATAATAATAATAATAATAATATGTTTAACAGCAAGAACAGCATGTTGGCTTTTTCAAACCAACATAATAAGCTTAAGTCAAAGATCAGTATGTTGGCTTTCTCAAGCCAACATAATTAGGAAGCACATTGGAGAGAATGCAAAACATAAGAGTATAAACCAAAGCAGTGACTGGACTACAGAAACACCTAGACTGATCTAAAACCAGAAATGGAACAATCACAGGACTAACACTTATATTCCATGGTTTCTGTTCTCAATCATATTCTTTCATCCTTTTACAGTGTTACAGCAGAGAAAAGCTTTCCATGTTACGCTGCTACACCTCGCCTTGCCCTTACATTTCTGCCATGACTACATTCAACTAGATAATGGAGTTTTAGACCTTTTTATCCACCTTTTTTTCAATAACACATGTCCTTAAACCCGCCTCACTTCTGCTTCAGAGCATTATTCACTAGTTACTCCTGAGGAGAAAAAGAGCAATGCTTGTGTGGTCAAGGAGAATGTTGGGGAGAGAGACTCAAATATCTATTCAAGTTGTTTTTAAGTGCACATAAAACCTAGTTTTCAGAATTAATGTCTTTGTGCTCTCTAGTAAACCTTTTGTGCAACTTATTAGGCAAAAATATTTACATTTCTTTATGTGTTAAATTCAGCTTTATCATATTCATTTAAAGAGGCATCCCTTCATACATCTAGACTGATGTTTTTTTTTTTTTTTACCACAAATCAGTTAAATTAGGCTCTAATCTGTTTTACACTATGTTTAAGAATTCTTTAGCTTCAAACTTGTGAGAGGGTTGGATGATAAAAAAGTTTGGAGGAATTTGGGGAGAATGGAGGCAGCGGAGGCTAAATTATTCCTGGGTTCTGCACAGATCTATACAAGGTTTAATTTCTTTTTGTCTGGCTGCAAAATTAAATTTATATTACATTGTTTACTTAAGTGTTATAGTAGGGTCAACTTTGGATCTATATACCAATTATAACAAGCATAACGAATCTCATCATTGTAAAATAATTGATGACAGCATCAGTTTTTTAGCTGCAGTCAAGTGATGCATGTTTCGATGTTTTAGTCCAGACATTGATATCTTTATAGGGCCAAGTCTTTACTTATAAAAACATTTTTGCTTTAACAACCTCTTTTACATTTTGATGTTTACATTTTACATGTATTATGCTGATTCTGAGCTAATATTAGAACAGTAGCAAACAGTTAAAGACCAGACATGAAAAAATGGATGCTAATTTATTTGATTAATTGAACTCATTTTCTACTGCTCACGCAAGGCTTGCAAGTGACAACTCCCCTTTCAACTGTTAAGAATGGTCAGAATTTGCTTTGTTGACACATAGGTAATTGATTCAAATGGGGCTCCAGTGAGTTCAGTGATTGTGTTGTTTTTAAAAGGCTTGAGCTTTGACAGAAATACGCCGGGAAGTATTGCAATTGGCTGGGAGCGCAGTTTCCCATAGACCAAAGTGTTGAACTCAGCTCTGAGCTTCTTGGATGCGAGATGACTGTTGAGCTAGTGGGAGAGGAGAGATAGCAATGACCTCACTGTGAACTCCTGCAAAAACTTGGATTATGTCTGGAGTACTCGGAGAAAATACTTAAATGAGCTTCATGATTTAGTAGGGCGGCTCACAGACTCTGTTCTGAAACAGGAGGGGGAAAGAGAAAATAACAGCAGAGCACTTCTCTAAGAATGCTAGCATAATCACTATTGAATTTGCTGTACTTTGGCTTGTGAACAAATTTTCAAACATGTTCAGAAACTTAAGACTTTAGACATAAGTCAGAGACGACTGCAATCTATGATTCACGCTTTTTGAATGTTTACTCTGGGAAACAGCTTGTCTAGTTTGGCACAATGCTGAGAGAGAAAAATGTCTTGCATTGCAGAGGGTAATCTTTGTTGAAAAACAAGTCACAAAAAGGCCTTCGGAAGCTTCAAGAGGGATTTTGTGGCAGCGTCTTCCTAAATATAAGTTGTCAATTGAAACGATTTAAAACAAAGTATTTTCTGCACATCTTTGGCCATGTGTTTATTCAGATAAAAAAAGACAAGCAATTACAAATCTTGCTCATTATTTCAGAACAACAATGTATTAAGATCTTATACCTTAAAATATATATACCTTAAATTTAAGTATGAAATCTCATAAATGAATTGAAATTTACCCAGTTGTAGTTTTCTGATGGCCCAGTATTGTCAGGGCCAGTCCAGCAAAGAGATCTGGTGTTTCTTTCTTTAACTGTTACTCATTATTATGACAGATGTAAAGTATAAATTGCTTCTAAAGAATACTTTTAGATAAACTCCCCAATAATAATAAAAATAAATAATAATAAAAAAGCAAAAACCTGAAATGCAAATCAAAAAGCTGACACTACCTGCTGCCCCACCAGATACAGTTGCATTTTAATAGTTCACTCATACTAAAATGGCAAGCTATATAGCAAACAATAAGAAGGCGAGCTGTTCAAATGAGCATAAACTTACTCCTCAAACCGTGGTGAAGGGGTGGATGGTTGGACAGTCTTCTTGAACTTATATTCTAGATTAGTAACCAGCCTTATGGAAACCCCTGGTTGCAGGCCAATTATAATTCAAGCTCCACCTAAATATTGTTAATTGATTAATTAACCTCAAGTTTGCTTGTATGTAAAAAAGCATTTGTTTTTTGTTAGATGTTCCAGTGTAGACACACAGCAGTGAACACTCACCCGGAGCAGTGGGAGCCATGGCTGCGGCTCCATGGGGGGCAGTCGAGAAAACTGGTGCCTTGCTCAAGGACACCACAGCCGAGGTTGCTGAGATGGAGAGCAAGTGTTCCAACACTCACACCAACTTCAACTCAAACTGGGGAGTGTCAGTGAGGCAGTCACAAGTCTCCAGGATTATGTGCAAAATATGTCTGAATGTATTCTGAGATAAAATGAAGCCAATATATGTTCGAAACAACATGGTGCTAAGTGATAAACAACTACAGTTTAGTTTTTGTATTGCAGTAAAGCTTTTAATAATGACCTAAACCCCAGCATGATTTTCCCCCGCCCAAATCAGTGACGAATTCCCTGTACATCGATTGTCAGTTATCCTGCCCTGTCGACCATGTTGCCAGTTATTCTTGCTCTGCTAATTTTGTCACAGTCTCTAAGAGGAGCCTATAAGAGGAGGTCTCGAGAAGAACCTTTGTTTAGTTTTCAATTTGTTTGCTCTCTTTTGGTGTCTGCGCACACCCTTTGCTTGCTCAAGCCACAGCTCAGAGAATAAAGAATCAAATTACCTGCATGTTATTCTCAGTCTATTTCTTGACACTAGGAATATACCCCTATGTTGAGAAAATGTTTAGTTAATAAGTTTTCTGTTTTAATTGCCATCTTTTATCAAAACAACTTCCTAAACTGCAAACATGATTCAAGATTTCCTTGAAGAATGTGGAGTTGCCTTGGCTTTAAAATCTCTGAATATCAATCTAATCTCACCTGAGCATCTCTGGCCTACAAAATTATGATTTTTGAATGTCACACCTTATAAAGACACTCCTTTGGTCTAGGTACAACTGCAAAGTAACAGAAGTAACAATATAAGAACATAAAAGTAACTGTTCTTGATCTATAATCATCAGAGTTGTCATCACAGGGGCCAGATCCAGGGAGTCCTCTTCTGTGTTCGGAACACAACTGAGGAGTACCAGGGCATCTTCTGAACACAGGGAAGGTTTTAGGGATGTAGACTCTTGGGGAACCAGGGAAGAAACCAAGAGCAGCCTCTGTGACTTTAAGTGTGGAATGATGAGACAAAAGTATTTGCGTAACGGAGTGTTTGGGGTAGTGATTGGGGTGGTGGTGTGTGGATATTTATCAACGAGGAGTCCCTGACTAATGTAATAGCATACATGGACTCAATTGGAACAGTCAAAAACTGAAATTACTCTTTCTCCTTGTCTCTCTCTCTCTCTCTCTCTCTCTCTCTCTCTCTCTCTCTCTCTCTCTCTCTCTCTAACTCTCTCTTGCATATGTGTATTAATAAGGAGAGGATAGCAGTCCACCAGCGCAGGAGCCAGGCACCATAGAGACCATAGACACAGCCCCATAGAGGAAGTGCAGAAGGACATCATTAACTGCAACACTCACTGAATTTTTGCTAGACACTTTTCTTTTCATGCCTTCAATAAAGACCCACTGCAGTCTTTGTTTTATTCATTAAAACCACCCTCCAGGGATTTATGTATTTGTGTTTATTTTTTTTTAATCACTTGACTGAATCTGAATGTCTTAATCGCATCAATATTTTTTTTTCATTTCATTTTAGTTTGTATTATTTTATTGTATTTTTATATATAAAAATATTGTGTATATAAAGGCATTTAAAAATGTTATTCCTTTAAGTGTTTTCTAATAAGAATAAATAAATAAATACATGTTTTAATGATTCTGTTCATTATCCTTTGCATAGTGTATAATTTTACAGTTTAAAACAAAACTAGTTTTTTTTTGTTATCAAATATCATTATGCAGTCATATTTTTAAAATAAAAATGGTGTTACTTCAATGTAAATTTTTTTTACAATTAATATGAGAAAAAACACACATAAAAAAATGTGACATTAATTGATGTCAAACAGATTAGCTTACTTATTCATTCAATCATTCATTCATTCGTTCAACTTCTTGTATGATTAATTCCTTTAAATGTAGGGGTCACCACAGCGTAATGAACCGCTGTCATATGTTTTATGCAGCGAATGCCCTTCCAGCCACAACTCACCACCGGTGAACATCCACCCAGGTGATTTCCCGTGGGAGAAATTTTAAGTCCTATAAAACAGAATGGTGATCAAGTCTTGACTATTTTTGACATCAAACTAATGTTGAGGTGCCCAGTGGTATTGGAAGTTAATGTGTTTAGAAAGGGTCCTGGCACTGAGACAGTTTTGTGCTATTTTTACTTGGAGATAGTAGTATGAACAAGAAGTTGCAAATAAAGCAGCTTTAGTTAATCAGTGTTTTCATAATAAAAGAACAATACAGTAACATCAAAAACTAATAAAACTTGTGTCTCTCTTCGCTTGCCTCAACAAAGTCAATCCACAGATGCAAACATTTCTTGTGGAAGTGCCAGTGTCATATCCTCCAGATCATTATTGAGGCCACGCTGGAGTCAGTTGTCAGTTATGACTAATGCTTGCGTTTCCGTTCTTCAAGACTAAGGATCTGTACTTTTGCCCTTCCCTCATGTTGATAGTGTACCTAGCTCTTTCTCTGCAGATCCAAACTCCATTTCCCACATACTTCCTTATATTTGACATTTGCTGAGGAGCAAAAGCAAAAACAGAACTAATGCCTTGGTTTCCTCCATTATATCAGATAATTCACGCTAAACGTTCAGAGAGCTTTCAGTCAGATTCCTGACCAGAAGACACAAAGATCTACGATGATAGCATGTCCTCCTCGAATGGCTCAATAGTAAGACATTAAACATGTGCTCAAAACGCAGACAGTAATTCAAGTAAACAGTTTCACTTACAGGCTTCAAGTGTGAAGTTGTTTTAGTTGTATTTTTTGTAACTGTTAATTTGGATAGCTTTTAACTTTTTAGCAAGCACACAAAATGTTAACATTAACTAGTAATCTTTTCTGTATTAAAAGCCCTTTTTCTCAAAACCACAACACAGGGTGACTTTCAGCTACGATCACAATATTATTTTTACCTTCTTAACACCTTGTGCATGCAATTCCTGCCTGCTTTTTCAAAACTGAATACTGCCTGCATAGGTAGCCTAAAACCACAAAGTTGATTTCCTTTTATGGAGGTCTTGCTGATTTTTATTTAAGTATAGTATTATATAGTAAATATAAGTATAATAAAGAATTTAATAAACTGCATGAATTGTGTAAAACAAAATTAAATATTGACAAATTCCACTGTTTTGCCAAAGACTTCAAACGAGATACTCGTGAAATCAGCCGTCATGTGGAAGTAATGGAAATAGTCTAAGCTTTTAAAGAGAAAACGTTTACTTTGTTATGATTTTGTAAAGTTGTATTGTTTTTTTTATCTCATCTGGGACATTGTAAGGGACTGCTCTTTCTACGTTACTTACGGAGCACGTTTTGTCTTTTGCTAGGAAATATTTAATGCACTGTACCTCAAATTGCTAAGCCAGAGTGTTTCTATTTAGTGAAATAATAAAGTTTTCCATTTGAGTCTGCCAGTCATTTTGGGGTTTTGGGGTAATATAAAAGGGCCCTATCATACAGGCTAGAATTTTCTACTACATTTTATTGTAACCTCATCAAATACAAACCTGAAGTTTTTTTCATGTATATTTGTGTTTTTATTTCAGAGGCCTCAAAAAGGCTTCTGGCCCTCTAACCGATCAGATTAACCCAAACACAGCCCATGCTGGCAGCAAGAAAGGGTTTTTTTTTCTGTGGGAAAATTGTAATTTGATGGTTTGAGGTGTTCTTTGCAGGTGATCGTGTTAGACCTGTCAAACAGATGACCATGAAGCTTGCCAGCTGCATTAGAAGCGTGTTTTGAAAATGTACCCTGTTCCGATTCTTGAGTGCTGATGAAAGTACAGTTATCGTGCTACAGTTATCTCATTTTTAGAATGAGTAAAGCTTTTTTTAAAAGTTATATGTAATATGTACAGATGTTTCACTGACATAGACCTAATTTGACAAGGAAGCTTGTGATGCATATTTGGAAGCTTCCTCAGGAATTCCTAGTTTGTTTAGGGAAAGCTGAGTTTGGGTAGCAATCCTCCAGGACAGAGTCAGTGATCAAATCTTCTCCGGAGGCTGTGGCAGCAGACGTTGCCTCACTGACTACAAGTGGGAAACCACTGGGAAACCAACTTTTATCTGAATGAAATAACCAGAGGGTCTCAGCATTAGGTCCAGGGACCTCCTCCATGTTTACTCTGGCACAGACTGGACTTTCCGAGAGGAGAGGGTGACACTGACCCTTCTGCTGCCCTATCCAAACAAAGAGTTCAAAGCTGGACGCTGAAGGCCGAGAACTAAAGCAAAACTCTGATTTAGAGAGAGCTGCTTCATGTTTGTTTACATTTTTAAAAACTAAGGTTCGAAAAGGAAATTATTTGTTTTGAGTTGAATCATTAACAATCACAGATAAGTTTTATTACTCAAATATAGTGAACATTAACAATTTATTTTAGGGAACTGTTAGTTCAAAGGTCACATTAAAAGTTTATTGTACTGAATTGTTGTGTTATGCCTCTAGTGGTTAAATTATTATTTTTTTAATTAGGAACCATACATATATTATTAATAGGGCAAAGAATGTCCCTGTTTGTCACCAACCAATACCGATTAGTGTAGATGCCACAAATAAAATGTGAGAGGGTCAATGTTTCCAAATGCTGAAGAAATCTACAAATGTTTGACTAACAGATCGACAAATGAATAAAAAGGTTATTGCATCTTGCTCAAAGCTAAACTTTTCAAATATAACATCTACATTCCTGTATGGCTACCCATGTCTCCTGCTCATTAGTAGCTGATGTGGTGTTCGGGGCGAGAGCATTATGCCGTCCGGTCCGTGTGTTTACTGAACACCGGTGGTGGATTCAGAGGTCACACTCTCAAATGAAGGCCACAAAAGTGATGCTTTTTCTATGCATACAATTATCAAGTAATTCTTGTCATCCACCTCTCACTTCTGGCGCTGTCTCCGTTGTGCTAAATAAATAAAAAATCTTCTTAAAGTTAAACATCATAGTAGGACAGGCCAGTTGCCCTTATCGTGGTCTAAACCAATCAAGCACTTTTCAGAGGTTTCTTGTGTGACCTGGCCCAGTGAAGGGTGCCATTTATGGTAGATGTTTTTTTATTTATTTAAATGATTTGTGACTTTAAAGAAAAGTATTACATTTAAGCTCTAAGCATATTTTGTTAGCTTGAACACAACATAAGTTCACAGACAAAGAAATATTGAGAGCATGTTTGCTGTTGCACAGGTCTGAATCTCAACTGTGAGCTGCAAGAAAAAGCTCTTGAGCGATACAATAGTGAAAATAGCATGCTGCCATGATGAAAAAATATTTCAGGCATTCTGAGGAATACCTTTGATAATAAATAATACAATAAAGTAAAACAACTTTATTTATATCAATTTAAAAACAACAGAGTTGACCAAGGTGCTGTACACAAAATTAAAAAAAAAACTCACATGCAACACAAAGTTTAGGAGCTGCTCTGTTACATACAACATTGACCCAGAATGAATAAGTAATAAAAACGTCAAGAAACAAATAATTAAGAAAAAAAAAGTCATTAATAACAACAGTAAAAGCCAACACCTCAAACTGAGTTAAAAGCCAAGGAGTAAAAATGAGTCTTACGTAACGAATTAAACACCGACAATGAGTCGGCCCGTCTGATGAGGAACGGAAGCTCGCCCCACAGGAGTTAGGAGCAGTGACTGAAAAAGTGTGATCTCTTCTAAGCTTCCTCTTTGTCTTTGGGACCACTAACAGAGACAGCCCCGTTGACCTGAGGGAGCGTGAGGGAGCATATGGGTTAAGTAGGTCAGCCAGTTACTGCAGAGCAAGGCCATTAAGGCTTTTAAAAACAAATAAAAGAATAAAAAAATGAACCGGGAGTAGATGAAGTGATGCTAAATCGGAGTAATGTTTTCATGTTTTTCACATCAGTTAAAAGTCTAGCATCTGCATTTAGAACTAGCTGAAGTCAGCTAAGCTGCTTCTGGCTAAGATCAGCATAAAGTGCAATGCAGTAATCTAAACAAGTGGTAAAAAAGCATGGATTAAAAATCATGAATTAAAATACAAAAAAAAAAAAAATAATCTACAGAGTATCCCAGAATGAAATGTGAGTTTCAAAATACAAAGAAAGCTGACACTGATAGATTTCATCAAACTAAACAGGCATTTGCCCTGCATTTATACAGATTTTTTTAATCAATATGAATTGCACTACGTAAAGAAATTTGACTTGAGATAAATGGCA
The DNA here is from genome assembly GCA_900490495.1 of Danionella dracula. Taxonomy (NCBI): domain Eukaryota; kingdom Metazoa; phylum Chordata; class Actinopteri; order Cypriniformes; family Danionidae; genus Danionella; species Danionella dracula. The sequence continues at coordinate 2,989,330 of UELW01000278.1, forward strand.
CTGCCTGTGAAGGTTTGTCTAATTATAATTATAAATAAATGACTATGTAAAACACTATAAAATTAATATAAACTAAAAATATTCTGATCAAGATAATCCTCAACCTGAAATAGAATAAATTTAATTAAATATTTTAAAATAATTAATAATCAAGCACACATAATAAGAAATATACAAACCTACTTACTGGCATTACATGCTTACTAAAGAAAAAGCCCTATGGTACACCAGGTGGCAGTACGCAGCATCACACACTTATTAGTTTAAGTCTGATTAAGCAACCTTTTTTAGTATGACTTTTAGCAATTCTATGCTTTTATACTCATTGTGAGATTCAGGTTATTGGTTTTTAATCATATCTTTCAATCATTCTTTAAAAGGTCTAGAGCCCTAAAGAACAAAGAAAGATTATTAGTGATCATTCACTTCTTTCTCTTTTGCTTATGTGTTTAAAAGTCTTCCCTTTGTGGACTTTATTGGAAGAGCAAATTCAGTGTTAGTCGGCTTCTCATTGTGAGCACCCATTACAGTGCGTAAAACCAACTTATTGTATTTTCTTCAGTGTTTGCAACAGGAGCTTGTTGAGGCCATTTTGTGCTACAGTTTGTGACATAACTAAGTGCTGATTGGTTTACCAGTTTTTGATGTGCACAAAACCAGAAAAGACCTTGTGTGAACATTCACTTTGACTTGTCACAAGGTGTTACACTTCATTGTTAGATGAGGATGAAAACATCCAAGTTACCACACACCTTCAAAGAAAACTTGTTTGCTTTTGTACAGTGTGAGCATACCAATTTATTACATTCATCTGTGTGCGTGTGTTTTAGCTGTAAAGGGAAATGTATTTGAAAGTTCTCTTCAGTTCTCTTTATGTGTGGGATTTGTACTGAGGTGAGTTGTATGTTCACATCTGCTTTGTAGTCTGTGTGGCATCAAAACAATCCATCAGCAGCAGCACAACTCTATCTCTCTAACTGAAATTATATGAAGCATCTTGGCAAACACTGTCAGTCCCACCCTCAATTACAAAGAGAGGAATTTGCAGAAAACTCTCACAGATCCCAGCCCCCAATAAAGCATGCAGCAGTATATCATCCATGCAGGGCAGATCCACAGAAAGCATCAGGATAAATCTTCATCAGCGCTGGAGCTGGAGGTGACTGGAGAAGAGTTGGAATGTTACAGGACGGCACTGCAGCCTGACTGAATTCTGTTGCTCTGTGCCAGAGCTGTTATTAACGGTGTGTGTTTCTGAGTTATTGCACTTTCTGTTGTGGCTGGTACTTCTTTCTGAAGCAAAGAAGGGCAGCTGAAGTTCAAAAGGGCAGCGGGGAGCAATGTTTGCTCTGTGAAAATTCTCGTTATGATGTTGCAACTTGACAAACAGAAAAGGGCTGTCTGATAAATGTGGAAAGGAACTCTCTGTGAATAAAGAAGAAAACCTAGTGACATAAAAAGAGTCCACTGAATAGACGAGTTGTTTTAATACAGAGTTTAAGCAAAAAAAGGTTTCAAAAAAATCAGTTTGGGTTTAGTTTGAGTTAGACAGAGCAGTTAAACAGAACCACATTAAAAGAAAAGTGTATAAATGCTTTTAGACAAAACTAAGTTAGAGCTTGCTATATGCAGACGCCTCTTTTGGGAATTTGGACAATTGAAAAACCGTACTGTTGTTGTTGTTGTTGTTGGTGGTGGTTTTTAATTAAGAAAAACACACAAGAATTTAACTAAGTTGCCCTAACCCAAATCTAGACCTAATCTAGAAGATCATTTGAAACCTCGGTGGAAGTCTTAATTGATTCGATTGTGAGCTCTTTTTTTAAACTGGCTTGCAACTGGCTAGTTGCAAATGTCAGTTTTATTCTCCCAAATGTTAGATGCCTTAAATAAATGAACATCTTAGATCTTAATTTTGACACAAAACATAATTTTAAAAGTACAATTTTACTCATTCAATTTTGTGTAAAAAATTACTGTATCATTCTCAAAATACACACTTTGTTTTCATATATTTCAATGTCTTCCTCAATTAGTTTTGAACATATAGAATAAAAACATTTAGCAGATGTTGCAATTTCCTTTTTTTTAGCTAAAGGTTTTGAGTATAACCAGTGAACACATAACACATATAATACAAATGAAAAATGTATAGAAATCTCAAAGCCAAATAAACTCACAAAATAAAAGACAATGCAATGAACAGTTTAAAAGAATGATTAAGGTGATTTTTAATGTTTCCCATAGAAAAAGGTAATGGCTCATTGTAACAAAAAAATTTAATAAAATTGATTAGCGTTCGGTTAAATGAAGAAAAAAAAAATTAGGTTTGTAGGTTCATCAAGGTTCATCAGTCAATAAACAAAATTGCTCCCAAGGGATTTGTCTGCCACTGGCTTACACGGGCTATACGTATATGTCTTGCAGAGCCAAATATTGCAATTAATGTTCATTTGACAATTCTGTGCCCATCATGTGGCCCTTGTCTAAAATCAAGGTTTGGTCTAATCATGTATCATAAATTCTCAGAACAAGCCTACAGAATTGCTATTAGGATATAAATTGTTTATTAGTATGTTAGATAAAATGAGCATAACATCTTTATACAATTTCTGGAAAAAGTCCAAACTAATCATGTTGTTAATTGTATGTTTGTTTGTTTTTGTCTCGTCAGCAGAACATGCCAAGAAAAGACATCAGAGGGCTTTAATCTTTTGGAGTTGAGGCATAATCAATCAGTTGTAAACCAAAGTGCAACTTGGAGGCAAAGATCAGCACATTGAAATGTCAGAGTTCACAAAAACCAATGACTCACTCGGGCTGGTCATGGTCTTAAAGAAACAGTGCACCCCAAATTCAAATATTATGGTAAAAGGATGCACAATGTAACCATGCCTCTTATCATAATGCAGAAAATCATAACTCGGAGCTTATTTTTATATGGGGATATCTTATCAAACCCTTTAGCACATTCAATGGGGGTTAATAGTATGAATTGAAATTGCTGTTTCAGTACAACATGTATTTTACAACATGAGTTTTACAACAGGTTTTTAGAGCAGCTTGTCATATAAAAAGGCTAATTATCAAGATGCCACTCCCCTAATTTATTTCCAACTTAGACCATGTTCACAGATATATGTACTACACATTTAACATGTACAAGTTTTCCTTACTGCATTTAAAAAATGTTTTTTCCACCAAAGTGCCAAACCCCCCCTAAATGATATAAAGAGTTTGACCATTCATTTGGTGACAGTCAATTCTAACCTCAAAGTTATTTTGGCAAATCAGTAGCTTCCAAGCATGTTTCCCTTTTAGTTTGATTTTTTAATAGATGTTCTTTCTTCCCGTGTGTTGACAAAGCAGCTCACACAAAGATACTTTGGCGCTCTTGATAAATTTAAAATGACCCATTATTGTTTACCTGTCTCATCCTCACCCGGCTCAACCTCACAGCCACAGTCTCACGGTCACGATCACCGGAATACTGAGCACCTGCGCCCTCACCATCGACGCCCGCTGCACCTCGTCACCTCAGCATAAACAGACTGACTCCTCACCGATCGCTCCTCAAGGTCACACTCCCGATGACGGTTTCTTCACCTTCCTCGAGACTCCTTCCTCCTGCTCCAGCCAGCCTTCTCCTGCCCGTCTCCAGCCCCTCGACACCCGGCTTGACCACCTCCTCATCCAACTGTAAAGTCTGCTAGCGAAGCCAATTCTCATTGTTTGACGCCAGTGGCATTCCTTCATTGTCCCTCTACCTGAGTTATATTATTAAAGATACTCCAGTATCCTTCCTACAAAACGTGACATTACCAATGTCTTCCTCCTGATATTGTCCCAATATTTGAGGTTCTATGATGTCTAAAACTGGTCTTGTCTGCAGTCCTAGAACTCTTGCTATTTTTACCAAATATACTAATTTTATGTCAAAGTCAGTGCTGTGTGGTAGCGCATAACAAGTAATGTGTTTATGTACTTTCATGTCTATTGGCATTAACTAATATGTCAACACATGACTTTTGAAATAAAATAGGTCAGTTACTTTTAAAACAGTCTGAGCAACTCTTTTTCTAGTGGCTGTGTAGCCAGAGTTTGTGGGGACAATAGCGGGTTTGGATGCAACGAAAAAAAGACAATGCATTGTAGGCCTGTTGGCTATCAACCATTGCAATAATTCAAATGCCCCTCTTCAGTCAGTCATTTAAACAGCTCTTTCTACAGTTTCAGCAACATCTTCACTCATAACTAGCATGGGAATGAGTTGGCTCCAAAGCAAAATGAGTTGAAAAAAAAAAAGAGTTGCATCGGGTTCCTCTTTTACAGTGCATGAATGCACATCAATCACTGGTATGTGATAAGATTCTATTGACCCTTTTGAGAGTGTGTGGAGTTTGATTGGCCCGCTTCATTGCATTCTCATGGCTGGCATTCAACATAGGCCTGTGTTTCCTATGTTTGTAATATTCTTTGTTTTGATTAGTGACGTTTTCATGACTTTTAATATATGACCCTGCCTGATGATCAGCCACGAAACCATGCCCACTCAGCCAGAGTGTCAATCCATTTTCATGAAAACATAACCAATTGCAACAAAGAATATTGGGAACTGAATTTATTGCAACACTGGTGTAAAACAAACATTGCATTGTAGGTTTTCCCATTTATGCTTAGGTCCATCTAGACGCAATGCTGGTGTCAATTAGGTCAAAAGGAGTTGAGCATAAATAATAAACAAATATTTTAATCGACAAGCAGCATCTGTCAAAGCAACCCCAGAGGTAATGCTGTCATGTTGCTGTCTTTTTCTGTCACAAATCACAAGATTAAGTTGAGCAGACATAAAACTAAACCTTAAACTGAAAATCTTTGAAAATTCCTACTGGCTTAGCAGTTTATCCATCTCCTTCTCAGCTTTGTCTGTTTTGGGGTCGCCACAGCAGAATGAACCACCATCTCTGGTATATGTTTTACGCTGCGAATGCCCTTCCAGCCGCAACCCATCGCTGGGAAACATTGAAACAGTCATACTCTATGGACAATTGGGTTTATCCAATTCTCTTATACCATATGTTTTTTGGACTTTGTGCATGAAACCAGAGCACCCAGAGTAAACCCACGTGATCACGGGGAGAACCTGCAAACTCCACACAGAAATACCAACCGACCCAGCCGAGGCTCGAACCAGCGACCTTCTTGCTGTGAGACGACCATGCTACCCACTGCGCCATCGTGACGCCATCTTAACCGTTCAAATAGTATTTAAAATAACTTTGGCTTTAAGTCACTTCTACATTTCCATTGGCCATCATCCTGAGTATGGAAAGGAGTGGCTTTAAGACGTTAAGTGAAAATGCAAAAGATTGGAAACTGTTAAGGTGATCGATATAATAATATTAACCCATGCAGCACTAAAGCGAAACTATATGGAAAGTAATGGCAGCATTGAATAATGTTCTTTAAAAAGAAACTCAAAATTACTTTTATTTGTAATTGAGACTAACTAGTTACTAGTTTTCAGTAACTAGCCCACCACTGGAGGGAGCTCATGAAATCCCTAAAAATGCAAAGCTAAATCATTTGGACATTCAAAAGTTGCAGGGAGAAACCCAAACAAAATATTTTAATGCCAAAATAGGAGGTCTTAAAGCTACTCCTATTCAGTAATGTTTAAGTTTCCAAGCTGTTGGATGAAACACCTCTTAGTTGCTTCTTTAAAACAGCCCATAAATAAAAACCATATCTCCTGAGGGTATGAGTATGGAAGAAACATTTTCATCACTATAAAACCATTGTCAGCAGTCTTGAGAACTCTTCACAGCATGTTGTTGTTGCATGTTTAATTTCTGTTAATTCAACTTCAGAGTTCAGCCTTCACTCTGTTCTTACTCAATGTGAACTTGATAAAGATTGCACCGTGCAAACACAGCCATCAAGCCTCCAACACTACAGAAGAGTATTTCTGTTTCATAGTCCAATGTTCGTTACAGTAATAAAACCAGAAAAAGATAACAAGGAAGCAGCATGGTAACTTAGAGGTGGCTCTTGTTTATTGTTCCAGTGTTAACAAACTCATCTGAGGAAGGAAGAAAAACAAATGCACTGGAAAACAAGTGCGTTTACATTACGCCTGCCCTGGACACAACAAAAAACACAAGTACTTGAAAAAGTACTTTTTTAATGCATTGTGGGTAAAATGTTTCTGAGTTCCAGTGGTTCTTAATTATAATGCTTTAAGAATAAAAAAGGATACACACGCTTAAAATAATTTCTCTTTTGATTATTTTGAAAGCAAACAACCTTTTTAAACAAAACAACCTGATTAAAATCAAACAAACACACCACAATGCAAAAATAAATAATTCTAGGTTTGGAAGGTGAAGAATCAAAATGAGAGCAAGACAGGAACTTCCCAAAATGTCACTGTCACTTTAGACTGAAAATCTTGTGATGTGCCTTAAAGGGATCGATCGCTCATACAATAGTGAAACTTTAACAGCCTTTCTTTTCATTTGTTCCCACCTAGTCGAATGTCTCAACATTTCTTTCAACATAGAAGTTAAAATGCTGCAAACTAGTGTGATTTCACCAAGGGTGTGATTTGGATTTTTCAAAGTTGTCTTTTTCCATGATTAACAGACAAAAACATGAACTACTTTTTGGAGACACTCGTAGGTACTGCTAGAGGTCAGATTTCCAAAAATGTACTTAATAAATAAGGCACTATTTTTGTGTCCCAGGTAGGCTGAGATTGTAGATTTTTTAAGCAGCAACAGGTGATGTAGTCTTATGACGATACTTGTATTAATTATTTTATCAGCTGCAAAGCTACAAAATACAAGTTTGAGAAGATTTAGATTTAGTCAATATGTTTATCTTCCTGCAGTAAATGTACACATAGTCACACATAGTCCTCGTTAGCCAGTAAGTAAAGCACGTGTCACATGACCAAACGCACTACAAAGCAGTAGTTACCTGGAATTTTATCCATAGAAAAGTCAATTGAAACAATCTAATACTTTTTAAATCATTTTAAACACAAATTAAGTCCATACATTTTTGAGTTTCTTGTACTTTAGTTGAACCAACACTAAAGGACACTATGTCCCTGTCTTTGAAGGGCAAATAATGGGAAAATCTACAATGGACGATAACTACGTTAATAACAAATAAAGCTACTTAATTGGCTGAATTATCCCTCCGACGACTCTGAGTCCGCATTATAGATGTACTTTATTGATGGACAAGAAACTAACATTCTGACTAAATTTGAGGTGCTTCAAATGTTTTAAAGCCATTCAAGGGCCATTATCTGTGATTATAATCACTATTCAGATGCCTAATCCACCCAATGGCAGCCAAGAGCCAGATTACCCACCACTAGAGGCACTATTCTCTCCACAAAATCACTCTCTGGCATTATTTTATATTTACGTAATTACACTTAATTCCTTGTCTTAATTCAAATGCATCGTCGTGCTGTGATGTGACATAATGACATCTGAAAATCCATTAATGGCACTCTGTATGCTCTGAAACATTCAATAAAGTGTGAAAGCAAGAATAAAGATAGACCCTCCATCGTGAGGTGCAGAAAAGAACACAAAAAACAGCATCATGCACTGATGCTTACATCAGTGGCATAACGTAGGTAGTCTTGCATCAAATTGTGAAAATGTAACAAAACAAGCCTCAGAAAAGTCTCCCGAGTGCCATTTGTTCTAACAGAGAGCAACCAGTTATTTATTGATGCTTTGCTTACGATTGACACCCCTCCATTTTCTTTCCAAAATCCAAAGCTTTCAGTGGAAACAAATTTGATTGGACAATTGGACAACACTCCTCCTGATCTTAAATACCCTGTGTTAAACCATCACAAATCAGTTTATTGAAAACTTTTCGTTCTCTTTTCAAATGGAAAGTGAGCAGTATGGTGAGCGCTCTCCTCTCCATCCTTTTCACCAAGGATCATGAAGCAAGCCGGAGCTTCAAACCTGTTATTTTAATAATAAACATAAACTTTATTGGGACATCCATAGCTTCATAAATACGTTTGCATTCTTCAATGAGAACACCTTGACACGTTTCCCTTCAATTCCAGTTTCACAACATTTTAAGAACAATCCAAATCCTCTCTAGAGTTCCCGGAAGTATCCATGAGCAATAAAAAGGACGAGGTTTCCAGAAGAAAAGAAATCAAATTCTTCCAACATTCACGGTGTGTGCTTCTCTAGCACTGATAATCTCCATCATGCGTGTTTCGTATTCCAAGGGAGGATCAAAAACTATTTAGAACGGATCTGGCCTCAACAGCAGATGGAGACTCCCCCACACCATGCTGGATTGAAATAAAGGAGGCTGAAGGATCTTCCTGTGATGCCAGGGTTCATGCCAAGGCCATGGGGCACCAAGTGTCCCCTCGCACCGAGGATGGCACGTCAGCGCTAGACGTCAGGTTGACGTTGGTGCCGTAGAGAGTTTCTTGGCCGGGGTATTTGACCATGGAGCCGGTGGTGCAGGGAGCGTCTGCTTGGCCCACCAGAGAGGAGTTGACCTGAACAAACCAGAAAGCATACATGATCAAACGCCATCTGTTTGCTTTCCAACTTAAAAACACACCATGTACAACTCGTTTCAAGAGAATTATTATAAAGTAACTATTTACAGAGAAAATAATGTTCTCTCGGTTTTCTTTTCAATGTGTGTGTGTTTTTATTAGATTTCAATTTTTGAAAGCAGTTGTGATAAAGGAGTTATTACACTGGCTGGATAATGTAAATATTATGTGTAATATAAAAACAAATGTGTTTTATATATACATCATGAACTAATTATTATTGGTCATTATTTGTTTTTCTTGTTCCATTTATAATGCATACTTTCTTTTTTCAGTTTGATCATAGAACTGGAATCTAACATACAACCAACATAAATTGAACTTGCATTTGTTTTGTGGTTTCAGCTTTTAATCTAGCATAAATTACACAACTTTGCAGTTCCCAACCCGTTAAACTTTGCAAAAATGTTTGTATCAAGTCTAAATCATGTACAGTATTTTAATTCAGAAGTAGTTATTGTTTTCTTATTGGATTCATGTTCTTCTAGGAAATACAGACTGTTTTAGATTTAAAGCATGCTAAGTTGGTAGCCATATGCAAATTTGGTTCAGGCACACAGACGCCTCTGTGTCACACTCAACTCAAAAACTACAGTGTGCTCTGAGAAGGTCTTTCTTTCAGAGCATTCAGAATATGTGACATAAAGCACTGTATTGATATATACAGGTTGTTTTGTTTTTACTAAACACATTATTTACACATTACATTGTTTTCAAAACTCTTTGTAATGTCAAATAACTTAAACTAAATCAAAACTGTGAACCTTGGAAAATGTATGTGATATGTGTATTTTTACGAATAAGATACTTTGCTAGATATTGTTAATTATTGCTAATTACTAAAGGAATAAAAAAAACTCAGCTCAAACTGAAATATTATAACGACAAAAAACACAGTTATCTGTCAATTATTTCCAATTGAAGATAATCAATAGAATCGTAGTACATAAATTATTTGTTGGTTTAAATAAATCGATATTTATCAACAATAATTTTACTAAGTCGATCAATTAATAAATGATCTGACTAGATTATTGGGAGTTAACTATAATTTAATAATAACTTGATAACTGTTATTGTAACTTTAATGTTAATATTTGCGCTATGCAAATAATGTAGTGTAAAACACTCAATTGCGGAATGAACCTAAACAAAAATTGGAATATTTTAAATAATAAATAAGGTAATACCACTCTTGAGTCTTTTTAATTTCATCAGATTAAACAGACTATCTTTGGCAGTTAAAGGTGAACATCGCAGATGAATTGACATAAAGAAAACTTACTGGTGTGACTGGCACCTGTGAAGGACTGCTTTTCGTGCACTCCTCTGAGTTAGAAGAAGAGGAAGAGGTTGGAGTCATGGGGACAGAACTTCCTCCTGTCACACATGTAGTCCCCAATCAGTTTCTTGAATTGAAATCATGAAATGGATGCTTTGTGGTGCTGAACATACCAGAAGATACCTTGGATTTGCTCAATGTTTTGGGCTTCCTCTTTCTTGTCTGAATACCTTCTTTCTTCATAGCAAGAGGCCTGGGCACCTAAAACATTACAGATGATTGTAAAAAGGAGAAATCAAAGAAGAATTCTACATTCAAAAAATATTTTTAAAAAATGATTAAAAAATCAAAGGAATTGTTAAACATGAAACGACGCTATTTGTAAGTGTTTCACATGCATCTCTATCCTGTAGAACCTGAGATGAGTAGATCGACTCCATCTTGACTCTATCATCGTTGTTTTGTTTCTGTGTTCTGGGGTCCATTATTTATCTGTGGTGTCTCACCCCGTGGAGTTTCGTGTAGAGTCCGCAGGCGTTGCACACCGGCTCTCCGTCCGCGTTCCTCCGCCACAGCGTCGTGGTGCTGGTCTGGCAGTTCGCGCAGGACAGCCCGATCCTCCGCGAAGAGGACTGCACATTTAAAGACCAATCAAAATCAACATAGAAAGCTGTGAGCTGTAGCGGAAGGGAATTTTAAGCTTAACCTTTGTAATGTTTCCAACTCACGATCTCCTTGGCGCAATAAAATTAAACCAACCAACAAAAAACAATGACGTTTGAAATATCGCCCCGTCATAATGACTCCTTGTTCATATTCTATTGAATGTAATTTGATCTTTGCATTTATTACCAAAGATTTGCATTTAATCTCGTATATCTATTACAATGTTCAATGCTACTTATTATTGTTAAAAAAATTGTATTTGTATACATAATTTTCAATATTTGATATTTACAAACAAAAAGACCTTTATTTTGATTTTACTTATACACATAAATATTTTAATATATCATCAAAATTCTTGGATTACTTTTTTGTGACATTGTGCATCATATTTATTTATTTATTTATTTATTTATTTATTTATTTATTTATTTATTTATTTATTTATTTATTTATTTATTTATTTGTTTATTTATTTATTTATTTGCTTAGTTACTTGTTTGTTTGTTTTTTTTGTTGTTGTTGGTTTAATTTGTTGTTAAATCATATGTGTCAACGCGAGCTGTGAACACGTGAGAAGAAGAGCTCAGGCTGAGGTTCGACGCGAGGAGCCGGCTCTTACCATGCGCTTCTGGGGTTTAATTAATGGCCGGCTCAGGCCGTTCATCTTGCTGTAGAGGCCGCAGGCGTTACAGAGAAAGTGTCCGGTGCCGTCGCGCCGCCACAGCGGGGTGGACATGGAGCCGCAGTTCACGCACTCGCGGCTCTCCACCATCTCATCCAGCAGATCTGAGAGAGAGAGCCGCGAGATGATTGGGGTGAGAGGCAGATGAGAGAGCAGCGAGCGACGCAGAGAGAGATGAGAGAGAGAGAGTAGAGAGAGAGAGTAGCGAGAGAGAGAGATAGATATCTATATCGATATATATCTCTACGCTCTCGCTCTCTCTCGTCTCTCTCTGCTCGCTCTCTCTCGTCTCTCTCTCTCTCTTCGCTCTTCTCGTCCTCTCTCTCCTCTCTGCTCTCTCTCTCTCTCTCTCTCTCTCCTCTCTCTCTCTCTCTCTCTCTCTCTCTCTCTCTCTCTCTCTCTCTCCTTCTTCTCTCTCTCTCTCTCTCTCTACTCTCTCTCTCTCGCCCTCGCTGCTCTCTCTTTCTCTCTCTTTCTCTCTCTCTCTCTCTCTCTCTGCTCTCCTCTCTTCTCTCCTCTCGTCTCCTCTCCTCTCTCTCTCTCTCTCCTCTCTTCCTCTTTCCTCGCGCTCTTCTCTCGCTCTCTCTCTCTCTTCTCTCGCTCTCTCTCTTCTCTTCTCTCTCTCTTCCTTCTCTCTCTCTCCTCTCTCCTCGCTCTCTCTCTCCTCTCTCTCTCTCTCTCGTCCCCTCCTCTCTCTCTCCGCTCTCTCTCTCTTCTCTCTCTCTTCTAGTCTCTCTCTCTGCTCTCGTCTCTCTCTCTCTGCTCTCTCTCTCTCTCTCTTCTTCTCTCTTCTCTTCTCTCCTCCTCTCTCTCGTCTCTCTCTCTCTCTCTCTCTCTCTCTTTTTTTTTCTCTTCGCTCTCTCTTCTCTCTCTCTCTGCTCTCTCTCTCTCTCTCCTCTCCTCTCTCTCCTCCCCTCCTCCCTCCTCTCCTCCTTCCTTCTTCTTGGGCTCCTTTTCCTCTCTCGAGATGATGCGCATGGTCGCTAAATAAAAGGCTCATTTGACACTTGTGACAGACTAACAGTTTTACTGAGAGATGAGATTCCACTGTTCTCCTCACTCTCTCTCATCTCTCGCTCCTCTACCTCAGATCCCACAGAGAGTTAAGCTCTTAAATAAAACTGATGGATGGGTTTGACTTGCTTCATTATCATACAATGTGCACGTTTTGTTGTATCTGCAGATCACATTTTATGCTGAATCTGATTCACGTCCATAATAAGGCGCTAAACTGGGCTAATTCCAAATCGTGGATTTTAATCATTTTAAATAAAGTTTCTTTAATAATTTATTTGTGAGTTTATTTTTGCGTTGGTTCGCAACACATCGCATTCATCTTCAAATTATCTTTAACTCTGAATAAAATCATGTGTTTACAATATGATTCGTTGCTTGAGAATTTCAATATTTTAAGGAGAAAAGGAATTCCATTTTGAAAACGGAACATCCACAAAACTGTATCTGATTTTCTTTTATTGAAAAATAAAATGTAACCGCGTTTAACGGTGTCAACGAGATCTGTAATATGTAACAAATATTAATTGTACAGCTGTTTTTATTTATTTAATTATTAACCTAAACAACTATTTATTCTTATTATAAGAACTCGTAAGACTCATGAAACATGTGCAAGATCTGAAATATGAAGTTAAAAGAATAAACTCTGAGCTACAGTGTAACTTTACCCGCACTAAAAAAAACGAAAAAAGTGAGTCTTTTTATTAAAAGAAAACATATTGTTCATTGTAAAAACAAAGTTATTATAGGGTTTTGTTTTTTTTTACCCCAGTTTGATTTTGTGTTCATTGTAACCACTTTAAATGTAGATTGTAGTTATATTTGGATTTTTTTTTTCTTATTCCGATATTGATCTTGAATCTTTTATGCACAAGTTGTTAAAAACCCGTATGTTTCAATCTTATGCACTTTAGATGTATCTTAACGAATAAAATTGAGCTGTCAGATTCGAGCAGGACGCGGAGCTCACCTCCGTTGGGTCCCCGGAAGGTCAGCGGCGCGCCCCGGGACTGCAGCGAGTGCAACATGGAGTTCTCGAAGGGCCCCGCGGGCCACGCTGCCGGTAACTGCGAGAGCTGCGGCGCCACGTACGGAGTGTACGGGCTCGCGTAAGATCCAGCGATTTGTCGTGAAAGATACTGCTCGCGTCCGTTCATGTTCAGAGGGGTCGTGTAGCTCGTGTCCCGCCCCGTCCCGTTGTTCATCGGGGGACTAGGGGAGTAGTGGAACCGGCCGGAGGTGTGCGGACTCCCGGTGCTGTAGGACGGGCTCTCCGGAGCTGGCTGAGACCAAACCGAGTGACTGCTCACCGCGTGGCTCGGTTGGGTCGACCCGTTGGGCTGGAGGTACGACAAACTAGGTATCATGGTTCCAACACGTGACGTGGGTACGTAAACGGGAGAGTTGGGGCTGGAGTGCATGTAACCGGCGGACGGCGAGTCGTTAAAACCGGCTTGACTCTGCGCCGCGGCGATGGCCAGGGTTTGATACATGTCGGTCGGGTCCACAATTAAGCTTGCTTTATGTGTTTCCCGGTTGAGGATGAGTTTATTGCCCTGGTCCAAATCCGTGAACAGCGGAACCTCGTCGGAGCAGGAAAGGGTGTTGTTGGGATGCCCAAAATGGACGTAGGAGTGTAGCGGCCTGCCCTCGGAGCGCCGGTGTCCCGCCGCGTCCAAGTGCGCCGGCACCGGTGAGCGCAACCGCTCCCTCCGCTCAGTGTGCAGGTAGCTCTGCTCAGCCGGGGAGCCTGGACTGCTGCTGCCGGACACCTCGCGCTTGACCATGGACCAGCTGCTTTCACCCAGGTCCATCCAGGAGCCCTTCAGATTTCCGAGTCAGGGGGAAAGGGACAGGCGAGGGTCACTAGGAGAGGGGAGAAAGCGAGGAGAAAGAGAGGTTTAAATCAAACCAACGCGATGAATGGAAACAATTAAAGGAGAAGCACAATGTAGAATAACAAGAAATGGTAAAACGTGGAGGCTACAAAATAAAACTCCGCACTTCATTAAAACGAAGTCCAACCTGGTTCCGAGAAGAACGAATTCTTATCTATCTCATGAAATTTCTCTATCAGTTTTTATTTCCATTAAAATAAATGTAGATAAAAAATTGTGCAAGTATCATTATCGCTTCAAAGTGCCAACGTCAGAGGAAAATGAGCAGGAAATAAAAACATACCGATTAAACACTGAAGAGTTTCACAAACTAGATTCAAAAGTAATTAGAATGTAACGTTGCGTTACTAACGGGCCAGCTTAAAAGCAACATTATGTTTTAAACGCATTTGAACCACTTGTTTCATCCACGCAAGACAAATCATTATTTTAGAGAGTAATATTTTGCGCACATTTGAAGTCCGCGGACGCGTAAGAGTCGCTTCTGAAGCATCGTGGAAGATCTGAATCCATCCCTGTCAAGAGTCGGTCCTCCCTCCTGATCATAATTACAAAAAACCCACCTAACATACCAGATAGGAAACAAAACGTAATATGTCTTTGCAGAAAAGAGATAACCGCTTGATAAGAGCCTCAGCAGATAAGAGAGGGAGTGGGAGGGTAAAATATTCCCAAAAAGATTTCGGCTCTCCACATCTGGCCAGTCCAGCGACGAAACCAGAAGTTGTTCGGATTTAAGATCCTCGAGAAGAACAGAAGCGAGAAGAGGAGAGGAGAGAAGAGAAGAGGAGAGGAGAGAAGCGTCTCCACTGACCTGCTGCTGCGCTGCCATGGCTTCTTTCTCGCAGGATACAGCGCGTCTGAGCTTGCGCCGCTTAAACACTTTTAGGAACGAAAGCTCTCCGCGAACTCGTGACGCTGTTAAAGAGAGGAGGGGCTTTTGGGGCCAAGCGTTTCTGATTGGCCCCCAGGCTCCAGCACATACAAATCTGCCGAAGAGGGTAGCTGCATTGCACTCTTCATTTTATGCTCAAGTCTTTGAGGCGCAATGGAAAAAGAAATGCGCTAATCGTGCTCGGGGACGCCTCGCTGAGTGCGCCTGCGGTGTTTGATTCGAAACGTCTGGTTTCGACACTTCTTGGATCACTAATAGGCAAACGCAAGTGCTGTGTTTTTGGGGTGTGTTAGTTTATTGTTTTGGGTCAGCTTAGATGCACGCTTAGTTTGACCTACAGTGCGAAAGGTTGTAAGAGCTTTGAATTAAACCAATTATTATATTCGTAGATATTCTAGAACACGGTTAACCTTTAATTTATAACAGAATACAAATAATTATGCTCATAGAGATTTTAGATGATTTATATTTTTTATTTCTAACAGAACGCGGATTATCAATTTCAACTTGATAAATGAACATGTTCATCTAAATCGTCTAATTATGAATTTTGTGGCTCTCAAATTAATAATTTTACCATCTAAAATTTTGCCTATAGGTATTTGAGCAAATGAACTTCAGCAAAAGCGACTGTTTTAAAATGCATTTGAGCAGCTATATTGTAAGATAATTTTAGCGGTGTTAAGCTGTAGCAAATATTGAGGATATAGTGGCGCCTTTATATTGTGTTCTAATATATTGCACTTTTTGTACGTATTATCAAACAGTAAAATCATTTTCGGTTAACCATTGAAATGATGTCCGCTGAAGTGTGTTAATTGCCAAAAAATTTTAAATAATAATTTGGAATCAAAGTTATAGTTCGAATGCAACATTGCTGTTATCTGCTACATTTTTAGTTGATGTTTGACGATAGCTTTCATTTCAAAACTGTAACAAATATTTGAAACTTAGTTAGAAACAAGTTCCAACTTGGATTTTGTTTTCGTTCATTAAAATGTATGGAAGCAGATTCCCTTAAACTGTAATTTTAAGTTTAATTTGAACTGTAATAAACGCTGAAGGAGTTGAACCGTGGGCTCGCAGAGTGGAAGCTGAAGGAAGGAGAGCGGCCTGGGGGACTCATCCCTGCCTCCCTCCCTCACCCCTCTCCTGGTTCTGATGTTCAACTTTGTCTGCGCTGCGCAAACGCGCCTCGATCGCCGTTAATTAGTTCATTTGATTGCGGGGCGATGGCGCATCGTTTAGAATTGAGAGGGCTCTACACAAACAGCCGCGGGCCCCGACCGATGATTCGTTCAGGCCCCAATACACATCTGCGCATTGTGTTGTGATCAGAGGCGCTAATTCCATTACTCAGCCCTGAGGCTCCGTCCTCTCCGCTGCAGAGTGTTTACTTATTATTACTTCTGACTCGCGCTTCTGTCCTTTACATTCAATGGAAATGTAGTTTTCAAATGAAAAAAAATGAACAATCATTTATGGGATAACTGCAGTGTAAAATAGAACAATAATGTAATATGTTGACCACATATTACTAATTATTTGCAAATGTAAATGTATTATTTCGTTTTCTTTTGCTCCCTGTAAATGCATGTTGAGGGGTTTTTATCAATATTGCCTAAATAGTTTGGAGGTAGAACCCTTAAATGAAATAACGGTTCATGTAGTTCCTGTGCCGATGTTAGAACCACGAGAGATAAACTCGGCGAATACATTCACAAAAGAATCCTTGATTTTCACACTGGGCTGTAAAAGATGTTTTTGCTGACACGTTTAATAGGTGTTTTTCTTTTTACTCTTCTACGTTTGCACCCTGGTTTTAAAACAAGGCTATTATTCTCTAACGTAGATAATGCTTGTTCTCTAACGTGGAATTATTAGCACAAATGTTATTTTGTCTTTTGTAGCTAACGTAAAGTAATAGTCTCCAATGTGAAATAGCTCTAAATCACCCGCTCCAGCAAATGTCTGTTTAGTGAAGATTTGTTCCGAAACGAATTCTGTTCTGGCTCCTGAAATCCTCCATCAATCCCCCCAGACGCGCTCTTCAAGAGAAAGAGCTGGAAACCAACGAAATGTCTGCTTGAAATAAGAAAATGAGCATCAGTGTACAAGTTTGTTCAAACAGAGTCACATTTATTTTCAAAATGACAAATAAAAGGCATGCGAATGTAATCGAAATAGTAAATAATTGACAAGCTTTTTAATCACAGCGTTATCAACAGACAACCAAGAAACACACAGATACCTCGGCTAACAATGATGATTCTAAAGTTCCGCCAAATAAAAGATAATGATAATAGCGCAGCATAATGGGAACTTAAGAAAAGAGACCGTATTGTTAATCAACATCATCCTTTTGACAATTACAAAATGTGGTGTTGTCGGAAGAACTATCGACAACATTTAAATTACAGCTGTTTTAAACGAATGTTTAAACAAAAATTGAAACAAGTACACAGTAAAATCTGTAGTGTTAAATTGACACTGCTCTGAGTCTATTCGGTCCTACTTTAAATAGAGTTAAATTAACACTAAGTTAAACTCTTATTTTTTGTGATGAGGAAAATAGTTTTGATGTTTTTTAGAGTGAAATACAAACGTTTATCACAACGTTTTCGGTGAATAATCAATGGTTTAAATGATGACCTCATTGATGATTTAACTCAGTTTAAGTGTTATTGTTTCACTCTATTTAGAGTGTATTTGGTCCTACTCTGGATAGAGTTCATTTTACTCTCAGGATTCGACGGTGTATTAGAAGCGATAGTTGTTCGGAGTCCACCGTTTCCCCGCGCGCGGTGCAGCCGCCAGAACGCGGGTTTCTTCCCCACCGGTGAGCTCCAGCGAGGGTCTCAGCTCTGGATGAACGTGGACCTCAGAGAAAATCCATCCGAGGAACTCAAAGATCATCCGCCAATCACTAACAACAACAACAATATGTGTGTTATCGTTATTATATCTGTAGTAAATACTAAACTGCTGCTACTAACATAACAACAACGAACAAAAGCAACACACTACTACTATTAATAATAATACAAAATTACACTTTTCTTATTTGGCCATACATTATACAGTCCTTTTGTTGTTTTTGTAGGATCTTAATTTTAGTTTTGCCTTCAGTGTTTGTCATTATTTTGCTTCATTCATAAAAGTTCTATTTACAGGAATGATGAATTATTACTTAAATTGGTTTTGTTATGCATAATATTTTGTACAGTCTTTAAACCCTGATCACAAGGTCTGGCAGGAGCTGGAATGAGTGTGTGATGAGCAGCTTGAGCACTCACTGAGATTCGCCAGCAACAGACCCACAATTCATTGCTTCTCACTGTCCATAATTGGTCATCTTCAACATTTAAATTATAGCAGTTTGTTCCCCCAAGCAAGGCTCAATGAGCGCTTTCGAACAAAGCTAGTTTGGTGTGTGATGCTCATCGCTGAATGAGTTCATCCCAAGTGAATGACAAAGAGACACATGACGCAATGATACAACTTTTATTAGCTTGATTTATGTGGTTCAAGTTCCTTGGGTTTGAGGGTGTGGTCCATTTCTTGGAATGACAGGCTTCAAGAATGAATTCTCTCTGGCTATTTATTGTTTCTTTGTTGTGTTTAATAGCTGTCTTAGCAAAATTGTACTTTTGCAGGTTTTATTCAATAATTATATTAATTTGTCAACTGATGTCAGTAACAATCTGCCCTGTTCATCTCTGACCTGAACGTGAAAAAAATCTCCAGGTTTACCGTGTTATGAATTTTGCAGGCATAAACCAACTGTCAAGAGTGCAGTCATTGTCTTGTTAGGATAAAGTGTAAGACTGCGCGGAATGGCTTAAACTTACAGCTAAGTTGCATGGCAGATTACAAACATTAGTTTGGCTGGTGTTCGCATTTTACTTTTAGTCTGCGTAAAAACACTTTAGTGTTGCTTTTCCCCCGTGACAGTTAAATCTGACCCATACAAGTCTATAGCCAACGATATTTTGTTTTATGACTGTTTTTGATTACTTTATGCCCAGTACTGGCTTCTCCAGAGACTGGCATACAATGACTCGGTGAAGGTATGGGAGCATGGAGCTGTTTGCAAGAGTAGATGATTAAACACGGAGTGAAAGCAGCCTGTGTGTACGTGTGGGAGAGGCCTTGGACTGTAAACCTGTTCAAAACCCTCTCTTCCACACCTCACAGTCACGTGATTTACCATGAAAAACAGAAGTGCTTCTGCTTGATTTCCCTGCAGTCCTCCAGAAGAGGACTCAGTGAGTCCATGAGCATAACGGGAAGTTTAACATCAGTCTTAATGATGCTTTTGTCAGAGTGCAATTGTTTGTTCAATCATTTATACAAATTTCATGTACTGTGCTGCAAATTATTTTAAGCAAGTTTTTAGGATGATACAAGAAAAGGACAGTTGTAGCCAAAACCTTTTGCAATTCTAAAAAAATAACTAATAATAAAACCTTGGAGCATTAATTCAAAAGAATCCAGTTCCATGATTTACAAGGTTTTTCCAAAATTTGAAACTCACATTGTGTTCTAGTAGCCTGCTGCTAGCTATTTCCTTTTTAATGTAAAGTTTGCACTTCTTTACAAAACCACGTGGTTACATTAGATTTTTCTGTTTAAACAATGTCTGTGTTGGTCTGCGTAATCTTGAATGCTTGATGCAAGCTTGACATGTTGTGGACAGTGAGCTGGACATAAATGAGTCTCAACCCTGCTTCCCTTCCCGATATCTTCACACCTTTACACTATAAAAAATGAAATGTTGACTCAACTTACAATTTTTAAGCAAAAAAGTTCCACAGAAATGTTTAATTTCGTCTTCCAAAGATCACCGGAATACTGAGCACCATCGACGCCCGCTGCACCTCGTCACCTCAGCATAAACAGACTGACTCCTCACCGATCGCTCCTCAAGGTCACACTCCCGATGACGGTTTCTTCACCTTCCTCGAGACTCCTTCCTCCTGCTCCAGCCAGCCTTCTCCTGCCCGTCTCCAGCCCCTCGACACCCGGCTTGACCACCTCCTCATCCAACTGTAAAGTCTGCTAGCGAAGCCAATTCTCATTGTTTGACGCCAGTGGCATTCCTTTGTTCTACGCTCCTGTTGTATTCCTTTGTTCTTCCTTCTACCTGAGTTATTCCATTAAAGGCACTCCATTACAATCTTTGTTTTGAAGTATATTTCCTACAATACGTGACACTGGCTTGTCACAATAATGAACATTTTTTTTAATTCAGGCAATAACAGTTACTGAGAATGTGAACTTAATTTGAAAATAATCATCTAGTCATCAACAACAAAAATTTAGGCAGCTAAAAATAATAAATTAACTGAATTAATTTATATTGCAAACAAAATATTGTAAATTAAACAAACAATAAGTAAATATTAATCAAACAGTACTGTAAATTCATTTAAAAAATATTTTTTTATGTTTTAAAATCGAGAAAAAAATGAGAAAGTCATAGTAATTTTCGCTCAGTACATTTTTTCATAATGTACAGCACGCGTTTTAGAGTGATTTTAAATTACACAAAATATTCTTTAAAAAAAATCCTGCAGCAAACTCTTTGCAACTGTGTTTGTTGTTTTTACTGTGCAAAATAATGGCACTTTACAATACTGTAATGTATAATTAGCATGGTAATGTTTGGTAACTAAACTGTGCAAAAAAAATTTAAGAAAAAGAGAGAGAGAAAGTACTGGCAGAAACTTTTTTAGTTTATTAATATTGCAAATATGTCTGCATCATATAATTTTACAATATCCCGAGAAATATCACTATCATTGGCTGGAATTTGAATGCTGAGCTGAGGAGCACCTGTGCTTTCTAGTACTGCATGATACCACTACATCAGCAGACCGTTGCATTTTACCAACCAGTTGTGACTTTACTTCAGTATGCACTTACAACATCAGACGTGCATAAACAATTTTATCAACTCAACACAGATTTTATTTAGACATGAATGTTATTTATGTGCAGACTTTACCTTCACCACTGACCAAGTGAAAAAGAAGATTACTATAGCAGGCAGGTGTGTGGGAAATAATGTCACCTGTTTAATCAGCTGCCTATACCAGATTGTTTCAAAATCATGAAAATCAAAAAACTTAACATTTTGCTGGCAAACTGAAGCGTCCTTCAGCATTTGTAATGAAGCACAAAACCCCTGCCTTGCTCAGCCATAACCTGTTTAAGCACAAGAATTGAAAACGTTGAGCAAGTACTAATTAAGATAAGTCCATCAGTCATTATACTTACTAGAATGGTTGTTATTTTGTAGAACACTTAATGCTACTTTTTGGCATTTTCCATTATGAACATGCGATGTGTGAATCAGCTATTGGCTGATGATATATTTGAGGTGTAATAATATTAGTGTAAGTAGTGATAATGTTCAAATTGTTGTTTCCATAATGTTACTTGCTACTAACTATGCTTAAATGAGCGATGTCTTTGAATTGATATTGAACATGGAACATGGCCACTGAAAAATAAAACTGTCACTCTTTTGATTGTTTGAATTATGAGGCTCGACTCCAAAGGTCACCAATTGTGTTGAAGTTACTTGTTGTAAAAATGTAGTTATTAACAAGGTAAATATACAGCGCATGGACTTTGAACTAATAGCATTTGTGTTTTCTACAGCAACAAATGCTATTTTAAAATGGTAAAAACAGCTATCTGATCATATCACACTGGCCAGTATGGTATTCAAGGAAATTACACGTTAGTATTTTGTTTGATACAAAAATAGACTGCCCATGTTGCTCATTAAAATAGATAATACGATTCTGCAAATAGAATATTGTTAAAACGTACACCAGTTGGCAAGATCAGGGTTTAATGATTCATTCTAAAATGATAAGTAGAACTTTTAATTAAATTAACATAAATGTAGATATTTTGTTTTGATTTTATCTTATGCAGTCAATGCAAAAGGCGGCATTTGTAAAGACTATTGAAATATAGTATAAGCATAGTATAGCAAAAATTTTCTAAATTATTATAAGAAAAAATACATGCAATTGGTACAGTAGATGTAACTCAAATACAGCTGATACTGTTTAGATGTTGGTCCCCTGTGGAATTCAGTAAAATAAATACACAACCTTCACATGGATCTTGTTATATTTACTTTATAGTAAAAAAAATTATATTTACAGTTATTTTTATTATTTTACTGAAAAAAATGTATGCTATTTCCAAACCAAAAAGGACCATTTTTAAAGTGATCAGAGAAGATTTCCTGAGAATGACACTGTGTCCATGCTAAAGCTGAATGTTCCATGTCACCTAGCTTGTTGTTTTAAAAATACAGCATCAAAGTTTTGCAATGGGCTATCAGACAGTGAAGAGATGAGAAGCTAGAGATGAGCAGCTAGAGATGAGCAGGGAGAGATGAGCAGGGAGAGATGAGAAGGGAGAGATGAGCAGCTAGAGATGAGCAGCTAGAGATGAGCGGGGAGAGATGAGCAGGGAGAGATGAGCAGCTAGAGATGAGCAGCTAGAGATGAGCAGCTAGAGATGAGCAGCTAGAGATGAGCAGCTAGAGATGAGCAGCTAGAGATGAGCAGGGAGAGATGAGCAGGGAGAGATGAGCAGCTAGAGATGAGCAGCTAGAGATGAGCAGCTAGAGATGAGCAGGGAGAGATGAGAAGGGAGAGATGAGCGGTTAGAGATTAGCAGCTAGAGATGAGCAGCTAGAGATGAGCAGCTAGAGATGAGCAGGGAGAGATGAGCGGCGAGAGATGAGCGGTTAGAGATTAGCAGCTAGAGATGAGCAGCTAGAGATGAGCAGCGAGAGATGAGCAGCTAGAGATGAGCAGGGAGAGATGAGCGGGGAGAGATGAGCGGTTAGAGATGAGCAGCGAGAGATGAGCAGGGAGAGATGAGCGGTTAGAGATTAGCAGCTAGAGATGAGCAGCTAGAGATGAGCAGCGAGAGATGAGCAGCTAGAGATGAGCAGGGAGAGATGAGCAGCGAGAGATGAGCAGCTAGAGATGAGCGGTGAGAGATGAGCAGGGAGAGATGAGCAGCAAGAGATGAGCAGCTAGAGATGAGCAGCTAGAGATGAGCAGCTAGAGATGAGCAGCTAGAGATGAGCAGGGAGAGATGAGCGGGGAGAGATGAGCAGCTAGAGATGAGCAGGGAGAGATGAGAAGGGAGAGATGAGCGGTTAGAGATTAGCAGCTAGAGATGAGCAGCTAGAGATGAGCAGCTAGAGATGAGCAGCGAGAGATGAGCAGGGAGAGATGAGCAGCTAGAGATGAGCAGGGAGAGATGAGCAGCTAGAGATGAGCAGGGAGAGATGAGCAGCTAGAGATGAGCAGGGAGAGATGAGCAGCGAGAGATGAGCAGGGAGAGATGAGCAGCTAGAGATGAGCAGGGAGAGATGAGCGGGGAGAGATGAGCGGTGAGAGATGAGCAGGGAGAGATGAGCAGCGAGAGATGAGCAGGGAGAGATGAGCAGCTAGAGATGAGCAGGGAGAGATGAGCGGGGAGAGATGAGCGGTGAGAGATGAGCAGGGAGAGATGAGCAGCGAGAGATGAGCAGGGAGAGATGAGCAGCGAGAGATGAGCAGCGAGAGATGAGCAGCGAGAGATGAGCAGCTAGAGATGAGCAGGGAGAGATGAGCAGCTAGAGATGAGCAGGGAGAGATGAGCGGGGAGAGATGAGCGGTGAGAGATGAGCGGTTAGAGATTAGCAGCTAGAGATGAGCAGCTAGAGATGAGCAGGGAGAGACGAGCAGCGAGAGATGAGCAGCGAGAGATGAGCAGCTAGAGATGAGCAGGGAGAGATGAGCGGGGAGAGATGAGCGGCGAGAGATGAGCAGGGAGAGATGAGCAGCGAGAGATGAGCAGCGAGAGATGAGCAGCTAGAGATGAGCAGCTAGAGATGAGCAGCTAGAGATGAGCAGCGAGAGATGAGCAGCGAGAGATGAGCAGCTAGAGATGAGCAGGGAGAGATGAGCAGCTAGAGATAAGCAGCGAGAGATGAGCAGCGAGAGATGAGCAGCGAGAGATGAGCAGCTAGAGATGAGCAGCGAGAGATGAGCAGCGAGAGATGAGCAGCTAGAGATGAGCAGGGAGAGATGAGCGGGGAGAGATGAGCAGGGAGAAATGAGCAGGGAGAAATGAGCAGCGAGAGATGAGCAGCGAGAGATGAGCAGCGAGGAGGATGAGCAGCTAGAGATGAGCAGCGAGAGATGAGCAGCGAGAGATGAGCAGCTAGAGATGAGCAGCGAGAGATGAGCAGCGAGAGATGAGCAGCTAGAGATGAGCAGGGAGAGATGAGCAGCTAGAGATAAGCAGCGAGAGATGAGCAGCGAGAGATGAGCAGCGAGAGATGAGCAGCTAGAGATGAGCAGCGAGAGATGAGCAGCGAGAGATGAGCAGCTAGAGATGAGCAGCGAGAGATGAGCAGCGAGAGATGAGCAGCTAGAGATGAGCAGGGAGAGATGAGCAGCGAGAGATGAGCAGCGAGAGATGAGCAGGGAGAGATGAGCAGCTAGAGATGAGCAGCGAGAGATGAGCAGCGAGAGATGAGCAGCGAGAGATGAGCAGCTAGAGATGAGCAGCTAGAGATGAGCAGCGAGAGATGAGCAGCGAGAGATGAGCAGCGAGAGATGAGCAGCTAGAAATGAGCGGGGAGAGATGAGCAGGGAGAGATGAGCGGGGAGAGATGAGCAGGGAGAGATGAGCAGCGAGAGATGAGCAGCGAGAGATGAGCAGCGAGAGATGAGCAGCTAGAGATGAGCAGCGAGAGATGAGCAGCGAGAGATGAGCAGCGAGAGATGAGCAGCGAGAGATGAGCAGCTAGAAATGAGCGGGGAGAGATGAGCAGCGAGAGATGAGCAGCTAGAGATGAGCAGCGAGAGATGAGCAGCGAGAGATGAGCAGCTAGAGATGAGCAGGGAGAGATGAGCGGGGAGAGATGAGCAGGGAGAGATGAGCAGGGAGAGATGAGCAGCGAGAGATGAGCAGCGAGAGATGAGCAGCGAGAGATGAGCAGCGAGAGATGAGCAGCGAGAGATGAGCAGCGAGAGATGAGCAGCTAGAGATGAGCAGCGAGAGATGAGCAGCGAGAGATGAGCAGCTAGAGATGAGCAGGGAGAGATGAGCAGCTAGAGATAAGCAGCGAGAGATGAGCAGCGAGAGATGAGCAGCGAGAGATGAGCAGCTAGAGATGAGCAGCGAGAGATGAGCAGCGAGAGATGAGCAGCTAGAGATGAGCAGCGAGAGATGAGCAGCGAGAGATGAGCATAGAGATGAGCAGGGAGATGAGCAGCGAGAGATGAGCAGCGAGAGATGAGCAGGGAGAGATGAGCAGCTAGAGATGAGCAGCGAGAGATGAGCAGCGAGAGATGAGCAGCGAGAGATGAGCAGCGAGAGATGAGCAGCTAGAGATGAGCAGCGAGAGATGAGCAGCGAGAGATGAGCAGCGAGAGATGAGCAGCTAGAAATGAGCGGGGAGAGATGAGCAGGGAGAGATGAGCGGGGAGAGATGAGCAGGGAGA
The DNA here is from genome assembly GCA_900490495.1 of Danionella dracula. Taxonomy (NCBI): domain Eukaryota; kingdom Metazoa; phylum Chordata; class Actinopteri; order Cypriniformes; family Danionidae; genus Danionella; species Danionella dracula. Next base: position 3,014,937 of record UELW01000278.1, read on the forward strand.
AATGAGCAGCGAGAGATGAGCAGCGAGAGATGAGCAGCGAGAGATGAGCAGCTAGAGATGAGCAGCGAGAGATGAGCAGCGAGAGATGAGCAGCGAGAGATGAGCAGCGAGAGATGAGCAGCTAGAGATGAGCGGGGAGAGATGAGCGGTTAGAGATGAGCAGCGAGAGATGAGCAGGGAGAGATGAGCAGCGAGAGATGAGCAGGGAGAGATGAGCAGCTAGAGATAAGCAGCGAGAGATGAGCAGCGAGAGATGAGCAGCGAGAGATGAGCAGGGAGAGATGAGCAGCTAGAGATAAGCAGCGAGAGATGAGCAGCGAGAGATGAGCAGCGAGAGATGAGCAGGGAGAGATGAGCAGCTAGAGATGAGCAGCGAGAGATGAGCAGCGAGAGATGAGCAGCGAGAGATGAGCAGGGAGAGATGAGCGGCGAGTGAGGACCAGGGCTTACTCCCTGATTAGTCTTTACATTCATGCGCTCAAGAAACTAGTATAGACTTAATGACTAAAAGAAATAAAAAGTTGGAAAAGATATGGTTTTACTTTTGAAACAATAAAAAAATTAATCCTTTATCTATAACTTTAGTAACCAGATCTCCAATACTGTAACCTTTAGTAAACAAAGCTAAAAGATCACATTCTCAGTTACCAAGCATTATTAACATCCTAATCAAGCTTACTTGCTCGTCAATTATCATGTTACTGAAGGCTAGTCCCTTGTCAAGACTGTTTCTTACCATTTTATTTTGATCTTCACTTTGATTTATTTAAAAAATAATTTCAATTATTTTTTATTGTTTTTTTTAGGAATCACTTGCCTATTCCACCTATCCAACATTTGCTGCACATGTATTTTCCTATACTAGACCTTTATAAGAACATTACAACAACCTAGCAATAGTAGAGTACACTAGCAACATTAGAAGATGCTGAACAATAACAGTAAGAAAAGGTTTGGGTGTCACCAGGTTATGCTGTACAGCGACAGGCACCGAGGTGTGTAGCTTGTTTGTCATTGAATTTTGTATGAGAATTATGAACAAAAATTCCTCAATAACATTTAAATTGTGTTTCACATCTTCTATCTTCAATCTTTCCACACACATGGTTAATATTGTGGCAAGAATGAATGCAAAATGACTTTCTTCTCTCTCTCTATCTCTCTTTTTGTCTGTCACTGGCACACAATAAAACTCACACAGGAACCGCACACTGGTCTTATCTTGTAAATGAAATCCCCACGCCTCTCCTTCTGAGACTGAACATTTTTGTGACTGCCGTAAAGGTCTGAAATGACTGAGATTATTGAGCTATCTCCATCTCCATCCTTTGAAGCAAGCTCAGCAATAGTCGTCCATTATAAATTAGTCGTTATTTTATTCATTTATAATTTTAAGATGTTTAAGAAGCCTATTGAACTTTATTTGACTAATGTTACTTTGTAGAACAACAATCAATGTACTCACAAGTGCCATCTTCATTTGCAGTATAGTCTTGTTGGCTGTCTTCTCAGTGTTGCTTTTCAGATTTTAACATTAAAAAGTGACAGACATAAAATAATTGTATTACCTATTTTATCGAATGTGGAGGCGTATAACAGAAAATGTCTATAATGTAAAAAAAAAGGATTTTAATGAAGCATTACATTGGTAGCATACACTGAGTAAGAAAAAGGTATCCGCTCTAATCAGTTTACAAGGGATTGAGCCATCTAGTGGGTGATGCACAACTCGATGCTGCATCAACTCACCGCCTGCTGTGTAGTTAAACAGGAAATTTGCTAAATACAGTCCTTTGTTTGATTGTTATTTTGGCTTTTTTGGTGCCAATATCAACCTGTGTCTTATAGGTGACGATGTGGTACACTATGTGTAGGTCATTTTGATTGAACAGTTTTTGAACTGTAGAAGGAAACATGAGCACCCAGAATTAACCCACAAAGCCACCAGGAGAATATGCAAATTTGCATTTTGGCTCTTTCATTTGTCAGTGTTTCCTGATCAAAATAAAACAATACTGTTTACATGCCAAACATACAACACAAAAAAATTATTAGACATAATGCTTAGGAATCTAAATGACCATAGACCTTCGAGTTGTAATTAAATTCACCTCTGAAAGTCCAAACAGGAGCGCTTTAACAATTATATGATTTTATTTTCATAATGCAAATTGAATTACTGTGCAAAACTCCAAACGTCAGTCTGAGTGTCACCTTTGAGCCTAAATCGACACAGTCTGACCCTTATGTACCTGTCTGTGTTTTTCAGTATTTGTCCACTGAGCTCCTTAGCCGCATCTTGTGGTTTGAGTTGTTTAGTGTTTTGTCTGAGAGGAAGGTCAGACGATGTTTCCCTGCGCCATTCTCAGTCTCTCTCTCTCTCTCTCCTCTCTCTCTCTCTCTCTCTCTCTCCTCTCTCTCTCTCTCTCTCTCCTCTCTCTCTCTCTCTCTCTCTCTCTCTTCTTTCTCTCTCTCTCTCTCTCTTTTTTTTTACAAATCCATATATTCTTAGTGGAAATTTAATCAAATGCATTTGATCTACTTTACTTAAAAAGAAACCATTGACTTTCATTCAAAGTCACAGCCAGTTTTCTTTCAATTTCTTTGTCTGGACAACAAAGCTGTGCACTTTAGTGTAGATAAGATCTCCGCTCCAGTGGAATGAACTCAGAGAAAAATAGTTGCTATGATAGAAACATGCCACTGTTGTCTGCATCCTCTATACAGGGTATATTTACCCTGCCCTAACAACATCAAGGTGAAATTATGAACCATACTCATATCCCAAACTCTTCACAAAATTACCTGCTTGGAGATTTACTTTTTTACTGTTAAGAATCAAAGATAATTCTTCAAAGCCTTGTAGAGTGCTGATTCTTAGAGAACTGACACTAACTGAAACATGTGTATTGAACCCGAGTTATGTTTATAATCACAGATCAGAAAGTCCAAGTCTGACAGCTTTACTGTAAAAAGAAGGGAGTTCATTAAAGAACTCTGAGGACTCTTGATGTCATTGCATGGCCTGGATGTTTAAGTTACCGCTCTCGCTATGTCTGTTTTGCTTAACATCTAAAAGTCAGCCTTGATAAAAAAAAAAAGTATCCAGTAGTGAAGGACTTCAACTCTGAAACCTTAAACTCTAAAAGACACAGACATACGAACTTCTGAGACCTTCAGACTTTTAACAACAAAAGGACACTCTTAAATCGAAATAAACCATTGTGATTTGAAACCAGGTGTTTAAATGTTTTAAAGGACCAGAGCAGTTGCGGCTTCTAAACTTGATATCAGTTTGAAATGTTGTTGGTTCCTAAAAGAACATTGCACATTTTTCTGCAAGCAAGGATTGGGAGAACAGAGATATTCAGAGATTTCCAGCTCTTCTAGCTTATGCTTTAGCAGCACGTAAGCAGCCTGTTCCAGCTCACACTCTGTCTAACATCAGGATAAAATGGAAGAAGCATGGAACCTTAGGTGAAGCACGACAAATGTTATTTTTTTAGTCAGTTATTAAATGCACGAGGAAGGGATAACTTCCATTTAATCAGTTAATTCTTTTAATAATGTACCGGTAATACATTCAAGATTTGTGAATTCATCCTTTTCAATTTTTTAGTTAATCAACAGAAGTCTACATGCCCGTTTTGTCTGCACGAGACTTTTGAAAATGTAAGTTGACCATACCAACCATTATTGAGACATGGATATACTCCCTATTAACTTTGTTCTTTAATTAAGTACACTAATCATGGAATTACAAAAACAACAATCAAAATGCCAATTGTGATGAAGGTGATCATTCTATGAGTTTGCTGTATTCATAGCCATTTATCAAAATAAGTAATTCAACCCTTGGTTTTCCTTGATAGATTTCATGCCATTTTGTATTTATGTATGTGTGTATTAAGTAAGAAAATGCATTTTATTACATGAAGTGTAGCACTTGCTTCATACACTTGATCCTGAAGATGTTCTGTACAGTAACAATAATTGTATTTGCTGGTGGAAACTGATGTGTTAAATTCTAAATCCAACCTTTTTATTTGCAATGTTCCAATAAGAACTGGTAGAATTGGAATCATAATTCAGATTGTATAAAATTATGTTTATGTTAAACAGATTTGTCTTTGACTCTGTTTACTTTATTTGTTTTTTGAGGCATTTAACATCGTTTTAATGTTGACATTTTCACATATTGGAATTGTGTCCGTGTGAACACCAAAATAATTTAAATAAATAACATTTTAAAAAGGAACATTTTAATTTAGAAAATTATTTTATATGTAACAAAAAAATGAAAGTTGACTTTTGTCAACTGCAAACTTTATTAAATTATTTTCTGGCAATACATAGTGTATGTATAGTAGTATATACATAGTATAGTACTGTAAACCGTCTACAGTGATTTACTCTTGTCTTCAATTACAGTAAATAACTGCCAGCACAGTTGCCAGTAAATTACTGCTGCTCTAAATTACAGTAAGACACTGGGAGCATGGTTGCCGGTATATTACTGTAATTGAAAACCAGAGTATATTACTGTAGTGCAACGAGTTAACATCACGGGAAGTCTGTCCAGAAAGCTCTACAGAGATTGTTCAACGCGAACTTCAGCCAGCAGAGACGTCTAGAGATAAAGGTTAAAGCTTACAGCCGAGCCGCTTCGTCGAGTGATTATTTCCAAACCGTTAGCGAGAGTGATTAAGACAGGTTTCGGTTTAGGGTGTGCTGGGACGAGCCGGTAACGATCGCTCAGCGGCTGCTGATAGTGTAGGACCTATAAAGTAGTGCAGGGCTGCTGTCGCGGAAGCGTCAGCGGAAGCGTTCAGCCTCCTCGCGTGAAGACTAATCGCTTAAAGACGTTCAACTCTACCTGTGCGACTCCACCGAGCAACGCCACAGAGTCGACGCCCAGTAAGCTATATTCTTGTATCTGTTTCTCTTTTATTCCTATACCTTGTTTTCCTTGCTACTTTCCTCACATGTCTGCTAACATGTGCTTCCAGTCATTCTCTCAGTTGTACGTCGCTCCGCCCGTCCTCGCAGAACACACTCCAACGCTTCAAACCTTCGCTCACTTCATCATGCCTCACCAGAACCGTGCTCTCTCTCTTTGGGACTTTGGAACTGTCAGTCTGCTGTCAACAAAGCTGACTTCATCCCTGCTATTGCTCTTCAGTCTTCACTGGACATTGTCGGCCTGACTGAGACATGGATCTGCCCAGAGGACACCGCAAGACCTGCAGCCCTCTCCAACAACTTTCTCCTCTCCCACACTTCTCGCGAGGCGGGACGGGGTGGGGGGGTTGGACTTCTCATCTCTCAGACCTTCAGATTCTCAACCTTCACATCTTTTGTTAAGACATGCTCATTTGAATATCATGCTCTGACTATCACTTCCCCTCTTGTCATGCACATCCTCACCATATACCGCCCACATGGAGAACAGCTCTCCACTTTCCTGGAGGAGCTTGATGGTCTCCTCTCCTCTTTTCCAGAAGATGATAGCAGCCCACTCATTGTATTTGGGGACTTTAATATACATCTACAATATACAACTAACTGTTTCTGCTCCACACTCGCTACATGCCTCGATCAACTATGCCCTCTCTCTTCCAGGCCAGGCAGAATAACACCATCAAACCCTTGGCTATCGCACGCTCTCCGGGAACAGAGGTCCACCCTCAGATCGGCAGAGCGCAAATGGAAGAAATCAAAGAGAATGGAAGATCTCGAAGCGTACCAAACTGCACTCTCAACCTTCTCAAGCAAGTTACAAGACGCGAAGACAACATACTACCATAACAAGATTGAACATGCCAAGGACAGCCGAAAGCTCTTCAGGACTTTCAACTCACTCCTCTGTCCACCCCAACCTCCCCCAGCGACCTCTCTCACTGCAGATGACTTCGCTGATCACTTCATAGACAAAACCCTCACCATCATCCGGCAGTTTGCACCACCTTGCACCCAAATTCAGCCACAATCCTCGACACCTTTCGTGTCCGCATTCACTCCAGTCACAGAAGATCAGGTGTCCAAACTCCTTCTCTCAGCGCATCCGACCACCTGCCCCCTCGATCCCATCCCCTCTCACCTTCTACAAACCATCTCTCACCTACCATCACGCCTGCCCTCACTCACATCATCAACTCCTCCATCACTACCGGCGTTTTCCCCAACACCTTCAAGGTGGCCAGAGTCACACCGCTTCTCAAGAAACCCACACTCAACTCATCACTGGTGGAAAATTACAGACCTGTCTCTTTGCTGCCGTTCACTGCAAAACTCATCGAGCGAGTCGTCTTCAATCAACTCTCTACCTTCCTGACTCAGAACAACAAACTTGATGACAATCAATCAGGCTTCAAGAACGGACACTCAACTGAAACAGCTTTGTTGTCTGTAACGGAAGCGCTACGAGGGGCCAGGGCTAACCACAGATCATCTGCCCTCATCCTACTAGACCTCTCTGCAGCGTTTGACACAGTCAACCATCAGATCCTTCTCTCCACTCTCTCTGTGATGGGCATCACTGGAACTGTACTCGATTGGCTTGAGTCCTATCTCACTGGTAGATCTTTCAGTGTCGGGTGGAGGGGTGAGGTCTCAAACACTCATAACCTACTCACCGGGGTTCCCCAGGGTTCAGTCCTTGCCCCCTTCTCTTCTCCATCTACACCACCTCCCTGGGCCCTATCATCCTCAGACACGGATTCTCCTACCACTGCTACGCTGACGACACTCAACTCTATCTGTCGTTCCCCCTGAGGACCTGTCAGTAACTACCCGCATAACTGACTGCCTGAAGGACATCTCTACTTGGATGAAGAACCATCACCTACAGCTCAACATGGCCAAGACAGAACTTTGGTAATCCCAGCTCATCCCTCTGTGCATCACGACCTCACCATCCAGCTGCAATCCTCTACAGTCACCCCTTCTCCTAGTCAGAAGTCTTGGAGTAATTTTGGATGAACAGCTGTCCTTCAAAGACCACATCACAAAGACAACTCGAGCGTGAAGATTTGCACTGCACAACATTCGAAAGATCAGGCCCTTCTTAACTGAGCATGCAACTCAACTCCTGGTTCAGGCTCTGGTCCTCTCACGTCTGGACTACTGCAACGCTCTCCTAGCAGGACTTCCATTAAATACGCTCAAACCTCTGCAGATGATCCAGAACTCTGCAGCTCGTCTTATCTTCAAGGAACCGAAACGAGCTCATGTTACTCCCCTCTTCATCACTCTTCATTGGCTCCCCATTGCAGCTCGGGTTAAATTCAAATCGCTAATGCTGGCATACAAAACTATCTCCAGATCAGCCCCTGTCTACCTCCATGAGCTCATTACGCTCCTACATACCCTCCAGAAGCCTGCGCTCAGAGAAGGAACAGCGACTTGTGGTTTCCGTTCCACAAAAGGCAGAAGATCTCTCAGTAGAACCTTCTCTTTCACTGTCCCTGGTTGGTGGAACAAACTCCCTGATCCAGTCAGGAAAGCAGCAACACTAACAGCTTTCAAAAGCACTGGAAACGCTTCTCTTCAGAGAACACCTACTATAAAAAAAAAAATAAAAAAAAAAACTACTACCCTTCTTTTTCCCTCCTCTGTCTTTACCTTCTTCCCCTACTGCTTGGTTTTTTGATCAATTGATACAATTTCTAATTGTGAGAAGCTGAGATAGACTTTGACGGTGTAACAAATTGCATATTGTCTCTCCCCTAATTTAAGTCGCTTTGGACAAAAGCGTCTGCCCAATGCATAAATGTAAATGTAAATGTAAATAGTTTGCTGTTACTCCATGTAAATCAATTGCAGTGAATTACTGGCAACCGTGCTGCCAGTATTTTACTGTAAAAACTACATGAAAAGTCTAACAGTGTGTATGAGGCATGATATGTATAATATATGTATGATATATCTGTCCCTTTAATAATCTGATCCTGCTGTCTTTGAGACTCCTTAGTCTTCCGGTCCTCCTGTCTTCTGGTATATGTTTCTTCTTTGTTTTCTGGTCCTCCTGTTACCTATTTTGTGCATCTCCTCACTCTTCTGGTCCTACTTTATCATTGTCTTGATGTCTTCTGAGTTCTCTGATCCTCCAGTCATCCTTATTTTTGTGTCTTCTTAGGCCAAGTCTACACCAAGACACCTTCTTAGGCCAAGTGGCTCTTGCCCCTTCAAAATGGAGTGCCCCTAATGTTGTTTTGAAAGATTCAGTATTTGGTTTTTGGAGTCTCCAATAACAGCTTGTCAGGCATCTACGATCACAACACACTTTCATTGTCGTTTATTATAAATTTTAATCTACCAGATTCTGAAATCAGATTTCAAAATAATTAGGTACAGGGCAGGGTATCTGTGTTTGTGTCTCCTGATCTGCATGTCTTCTTAATTAGCAATTCTAAGTTGAATTGCTAGCAAGCATGCATTGCAAACAAAACTAAAGTCTGAATCAAATTGCTGGTACACATAACATTAGCAGTATTCAAAAGGATATTCAGGCACTAGGTACCGCTATACCCCAGGAGTACCAAGTATATTACAGCACTGGAACAAACCTGAGTCTGGTAGAGCTAAACAATCCAAAAATGGCTTGTCAGTGGACCAGCTATTAATAAAGAGATGCTCAATGCGGCAGGAGTACTCCATAAAGTTCCTATTTAACCTATTTAGCCTAAGATATCAATACAGACAACCTTCAAAAATGTTTGACTAGTTCATTTTGACCTCAGTAAACAATAAGAAATACTCACATAAACATTTCCATTAAGCAAGCCTTTAAGCCAACCTGTTTGTTTGGATAGGCTCGTGCATAGCCGTGAGGCCCAGAGTTTCAGAGTCGTGTTTGCAGAGAACGAGAGGTATGGAAGCTGCAACTGAAAGAGGGCATCTAAAGAGAGATGTAGGGGTTCTTTAATGCACCCGGAGAGTTATCCCATAAACAAGATATGCACAGTGCGAAAGAGAGTGGAGGAGACACCGAGAGCTGCCGTATCTGCTATGGCCTGTAGGACTCAAACTGAGAGATGCTTCCAAACAGACTGTTTCTTCAGCATCACTTTAGGTGTGATCTTACTTTGTAGAGAAACCCTGTGATATGGTTATTTTTAATCAGGGAAATTTCAAAGAAAAATAACTTCCATTCTCCTCCAAATTCTGTTCTGCCTTTTGTTGTGAGCCTAGAATTGTTTACCACAACATTATTGGGAATAAGTGTGTAACTCCTATAAAATTTTATGAGTTCATTCGCCAAAAAATTAGTTATGTGTAAAACTATTAACAGGCCATAGATACTTGGATGTGAGCCATATGAGATCATGAGTAATTCTCTAAAAACACAAACATTGTTATGATTAATGAGTCGAAAACTGATTTATTTTGGAATCATAAGATAAATTTACATTTTAAAACAATGTTGCTCTTATATTTTAAAGTTAATGTTGTAATCTTGGAGGCATGCAGGAGTTCTTAAAGATACAATCCACATTTTTGGAAGTATGCTCACTTTCCAACACCGTTAATAAGTTTAGTTTTCCCCATTTCATAAAATATTCAGCTTTCGTCCAGGTCTGCAATGCCACTTTTAGCATATCTCAACATTGATCATTCATTCTGGTTGGAGTAGATATTTAAAACTTGATTATAGTTAAATCACGTACTAAGATCAGAAGTTAAACCGTTTTTATTTTCTAAAATAGTTTTTTTTTTATTTTTCTAAACTGACTTTGCTATACTTTTCATGCACATGAATAGGTCTTTGAACCTGTCACTTTTGTCAACATCCAATAAAATTAGGAAGTGTTCCTGGCAACATGCTGACATTGTACCTATTTTCTGACTTCATAAAATTAAGTTTTTATGTTGATTACAAGCCTTTAAGCAGTAACACATTCAGACAAGTTGAATTTAAATTACTAGCTTGGATAACTATTCTTACAATCTACTCACCTCTGCTGTTTAATGTTGATTCAGAGACACTTTTTGTCCTTGAATGGCATTAAGAGGAAACGAGTGACAAAACAGAAGAGAAACTGGCTATTTGTAACAGAACGGTCTCCCAGCAAAATCCAAAACTTCACAACATGGTGATCCAGTACTCAAAGAACGAACAGTAAGCAGAAAGACAAGCTAGAGCTCTTGTAAATATATATTAGTAGGCAAGACTTAGTTAGAAACTCGAGCAACAGTGTGGCAAACAAAATACCTCTCACTGAGTGGATGCTGTGCATGATTTAAAAAGCAGCAGGAAGGAATGAGGAGCAGGTGAGCCTACTCAGAGTCAGTGTGCTCGCCCAGGTCTGAGGCAGCCGTTTTAAAAACTTTTAACAGTTCTCACTGCAGATTTAGCTGCATCGAGCTGTTGCTTATATGATGGAAAATTGTGGACCAGGCAGTGGTCAAATCCAGCATTGATTTAGGAGCATGTGCCTCTGCCACGAGTTTTTCCTGTTGCGCTCGAGTCGCGGTCCGCTCTGAACAGCGTGAATCCGGGCAGTTTGAGAGTGGCGCCCGGTATCCCTCCATTGAGCCAGGTCTCAGTGAAGCACAGCAGAGGTTGAAAAGTCTTTGTTCCTCCAGGTAAGCAGGTAAATTTTGTCCATTTTATTAGGTAAAGAGAGCAGAATCGCCAGATGTATACTAGGCAGCGGCTTTCGAAAGCAGCGCTTGCGGAGTTTCACGAGTTTCCCTGCATGTTTCCCCCTCCTCCTTATAGGAGAAAAGACGAAGAGCTAGATTTCTCATCAGCTTCAATGTAAAATGCTTGTAATAACAACAATTAATTAAAATTATTTGTTTATTTTCAAATTGATTGAAACTGTAGTTCATCAAATGGCCACTTGAGGCTGGCAGCAAGAGTGAAACCTTCTCATGAAATGTGTTACAAGTGGCAGGACAAGCCAAGAGGTGGAAGCTCAGAGATGAGTGCCTGGTACAGAGTGGTAAGGATGATGGAGACCATCTAAGCCATTGAGATGTTTGGTGGGAGACAAGGAACTGATGTGGAGGTGGAGGTTCAATGGGCTAAGATGATATGCTGGCCACATCTGCTATTGCAAGATGGTGAATACATCAGGATTTAGGGGACATCTAATGTTATGGTCCAAGTCCCCATCTGAAGATGGTGGCATGTGCTGGGACCAGACTGGACTGAGAAAAGATAAGCACTAAATAAGCACAGAAAAGTTGAATGGGACAAACAAAACAGTAAAGATTACTATTACAAAAAGCTGATAATAAGGTGACAAGCAATGGAATAAAGAATTAAGTCCAGTTCGCTTTCATCCCAAGTGCAGTGCAGCAGCCTGGAATTTCCCTTTTAATGCCACATGACGCCTGTACCCCAAAGGTTACACTCTTGGGCGTCTAAGCAAAATTTTACCAGGGGTCCTTCAATCAGCATTCGTCTCTCTTTACACAGTAAACCATATTGCACATGATACTTAAAACAGTAATGTTATCCAAGTTCCTTAAAAAGATTGGATGCACACAGTTCAATCACCCCTTTTTTTTGGTGTAGGGGTGTAGACAATGGTGTAGTTAAAATGAAGAAGATTAAATTGTGTCGATGTCTGCATTATAACACTCAAGAATTGTAATTAAATAATAAAACAAAGATGATTTTTTTCAGTATCATAAAAATGTAGAGAACTTCCCCAGGGACTAATAAATTCATGGTTATATTATTTATCTCAAAAACAGAAATTTTGTTGACAGTCCTCAATTATCGTAATTGACTAATTATTTCATACATAATATTATTCTTAGTAATAGCATGACAGTGAACCCAGCTGCTGTAACACTACTCAACTAACACTGAAGCTGGACACAGCTTACATTTTCAGACTAAAAAAGTATTGGACAACTGAGTTATTGATGTTTTTATGTTACAGGCAAAGAACTCAATGCTTTTAACACAGCATGTCTCAGACAAGGACTTTTTTAGTACAGGAGGATACTCCAAATTAACAAGCTACCGTAAATACACAAACTTAACATGATCATAAATACTATAACATGCAATTGCACAAAAAAGTAAAACGTAAGCTAAGGAGTGTGCAAAAATGCAGGTGCAAGGGTGCCAGTGTCTTAGACCGGGTAGCAGATTGGGATGGCTGGTAGCAGTTTGATAGCTTGAAGGAAGAAGATTTATTTGGGCTGTACTGTCTGTACTCTGAAGCCATCGGCACTGGTGATGGCCTGGGTGAGCAGGGTGCAGTGTGATTTTTTTGGCCTTCGTCCTCAGTCTAGAGTAATGCTGGTCCTGGAGGGACGGTTGGGGTGCACCAAAAATTTTCTCTGCAGTACAGACTGTCCTCTGAAATCTACATATATTCGATTTAGAGGATGAGATAAACCAAACCATGATGGAGGAGCAAAGAGCAGACTTGATGACTACTAAGTATAACGGGGTCAGCAGTGTCTGTGGGAGGTTGAACTTCCTCAGTTTGTCCAAAAATTGCAGGTTCTGCTGGGCTTATTCAATGATGGTGTTGATGAACCAGTCATCTTTAACTTCCAGTGACATGGTGGTGCCCAGGAAGCTGAATGATTCCACTGATCCCACAGTGCTGTTCATGACGGTGAGAGTGGTTGGACTTCTTCTAAAGTCCACTACCATTGTTACTATTTTGAGTGAGTGAGTTAAAAGTATGATAACCATGTTTTGCTGTCCCTCACACATGTCCAACATTATGAACAAGGATTGGATAAGTGTTTTGTATCTGCCCGATCAAGAGCGGATTGGTACAGAGGTGTTGCGGTTAAGGTAGTGTGCAGGGTTCCCATAAGTACAGTGTTGGTTGTGTATCTGTCATGAATGTGCCGAAGAAGAAGTTTGAATGACCATACAGGTAAAGACAACAGCGGAGCACTAGAGACATTGGAGATAAAAAGAGAAAAGGTGTGTGAGCCAAACAGAGAAACAGCCACAATCAATAACAAAAATATATAACTATGGTTGAATTCAATGGAGAGTCTTTTCCGGTGGGCAGAGGGTGTGAAGCAGATGCTAATGATTAGTGTTTGATAAGTGTAAATGAGTGTCCAGGTGATCTTGGGAAACAGAGTCAGAGACACAGATCAGAAACATTTCATCTATTTTCAACATTGTGCTTTGTTATCTGTTAGTATATGTTTTGCATTTTCAATGAACACTGGATTTTGATCTCTGTACAGTTGGCATATATTACAACTAGATATAAAGGACAGCCACACCAAAGGCTACATGCATGATTTCTGGGGGCCTCTGCCATTGTTTTGCCACCCAAATCCTAATCTCAACCCCTGATCTGTTTGCCTTTAGAGTTCATGCAGGGGTGAATTGTGTCAAGCTTTTTGAGTGTTCTCAGTTTTTTGTTTCTCAGGGGGTGAATTGTGTCAAGCTTTTTGAGTGTTCTCAGTTTTTTGTTTCTCCAGGAACAATAGTTGAGCGTGTAGTGAGCAGGAGTTTCTCGTACCTGTGTTTACCTTTACCTAGAGAATCAAGCCAACAGAGGAAATCAAAGAGCGCTCACTCTCACTGTTCGGAACACGCCATCAACAGAAAAAAGCTCAGAAGGGGTAAGCAAATGTTATAAAACCTGAAGCTTATAAAACCTGAAGATAGGTGACAGCTAGTTTTTCTTTTTCTTTCATACATATTAACATGATAAGAAACCTTTAAGTTCATGTTAAAAGTAATTGTGAGAAATCTGGGCAAATTGATGTTTGAATTTGAATGTTGATCACATAAATCAAAAGTGTCGCTATTATTTTCTGAATTTGTATTATTGTGTATATTTAAGATCAATACTTTCAGTTGACAGTTTGTCAGTTAAAACAGTAAAGTATTTGTAAATGTCCTGCCTGTTTTAATGGTAGGATTAAGCTAGTCAGCAGTTCTGTGCCATTAATATATTTTTAAATGCATGTAAAATGACAGCAATAACCTGTTCATTTAAACTTAATTACCTGTGTATTCAATTATTCCATTAAAATACTGTAAATTCACAGAAAATAAACATTCAATTTCTGAAATGTACATTTACTTTGCAGTCGTTTTTTACACATCTTTAAGATGGTAAAAAATGTAATTTTACTGCAGTTTGATTGTTAAATTAAACCGTAAATATACAGAAAGGAACCATTATTTTTAGAATGGAATTTTACCGTAAAATAACTGTATGTTTAGTACGTAGTTTATTTACAAAATACTTATTTTTATGTTTCAAATCTGGGTTAGGGATAGGGTTCTAATCTCAACATATCTCTTGAGATTAAATAAATAGAAGAATGTTTGTGCAAAAAAAAAGTATGAAGTCCTGCTTGATTATATGAACAGTATGAATTGTCTCCAATCCAACCTTGCAGTATTAAAAAAAAGCTGGAACCCAGCAAATAATCAGTTTTTTTTACCAGCATAGTCCCAATTTTGGTTGCAGGAAACTCTAGTGATCTCAACTTCAGATTCCGAAGGAATTCTAAGGTATTAAAATCACCTGAAGTGTTTCTTTCTTTTCTTTTTCTTTTTTAGCTCTGGGAGTATCACAGGGAGAAATTCACTCAGGACTCAGAAAGACAAATGAACATCTAACTGAGAGCCTTAGTCATATTTTCAGAAAATGTAAAAATGTTTATGAAAGATGTACCTGTAGGCACGCTACACAAACATCTTGGACTCGCCTTGTTTTAAATGTCCAGTTGGTAGTAGTTCAACACCCCAGCATTAAAACAAAAACAGGTGCAGAGGGACATTTGGTTATTGACTGGGATGATAGATGCTATACAACTACAACATACACTACATGACTAAAATGAAAAGGATTCTGTACAATGAGAGGATTTGATTGTATTCATAGATGGATTTTCTCTGGTTTGAAAATCATAAGGGCCCAACTTCTTGAGATTATTTTTTGTCTAACTGAAGGAGAGCATCACGTTTAGGAAAGTGACCCAGGTCTGCAACCCTCTCTTGATGTTGAAGGTGAAGGGCGGCGCCACGTTGTTGTTTAAACATTGTAAGTGCATGTTATTCACTCATATAACTCAAACACTCAAAAAACACAAAATACTAGAATTCAAGAATACTTATTCATTTGATTCAAAATATATAAACAAAACATAAAACAAAACTTCTGATCTTTGAATATAAGCAGGTTGGTAAAAAGACTGTGACTTCTTTTATTCTCCTTTTGGATAGATGCAGTAACTGTTAGCAACATTATGTAACATAAACTACAGTCCACTACAGCATTAACATAAAATGAAAGTATTTTTGATTTCCTACTGTAAGCAACATTAGAAAATACTTAGCCAATAAAACATAAAACCCATATAATTATGTATTTCAGTTTAATTAAAAATGGCTCTGACATAACCCATCCCTTAATTGTGTAGGGTCTAGCATGTCAATTATTAACTTAAATGAAAACTTGGTTTATGATGTTCTGAACCTTACACAGGAAGGTCCTCATCCAGGGACAGCTACTTGAAAACAGAATAATTTTTTTTACTATTCGAATTTGACACTCCTAGACGCTGCCATGGTAAGATGCAGCATGATTCTTGAAGATGTAGATATGAATCTTCATAAAGTGATTGAAAATCCACTTTACGTTTTGACTTTGCTGATTTGATAATGTTCTTTGTCTTCACTCCATTTCTTCAGCAACCAGATCTGTGCCATTTTCAGAACAGATGACTGCTACTCGCAAAACATTTGAGAAAGCAAGCAGCTTATTTCATAATATTATTTGATAATTGATAATACATTCAAGGGTGTGCCATCTCTAATTAACTAATTATCTGACGAGCTCCTCCTGAAATGTATTGTAAAATCTCAGTTATTCACCAATATTTGAAGTCATGTAGATTGTTTTTCTTCTACCTCTTTACTTTGGTTGCTTCAATGACCTTCTCCCATCCCCTATGTGTCACTCCCCCTAATTTCCATTTAAGCCACTTTTCCACCACTCTGTTTTGCAACAGTAAGACTCAACTACATTTTATTACATCCTGTACTTGGTACCCATAATTGTGTGTAAAAATTCTAAAAGTAAAAAGTTGAGTAAAGCTAAAGGTGAAAAACCATTGGTTGCTCATTGGTCAATTGTGGAGCTCACTTATTGGCCAGAAAGACAAATAGGGAAATCATATGCTTTAGTGCACTTTTCATCATATTGTTATCTTTCTGTCGTAAACAAAATTTTAATTAAACCTTTTAATGTTAAACCTCACCACATATACATCATAAAGAATACAACTCCTTCCCCAGTTCCGTGTGTTTTTTTAACTGCCGTGTATCGACAGTGATTGAAAAAATGTCAAAGATTAAGCTATGCTTTAAATGTACATGCACTACTTATAACAACAACAAAAAAAAAACAACATTAGGCACAATTTAGAATGAATTTACTTGTCTGCCCAAAGCATGAATCTACACATTTATATGTTTAGTTGGTGAATATTTTCTTTCCTTTTCAAATACTTCATTTAGTCTCGACGATGGGCAGAACATGATAATGCAACCGTTTTAGTGATGTTATCTTATGGATTTGTTCTAAGACATGCGCTGTCAAAGCCTGAGAGGTGGATTCTTAGGAGAACTCTGAGTGTTAATTGGGGATACTCAGAAAGAAGCATTCAAAGCTAAATCTTTAGCATTCTGCAACTCTATCCAAGTGAGATGTAATGCAGGGCCACATTGCCTAAAGTACATGTCTCTGTGAGGTAATGGCAGGTCAGGAGTTGAAGGAATCCTATTGGACTCAATGTCCTCTTGAGGATCGGAGTGGATAAGACAACACCTGAAGAGGACAAAGCCCAGGTCACTACAGGTCTTTCAAGAACATGAGGTGTCAATCAGTAACGTGCTTATACGAGCCTATTAATAGTTAACGCAGACCCTAGATCTACGGCCCCAAAACAGAGATGGCCCTGCTGCTGGAGAGTCTCCAGAAAACAAAAGGTAAACACATAAATGTGTAGTGAATCTGAATCTGTTGAGGGTGGGGATGTTTGACGACAATGGATGTGGAATTTTCAGACAGGGAGTGGAGATTTTATAGGTATAAATCTGACTTTTATGAACCTTTAGCTGCAACTGTTGCTCATTTAACCAAAAGTTACGATGTTCCTGCAACTCATTCACTCACTGGTAGAATTTCTGGTAGAAATTGAGGAAAAGTCCCAAGTATAAACTGTTAAAAATATCTCCAGATGTTAGCATCGGTTCATTTACCCTAGTATGGATCCAGCATCCACATGCAATTTGTCAGAACACATTTTACCAGGTCTCCTTCAGAATAGATTTTAAAGTTCTGCTGCTCGTATATAAGTCTAAACATAACTTAGTACCAAAAATAACAGACATGATCAGTGAATACACACCAAACAGAGTGCTGAGATCTCTCTGGTCAAATCTACGGGGTAAGTTCCAAACAGAGTAAATACAGTGATACCTCAAGATGTGAATATTCGATGTTACGGAAAAATCAAGGTACGAAAGACGAAGCAAAGAATAGTTTACTTCATGAACCAAAAAAAATGTAAGATACCAAAAATCGCATGAGAAATGCATATTCTCATGAGAAATACTTGAGAAATATTCTCTGTTCTCCGCTACCATCCGTTCTCATCCCCACCACATCGCCTCACTTGAAAGGTAATGGTTATTATTTTTCCTTCAATTCATGCTGTATTCATTGTTTTTTATTTTATTTATTATATTTATATTATATTTTTTCTAGAATTCATGTTTATTTTTCTCTGGTTTTTCGTGTTATTTTCAATTTTTAGCGTTGTTTCTGTGTGGCTTGGAATGGATTAGGCATTTACATGTAAAACTTGCTTCAACATGTGAAAAATGCAGCATACAAAGGCAACCCCGGTATCATTGTACTCTTTTAATATATACATATATTAAAGAGGAAATACAAATACTGCTCTGAGAACACCCAGAACAGAGGAGATATTCATAGTCTGAGGCATTTCCAGACAGTGAAAAAAAAACATTCAGCGTGTTCCTGATAGCTAGGCAAGTAGAATAGTTGCTGTTTTTTTTCTTTCTAGCTTCATGTACATGCACTATATAGTTACTCATATGATTTCAGTGTTTACAGTGCTGGGTAACTTTGCAGAGTCTGCAGCCAAAACCTCAGTGAAAATATTTATATTTTATATACTATATATATTTTACTTGACTCAAAAACATTTCATTTCTGCAAGGTTTGATCCATGTTTGCCCAACTATATACATCATGCTCTGTGCCAGGTAAGCGGCAGATGTAAGAATAACAAATCAGGTAATTTCTAAAATTCGAAGTAGTTTAATGTAGATTGTTATCACCCAAACCAATATCTACCTATTACTTTCATGGGTTGAAGTCAAATCTTTCCCTGTAGTTCGTCGTAATATAAATATTTTTTATAATCAATGACATTCCACTTATATTGCATTTACTGCATGTATTTGGCAAAACCTTTTTCCAATCAAACTAACATAGCAAAGGACACATTGATTGTGGGACTGATGGACATTTTTATGTAATTTTTTTTTCAAGATTTTTACTTTAGCCAGGAAAAAAGTGATTTAAACTGCAAATATACTTTATTGATTGTTTTTTTTCTTCACATTTAGAATTAAAACCATATATGGGGTTCTCAGTATTGTTACTCTGGCAGGGTTGGGGGTCCCATTGCATTTTGGGCCTTTTAATTCACAAAATCACAGAATTTTATACTAAAATCTAAAATTGTATATTTATGTGTGATTTATGTTTGAGTGGGAAGACAAAATAAAGGTAAAGAATCTACAATTTTTACATGCCCTGGCTCCAGTAGACTTGAACTCCTGGTGTGTAATATAAATGTGTAGGGGGTATACAGTGTGGGGTCAGACAAATTTGTTCAGATATATGTTTTTCACAGAAAATGAGCCAAGGTCAGTGAATCTCAGCTTCAAATAATAAATGCTTGAATAATTTGTATTTTAATGAAAACTGAAAACGGGTCGCAGAGACCCGAATACCATACAAGGGTTATCATATTCCATCAGATTTTCTGTTGAACACAGATGTCAAGACACTATTTTCTGGACATGCAGTATGTTAGGATAGGACACATCTATGGAGATTGAATCCACAAGGTTTAATAATTGTTAACTGTCCAAACCATGCCACTAATCACCCTTCATCTATCGAACGCCTGATCTTATGAAGAGGTTAGGATATTAATCATGGCAATTAATATCAGTCATTTTCCACATCAATTAAGATATTATGTAAATGCATCGTATACTTCCCTTAGTAGATGAAGTATGCCCTTTTAATCTTCTTCAAATGTAGATAACATCTCCATACAATAGTAATGACTATTCCCTTGACTAATAGACTCCAAGCACTACTTCCGCATTCCATGTCAGTTGCTTGCCAACTACCGTCTAGTTTCTCTATTCGTTTCAAGGGATGCAATCGCCATAGAATTTACACTTGTATGCTTATCTTGAGGAAAAATATGAATCTAACCTCTGAATTAAACTGCGACAAATTACAACACAATGGGACATTGCAGTATAGCCACGCCAGACCTTCATGACGGAGGCACTTACAACTGATAAAATGAATTTAAAAAATGAATTTGAGATATGACAATTTGAAATATGATGAAGTATGACAATAAAATGGTATTTCTACAAATCTGACTAAATTAACACCTACCCGTAATCCTTTCTGAAAATGCACCCACACTATCAACACAACACTCTTATCTGAAATCTAAGTGTATAGAAACGATTATTTCTAGGCATTAATGTGCGCAGTGTTTCGCATGCTATGGAACTGTAAGTAAACGCAACACTAACCTAGTGCTGTACCTACCAAATCATTTGAAGTGTTTGACAACAACTAACTATGTCATTCCATAAAATCTGCGATGACTGTAATCAGTGAAAGAAAGACAAATCTGCATTATTTTAAATTGTCTGCAAAGGACCTCAATGCTAACTACCTCTGCCTCTCTCTCTCTCTCTCTCTCTCCTCCTCTCTCTCTCTCTCCTCTCCAGGGTCAGGGGAATGTGATTAAGGCCTATCTATCTCCTCTGCTCCCCCGTAATGTCCTTGTGGCTCCAGGCAAAGGAATCCTTGACAGACACCTTCAGTAAGCTCTTTCACCCTTCCACCACCAGCCTGTGCCCCCACCCCCCGCGTGACTCCTGCCTCACTAGCTTTGATAAACACTGCCATCCCGGCTCAAACATGGGTCAGGATAACCTCCTGATGACCTAAAGGCTCCGTCTCCCAGTGTGACACACTCTTACACACACACCCCACTGACCAGGTCATCTCTGCCTGACGAGCCACTTGACGGTCCTTATCAACATTCTCGATTCCCCCATGGAGTTTGCTTCAAATACCGCCATGGCTTTGCTAATTGGTGGAAGAACCATTTTGCATGTAGTTTATTTGTGATTTACTGCAAGTGTGTTCGTGTGAGACCTTTATGTAAAAATGGTTTTGATTGGAAACTTTATGAGAAAACACTTCTTATCACAAGATATTTCATTCGCAGGAGTAATGTTACATTGTTATATAAAAAAGAGAAAATGTAGCTTACCATTTATCTCCAAGATGCATAAAAATACATAAAAGATGAAAACTCATTTAAATGAATGGAATCTTAAAAAAACATTTGCTATCTGTGATTTAATACTTTCTCATATAACAAAATAAGTTTAAAGCAAATCTGAACCACTGCTTAATAGGGTGTTCAATAGGCTTTATTTATCTAAAATTGTTTGAAAATCAAATCAATTAAATAGTTAAAATTAACTTTTTTGTAATGAACTTATTCTGCACAATCTACTTTGATGAAAGAAGATAACTTGCCAAAGAGATTGCAGTGTAAGAATAAAGTTAGATTTGATCTTGACATCACATTTTATATCACAAAAGTTTGATTATATGGTGAGTGACTCTCATTTTCAAATATTGAAGCTGAATGATATCGTAGAGTTTAGTTACTCCAAAAGTGATTAACATACGGGGTAGGTGTTGCATAAGAGAAGATGATCTCAAAAACAAAACCTCACATTCTTGGGAATTTCTACAAATCTGGTAATTACAAAGTCAACTAACTATCTTCTAATTAATAATTAGAGCTTTTTTGATGCAGTTGCAAACATTGCCACTGGCGATGGAGCAAAACACCCACACACAATTATTAGGCAACTTCCTTTCCTTTGGCAAAATGGGTCAGAAGAGAGATCTGACGAGCTCTGAAAAATCTAAAATTGTGAGATGTCTTGAGGGATGCAGCACCCCTGAAATTGCCATGGTTTTGAAGCGGAAAAATCATTTTTTTTCATGGCAAATAGCCAAAAGGGTTGCAAGAAGTGTGTTGAAAAAAGAAGGCGCAAAGTAACTTCCCAAGAACTGAGGAAAATCAAGCGTCAAGATTCCAAGAAGCCATTTGTCTCCATTTCACCCATATTTCAGAGCTCCAACGTTACTGGAGTGTCAAAAAGCACAAGGTGTGCAATACTCAGGGACATGGCCAAGGTAAGGAAGGCTGAAAAACAACCACCACTGAACAAGAGACACAAGATAAAGAAATATCTCAAGACTGATTTTTCTAAGGTTTTATGGACTGATGAAAAGAGAGTGAGTCATGAGGGCCAGATGGATGGGTCCCTGGCAGGACCAGTAAAGGGGAGAAAGCTCCACTCCGACTCAGGCGCCAGCAAGGTGCTGGTATCATCAAAGATGAGCTTGTGGGGCCTTTTCGTGTTGAGGATGGAGTCAAACTCAACTCCCAATCCTACTGGCAGTTCCTCCAAGACACCTTCTTCAAGCAATGGTACAAAAAGAAGTCGGCATCTTTCAAGAAAAACATGATTCTTATGCAGGACAAGTCTCAGTAAAGCCAGTAAAGTAAAGGTCTAAAAGATGAAAAACAAACGACATCCACCCCCTTAGTTCACCTGATCTGAATCCCATAGAGAACCTGTGGTCCTTCATGAAATGTGAGATCTACAAGGAGGGAAACCAGTACACCTCTCTAAACAGTGTCTGGGAGGCTGTGGTCCTGTGAGTCCATGGATGGAAGGCTTTTGAGTGTCCTCGTAAAGAAAGGTGGCTATATTGCTCACTGATTTGTTTGTTTTGTTTTTGAATGTCAGAAATGTGTATTTGTAAATTGTGAGATGTTATATTGGTTTGCCTATCAAAAATAAAAAAGTGAGATGAGTATATATTTGTTTTTTATTAATTTGCCTAATAATTCTGCGCAGCAATAGTTACCTGCACACACAGATATCCTCCTAAGATAACCAAAACTAAAAAAGCCCTACTCCAATTTCCAAAAATATTCAGCTTCAATATTTGTGTGTCTTTTGGGTTGATTGAGAATAGAGCAGTTGCTCAATGATAAAATTAATCCTCAAAAATATAACTTGCCTAAAACTCTGCACACAGTGTATATATATTGAGCAGATTTTAATAGGTTTTATTAAAGGCATGTTGAGGTAGCTTTAATAAAAAGATTTAAATGTACCAAGTACAAGTGTAATACTTTCAAATGATGGATAGCTACAGATTCCAAAAAATATTTATATATTTCTTACATTTTTACAAAAAATATGCAAAATGGAAATCTGTGGATGGATTTCACTGAAGCAAGTAAAACTTTTGCAGACTTTTATATCGTAAACACCAAAGCATCAACTCAAATTTAAATTCCATGATTATTACAATTGCTTAAATTGCAAAAAAGGGGTAACAATTGATAGAGGTTAATCATTGAGCTCTGATAAAACCTAATGGTGTATGGAGAACTTTGAGAAAAGTCCATAAAATAAGGTAAACAATACCAAATCCACAAGTTTGAATAACTTTACCAAAAAAATGCTGACCTTTACTGTATATAACTGAAACCACATTTAACCAAAATAGAACAGATGTGAGTTACATTCTGTTATTCTTAAACATGTTTTAAATACATATAATCTATATTTCACAAAAACAAAAGTAAGGCTTGAATAAACTTTCAAACTATACATTTACAGTAAAAAAAAATCAAGTTTAATCCACGTTTAAATGGAATGTGCAGAAATGTGTTATTTAGTGATGTGGTGTTCATCAACCTTCAGGAGCTTTCTTGTCTTTTTCTTTTGTCTCATTAGGAGCTGATTAGGTCACAAATAATCAGTTTATCAGAGCAGTGGCTACATTGTCTCCAGAGCTGACACACACACACAGCGGTAGCTTCATTCCCTTATCAGCTGCCATGAGCTCAAGCACAGCCTGGTCAGGATTTACAGTCACACTTTCATCAGCTCATCCCATTTACATCTGCTCTCTAACAAACATGATCATTGTTCATTATGCCAGTGCAAAGCACTATACATTTTTCCAAATGATTAAAACGGATATCTATGATAAAGTAATTGTTAACCAGAAAAAAAGCTTAGATCAGATTGTTGTTAACGCTTACACTGCTTTCATTACTTTTTAATTTAAACATTTTACATAGTAAACAATGTGTAAAATACATTTTACATACAGAAAATTATTTCCGGGTTTCAATCAATCAATCAATCAATCAAGTTTTTATATAGCTCTTATTAGCAGTTGCTTTCAAAGCCTAGTGAGGATCAGGTAGTGTAAATAGCAGTTCCTCTGTGAGGCCCCTGGGAGCCTCGCTGACTGAGGTAGGTGCTAATCACCTCCCCAGCATAAAGAATATACAAACTTAACGAACAGTTAAGAACAGTTCACCGTACAGCACCTGAAAAAAAAAACAAAAAAAACAAATAAAGACAAAACAGAAACTAACAAACAAAAAACAATGGTTAGAAATGTGTAACAGACAACAAACAGGTGATCACCATCAGCTGCAGGATGAGAGATAAATGATGAAGATAGGTTAGAGAGGAACATTGAACCACATTGTTTTTTTTAACAGTTTCTATGTTTATAGTGTTCAGACATCATATCCCTTTTGACAAGTACCAGGAACCAATTATTTGAAGGCTAGATTAAACATATACATATGTTTTGAATTTAGTTCTGAACTCTGTGAGCGTAGCTGAGGTCCGGACAACATCCGGGAGTTTGTTCCATAGCTTTGGGGCTCTATATGAGAACGCTCTTCCTCCTCTGGTGGAGTTACTAATCTTCTGAATATTCAGTAGTCCTGCTTCTTGTGATCGAAGAGAGCGAGCTGGAATATATCGTTATAGGAAACTGCTCCGGTAGAACAGAGCCAAGCCATTCAGCGCCTTAAAGGCAAGGAGCAATATCTTGTGGTTAATGCTGATTGAAAACGGTCTTAGTAACATAAGAGATATAGTTCTTACACATCAGTTCACAATCTATAATAACGCCAAAATTTTTAACTGTAGTGGAGAAAAAAACAGTGTGTCACCCTAGCTCCATGTTTAAAACTGAGATTTTCTATAATTGCTTTTTAGAGCCAATAAGTAATGTTTTTGTTTTATCTGGATTTAGCATAAGGAAATTTTCATTCATCCAATCATTGATATCAGTGACAGATTCTAAGATCTTATTTAGCTTTAAAGGGTCGTTAGGTTTTGCTGAGATATAGAGCTGGGTGTTGTCTGCATAGCAATGGAAACTAGCACCATGTCTTCTAATAATTTTGCCAAGGGGCAGCATGTATATTGAGAATAGGATGGGTCCCAGAACAGGTCCTCGAGGAACTCCATACTCTACTGCTATTGTTTCTGATGAGTCTCCATTTACATGAACAAACTGACTCCCTGGCCCTGGATGCCTGCATCGTTCTCTAGTCTCTCGAGGAGAATCCTGTGATCTATCGTATCGAAGGCTGCACTGAGATCTAGAAGCAGAACTAGAAGAGAGATATTCCCTTGATCCCAATCAAGTAATAGATTGTTTGAGATTTTACCCAGCGCCGTCTCTGTGCTGTGATGAGCTCTGAACCCAGATTGAAAATCTTCATAAAAGCTGCTCTTCTGTAAGAAGGAGCTGAGCTATGCTATTACAACTTTCTGTAATATTTTTACAAGAATCTAAGGTTAGAGATTTGCCTATAATTTGTTGAGTTTGCATGATCTATCAATAGTTGCACACTTTTTAAAAGCACTAGTCTGTGATTTCTATTTTAACATGAAACTACTACTCCCTGTCAAGAGGACCCAGCTGAGGTGTAGCAGTAGGAAACTTCTCCTTTTCTTATTGGCTTGGTAGGTAAATATAGGATTTACATACACACTGTAAAAATGTAGACTACAATATTTGAGAATTATTGTTCTCTTTCTGTGAATGACAGTGCAGTTGTATAGTAAAAATTGTGGATGTTCCCTTCACCAAGCCACACTTGAAGAAATTGGAACACTTGCTAAATAGTAAATTACTTTATACTGCCCCACCTGGTGACAGCCCAAAACATACCCAAGCAGCCAAAAATGGCTTCTACTGGAAGACTCGATGGCGGAAATATTAAATAAAGTGGTCAATGACAGAGAAGTTTAGTTACATTTCGCCTTCATTGTGTGAGGTCAGATGCACACAAGCTTCTCTATGAGTTGTTTAAATTAGTTGCTAGAAATAATTGTCTTCACCAGCAACTTACCCCAACCAGAAGTCTTTTAACTCTTCCACTTACACCAAAGATAGTTGACATTGAACGCTGACAGGGAGAGGTCAGACAAGTACATTGACTTGAACCTAAAATCCAACTCAATCTAGTGCTGATTAGATTTACTAGTTTTAATAACTAGTTTTTATTACTTCAACATTTAAAAAAATGCTCCCACACAAGCATGGGTTGGAAAAAAGGTACTTAAACGTGTCTTAAAGTGCTGTAAAAAGTAAACCAATATAACATGTGGCAATTGATGCTAACCAAATTTTTTTTATATCAAATTAGTTTGATGGGATAGTTTGTGTCAAGTGTGTCAATGATCAGTGCTAGCTAAGTTGAATTCTGAATTCAATTTCTATTTAAAAAAAAATCGCTAGGTTTTCACCAAAGAAAGAAATTTGTATATGGTATTGTAATCTTTTATACACACTGAGTTAATACATGTGTTTTATTTGTGCATCTCAGAATAATACAGACGTGAAAGGTCTACTGAAGGACGCATTTTAAAAGTAACAGAGAAAAAGGGAGGAACAACTGTGGACGACAGCTTGATTCTCAGCCTAACACGACGACTGCTTCATTCTCACAGTCTGATTCAACCTTGAACTGAGGACTGAGTTTCCTAAACTTCTCTCAAAGCTCTAATGAATGATATTCACAATCCACACCTGCTTGGGAGAAGTCAACAAAGACTTTCTGAAGTAGTTTCAAGGGTTAGATAAAAAAGACTGAGCAGGGAATACATTTAGACATTTTTTTCAACATATGCAAACAGGTGCATCCAACATACAAAGGCATAAAATTCCTAAATAGTAGGCAAATAACGATTTTGAATTCGTAGTGTGCAAAAAACAGTATGTATTTTAAAACTTACTTTACAGCAGGTTTAATTCATTTTACCAAATTATATTAAATGTTTGGTGGACAGAGAGAAAGAGTATATATTCATTACCTATTGACCAAACAATAAAGTTTCTATTGAATTGTTAATGTAAATCTCTGTTTAGAATGGTTGTAATTGTATTGTAAGAGCCTGACTGAAATAAGGTAGACATTTTATAAATTACTCTTTACAAAATATCTTGAAACATCAGCACCAAACTTACGTCATTCAAAAATCTAAAAAAGTATGAGAAACCAGAAACAGAAGTTGCTTGTAAGATCAGATCTTTTCAACCATTCAGATGATAATCCAGTCAATCAAGTTTTTATAGCACTTCTTTAGCAGTTGCTTTCAAAGCAGCTTCACAAAGTCCTCGTGACGATCAGGTAGAGAAAAGAGGAGTTCCCTCTGGGGGAACCTTCCCAGCATAAAGAATATACAAACTTAAGATCCATAAACAAACATTTCGCTGAACTGCACCTAAAAAAACAGAAACTTAGAAACGAAAAACGTCTGGGTTACATCTGTAACCTCGGTTCCCTGATGGGGGGAACAAGATGTTGTGTCGAATGACGACACTGGGGGTTCGCCCTTCAGAACCAATCGACTCTATGCTATATTCTAAACGCCAATGAAATAGCGCGAATGGATTTCAGAATGAAATTGCATCCTAGCCTCCGCCCCGTAGCGGGGTATAAAGGGAGGAAGCTTGCTTCATTCACTACCTTTATTCTGAGGAGCCCAGAGGAAAGGGACACAACGTCTCGTTCCCTCCATCAGGGAACCGAGGTTACAGATGTAACCAAGAAGTTCCCTTTCTGTCGTTCACTTCGACGTTGTGTCGAATGACGACACTGGGGGTCCCTGTTAAGTCCCGCCACAACTTTTGGCTGCCGTCGTCTGGTGCTGGCAAAGCAAATTCTGACAGGAGAGACATGCAAGGCAACGCTAAGCAATCACCAAACCCTCCAGTGGTATACACAAGGGTTCCCGACCGTAGAGAGGAAGCAATCTCTTCTGTCCGTAGTCCCTGCGGCGTTTAGTTACTCAAAAACTTGGAGATAACACAGGGTACCAGAGAACACTGGGATCGCTTAACTAAACAAAGCGTAACGGAGTAACCTCTCCTATAAGGGGAGAGTAATAATAAAGTCTCACCGCAGGGAGACATTGAAAAAATGTTCACACACCTCTGGTAGGAACATAGGGCTAAGGCCCAAGGGAACACTGCTACTTGGGGCAGTGGAGCTAACTTGGAAGAGCACAGCGATGAAGAATCACCTAGTGACATAACAGTCTTCTCGCCTGTTGAAAGCTGCTCTGTCCAGCTTGTCAACGAAGGTGCCAATGATGGAAGAATCCTTCCCGAAGGGGAAGTAAGGGATCTTGACTCACCTCAGTGGAGGGGAGCAGATGGCGCAAGCAGATGCAACCAGCTACTCAGTCATGCTTTGAATGGCCTGAGATGATGCTGGCTCGACACAGAGATTGTAAAACTGTGCGAAGGTATTAGGCGTCGCCCAACAAATGTCTGTTAGTGTAGCGCCTCTAGCCAATGCCCAAGAGGAGGAAACCCCTCGGGTGGAGTGAGCTCTCACACCCAGGGGGCATGGTAAATGCTGGGAACGATACGCCATGAGGATGGCGTCTACGATCCAGTGCGCTAGCCTCTGTTTGGATACAGCATTCGCTCTCTGCTGTCCTCCCTAACAGACAAAGAGCTGATCAGAGTTTCTGAGGCTCTGACTACGGTCCAAGTAAGAATGAAGGGCTCGTACTGGACACAATAAACCAAGGGTTTGGGCTTCCTCCCTGTGGGGGAGTGCTTGCAGGTTCACTACCTGATCGCGAAAGGGAGTGATAGGAACTTTAGGCACGTAACCGGGTCCGGGTCTTAAGGTAACGTGAGAATTCCCAGGTCCAAACTCTAAGCACCCGGAGGACACAGAGAAGGCTTGTAGGTCTACTACCCTCTTGAAGGAAGCGAGTGCTATCTGAAGTGCGGTCTTCATCAAAAGATGAGAACGATCTGACTGACAGAGGCTCGAAGGGGGCTAATTTAAGTCCCGCTAGGACCACAAGGAGGTCCCAAGAGGGGATAGAGCGCGGTCTGGGTGGATTCAACCTCAGAGCGCCCTTTAAGAACCTGACAATTAGGTCGTGTCGTCCAAGGGATCTACAATCAACACATACACTTTCAGTGTTGATGGAGATAGATTCTGCTCCAATTTCTCTTGGAGGAAGGTCAACACTGTACTAATCGTGCAACTCTGTGGACTTTCCCCATGGGAAATACACCAGGACGTGAAGATACGCCATTTCAGAGTGTAGAGCCGTCTCGTGGAGGGAGCTCTAGCATTGGCAATCGTATCAACCACAGCCGAGGGAAGGTTGGCTAGGGTTTCATCATCCCGTCCACCTCTGCATCCGACAGCAGCAAATCGCCCTCCGATGCTGCGGCCGACATTTCCTCTTCCGTACTTCCCCGCCGGGTAACGGAAGAACCGCCAGCGCAGGGCAGTTTCCCAGGACCTCATCGGAGACTGCGGGCTCAGAGATGCTACGAGAGAGATAGGCAGACTGCCGGAAAGTGCAAGGCAGCGAACCGTCCCCATATCTCAAATTACCCGCATCGCTCGCTTCACAACTCGCCGAAGGGGAAGCTGTGTAAGCGTCCGATGCGGTTGCTGTCGGCCTCAGAACGAGAGCCGACAGCCGTAACCGCAACATCCTGATCGGCATGCTCTCGCAGTGAGAGCAAGAACCGCTTACGAATGCCGCCTCGGCGTGGTCAAGACCCAAACACGCCGGACAGCAATCGTGCCCATCTGCGGGTGAAATGTGCCCACCGCACCCAGCTCTGCAAACGCGAAAAGACATCCTTAAAAGGACGCTTTTGGTTTGAAGAAATTGCTCTTTTTTATTAACTCTTTAGTTGAATGGAGGCTGCTGAAGCGCCCAGGGGATGAGTCACCGCAGTGAGAATCCAGCCTTATACGGCGTCTCGCCAACAGTAGAAGATTTTTCTTCTCCAGCACCAGCATACGCAGAAGGGCTCTGAAGAATGAAGGTAGTGAATGGAGCAAGCTTCCTCCCTTTATACCCCGCTTCAGGGCAGAGGCAAGCATGCAATTTCATTCTGAAATCCATTCGCGCAATTTCATTGGCGTTTAGAATATAGCATAGAGTCGATTGGTTCTGAAGGGCGAACCCCCAGTGTCGTCATTCGACACAACGTCAAAGTGAACGACAGAAAGGGAACAATGGTTAGAAAAATGTAACAGACAACAAACAGGTGATCAGCATCAGGATGAGTGAAAATTATAAGGATAGGTTAGAGAGGAACATTGACACATTGTTTTTTTCAACAGTTTGTGTAATTATAGTGCTAAGACACCATATCCGTATAGACAAATCCCAGGAGCCAATAATTCGAATGCTATATTAAACAGATATGTCTTTAATTTAGTTGAGCTGAGCTCCAGGCAACATCCGGGAGTTTGTTCCAGAGCTTCAGGGCTCAATGTGAGAATGCTCTTCCTCCTCTAGTGGATTTACTAGTTTGCAGAATAATCAATAGTCCTGCTTCTTGTGATCTGAGAGAGCAAGCTGGAATATATTGTGATAGGAGATTTCTCAGGTAGAACGGAGCCAAGCCATTCAGAGCCTTAAAGGCAAGGAGCAGCATCTTAGTCAATGCGATCTTGTACAGGAAGCCAATGAAGAGAGCACAGAACCGGTGTAATGTGTCCATATTCCTTTGTTCTTGTGAGAACTGTAGCTGCTGGCTTCTGGACTAACTGTAATTTATGTAGCTCCGTGGCTGAGCTGCCGGCTAACAGACCATTACACTAATCCATTCTGGAGGTTATGACAGCACAAATAAATTTTTCTGCATCTACTTTAGCAAGGCAAGTTTATTTGTATAACACATTTTGGACACAGAGTATTTCAATGTCCTTTACATTGGAAACAAAGAATAAAAAGAAAGAACATTTAATAAAATCAAGCATAAAAAAGTCATATAAAATTAAAGTGATTAAAAACTAATTAAGATGGCGAAGTGCAAATGTAAAATAGTTTGGACGTTAGTGCTCAGTCGACAAAAGCGCATCTAAACAGGTGAGTCTTTAGTCTGGATTTTAACGCGACTAAAGTGTTGGCACCCTCGATCTCCTCTGGAAGCTGGTTCCATCTGTGGGCTACATGGTATCTAAAAAAGTATTTACCCTGTGATTCTAATTTATTTGAACTGAGGAATCTCAGCTCCCTGTTTGGTGTGTATTCACTGATCATGTCTGTTAGGTATTTAGGTGCTAAGTTATGTTTGGACTTATATAGAGCAGCAACACTTTAAAATCTATTCTGAAGGAGAGCGGCAGCCAGTATAGAGACTTAAGAACTGTAGAAATGTGTTCTAACAGATCGTTTGGAATTTTAACCAGCTCAATCTCTCTGTTGTGATGCACTCTTAATCCAGATTGAAGATAAAATGTGCTCTTCTGTAAGAAGGAGCTGAGCTGTGTTATTACAACTTTGGAATACAAGTTATTGTTATTACAAGAATGGAAGGTTAGAGATTGGCCTATAGTTGGATAACTCCAACTATAGTAGGATCCAGGTGCGTTTTCTGTATTAGTGGTTTAATTACTGCATTTTTTACCTGTTTAGGAACGTAACCTAGCGGTAGAGATGAGTTTATAATATTTAGAAATGAGCTATTTGTAGCTATTCTTTCAGTAATTTTGTTGGTACAGGATCTGTCATGGTCTATTTTGTTGTATTTTTTTGAATGTTTTATGTTTAATTGGTTGCTTGTGAGCTGTGGCTTTCCTGGGTGTGGCCGATTACAACTGACTGCTGGAAGTGGAATCACCTGCAAGTCATCGAGTCTGTGGAGCATTTAAGCCTGTGAACCTCTTACAGCCGCTGCTAGTCTGTCAACGTGAAACGGTAGATCACTACTTTGTCCGCAAGGAGTTTGCTACCTTCTTCACCTTGAAATTACTAGTCCTGATTAAATCTTTCACAGTTTGTTTTTTATGTTCCCAGACTCTGCTCACCCTGATTGTCTGCCTCCCATCTACAGTTTACTCTTCCTTCTAGCTTTGCATTACCTCCTCAGTTGAGAGAGTGTATTTTCGTTTGCCAAATAAATATTTTTGTTTACTTCCTGTTCCTTGGCTGGCTCCTGCATTTTGGTTCAGTTCTTGGATTCTGACAGGATCAGGAGAGCACGTTGTTGATTTAGATGCTGTGATTATTTTAAGCTGTTCTTTCAGGTCAATAGAAAGCAGTTCTTTCAGGTCAGTTTTTGCATATATTAGATGTAATTTTATTTCAGAAATAATTCATAAAATCATTGCCGCTAAATGTTGTAGCTGCATTTGAATCTGTTGATGTTTGACTATTTAGTAGATTAGCTATTGTTTCAATTAGGTGTGGGTTATTTTGATTTGTTTCTATTAATTTGTTCATTCTTGCAGTTTTTAGTGCTAGTCTATATTTAGACATGCTCTCTTTCCAGCCAATTTTGAATACTTCCAATCAAGTTTTTTTCATTTACACTTATAGCTTCTGGTTTATCTTTTTAGCCACTTTGTATTATCATCAGACCACAGAGTGGCCTGTCTATCTGATTTGATTTAACTTAAGTGGGGCTGCAGTGTCTAGGGTGCTAGCAAGAATATTATTCATACTGTAGGTGATTGTTTCAAGTTCATTTTCAACTACAGGTAAACTAGAAAGGTGAGTAATATCTGGTAAATTTCTTATGAATGATTCTTTAGTATTTTGGTTTATATTTCTACCTAGCCTGTAACTCTGATTGCTATTGTTTACAGTATGCATAGCACAAGATATAAAATAATGGTCTGACATGTCCTCACTTTGAGGCGATATAACAATGTCACTGAGGTCAATGCCATGAGATAAAACAAAATCTAAACTGTGATTTAGGAGGTGAATTGCTCCAGCCACATTTTGCTTAATTTCACAGGAATTTAGGTCGTCTGTAAAGGCAATACCCAACGAGTCTTTTTTGTTGTCTATATGGAGGTTAAAGTCTCCAAAAACAGTATTTTATCTGCTTCGACCAAAAGATGTGCGACAAAATCAGCAAATTCTTGAAGAATGCTAGAATTTCGTTTTGGTGGCCTGTAGACAACAGCTAATGTTACAGAGAATGCACATCTTTGTTTTGATACTGCCGGTGTAATATGGAGCACAAGTACTTCGAAGGATTTAAATTTATGTTATGGTTTTTTTTGGTTGTGTTTAGGATATTTCTATACATCGTGGCAACCTCCCCACCACAACCAGTTGAGCTTTATTTAAAAAATTGGCATTTCTGTGTGGAGTTCTCCTCGTGATCGCGTGGGTTTTCTCCGGGTGCTCCGGTTTCCCCCACAAGAACAAAGACATGCGGTATAAGTGAATTGAGTAAGAACGATTGTCCATAGTGTTAAAGTGTGAATGAGTGTGTGTGAATGTTTCCCAGCGATGGGTTGCGGCTGGAAGGGCATCCGCCGCGTAAAACATATGCCAGAGAGTTGGCGGTTCATTCCGCTGTGGCGACCCCGAAAGGGAAGAAAGCCGACATGAAGATGAATGAATGAATGTTTTCGTGGTATGGACACTGTTTCGATAGCAAATGTTAGGTTTTGACAGTTATTAGGTCGGTTTCTGGGAGGGGGTTCTAAGGTGGTATATTTAGAACTATTTAGTCAGAAAAGGGCCCTAGAGATGTTATCTGACAGAAGTTTAGAGCCTAGTTTGCTTTGGTGGCGGCCATCAGGACGGAAGAGATTAAGGTGCTCACAGAAGAGATTGCAGTTGTCAACAAACAGTAACTGCTCTTCTCGGGAGAACGTGTTGACCCACTTTCTAAGCGCAAAGAATCTTTCATTTTTCAGTTCCCCTTCGATACATTGACGGAGGGCCAGAGACGATAATTTGGGTCGCGGGTGACAGTTGGTGAGCGGTGTGGATCAGTTTACTGTAATCTGCTTTTGGCACCTCTGACTGACAACGAGACGTATCATTAGAGCCGTGCAGGACCACAGCTTTGATGTTGCAATCAGGCTTCAGGATTGCAGGTAAACATGCAGCTAAATCGAGAACCCTAGCACCGGGGAAGCAGTGCGTACGTGCTTTGTTCGTACCGACAGTCGCTTGGACGTGTCAAACGATGAAACTGCCAATCACTAGAGTACTCATCTCAGGATTTTTTTTATTATTACTTTTTATGTCTGTTAGACAAGATAAAACCAAAGAGTTGCTTTGGTTAGACTAGTTGTGTGATTGTAATCATAAGATAGCTAAATCCGAGAAGTTAGTTGTCTGTGATTATTGTAAGTTTAACGATAGATGAAATAGCTTATAAAAGCTAGGAGCAACAGAGATCCAACTGAATTATCCAACAGCTAGTGTGTTAATTACTAACAGAATCGATTTGTTTATGAACCTGCTTAAAGAGCAGAGAGTGCAAAAAGCACAAGAGCTGTGTGTGTTTGTTAGCTTTAGCTTGTCAGAGGAAGAAACCATTTGGGTTGAGATACTCTTTGAGATACGTAAGGATTTACGGTATGTTAGCAGAGTTAACTGGTTGACTTACTTACGTTTTGGGGGTTTAACGTCACCAGCGGGCAGGTACCGCTATGATGGTATCTGCCATAATCTAAATCTAATCTAAATGGTATCCCAATTTTTAAGGAACTGTTTTCAATCCTACCTTTTTAAGTATTTTAAGGAACAGGGGGAAGGGGTCAGTGAAGAGAAGGGGTGAAGGAGTAGGGCTGAGTTATAGCAGGGAACTTGTGTTCAAGCCTTCAACCATGCACACTTAATGGAGTGGTTTCCTAAGTAACTGACAATGACTGCATCAAGGAGTCATCTAAATTTTAATTGATCACATCCTCCTTAAATTTTTGTATTTTATGGGCAACAGTTTCTTACTTCCAATGTTAGCTTTCAACTGTTTCTGTTAGAATTGTTACAAAAAAGTGCAAGCAATATAAAATAATTATTTCTCTTGGCTGGGAGGTCATTGAAAGGGGACAGTTGGACATGGGGAAGTATAGTAGTACACAACTCAAAAGCCTTAATATATAACTGTATGGTTGAGATGCTCAGTATTAATGTAATGATAATTAATCTGAACTGTACAGATAATAACATTCAAATATGTAATTTACATCATAGTTTGACCTAGTAATTGCACTTTTGAAGAGAAACTGACTGCTATAGTGTTTAAAACGGCATAAAAAGACTTGGTTGGTAGATATCTGAATTTGGAGATGGCCCAAATGTGCAAACTTCATCTCTCCATTCTCTCAAAAGAAACATTGACTTGTTAACCTTTGAGAAGATACTCTGCACAAGGTCTTGCTGCACAAAAAAGGTCTGAGCAGGAAAACAAAAGCCCTTCAGAGAAGTGAGAGAGAGCGAGAGCAGCCCTGCATCTGTCAGGTGGTTCAACCTTGATGAGAGGAAACCGGAATGCTCTGAGATTATCTCACATGAAATACTGGCAAACACTTGCACAACTTTCCTCCTTTCCAGAGTTCCTGCAGCTTTTACAGAAGTGTATTTGAGAATCTATTTCTATATTTGAGTCAAACCAAGTTAACATAAAATGAAAAGGCTTTGCTTTGTGATTCATTAATGCTTCCTTTGGGCTTCAGCAAGTTTGAAAAAAAAGAAACCTTAAACAAAAATGGAGTATATGCGAGGGCGCAACAGTGGAAGGCGTTGCTGTCCAAAAAGAACATTGCAGGGGGTTTTAAGTTTGCTAAAGAGCTCTTGGATGTTTCACAGCTTTACTGGCAAAATATTCTGTGGACAGAAGAAACCAAAATAGAGTTGTCTATTCTACACAACACTATGAGTGGAGAGAAAAAGGCACAGCACACCAACATCAAAACCTCATTCCCACTGTAAAACATGGTGGAAGGAGCATCATGGTTTGGGCCTCCAGGCCTGGACGAATTGTTGTCATTGATGAAAAAATTAATTACAGAGTTTATCAAGAATTTTAGCTGGAACACATAAGACCATCTGTGCACCAACTGAAACTTCAAAGAGGATATATGAGGCAACAGGAGAATGACTCCTGAATTGACTCCAGTCAGAATCCTGACCTCAACCCAATTGTAAAGCTGTGGCATGATCTAAAGAGAGCGACTCACACCAGACATCCCAAAAATATTGTTATGCTGAAACACTTTTGTGAAGAGGAGTGGTACAAAATTACTTAACCATTAATTAACCAGTTATTAAGTGTAAAGGTTCACATATTTTTTCACAATGCACTGTGAAAGTTGTTATCTTCAATACCAAAATGATAACATATAATGTTTCTGCATTATTATTTTAATCAGACATTCTATAGTTGTGAGTTGATGAAGATCAGAGCACAATTTATGACCAATTCATGCAAAACTCCTTGTGAGCCTGAAGGGTTCAAATACTTGTTCTTGCAACTGTAAAATGAGAAACTTTGTTATTTTACAGTTTTTTCTAATAGTTCTATTTTTTTTTTTTACCAAAAATGCCCTATTGTGAATTTTTTTATTTTAAGATGTTTTACCTTGAGATAGACCTGTAAGTGGAGCCTAGAAAGGAAGTGAAGTTGTAGAGAGAGGTGAGGTATGCTAACATCCACAGGCTTCGGGTTTGAAATCACAGTCACCCGAGATACAAACGCATTTAATGCACAGATGCATTGTGTTTATGCATTTCTTGTGCCTAATGACCACTACACTTCTGAGCATAATGAACCGAAGTTATT
This sequence comes from Danionella dracula, assembly GCA_900490495.1. Classification (NCBI taxonomy): domain Eukaryota; kingdom Metazoa; phylum Chordata; class Actinopteri; order Cypriniformes; family Danionidae; genus Danionella; species Danionella dracula. The sequence continues at coordinate 3,051,221 of UELW01000278.1, forward strand.
CAACTCAAATATAAATAGAACATGTCAGACTCAGATCACAAAAGCATGCGGACTAACTCACTATTTAAGCACGGACACCATTTAGACAAATCTAAAAGTACTTCTTTACAGGTGAATTCTCTTCAGGAAATAATGACAAATAAAGGATGCAAATCTGTAAGTGATGAAAACTAACAATTCCATCAAATGAACACTTACATGTAGGAGACAAAATATGACACAAATAAGGCTAGAGGTTAGAGTTAGATTTATGATTGTTTTTTCAGTCTGATTGTTTTGAAGAGCTTTAGTAGGAATAGTTGAAAAAAAGACACCATTGGTTTATTAGAGCAAAGATGACATGTTTCCTTTTAGAGATTGAACCTCTGTTTTCTCTTATTTTTCTCAATATTTTTGTTTGGACTTGGACACTTGGACTTTTTAAAGATCCAGAAGCATGTTAGATCATATTTGTAGTTCATATAATTCTAAACTAAACTCTAATAATGCCTGAAAATATCCTGACATAATTAGCATAATTGTGTTAGATATCTCTTTAAGAAAGCATGAAAGCTTTATTTGTCTTCTCTGTCAGCGAATGAATGGCTGGAGAGGAAAATCAATATTCCAGAGTCCATCCATTTTTCTGTTCTTTTTGTGGACCTATGTGAAACTAGCAGAGTGACCCCTGACTGGAGTTAATAGCTAACCATGTTATCAGGTTTACAGCTCAGGTACGAACCCTCCGATCAATAGATGATGCACAAATAGTCCAACACTCAGCTTGCGCCTCCTTTAGCATGCCTCTCAATTCAGCTTTTTGATATGATAAAGTAATTTTAATCTGGTTTGATACGTAATGAATGACTTTCATTTACAATAAATGTTTTGAGCTCTATTGAAAGAAAACCTTAACATTGAATGTTTGCAATTTAACATATTGATAACAAAAACTGCATTAATTCATTGACCTTAATCTTTTATGTTTATGTATGTATTTATTTGATTGTTTATTGTTTTATTTATGCAAATATGTGCAAAAATTTATTCCTTCTACATCTGTACTTACTTTAAACCCCGATTGGGCTGAGTTCTAACCAGCATGCTTTTGTTTTACATTTATTTCACTAAAAGGTAAACACAATTATATTACTATTATTCATTCATCTTCATGTCGGCTTTCTTCCCTTTTGGGGTCGCCACAGCGGAATCGCCAACTCTTCTGGCATATGTTTTATGCAGCGTGTATGTTTTACATTCACACACACATTCACACTTTAACACTATGGACAATTGTTCTTACTCAATTCACTTATTCCGCATGTCTTTGGACTCGTGGAGGAAACTGGAGCACCTGGAGAAAACCCACGTGATCACGAGGAGAACATGAGAACTCCACACAGAGATACCAACTGACCCAGCCGAGGCTCGAACCAGCAACCTTCTTGCTGTGAGACGACCGTGCTACCCACTGCGCCACCGTGACGCTTGTTACTATTATATTACTACCAATATTATAATGTTACTTATAGTATAATGTACGTTTTATAGCCTTTTTACATCACAAATTGCTAGCACGTCATAACCCAACGGGGTCAATTTAAATTGATGCATTTTATGCAGAAATGCCCAAACACATTCCAAAATGTACTCTTCATAACAGGTGCCTTTTAAATCTCGGACAGAATTATTCTCCAGATCCTTAAAGAGTTCTATGCAATTGTTGAGATTGTTTATATGTGTGTGTGTGTTTTAATATACATCTTTTACATTAAACATTTTCCACAATGTTGCTACATTGTTTAGTTAGCTTGTAGCAGAGCTTATTTTCTATAGTATATTGACAAACTTTTATACTAATTTTGTTTAAAAGAGATGCAAGGGAAAATCTTATTTCTGCGAAAGACGCTCTATAAAGAGTAGATAAATACAGAATCCATAATAAAGAGGTGTGCACTATTAATCTTTGCATATTAAATCCATTAGAATAACACATTTCGAGATCTTGTGATTGTATGTTTTAATACAAGGGAGAATAACTGGCCAGTTTCATTCAGCACACCTCCCAAATATTTGAACCTTCAGCATCGGGTTTCTGACAACAAAAGTGATCATGAACCACATTCAGTTGTTGTGAGAAGGGCTAGAGTAGAGCATGAAAGAGGAGTCCATCAAAACTTCTTCATCCTGTGAAAGACACTTCTGGAATGCAACCGTAAAATTCCATTAGATGATCATGAGAGAACGCTAGCTCCTCAGGACAGACAGAGGTGTTTGGTGATTGTTCGAGTTCTACTTTACAGCCCAAACTAATTCAGGTATGTTTCCTTGGACAGTTGTAACCGAAATGATATTAAACCTTTGACACAGTGTAAATACCCATGAACGCCGTCTCACTGAGGTTATAGCAGGTTAATTGTGACAGCTTTTGTGATTATTACAGTATGAGCAATGAGGAGAAGATGGCAAAACTGGAGGAGAGTTGAGAGGAATGCAACTTTAAACAAGTGTGGTCTCCAATCTGCAAATCAAGAGCACTTCGTGGTTTACTGCCCAGCCAAAGGTTGAGCTCAAGGAGCCTTTATAGAATTATTAAGTAAGCAATTATGATAACCCTGCATTTTAAAGATAATAACAAGATAAGATTCTGCTGGAGGCGCATTATCACTTACCCTAGCGTCACCATTGATGTGTTTTTCCTCATGTTTGCTTCTGTTTTTTTACTTTTTGCACTATGTTGTGTCTTAGTTTGAGGCAAGCAGCAGGAGCTCGAGGGTTAGCATGACCTGGCTAGGCTAACGCTATTTTATATCAATGCTCGTAAACCTTGAATGGTTTTATATTTATAGAGTCTTTAAAGTGTCTTTGGAATGATAACATTTGCACTGTAAATATACAACAGATTAATTCAGGTCTCTTGAGATGCCAAAAGAGAAATACTTCTCAGTGAGCAATGAGTTTTTCAGTGAGCGGTTTGACTTGAAACAAGAAATGTTCTGCAGCAAAAGCTGTGCTTATAACAAATTTGAATTGATATGAAAATGAAGATCAAACGTGTTTTGGATATTTTTTTAGGCTTGCATCTTATTCTTTAGTATATGCTCTAATGCAAGTGGTTGACTTGGACATATAGAATGTATTTGATATTAATCAAGTTAGCCAGTAAATAAGGATGCTACTTGTATGGTGGCCATTATAATTATAATTAACTGAATTTACTTAAAAACACACAAACCCAAGAGTGAGAATAAAAATCCATGTTACCCTATCCAAGTTAACATTTTACCTCTATTCCACTGCAATTCAAAAGTATTAAAAGTTGTTTATTTTTAATTACAAACCATCTTTAGACCTTTTTCCAGATACTCTACTCCTGTAACTCAGATTACACTAAATCCTAATAATTGTATAAACGTAACATGTGGACACACAGGGACATATGAGTATGAGTGCCAGATGTTTTTCTGCGTATGATGAGAATTGTAAGAGAAAGAAACGTTCTCACTCCCATGATGGGGGCTGCCAATTCCAATTGCCCCAGTCTCTGTTTTGGATCGTGTGCCTCACTTTAAATATAGGATTTTATGAATGAAGTCGAGGAAATGTCTCATATCAAAATATTGTGTGACATTCCACTTTTATTGTAAAATCAACCCTTTAAATAATGGCAAATACTTATACATTAATACCAATCCGTGTCCTATTTTATCTGCTCCATTACCATCATCTCAAGTACTCGAGTTCATTTTTTATTATCCAACATTTTACTGTTAGTTAGATTTTCAGATGAGACTTGTACTCCATTACTCTTTACTCTCACGTACTTTTTCTTACAATATAAAATATTTTCTAAATAGCTTTAAATGAACATTTCACACAATAAAACATTAAAACTTAATTTTGCCTTCTCACTCTTTTACCACAACGTTTCAAAAGCAATTAATAAAGTTAAGCTTGAATGATTATATGTTGGTTACTGCCATTCACAACACTTGATGCACCATCAACTATTAACACATTTATTGTACAACTATAAATCAGACTTTTGTCTTCATCAATAGAACTTTTTTCAAAACTGTGTCAAATTTGGAGTGTGTACTGTTTAACTGTTTAACCAACCCGGCTTGCCCTAAAATGGAAACTTCTTTTAAATCAGTCAATCAATGTTCAGAGGACATAAAAAAATACTCACTCTTCCTCAGTGAAGTGAAGAAGAACGATGAGAACAAGAGAAGTGGAGGAAAGAAGCTGCAAAAAGTCAAACCAGTTCAGCTTGCCCTAGAAGATGCTGAGGCTACGGAGGTCATTTGAAATAAATTCATATTTGGGAACTTCGTTAAACCCCAGTGAGTCAAAGTTAGGATTAGGGAACATACTGGAGTCTATGGCTAGTTGGCTACTCTGTGTACGCGAGGCAGGAGTGTTGAGAGAACAGGACCAGGATCACTCACCATTAAACCATGCGTTAAATATGAAATTCACTTTTGGTGTTTGTAAGGAGTCCTATATTTATTTTTATGAACCTCATTGGGTAGTGGAAACTAACATGAACTTTTGTAAATAATGGCTGAGGTGTTTTTTCCAAAACACTCTCCCCGATGCTGACAAAGAGCTCAATTTGGCCTCCTGTAATACATCACTGCTACTTCGCTGAGATAGACAGAAAAATATACTACAAGATGAAAAATCTCTACAAATTGGAGAATGCCAGGAATATAATGTTATATATAATAGTGTATATACGATTAAAACGTTTCAATTCATTTTGATCTATTATCAGCAATATCGATTAAACATGGAGTCAATCAGGTAGAAATAAAAGAATTATTGATTTTGAAAACAGTAAATTGTTACCAAATAAGTTTCCACTCTACTTGTGGCTCCCAGTAGATGGACCAGCACTGAATCGGAACATTTTCATAGGGTTGAATGTAAAGCATCTCACACTGTTATTCACATTTCAGGGAACTGCTGCTCTCTTCAGGAGATTGTCTGATAGATTTAAGCAAATCTTCCATTTCTTCTTTCTAAAAATACACTATAGAAGAGTTTATCTGAAATCAGTCCTAAACCCATAAAATAACCCATAAAAAACCCAGAGAATAGCTTGATAGGGTTCTGAGAGCCATCCATTAAGAACTTATGGACACAGATCTTTCTTGGTCAAACACAGCCTCCTGCACACTCCCATCTTTAGTCATCAGCATCTGAAATAAATATCCTGAGCTGCCATGAGCGAGCTGACGTGTGAGGACCTTCAGACAGAAAGATCAATGTCTCTCTCTCTCTCCCTCCCTCCCTCCCTCTCTCTGTCTGTCTCTCTCTCTCTCTCTCTGACACAGGTGTGACACTGAACACTCAATTCTCACGCTTTCAGGTTAGTTTAAAAAGCCAACAAATGAATAGAACATTGCCAGGTGACAAAGTTATAAAGAGATTAATAAGTAAACATGACTGTATTCACTGAACAACTGACATTTTGTTTTATATATTTTGAGAACGATTCCTGAAAACTATAGATAATAAAACGTAAGTATCAGACAGTTAAATATCAGCCAAACAGTTTTCAGCACTGATTATACCAGGAATCAACTAAAATAAAATCTAATCTGACTGTTTGTGGAGAGGGGGCACTGCCACCTGCTGGAGCCCTTGTCTCCCAACAATCAAAGGCTCTTCTAGGAATGCTGCTAGGGCTCTGGACCCAAGGGTAAAACATATTTGGACTTTTGAAAGTTGTTTCAGTTAATGAATCCTGACTTTTGGAGTTCTCATAGAATAACAGAACAGAGCTGGTTTACACAAACACACACTGAAGAGGAGCATCTGCAGTTTGTGAGCATCTACTGTAGGACATGAGCATATTATGCTAGCGCTACCTTTCATGTTTGTCTAGAAGAGAAATGAATGCACAAACTCCTCTGTGATGTATTGTGCTCCATCTTTATTCAGCGGTGCATTCTAAAAGCAAGTTTCAGTTCAGAACAGAGGATTTCCTCCGATGAGAAAAGTAGTACATCATCTATCAAACCATTCATACATTACAGATCATAAACACATCTCTCAAATGCTGTTCTCAATCCAGGGCAGTTTAGTGTGTGTACTGAGAAAAGGTACAAAACGAGACAGAATAACCGTGAGGATACAAGACTACCATACAGGTATATTAGTGCACCTAGTGTTGTTACTGTTACATAATGACCCAAAATCAAAGATCAAAGTGTGAAAACAACAGACATATTAAAATTTTAAGTATGAAACTACTGTACGATAAAACCTCCACTTGGCTGAAATAAACATTCGACTTCATTTCAGAAGAAATAAACCCCATTTATTACAAAAGAGACACCACGTTGTTTTGGATGAATAGCCCTCGGATACAAACTCTTTTTGGTCAGGCTTTCATTTGGCTACTTTTGACAGCTCTTCATTATTCCACCTTCTTTAAATTAAGATGAAAACATAAAAAATGCATATCTTAGAAAGGAAGGAAAGATGGCACAGTATCCCTTAAATGAGTTCATCTTCAAGCAATAACACAAGAGCCCGAATAAACTGTAGTCTGTTTTCTTTGTGACAACGTAGTGCATATCAGGACTCTGCTGGAGGACACCTGGTTGAAAATGTATATACTTTGAAAGCCAACACAAACAGGGCAATGAACAGTCAGGCTCTGAAGATCAGGAGATGGCTGCATCATCCTCATCATGGGTCAGACATTAATAACACTGAGATTATACTCAACTACAGCAGCAGAACAACAACAACAACAGAAAAACATGCCAACGCTTATACTTAGAGCTCTGCTAAAGAGAAGTTCCAATCATCCATTTACTGTTGGAATGCAGTCGGCACAAAGATCTCAAGGAAAGTGAAATATCTCCAAACATATCATATTCTAAATTATATACTTGTGTTGTTTCAAACACATAAGAGTTGTACAACATAATACATTGAAGTAGAAACAACAAGATAAAATGGACATCATTTAAGCGTTAAATAATGGTTAACTATTCACAAATATGAGTTAGTTAAGCACTAAGATAGTAATTTATAACCTTTAAAATTGTTAACCCTTTTGTTATCATTAAGTTTAATTACAAATTGTTAAGCTTTAACAAACAAAAAAAATCAGTTTTTGTATCATTTGGAATCCATTAAGCAAGAATACATGCTCAGCTAATATTTTTTTCAAAATTATTTTTTAATGATAAAGAATTTAAATTTTACATTTACTTTAAAGGTGCTATGTAATGATAACGTGACTTTTCTGACATTCCAGGTATCTTGAAGTGTTGTTCCTCAACAAAAACATTCCTCAAGTAGTATTCAGATTAGTTCACACATGTTTGAGTAATTCTTTATTCCTTTTTTTTTCTGAGCCTTTACGCTCCGTTTTCTGGTACATTCTGTGTACAGTGTAATCAAACTCTGTGTCAGACTCTGGTTCACACATATGAGGTGCTGTTACATCACACAAATCCGTTGCCTGTCGATTATAATGTTTTAAAACAATAACACGTGTTTTAAGCGTCACTAGTTGTGTCTGGTTTTGCTCAAACTGGATGCGCTTGAGCGCACTGGTCAGTTTATGAAAAAAAAAAATGTAACAGTTTCAAACGTTAAGAGTGAAGCGCTTGTACAGAGGGCTCAAATATTAACTCTAAGTGTTATAACAAGGGCATAACATGGGACCTTTAATGTAAAAACCTTTTTTCGAAATAAAAATTTGTCCTTTGAGCAGTGTGTTAATGGAAGTTAATGTTTAATAAATGTAGTTTTAGCTTTCTCCTCAGAATAGTGGGTCAAATTAGCTTAATTGGCAGTGTGATAATGGGAGATTTAATGTTCCCTTTGGAATAAGAAGTCAAAATAACTTCATAAGAAAAGAATTAGAATTAAAGGCATTTAATGCTAATGTGACCACCTTTTCTGGCAAATTCAACAATATGTATGATCAAATCAAAGTTTACAACAAAAACTGAAAAATGACATTGCTTGTTATTAGTTGTCCATAAATTGAACATTAGTAAAGCTTTAATAATGACATTTGAGACTCATTTATTTCTTACTTAGTGATGTTCATGTACATCACCAACTAATAATTGGGAATATTTTAATAATTAATTGATCCTGAATGAATACATTTTAACAGAAATTAAAACACCTACGAACCTTAAGAAAAATCGCTTCCTTTGGAATGTCATTTCGAAACTCCAGAAAACTTTCCATGATTTTAGCGTTTCAATCTTAGCTTTATGACACCCCTGAAAATTGGAATTAGTGAAGAAATTCCAAACTTGATATGTTTAACCCATCATAAGTTGTAGGAGCCACACACTGTTATTTTGATTGTGGCCACTAGGGACACTATACTTCCTCAAAAAGAGAATAAGAATGTTGGTAATGGTGATAAACAATTACAATCTTTGTGTATGCTTAACAAGCTTAATCTTACCAAAATTGGCAGCTTAATGGTTGGCTGTTACAAAGGTATTAAATCTGTCTATGTTCCATTACCAGAGTGCATGTACACCAGAGAATTGTGTCTTAACCAAAAGTAGTAAAAAGAAAAGAAAGAAAGAAAGAAAGAAAGAAAGAAAGAAAGAAAAAGAAAAGAAAGAAAGAAAGAAAAAAGAAAGAAAAGAGAGTCTGTCAGGTTATTTTATTTATATTTGAATCAGAAAAGCACCATCACTATAAAGAAAATAGAAATAAAACTATGGAGCAAAATTTGTGTCAAACTCCCAAACAAACCCAGTTTTGTTAAAACGGACACAATATGCTTCATATAAGTTAACATGACTTATATAATAACATTTGAAACTGAAAACAGTTATTCTTTACAAATCAGATTGTGTTGGTGAAAATGTTGGCACATATTTAACTCATAAAAAAAAGTCTCTCTCAAAAAAATATCATACAAATAGAATAAGACCATTTTAAAAGCATTAAAATTAAACCAATAAAAAGTAGAGGGCATTTATCGAGTTAAGCAAACATTTAAATTCATAAACATACTCATGTTTGCATTAATTGTGACTAAGATGAGGAGGTAAAACTGAGGCCTCAACTGCACTTTTAATATTTTTGCAGTTATAAACTAATCTAAAGCTGTTCCATCAATTTAGAAATAACTTGCATTTAGAGCCACACAAGAAATCATGAAGCATGATCATTTTCTCGAGTGAGAATTTATAAAAAAAAGTTATTCTGGGTGTGGCATGAAGAAAGACTTGAAAACAACGTACTTTTATGGGACAAAAAAAAAACACCAGAGTTAAATCATAAAAATAATGATGAACCAATTCAGCTGAGCAGCAAAGGAGCCAAAACATTCATATTTTAATTTCTGTGATATTTCCCTTCCTTGTACTCTCTCATGATAGCATGCAGAGATACTGTAGATATATGAGCTTGTGAATCTGGAATACAAGTATAATACACTGACATAAACCATGAAAGACTGGCAGACCCCACACGGTCACTAGTAGAAATTTTAACAGAAATGAACATTTGCATCAAGTCGTACATAACCCAAACTAAGAAAAGAGAAGGAAGAGTTAGGTGAATGAGAGTAGGAGAACAGCGGGAACTCTTCGCTCAGACAGAGGTAAGGTGCGAGGCTCTAGTACAGCAGGATTCGCCTCTCGATGGCCTTGCGGCAGATGGGACACTCACTCATGCGGTCTCCACAGAGCTGGCAGGTGCCGTGGCCGCACATGAAGATCATGTTCTTCAGCCGATCCAGGCACACTGGGCACATGGTCTGTGAGGAGCAAACACAGATGGGGAAATTCTATTAAACTTCACAGCCACTTCTTGCTTTTATACAACATTGACATAGTCAGCATTAAGTTATCCATAGGTGTTATCAGAAAGCAAATGAAGCTCAGAGTTTTGGCAATCAGCTACTTCCTTCTTCACAAAGCATCACTCTAAGAGAGTCTAAATGGGCAAAAAAAGATTTGTAAATGTAAATGTAAATGATGAGTATCACTGGATAGGCCAAAGCTCAATTGCAAAAATCCTAAATCTTAATATAATGTATATAAAAAAACTGTAAATAAGAACCTATTCCTTTCTAGAGTATGCTCATTTTTATTAGGCATCATGAGAAGACAGAGGTTGTCCCACACTTTTAGCAAAGACTTTTTTTTAGTTTTTTTTGGTAACAAATATCTGATTAATAGAAATGCTCTATGTTTTTGAACAATGTGTAATGCCACAAAATTGCGAAAAACCCTAAATTGAAAAAACAAACATCACTCTGCCAATTCAAGCTAGTTCTGCTCAAGTTAATGTGAGAATACTGGAGGCCGTGGAAGGAGTGGCATTCCATATGCTGCATAAGTGCTGACTTTTAAAGTTTAAAGCTGTTTTTTATGATTGCAGAAAAAGGAATCGCCACAAAAATACATGAAAGGATGAGCATGCAGAAATTTAAGATGAGTTTGCCATGTTCTTTCTGGCCAATCGGTGAGCTCAGCAATCAAACAATAAGCAATCGACATGATGTCATGATAAACTTTTCTTTCCGATCAGAAAAAAATAGTCAGCAAACTCAATGATTATGCATAAAAAACAAAATGCACTAGGTAGAAAATGCGGTGCAAAAGTCCAAACAAGCAATAACTAGCTTTGTGGAAAAGCTCCATTTGAAAGTGTTGTCTTGTTTTGTGTTGTGTGTCAAGCTGGTATAAATTTATGGAAAAAAAAAAAAAGATTTGGGTACTTCTCTACTAGATCTACTGCTTGGGGGGTTGGTTTGGCTGGTCTTCACTCCTAGGGTGAAAATGTGTTTCACTGAATCGCTCAGAATGCTAAAATATATGCGGATTTGTGGATCCTAAAAGCCAGTGATCACTAACAGAAAGACAACGATCCAGAAAAGAACCTAGAAGCTTTCCCATTCAAACCCAGAGCTACAGACCAAACCGAATGCTTTGATTCAAAACCTACCAGGGAGATCTTTTAAACCAGTACTGCTGTTATGTACTGACCCTTAAGGGAGTTATTCAGTGAAAGCGTGATAGGTACATTGAATTAAAGTTTTTAATGTTTTCTTTCATTTATAGTTTTGCAAAGTAAAGCACTTTATTTGAATATTTTTATTCTTGCTTTTTTTTAAGAAACCCTGCTTTTATTCAATGTATTAGATAACATCGTAAATATACACTCAGTTTGATTTGCATAACAATAAATGTGTAAAACATTTTAGAATTGTACTTAATTAATGAAATTATTTAGGCTACATAACAACATGTTGCAGTAAATATACATTACAATCTCCTGGACCTTATTACATTTTCGTTGAATACCTCTGCTTTAGGCCAAAATCTATGAGGCTACTTACCTAGGAAACTCCAGACTTCAATAAACCTTAAAAAAGCTTACACTTTCCATGGCAGTAGCTGGTTATGTTACAAGTTCCCTCACCTGCTCTTTGATATCCTGCAGCTGCTGCTGTAACTTCTGCACATCTGCATTCACGTTTGTGTTGTCCTTATCCCTCTGCAAGGCTGGGATATTTCCACTGGCTGCAAGGAAGAGAGGAGAATACTGAGACATAGCTAGATACAAGTACACTCCGAAACCTGAAAAACTGCACCCTGGAGCCTTCAAACTAATCTTGTGGAATTGCATTTGCAAAGTTAAATAAATAATTTAAGACCCCCTGCTGAATTCAGAGTCGCTCACAGCACAAATGCAGCATTTAACACTGCTTGACACCCTCTCTTACAGGCAAAGCCAGCGAGAAGGACGGTGGACTTTGAGCTTGAAGAAGCAGGAGGAATTTGGGGGAAGAGGAATTGAATACTTACACCAACTGAGAGCCAGATTGTTGGGCTGAAGAAGATCCTGGGACCCCCCTGCCATTGAGTTAGAGCCCCCTGCTGAGAAGCAACCAGTCACACGGTTACGTGATGTAATGCATGCACCCCAGCCATGGGCACAGGGGCAGATCCAGCCCAACATGGGGCAATTTCTGGTTATACATATTCATTAAAGTGAGGAAAGGGAAGAGAAAGTTGACAGGGGTTTGACAGCAGATATGAAAGGACTCTTTGTATATTAAAGTCAAAAACTTCATTTCCAGTAAGTATGGCGTTAAAAATTAAGAACCTACTTTTTCTTATTATTATCAACAATCCAAAAAATACCTATTAAAACTTTTATCTAATCTTGAAAAAAAGTAAACTCTCTAAACTGCTATATTATTGTATTTATGGTACGTAAATAACTGTAATGAAACAGTGCGACTATAATTTAAACCAGTTTTAACCAGAGTGGGTATGCAAGAATATATATAATATATAATGTGTGAGAGGTTTGATAAAAAGCAGGGTTTTTTGGTGTTAGAGACTGTGGTTGAATCTGACACTGAGAAAATCTCATATAATTGTTCTAAAATAAAAAGGAACAAATCTAAATGTAAAAAACCCTATTGATCAGAGGTATCCTAATCGAAAATGTGCTAGATTTGTGAAGAGTAGAATAAGCGACTTTTCTATAGCTAATAACTGTTTAGTTGTATTGGTGATATTAACACAGAGCTTTTTATGTCATCTTAATATTTTAGATATTAAATGGTCAAGTGAATTCAATGTGTATTTTGAGTGAAAATCAGTTTTTATGGATTATAGACAAATATTACTGACAGCTTTTTTGTACATTTTATATGGAAGACAGGAACAGAACATGTTCCTATTCAGGAGTCCAGGGATACAATGACACTTCAACATCAAACGATCAAATTAAAATTAAATATAAAAAAACAGGGCCATGGATAGGATAGCATTCAGCATTCAACTGTCGAAAGTGTTCATCTTGAACATTACCAGAGTTTTTTGTAGTTTTGTTCATTTTAATCCATAACTATAACAACATTTTTTTTAAAAGGGTTGAAAAGCTTGAATATGAGCAGAGCCTTTCAGCTTGGAATATATCAGCTGCTAAAATATTAGCATATTTATGTAAGTAGTTGAGTGCAAACAGGATTTTCCCAAATATTTCACACAATTAATTTTTTACACATTCTGCGCTTTTTCAAGTTTCACATCAATTTACTGACTTTTTGTGTAATTTACAGAGAGTAAATTATTAAACATTTTTATGTTTCATCATGTATTTGTTAATTAAAATAACTGATACGTAGCTGAGTTTGTGCTGAAAAAAATGATACAAAAATGTTATATTATAATAATGTGTTTAACTTAATTATTCAAAAGTATGCAAAATGACTAATTGTGGCAAAAATTACTAGTTTTTGAACAGTTAAGTAAATATTAAACCTATTAGGAAACATTTTTTCTTCCTTGAAAAATAATGAAATAGCTTAACATTTAGTTTCACTTACTTTTTGAAATTATCAAATATTTAAGGCCTTTCTTATATTAAAAGAACAGACAAGGACCAATTCAAAGGCCCAACAGTGATTTGGCACAAGCTTGTTCAAAACACAGTACCTCAATAATCAACAAACCCATAAATATAAATTGCATCTAAAAAAAACAGTTGTTGCTTATCTTCTGCCTAAACCCTACAAACTCACACTTAAAGTACCCGAGGGGGCTTTTAAATTTTTTAGTGCGAAGAATCCCTGGTTTTAAAAGTGACTGAAGTAGTAGAGGCTCCCATCAACAATGGCCTCTCTCTATTCAGGATAAGCAGTGGGGGCAGAGTGTGCAGTTGGTCTCTAAGGGATGCTCCTTTTTTTCTGAGTGTGGAAATGTAGCGCCGTACAACAAACAGAGCTCCGACACTAAAGACAGACTGAGATAAGAGCTAAAGGCTGCATTCCTCTGTCGACTGAGCTGTGAGGGAGCGTATGGATCCGCATCTCTGTAGGTCAGCAGAGATATCAGCCTGGATGGATGTGTTGGACATCTAAGCCAAGCTAAAAAGAAACAGATCCTCCTCTCTATAAATAAACTCTGTAAAGAAGTGAACTTACACCAGTATCCCTTTGAACTCAAACTAAAGTAACAGAAATATATGGACAGAGTCATGATCACGGACAACTAAAAGATGACGTAACAAAGAGTGGACAAAACATGATGGAACAAACAAAACTCAGAGAGCCACTTTGGTGTAACTCCATAGGTATTCAGTGTTCAATGATATGAAAAGGGGAAATATTAGGAACTACTGCACAACATTATTTATTACACTGTTGAGTATTCAGTTATTTAGCATTTCTTAGTACACCTCACACTTTTTAAATAGTGTTTTGTGGTGATTTTAAACGTGTACATCTTGTAACCTGTGACGTGCTTGCAAGAGATATGATTTGTCTCTTGGTTAAACAATAAAATAAAAAACTATAAAAAAGGATAAAGTCAAAAAGAAAAGCAGTAGTGTTAACATTAAGCCCAAAACACATGTGTGCAAGCAAGTTTGTCAATAAAATGAAACTATAAAAGACCCAAATAACTTGATCAAAGAACCAAGCCATTGTAGTCTGTTGTACACTGATCAGGTGAATGGCCATTGCATAGGAAGCATGGAAAATATTTGCATAAAGAAGTTTGTCTATGTACACAGGAAACAACTGACTAACACAAAAAAAATAATATGTTCCCGACAAACTTTACAATGCATTACTATGTTGTTGTAGCACATAAACTATTTGTATTTTATTGTAAGCTGTGGCTCATAAGTTACACCTTCAGGGCATACAGGGCACCTTTGCTCATGGGTATGTCCCAAACAAGTTCACGATTTCAGTAGGTTACGTCATTTTAAAAATCAAAAACCTAAAGTAAAACTAGGTTGTTCTTTCTAGATCTTAAATTCTGACTTGGAAAACATGCAGAAAGTTCTAGAATGATTGATAGAAATGGTCTACTCAGCTTTTTGCCTTGTAGGTTTTCCTAGACTACTATAGGAGGCTCTTGATTGGTTGGTGTGCCATGAATGTGTGAATTGTCACCTACATTTTCATGCCTTATAACAGTATTTAAAACACTGTCAAATGTCTCCATCTGTCAACAGGGTTTGGTACAAGATACAAAGGTAATATGGTGAAGGGAACACTTGCTGATTGCAAAATGACATTACAAGAATGGACATTTTTCAGAATGATTTTTTAAATCAATAAAGTTTGTCGAGATGCGTTGACACTAAACGTACTCTACAGGCATCAGAAAAGAACCTATCAAGTATGAACCAGGTTGTGCAAGTCATCCTTGAAAGCAATGCGTTCATCATACTGTGTGCATCATGTGACCAACCAGCAGCAGTTAAATCTCATCTGTGACATATAGATTTTCTTTGATGCTACATCATGGGTTTGGTTATTGTAAATCGTAAACTTACAGCATTACAAATACTGATTAATAGGCACGGACAAGTATTCCAATCCAGCCTCTCTCTGCATGACTAAGAAGATCGCCAATGCAAAAGCATGGCAATAACTATCGTATTCTCTGCTTTGACTTTACTTGCACGTCGTCTTTATTATCTTCATATGCATACGTTTTAACACATATTGTCTGATTTATCTGATAATGTCCACATAATAATTTTTCTGGAGTGAATTTTAGCTAATTTCTAATGTTTTTATGATGAATTATACAGAAGATTTTGGTCCCTGAATTCAATACCCCCTAGATGTACCATATATAGGATATATATATATAGAATTCTAGTTAAATACAAACCCCAGGGGAGTGTGTGCTATATACTATTCTCCCTCCTGAAACATTAGATGATCTGCAGCTTACAGACACAGAAAAACTGGAAATTAACTTACATTTTTTTTCACCAAGTTAAAGTCATTAATCGCCACACAGTGTAATGTATTAGACAATTAGGTTACAAATTAGCTTGACAGCACTAGCTTTGTTCATCATTTAGAGTTAGATGTTAAGAGTAGGTGTAGTCCAGTCAGATGTACCAAGTGGTGCACAGTTGAGAGGAACCTGATGAGGGCCACTTTAAAGGTGCCGCATCATGCAATCGTGAGTTTTAGTATTGTTCACATTTTAGTATTGTTAACATCAAAAACATGCCCAACAGCACATTCAGATTGGTTCAAGCATGCGTGTATTGAATCCAAATAAATAAACATAATAATAATAAAAAGATGTTTACCAGTCATTATTTGCTTTATTTTATTATTGGCTTATTTTACAAATATGCCATGTTAGTCAGAGTTTGTATTTGTCATCCATAACAAAAAAGTGATACATTTCACCTGCCTACAGGAAGATGGTTGCTTAAAATCTTTGCTTTATAGCTCAATTGGTAAAGACATTCCTGAGTTGCTACAATACTCATTCTAGGCTCCTGATGAAATGCATTAACAGATTAGTCATAACAATGAAAGAGAGAAATGTGTTTGGGTAGTAGAAAAAGAGAAGCCCCAACCAAACCCAAAATAAGTATTAAAGATGAGAGACGTGAGAATGAAAGCAGAGAGAAAGAAGGAAGAGGAATAAAAAAAGGGTACGTGTGGAAGTTCACTCACTAAGATCCTCATCATCAGTGGCATCCTCCATACCTTTCCCTCCACAACACAGAACGAAGGGAGTGCGGCGCTCCACCACAGCTCGACACTGAACACACTTTTTCATCAGACTGGCACAGTCTGCGGGGACAGAAACACACAGCCTAAGCTCCTTCACTCTTCAAACAATCATTTCAGTTTCAAAATAAACCATGGCCAAAGGTTGAAGATCCAAGTCACTCAAAGCTATATTTAACTCAGGAGGCCATGGA
Organism: Danionella dracula; assembly: GCA_900490495.1. Lineage (NCBI taxonomy): Eukaryota > Metazoa > Chordata > Actinopteri > Cypriniformes > Danionidae > Danionella > Danionella dracula. Next base: position 3,067,925 of record UELW01000278.1, read on the forward strand.
TGCGCTGGCATGCTACAGTACAGAAACAGGAAAATTCAAACTTTGTTTCAGTCTTTAAATAGTGTAAATGAGCAAAACAAAATCCAAAAAATACGAAGATATCAAAATACATGTACACAGTTTTGAAATTCAGATGCTCTGGGAGCAATTCTTTCAACGTTTGTCCTTTTTTAATGGAAAAGGTGGGACAGTGGTGAATCCTTTCCCCCCTCCGTTAGACAGTGAAAATTTGCAAAAGTATACATGATTTTTGCAAACAAGGGAGGAAGGAATTAAAAAAAGTGAAGCAGTGGAGAGCTGCACCCCACAGCTGTTTTTTCACTTTTCATGTTATAAAATGATATAAAACAGTAAAAAGCAGTCCTGTTTCCCATATCATGTAAACTTACAACCAGTATTAATAATATCTTTCATTTTTTTATTGATTGTCAGGGTTAAATGTAAATGCGTCATGTCATTAAGATCACCAATAATTTCTACCATTGTTTAAACTATTAAAAATGTTGTTTATATACTGCTCCAAAATGTACTGTAATATAGTGTGCTTTACTTCATGCAATGTTAATAAATCTAAATCAATGATGATGACTATGATGATGATCATCATCATCATCATTGCTTTGAACGCAAGCTCAACCCCAAAAAAGTATTTAGAAGAAAAAAAATCAATAGCCACTCGCCAGGGACAAAAACATATACTATCTATAAAACACAAAAACAAAGTCTATCATTAATTTAAATAGTTTATAACAGATATATGGTCTGAAAGCATTTAAAATTGAGCCATTTATGACGGAAGTCCACATATGTAAATGCTCCTTTCATAGTGAAAAATAGGAAAAAAATTATTTGCTTGCCAAATAATATAAATTGAACTGTATATATTGTATCCTAATCTTTCTTAAGCTACATGTTATGGTAACATGCATGTACTCACTCTCACAGGCACACATGTGACCGCATGGCTGAAAGAGTACTGCTGCCTTTTTATCCGAACAAACCACACACTCCTCAATCTGAAAAACAGGAAAACATAACGGCTTCTGATTATGCCACATGAGGAGAGATAGGACAAGTGAAACCAAATAATGAGGGCTGTTCCTGTACTTTGGTTCGGGACTGGACTTGGTCTTTGCAAATTAGACACTTCTTGACCCGTGGCGAGCAGAGAGAACAGGTGACGATGTGGCCGCAGGGGCCAAACAGTGTATCTCTCTTCAGGTCCGAGCACACCATGCACTCCTCCAGAGTCTCATTATTACTGCTCAGGGAAGGACTTCGCGAACCAACTTGTCCACTGAGGGTCACACACAGGAACACAGATTTAGATATATATTGCATCAATAACAACAAATAGCCTTTCAAATTATGAAAATATGTTGCATCCAAATCAGACAATTTAACTGTTTAAGAACATTAATTGGTGAATTTTTTTTTGATACTTTTTACTCACAACTTTAAAGGAACACTCAGATCAGATGGATTCACTTTTTTAAACATTTACTCACTTTATATATCCCCTTGATGGCAATAGGACCTTCTAGTATAGTTTAGCATGAAAGTCAACAAAAAGGCAATATGCTATTTATTAACTTGATGGAAGAAGAAAAGTGAACCAATGTTTTTTAAAAAGCTCCTTTTCTATTACAAAAAAAATGTGATATTGAAATATATAGAATACCTTATAAAATTAAGAGCTGTAATAAGCATAAAGTTTATTACAATACATCATTGTACACTTAAAAAAATATGTATTACTTACCAACATAGAATTAAGTGAAAAGTTGAAAAAAGAAATATTATGTTGAGTAAATTTTTTCTTACAAAAACATTTACTCAATTATTATTACTTAATTGACAACACCTCACTCTTACATAGATTGACAGAACATTGACTAAATGTACATTTTTTTAATTCAGTCAACAAAACTGATTGAGAATTTAAACTTACTTTAAAAATTAATTCAATTAACAACTCAACAAAAATGAGCCAAATAAAAATATTCAATTACACCATTAATATAAATTAATTCAACTTTTTTTTGTATAGTGTATGCTGGTAACAACTTGTGTGACATCACTTAATTCTTTAATAAGAATTTTTATGTTTGCTCCCCCATAATTTAAAACACTCAATATTTGGGCACTCTATGACTTGTCTCCTGTTGGCCAGTAGAGGAATTGCTGTTTCAGTTAGTTTTCAATAGTGGGAACAGAGGAGTTTTACAATTTAGTCGATTTGCACTTTAGTACACATTTTAAATAAAATGTATTCATAAAGGCATCATTCTCACAACAAATAAAACTCAGATTAAAGTCTTTGTTTAACACAAAAGTCATATTCATGGTAAACCTTAAAAATTGTGGTCACATAAGGTAAATTGTGTACATTAAGCAATGGTTTAAAGATTTTTTTAAATCCTTTCATGTATGTGCATTTTGAGACTTGTTCACTAAATACAAATAAACAAAAACTCACACAGCCCTAACCGAGAATACATAAATTATTTTTTTCGGTGAGCTTTTGAATACTGAGAAGGAGGTAACATCATAAATCCAGTTTTAAATATCTCAGGTTGAAAAACTGATAGATGGCCTACTTGTTGGCAGAGCAGGGCATACCTGGTCTTCTCCTTGTGGCATTTGGCCAAAGCCTTGCAGAGACTGGGGTCAGGGCAAAGGTCCAAAGGAGACTGGCCCTTCTTATTACGGATGGTGAGATCAGCACCGTTTGCTGCCAGGAAACAAGCGATGGAAGCTGCACTTTTCTTCTCAGCCCCCTGAGTACCCAGGCCCATAATCAACTGTGAATATTAATCACAAACAAAGATCAATCTTCGTTATTAACTTTACCAAGGGTCTCAGAGTGGAGATCAGAGTTAAACATCAGATGGCCATCAAACACTTCATTGTCAAGAAGCAGCCTCTAGAAATTTTAGTCAGTTCAACTTAGCTTCCACACGTACACAGAGCAGTGTTTCAGCGTAACCAGGTATACAGCGTAACCAGCCAAGTTTTTTCATAATGCCGGGTACACCATTGTCATGTGGACAGCATATACACACACACACACACACACACGCACAACAAATTATAGGCTTCGAATTAGAGTGTAAAAAAAAAAAACCTCTGCAGTGTTTTTGTTTGTTTTGCTAGTTTGCCCTGCTATTTGTTTTGCTAACCTTATACGTTACACCCGAGAGGAACTGCTCATCTTTGAGCAGATCTCCCAGAACATTTTTCTACCGGGTTTTGAATTTTCGGACATTTTATTGAGCGTTCTAGCTAGCGGGGTCACAACGTTCCTCAAGAAGCGGAGGAGGAGGGGCAAACGTGCAGGGAAACTCATGAAGCTTTGCGAGCTTGGCTTTCGAACACCGCTGCCCAGTATTTATCTGGCGAATCTGTGCTCTTTACCTAATGAAATGGATGAGATTCATCTGCTTACCTGGAGCAACAAAGACTTTTCAACCCCTGCTGTGCTGTGTTTCACTGAGACCTTGCTCAACAGAGGGATACCGGACGCCACTCTATACCTACCCAAGTTCGCTCTTTTAAGAGCGGACCACAACTCAAAGGCAACGGGAAAAAATCGCAGCGGAGGCACATGCTTCTACATCAATATGAGGTGGTGTACAGATGCAACAGTGATGAAGATCTGTTGTCCTGATCTGGAAAAGCTCTTTATTATCTGCAAGCCCTTCTATTCACCCTGCGAGTTTTCCTCGTATATTCTTGTCAGTGTTTACATCCCTGTGTGAGAGAAGCATTGCAACAGTTGGCTGACTAGATCACAAATGTGGAGTAGCTTTTTCCAGACTCTGTCTGTGTTATTCTTGGAGACTTCAACAAAGCCAATTTGACAAAAAAAAACTGTCAAAGTTCCAGCTACACACAGAGTGCCCCACCAGAGAGAGGAATATTCTGGATCACTGTTACACATCAATCAAGGATGCCTATCATGTCGTCCCCCATGCAGCTTTATGATTCTCCGACCACAACCGGTTCCACCTTATTCCATCATATAAGCAACAGCTAAAAGCAACTAAACCTGCAGTGAGGACGGTTAAAAGTTTGACCACTGAAACAGAGCAGGATTTACAGGCCTGTTTCGACTGCACGGACTGGAGTGTTTTTGAAACTGCCGTCTCTGACCTGGACGAGCTCATTGAATCTGTAATATCCTACATCAGTTTCTGTGAAGAGATGTGCATCACAACCCGGACATATGAGACATATAACAACAGCAAGCCATGGTTCTATGAAAAACTCAAACAGCTCCGTCAAGCCAAGAGAGCTGCCTACAGGATTGGAGACTACTCTTTGTACAAACAGGCCAGAAATACATTGAATAAGGAGATCAGAGCTGCCAAAAGAACGTAGTCTGAAAAGCAGCAAAAACAGTTTGCAACCAACGACCCTGCGTCAGTGTGGTCAGGCCTAAAGACCATCACAAACTACAAAGCTCCAGCATCTTCATCAATGGGTAATCAAAACTTGGTTAATGATCTGAATGAGTTTTACTGCAGATTCGAGACAACCTCCGATTGTCTCCCTGAGCAGCCATTAACACCTCCAGCACACACCTTCACAAACACCTTCAACACAGACCATCCTCCCACTCATTCTCTATAAATCAGTGACTGTGACGTTTGTCAGCTCTTCAGGAAGCAGAAGAGGAGGAAATCACCAGGTCCTGATGGTGTCTTTCCAACCTGCCTCAGAACCTGTGCTGACCAACTGGTTCCCATCTTCTCTCTGATCTTCAACAGATCACTGGAGGTGTGTGAAGTCCCTGCATGCTTCAAATGCTCTAGCATAATCCCCATCCCCCAAAAGCCTAAAATCTCAGGTCTCAATCACTACAGACCAGTGGCCCTGAGGTCTGTTGTCATGAAGTCTTTTGAAAGACTGGTGCTGGGTCACCTGAAGAACATCACTGGACCCCCTGCAGTTTTCCTACCGATCCAACAGGTCTGTAGAGGATGCTGTTAATATGGGGCTGCACTACATCCTGCAAAATCTGGATAAGCCAGGTACCTATGTGAGGATCCTGTTTGTGGACTTCTGCTCGGCATTTAATACCATCATCCCATCACTACTTTGAAACAAACTCTCCCAGCTCTCTGTTCCTGACTCCACCTGTGAGCGGATCACAAGCTTCTTGGCAGACAGACAGGAGCTTGTGAGGATGGGGGAAATCACATCGTGCACACAAAGCCAGCACAAGGGCCCCCCAGGGGTGTGTTCTCTCTCCACTTCTCTTCTCTCTCTACCCCAATGAACGCTCCTCGCACAACTCCTCTGTAAAGCTCCTCAAGTTTGCAGATGACACCAACATCATTGGCCTCATCCAGGATGGTGAGGAGTCTGCGTACAGACAGGAAGTGGAGCAGCTGGCTCTCTGGTGCAATCTAAACAACCTTGAGCTTAACACCCTCAAAACAGTGGAGATGGTAGTGGACTTCAAGGTCACTTCTTCTTGAGCTCTTTCCCTCTGGCCACTGCTTTAGAACCACTAACACTAGGACCACTACAGCACAAACAGAGCTTCTTTTCCCAAGCTATCCGTTTGCTAAACTCTTAACCCCATAATCTGTTACCTGCACCTGGACTTTCGCACATTTCATTCACAGACCCAAACAGCACAAATTTCGGGAAAAGAACCAGATTGAGCCTCTAATAAATTGTAATTTTTGTTAATCAACAGCTTTGCTCAGGCATTGAAGGCAAGAACAAGCAATAAATCAAAAGCAAACAAGTTTGGAAGCTTCTGATTGGTCGATTTCACGGTTAGGATATTGGCATAATCTCACCATTTTTGAGAGATTTTTTTATTTGTTTTTAAACTGTGCTTGTTTGCTAGGGAGTTTTAATTTGAAAGAAAAACTTTTTAAAAATGGACACGACATGATGTAACAGACCATTTCTGCAGTTCTAGGGTTAAGCACTTTGCAGCTGTTCCCCAAGCAATCGCCTTTCATACAACCTTACAGACAGCTATGTTCAGCAATGACATCAAATTGTATTCCATTCCTCAATAATTTTATCTTCTGGGTTGGAAATTGACCATCAGCTTTACAAAGGTCAATCAACGATGGGTCAGTATCTCCATTATTCAAGAGCCTAACTTTTCTTATGCAATGAAAAGATGTGCTTGGCTGCAGAAGACACTCAAAGAGAGTCCATTCAGCTATGACTCTGCCAATCTTTGTGCTGTCCACATACATTTCAAGTGCATTTTTTTAAATAATCAGACAAAGAGTTTCATAGCCCTTTAAAACTTCAATTCAAAATAACAAAAGAAAGACATAACATCCGTTTTTAATTACATTTAGCTACAGTAACAATCAAGCTCAGTAATAGATGTTTGTTTCTTGAATATCTCATGCCTATTATGATGACTGGTTTAAAAGCCCTCACTGATCTGATAAAGAGCTCAGATTCCAGCACTGATATCTCCAAGGGAGTGTTTCTAATGGATGGATAGACTCTCCATCTGCTGTATGTGTTAAATGTGATGCTTTAATAGCAAGAGAGATTTGTCACACAGTTTGTGTTAATAAATGGCAGAACTATGGACTGGAAGCAGTCTGCTGTCCCACAGGGCTTGATTTATGGCTGACAAGGAGGGGCGATGACGTGATCTGTGAGGCTGGGGTTAGGAGTAACAGATAGTGTGCATGGGACTCATATCGTCAGTCTGACACGACGGTGAGACTTTCTGAACAGTCACTGTGTGCTGATAGTGCAGTGTTAATGAAGATTAAGGAAGGCTGGGGGATAAGTGGATGATAAGTCCACTTTAAACAATCTAAGCTTCTGCGGGAAGAATTAACTCAAAACCAATACTGACTATGGAAACTTCAGGCTGGGACTAAAGCAACGTGTGCTTCTCCCCTCTTCCTGCATCTCTGGAAGCATGATTTTCAGGGTAAATGCAAAATTTACTTTTGTATTCAGACCAGACCAGGCATGGCTGATGTCCTGTTCAAGAGTTGTTCAACACAACGAATGCGACAGCTGAAACACATGTCTCGAAAAGCCTGTTTGGTGGTGGTTCTTGAGGCACTGACTCCAGCGGCAGTCCACTGTTTGTGAATCTCCTCCACATTTAAGAATGGCTTTTTGTTTCACAATCCTCTCAAAATTGAACCTATTCGCAATCTTTATATTTTTGCATGTAAGGATTTTGGGTGTTATACAAGTTCTAATCAAAAATGTAAGAAAAAGAAAAAGGTATGTGTAGAACTAATTAATATAATATACAAATGTCACTTTTTGAACAGAATTACTCAAAAACATTTTTCATGATATTGTATTTTTTGACCAACAAATATAACGATATAGATATTCAGGGCTCTGGAGTACGCACGCAAAGTTCCGTGATGTGATGTGCTTCATTAAGGGGGCTTATGCGTTGCAGTGAGCAAGAGCTTTCTGACAGTAAAGACGAGAAGTCCTTGGTCTTCTGCTTTGTAGCCAAAATATCTGAACATGTGTTCAGAGGAGCAACAAAACCTTAACAGAGTCTGGAATGATAAGGGGGAATGTTTACATTTTCATAGCTTTTACAATTAAATTCTACTTTAAAAACCTACTGGAAAGACATTCATAAATGTAATTTATGATGTTGGTCTATGTCTAAAAAATGTATTACTGACCTGTACTTAATATTTTTTGCTAATGTAATTTTAAAACACCTCACTTCTTTTGACCTGTTTACTTTCTTTAGACACTCATGTATCTTTTTATGATGATTGCTATAACTTAAATGTATAACGATTTAAATTTAATGTGCATGTGCCTTTGTATTGTGACAAGCACAGCTGTTTTTGTGATGGAAAGAATGAATTAGAATAATGAAATCACAAAATATTTAATAACTGCCTTAGCCATGCATCAGATAATGGAAATTAATTTAATGAAATAAAGCAAGAGCTAACCTCAGGTCACTCAACCAGTTAAACAGTTTAATGAGACTCTTTCTGTCTCGCTGTACTCACAGTGTTTTTGGAGGGCTCCCAGGGCTCCACTTTGCTGACATCCTGCATGTCCTGAAGCTGGCGGAGCTGCGATAGTGTGTGGTGACGTAGGGCTTCATGGAGTGGCGTGTCTCCATCCTTGTCTTGAACGTCTAACTTTGACTCAGCTCGCACCAGAAGCTGAAAAAACCCCAGACATGGTCGAATTTACCCTCTATGGTTAACGTCACGCATACATGGTGACACTCAAAATCCCAGTTTATAACCGGATGGAGAACGGTTTTGTTTGTACATGAACACAAGATGGCGCTCAAAATATACCAATGTCTTACCCTAAATTCATTAGTGCCATAGTTTGGATATAAATGTGTATAATAGAAGAGGATGAATCTGAAGCAAATCTAGCATTATTATCAAAGAACACAAAGTCTTGGTATGAATTAATAATTGCACTTACCCGAACGATTTGCGTGTGCTGACGCTCGACAGCGAGGTGGAGTGCAGTTTGCTGGTTAACATTCTGAATATCCAAATTGGCACTTCCCTGTGAAAATAGTACATACAGAAAGAAACTCAATCATTCGGTAAAGAACAAACCTTTTAAAATGTAATTAATGATTAATTAATTTCTTGTTAGCAGAATTTAGTAATAAAGTAATCATCTCTTTTGGAAAATAATTGGTTAACTTTTTAAATGGGGTGGGAGAACTGCAGTGCTCGTTTTTGGATAATAATTTAGAGGTGTTAAATTTTCATATTAAACAAATACATTATATCATATTAGGCAAATGCTATTAAATGTGCTCCACCAGCACTATTTTTAAGTAACTAAATTGTATACAATTCAATTACAACAAAGATTTAAAAAAAACAATGCAGCTTCATTTCACAGGCTCTGACATGTGACTTGATGTAATCACATTTGCTAAATTTGACCCCACAGAATTATACGTTGTGATGAGCTCAAAAAAACTATTTCGGACTATATTATTCTATAAGGTTTTCTTTCCTGCCTCCATCATTAATGCAATCAGTTGCTTTATTATGTTTTTTATTGTCTTTATTGTCTAGATTTTTGACACTTGTTTAATTATTGTGGAAGTCTTGCATCCTTATATCCTGTATCCTTATAGCTATCATTATAGCTTTCGAAAATGCTCCAAAAAGTAACAACACAGCATGAAAAAATACTAAGATGTGTTGGTAGAATGGTTTATGGCAGGTCTTAAAGGGTTAACAGGTCAGCTATGTGTTATCGACTCTATGCCTGACCCACTGCTTACATACTTCTCCTAAAACCTTGGTTATAAATGTGCTTCCTCTTTGAGATTTCAGATAGGAGTGTTGTGTTGATAATGTAGGTTTTTTTTTAAGAAGTGATTACGGGTAAGTGCTAATTTAGCCAGATTTGCAGTATTACCATTTCATTGTCATATTTTATCTGGATCTAAATATTAAATTATTTTTTTACTCATTCTAAAAGTTGTAAGTTCCTCCGTAATTAAGGTGTAATGTCACTATACTGCCTGTCTATGTTGGCAGTAAAAAAAATGGTCCCAAAAAACTAGTGACCACCAACTAGCTATTAAGAAGTGTTTTTGCAGTCAGAGTGAAGCACTTCTGATATAAATTCTCAACATAACGTTTTGCTTTAATGCTTCATTTAAAAGGCTTTCACATTAACAAGAAATGATTTTAACAATTTGTTGTGGAAATCTTTAACATTCCATTTCAGTAAAAGAACAAATGGCTATCTTGAGCTGCTGTTGGTGCAATACAAATAATGTTTTTTTTAAGGGCCAATATTATTGAAACACATCGTTTGGAAGGTGTTAGGACATAAATGTGTTACTAACACTGTGTACGCAACTATATTAGAGTGCTTTCATTTCATTGACTCTTTTCTTGTAACTTGTAAGAAGCGAAAGGGGTTGCAAATCATGAGCTATTTTCTACCGATTGCATTATTGAGTCACAATGCGATTCTCACTTCTGAATATTGATCAACAGACGCACATTAGCTTACCAATCGTCAGCTTCGGTTTACAGGGTTGTGGCATCCACCTTTATCTGCTAGTGCGACTCAAACGAGGAGAAGCAAATTCACTCAATAACCAACATCCTTGTTTCAGGATGTGCATCTCAGCTCAGAGGTTCGCACATTTACGTCGTTGATCCTCGCATTCGTGTTTGGACTCCTCGCTATTTCTCATTAGCTCACTGACAGTGAAGGTGGTGGCAGGATTATTGAAATCACATCGAATTTACATCTTCAGCAACACACCCATAAAACAGCATGAATGGTTGACACCCTCCAAACTGTAAACTTTTAACTCATAGATAACGAATCTGGATAGTTTATTTAAATGACAATTTAGCTCGTCATGTTGAGGAGAGCCAGAACATTAAGATCTCCTTCATTAAGATCTTTAGGCTTCTGTTACGGAATCTATTTTCTTGTCCGTAGGAACAAATCCTTGATCAATGCACCTGAATGCCATAAAGCTTTCAAAAAAATAAATAAATAACAGCATCTATTGTATAGTAACTACTGGAGAGGAACCAATCCAAGCTTAAAAGCATGCCTCGGTGTGATTTGTATTCAGATATTCCCAGACTCAGCGCCCATAGCAACATGCCTCTCTACTGCACTGCAGCTCTGCTGTGCTTGCAGGCTTAAGTCGTTGATCTGAACCTTTTTTGTTTTGTTTCTGTTTCTCACATCTATGACAAAAAGCAGCACGATCCACCCCAGCGTTCTCACAATGCTGCTGGAATGTAGCAATATAACACTTAGTGTAAGTGTGCCGTGACGTGACACTGAGCACAGTGTCATACTGTACCACTGTGTGTGTGTGTGTGTGTGTGTGTGTGTGTGTGTGTGTGTGTGTGTGTGTGTGCGTGTGTGTGTCAATGAGAAGCAGAATGAGAAAACCCTTGACCTGAAAACGAGTTCAATTCCAGACTGGTATGTCCTTGATGACAACAAATCGATAACGGCATTATCGCTTATTCTCGATTTTATCAATTAATTGTTGCAGCCCTACAAAAAAAGTGCACTGTGAATATACTGGAAAAATCTAGCATTTATAATCCAGAAGAAAAAAGTTGGAATCTCTGCTTTTTAACTTTTATAAAACGTTAAGCAGAAGGTTCATAGTGTATACACCATAAACCAGAACAAAACATTTGTTAATGGATAACAGTTAAAAACTCTGATGTTAGTGCTATCCCCAAACAACCGGATCATCAAAATTAGAGGGAGATTCAAAGGGCCTACTAACACTTTAAGAAGCATCTAGAGCACTTTCTCAACTAGAGCAGGATCACATCTAATCTACTCGTTTCCATTTAATGAAAAACTATTAATTTGAGGGTTTTCTAAACAGGGCTACCCCATTGTGCAGTATGTGTGTGTGTGTGTGTGTGTGTGTGTGTGTGTGTGTGTGTGTGGTAAATGCTGACCTGGTGAACTAGAAGCTCTGCCACCTCCACATGATTGTTGAGGGCAGCAAGGTGAAGAGCAGTGTAGCCATCATCCTTCTTCTCATCCACAATCCAAGGGCGCGGTAGTTTAGAGAGAAGCACACGCATGGCACTGCAGAACAAAAAGAAGAATGCTGAAGTATAATAATGTTGAAGTTGAATAACAGTGTTTAACACCATATTTTTGTGTGCAGATGTGGTGAGTTATTGAGAAAACTAAGACTGGGATGACTTGTACAACTCAAGGACAGAGATGTTCTTATATCTGCTTATAGACAAACATGACGCCTACCTGTATAAAAAGAAATAAAACAAAATACTGTTCATGTTAATTAGATTTCCTTTTCCAACATTCCGTTTCATAATACTAACATTCCAACATAATTTGATAATCATTTAGTAATTATTTTTCATTTAGTGCAGTGTTTTTGGGTCTGTTTTTTTTTGACAAGAGCATCACAAGCCAGTCTCCTAAAATGAAAAGAGTGTTTAAACAATACATTTTACAAAGCCTATGGTAGACTATGGCAACATTTGGAAAAGTGCTTTTGATAGCTATTGTTATTTGATAAAGGAACATGTAAAATTGGACATCACAGCATCATGAGGAGACAACTCAGCATCATAAGACACAAAATATTTGGATTGGTGACAGTATGCTGAAAGACGTTGATGTTGAGATGGGGTCACTAGAACACTTGAATTAAGATCAACAAGAACAACTGACAATAAAATAAAGCCATTAGTATTAGTCAATATTGCAGCAAAATTAATTGGTCAAATTAATTTAAATTCAGATTTTACTACTATTTAAAAATTTATTTTAGAAGCAGCAAAAAAATAGTTTATTTAAATTAAATTCTTATTGTACTAAGTCAACCTGTTACATTAGTTTTAGCGCATTATTATGAGTTCGGACTGCTGCTTTTGAAAATAGAGATCACCCAGCAAGAAAAGGATGTTCAACATCTAGGCTAAGCATATATATCAGCATTAGACCGGCTATATTAAACCCAATTCTAGCCCAACTATTTCGTTTTATATCGTTTTTGTCAAAATAATTTATGAAACTAAACAATATGTTATATTTTATGATGTGCATTTTTATTTTTTAAAGGTTGATATGTGGGCTACACGCAGCCCTTTTTGAACTCGTCTTTTAATCGTCTATTTGTAGCACACTTTTAGATGAAAATTATTTGTTTTTGTTTTGGACTGGCAACGCATATGATTAACTATCTATTTATGTTTACAATATCGATAATATATGTACAACAGTTACGTGTCAATTCATTACATGGTCTTTATATAGCCGCGATTTAGCTCTAAATTAGACGTGCAGCCGTAACCGCCATTTCACTGGAAAATAATAGTCTATAAATAGACCAGAATTAGACCTGCTATATGTAACCCAAATCTAGTCCAAAAACCTTACATTTTGTTTTTATGACATTGTTGTCAAAACAGCTAAGAATAAACTAAATTCAATAATATTTCTGTATATAATCTGCAATGATTACAGTTTGTCAACAAAGATTTAAGTTGAAAAAGTGAAATTGATTTTCAAAAGAGGTAGAGGCAACATATGAGCCGGATCCTTTTCTTGCAGTGCTTGGTGTAACCCGGAACGTTGAGTTAACGCCTTCTTTTCCGGATTTTACAGAGAATTGTGTTCATGGCGCTCCTTCTATCGTCACGTTTCAGGTCAGTAAATGCATTTTTAAAATGACAAAGTCTCTCCTTAAAGTCAAGCCATGTTTAAAGAACAAATGTGAAGCGGTTGTGTCCATGTTGTGGTAAATAAAAGACGTTATCAGGTCTTTGATGATGTTTTGAAAGGCTGAAGGCGACTCTTCATGACTGCGTTCACGAGACAGATTTCATTAATTAACAAACGCGGTCTTAGGTTCTTTATTGTTAACCTTAGCGTCAATTCTATTTCAATTACCTTAAATACACAGCCGTAATTTATAACATACAGGTAAATGTTTTATTTTTTAAGAAGAAATGCAGCATAATGCTCTCCAGCCCTGATGTACATGGAGTACATTACATGCTAATGTAATGATAGTGTTTTCTCTAACGCTTTTATTCCTCTCTACTTCGCAGATCTGCAATGACTAGTTTCCTAGTGGAAGCTGATCTCAGGAAAGCAGTCAGAAATCTCTTCATGCAGCACAGAGAGCAGCTGTACAGTGGTTAAAATTGCAGATTTTAATTAAAGGGTTGTTCATATTTGCTTTTACCTTTATGTATATTTCCATAGACACAAGTGTGTGTTATATTCCAATGTTATTAAACTAAAATGAAAATGAATTACATTTCTTTGACTGTGTTACATTAGCTAATTATGATAACCATGTAAACTTTAAATTGTAACGTTACTTTGATTATTATGTAGCCTAAACAGATTTTATGTCCTTTAAACTTGTAAATGCAGTTGTTCGTTAGAGGTCTAAAAGATGTCTAGGTTATTTTTGGTCTACCGCTAAACATCTTTTAAACTTTCACTGACAGCCCAAAATTAGTCTAGAAGGCTATGAATAAACATTTATTAAACATCTTTTGAACCAAAAAATGCTAGCAGGGTTGTACTCAACATATTGCGCTAAACGAGCGAGGGAGGGAGATTTGAGAGCGGGTGAGCACGTAAGCCCCTCCCCTCGCTCGAGACAGAGTGTTTTACTCTCAGGTTCAGTCGCGCGCATGTGCGGGTTTAAAAAAAGCTCGCGGTTTGTTTCTCTGTGTGCGCGGATCTGTTTCTGTTCGCGTAAATTTTAATATTATGCGCGCAGGTTTAGATGACGAATGACTTGCTTTTAGAGTGGGACATTTACAGGTCTTGATATCGACTCGATGACGAGAATGAATGGAAACTGCAGGAACGCAAAACAAACAGGCAAAAGGATTAGAGAATGCAACAGTAGAATGTAGGGAGTGAAGTCAGGTGAAGGAGAGGGATGATGAAACTGGGTCGCATGGCGAGCGTCTGAAATTCCCTCTGGAACATGCAGACAAGGGCTATATTATCGGTGGGAGCCTCATGGTAATTCGTCAATCTCAGAACTCACTGTTACTAGGAAGAAATTCACCTTACTGTAATGCAACTACAATGTTGGCAGCACAATCAAACCCATCAATACAGTTTTTAATTTTGAATCAACAATGTCGTGATATGTTCTAACAGATATAAGCTCTGCCTTGTATGATGAGGTAATTGAAAATGCTTCCTATTGATGCGCTTGAAATGCTGAATCAGGAGGGCATCAATGCTCAACTTCTTCATCATCCTCTTATCTGTCACTTTGAGTTAAGTAGATTCTGTGACCCCCATGTGATTGTATGGGTTTCTATGGTAACCATATATATGAATAATTCAACTCCTGAGAATGGATCAGTCAATTACGTGGTTGAGTATGCAAACTTCTAAATATGCGCAGAAAGAGTGCTTTAGATTCCAGTAAATGTTCAAATGTGTAAAATCAATGCAACATGATCTTTAAATATTGTTTTACATACAAAAGTGAGATTAAACTACTCAAAAAATTGTTGCACCAGATACAAATCTAAACTAACAGTAAAAAAAATAACTTTTAACTCAAATGTGTGGACTGTGTGAAGTTGGAGCTTATTAACATGAAAAAACTGTATGCATCCAAGTGAATATAAATCAGCAGAACATGGTTGTGCATCACGATATGGTCGAAATATTACATCTTAATGGAAGCAACTCTTTCAGTATAAACAAAAAGGAAAGTGTCCCATTCCTATTTTACAGTGATCAATATAAGCATTTTTGACAAGATTTTATAAGTATTTTAATTTCTGCATCTTCTCTGCAACACATGACAGAACCCAGTCATGTCCATTAACATTAAAACATTAACTAGGAAAATAATTGGCACAATAACACAACTTGGCCAGCCTCCAGAGCAGGTACTAGTAATTTAATTGGCTAAAACAAAGTTTGACTTCTACCAGTGCGTCTTTGGTTTGTATAGCTTGATATATTGCAGTTATTTACCCCAGTGGATATGGACAAACAAATTTGGGGCAAGGTTTAAGAGCGCATATGTACAATGGTTTAGGTAAAAGGTAAATATGTAGTCTTCCTCTATGCGTTGCTCACTAAGAATGACGGGATAAAGGTGAGAAGTTCTCACTCAGCAACTAAAATGTAAGGTGTTAAAAACAAGTGCTGTACCCTGCCTTCACAAATTTCTGGGTTCAGATGTTGGCCATAAATTTAGAATTCTAAATCAAAAGAGCAAGAATGAATAGGGGTTCCAGTGTTTCAATATCAGAATCTGACACCAAACACAGCTATATGCTATATTAGTTTCTATATGTATATGATTAATGGCATAATAAAAGATATCTTCATAGAAAATCTTCATAGATATTTTCATAAGAGTAACTTACTAATTAACATTAAACATTCCAAAAGTCATTAAGACCTGGCGTATAAACAACCCAACTCTCAATCAATTAACAATATATACATTAGCATTGCTTTGCAACACAATGCCTGTAAAAGAATATTACTCACAAACAAACACCTTTAATAGCATGTTTTAGTATGGTAATATTTCTAGCATATGTATATGTATAAGTATATGGGCTTTAGGTATAAAATTGTTAGCTTCTCTGCTAGATTTCTTTTACTACAAGAAAATCTCAATATGTTCTCAAAAACAAATTTACTCAGAGTTAAATAATAATAAAAAAAAACTTCAGAGTTGAACAGATCAGTGTTAGAGTAAAGCTACGTTAGTTAGATAAATGAAAAGAGGTCGCTCTCCTGCCCTTACACTTACGCTTGGCACTGAAGGATCAGCTGTTGATTGGCTGATATCCCATAAAACACCATGAAATTTGTTTTGAAAAGCTGGAAAAGCATATTAAACCAGTTGTCGATTTAAATCCTGAAATAATAATTTTATTAAGTTGTACTATGCCGTTCCTATTTACATTCTGCTAGTTTTATTGCTTTGGTTACATTAGTCTCTAAACAGGACAG
This sequence comes from Danionella dracula, assembly GCA_900490495.1. Lineage (NCBI taxonomy): Eukaryota > Metazoa > Chordata > Actinopteri > Cypriniformes > Danionidae > Danionella > Danionella dracula. Next base: position 3,084,416 of record UELW01000278.1, read on the forward strand.
GTGGGGCACAACAATCCTGCTACTGATTGGTAGGAGAAACACTGCACTAACTGAAAATTTAAATGGACAACATTTGTTAGTGCTAGATTTAAAACAACAAAGAGCACGGCATTGTTGTCTTAAAGGAACGGCGTGCAATTACAAAACAAAAAAAAGAATTCAACACAGTACACTCGTAGCCAATCAAGCAGGAGCTATCAAAAATCACAACAAGGGTGATCTTTGTTTTGGTTATTTTGAATTTCAATATTGGGTGCAAAAAAATTAAGCCGGAGGCTATTTTTGATCATTTGTGAATCATTTTTGACTATTAGGCAGTGGAAGAGTACAAAAGGTATAACTCAAGTTTAAACAAAATAAAAATACTACATTAATGACTTACAGAAATTAAATAATTGAAGACTGCATGTTCTGTAGGGCTGTAGAAAGTGCATGGTAGTTTACTATGATGAGCGGAGATATCAGAATGGAGGATTTGCAAGCCGCAGAGGGGCTGACCGGAACAATAGCAAGAAACCAAGAGACTGGCTGCCACAGGCTTCCCCCAGCAACACGCTCAGCCCTCCATAAATCACATTTATACAGTCTTCCAGTCGCTCAGTAGCTATGTCCGCACCATGATGGAATCCTTAAAGCACAGAGGAACTAAGCAAGAATTTTTTTTATTTGGTCATATGAAGTTAAACGTTTCAACTCATCTACGTATTTTTTAAGTTGCAGAACAATGTAAATTCAGAAATAAAAGATTTTCTCCTAAAATTGCTCTCTTTATGACAAATCAAAAATTCCCATTGAAACAGTCTGTTGTATTTTTGCAAACCTCAGTCCTTAAGTAATCAACACCCATGCTAAACTCTATACTCATCACCTTCAGTCATTCTGAAAGCGGTTATTGATAAGATCCCCTATTACAGAACTGTTCAACTCAGCACTTACAGAACAGCTTACGAAACCCCTAAAGACCACCCATTGGAGCTGCACCCAGTATATGTACCACAAACTATTAATAATATCTATTGGAGAATACTTCTGTTGTATTGGGATGTTCTGAAAAGTAAGAGTGCACTTCAACCCAGCAGTCCCTGTAAGAATCATACTCGAAAACCTAAGCATTTAAAATTCATAGTTTTCACTGTTTGTGCATGTGGAGAACTAATTCTAGAGTAATATCTCCATAAAGTGATATGTATTATAATTCCTTGCTAAATTACACATCTGTGATTGGCTCTTGATCATCAAAAGCTAAAACTGAGACTTTTGGAAAGCGACAGTGTTCAAGAATCAAATCAAGAGGCAAATTTTAATATCCATTATGTCTTTCTAAATTAACAGAAATAACTGTAAAGGTTAATAAAACTAAAGAAGGAGAAAAGTAATGTGTAAACCTCGGGATATCGGGAAGACCAATATTTCGTAAAAAATGAGAGTTTAAACTTTGACAAATTCCTCCTAGGCGAAAATCCGATCAAGCTGAAAATTTGTGTGGTTACTTATAACGCATTAGGGGAAAAAAGTCAAAAGCTAAGATGTACGTCCAACGGTCTTGAAGTGGCGCCCCAGCAAAGTTCACCCTTCAAATATGTGCAAAAAAAAGCACATATTTTGGACTGTATCTCCCTTCACGTTATTCCACTAACAAAAACAGCCTGGCATGATTATCCTTGTTAGGCGAAACAAAAGGATATGCATCTCTGTGACTACGCTCTCTACAGCGCCTCCTTCCTGCCCCCTTAAATGTGACGAAAATCTTTGTTTTAGCTGTTTTGACCCATTGAACATGTTAGAAAGCTCTCCAAAATTAGTTTGAAGGCCATGTTCATTAAGTATAATAATTTAACACAGTCACTGAAATCGTATCTTGGACGACACCTCTGCAGCGCCCCTTGAATGTGAAAAAGCTTAACTCGCAATTTAACGAACTCTTTCTAGGAAAATTTTCAGAAATTTGGTACCAAAAGTTATCAAAAACGTAGAAGGACTCAAATACTTTATCCAAAAAGCATGAAAACATTATGAAGTTAAGAGCCTACCCTTCTTACCAAACTGCTATGCTTAAGTGACGATCACTTATAGTGCCACCTACTGCCTGTCTATAATTGTGGCTGTATCTCCCACATACTTCATCCAATGTACATAAAAAAAAATAAAGCGTGTCAATCTTGTAATTCTGAACAGATTGATATGCTAATGTTATGCTAATCTTATTACACGGACTTGTGTTTCATACGAGGTGTTTGTGTAATAATATAGATCGTCTTTACATTTAAAGCTTTGTATCATTTGGTACTTAGTAAAGTGCCTTTTCACCTTGTTTCGAGCTCTTGGCGACGACAAGTGAAAAAACTGGAAAGGCGGGGCCATTACTCCGGAGGACGCATCGTGCGAGACCCCTCACATCACTGCTTGCAGCTTTAATTATACATTGTTATGGAGAACCCTGTGCGATGCTAAGTTGATTAGCATCATCAGTGATATTGCTGCATCATTAATTCTAAGTTATACATTTTGGTTGAGGATGGTTGTTAATTGTATTTAGTGTCTGAGATTATATTCTCAGTCTGATTATCTTTGAAGAAGTATGTAGCTTATTGTTAACATTAGTGCTGTGTGCTTTGTATACAAATCTCTTAAATGGGATGATGTTTACAGTTGTATAGTATTCTTTACTTTATTATTCAATCTACGTATGCTATTGTTTACAGATGACTACCTCTACCAGTCAGGAGTTCTCTCACAAAATAAAAGGTTGAGAGATCTTCTTACTGGTTTCCACTCTCTGACCGGAGCCCTGCAGGGTCGGGATCCTTTCAATAACTAGTGTTCAGGGCAACCCCCAACAAAGCAAGTTTTCTCTCTTTTTCATTTTTCTTTTCTTTTTTTTTTTGAAAAAACACCAATGAAATATGCAATTTTAACTCTTCATACATCAAGCTAAGCGTGCACTACATGACTTTTATAACTCTTTAAGGAAATCTGGTTTCAGCACACACAGAGACTGTAAATTGTATCTTCCCTAAAATCCTAATATGCCACACTACAACAGTCAATCATTTGGAACACATACTGCAGGGATGTTACAAAAGTTACACAGAAAGCTCGCAAATCAAATAGTAAAAATCGCAACCAGATCTTGTATTGGCATTTTACATAAGTACACCTTTAACAAAATAAATAATTCATAAAATAGTATGCCTACATTAGAAATCAAAGTGTAGAGAAAGCCCATAAGATTTACCTGTGAACACCTGCTGAGGAGCCTTTACGCCCCGTTTTCTGGTACATTCTGTGTACAGTGTACTCAAACTCTGTGTCAGACTCAGATTTACACATATAAGGTGCTGTTACATCATGCACAGTCTTTGCCTGTTGATTATAAGGTTTTAAAACAATAACACGTGTTTTAAGCGTCACTAGTTGTGTCGGGTTTGCTCAAACTGGACACCATTGAGCGCACTGGTCATTACCGAAAGGGGCGTGCCGAAAGCTCATCTGTGGGAGGGATGTTTAGACAGCGTGTGTCTGCCGGGTCAAAAACACTAGGTTTTTCAAATACACTGATTATGAAAAATATTGAATTTTGAACGTTAACAGTGCAGCGCTAGTATAGAGGGCTGAAATATTGATTCTAAGTGCTATAACAAGGGCATAACATGAGATTGTATCACTGAATATATGAGACCACAGAATGAGCAACACACAACATTTCCTAAAGTCATATCTGTAACAATTAACAGCATTATTGTCATAACCAAACTAAACTAAACAAAAATGTTTATTTGAAATTTAGGAACATTTATTACTTTTAGAGGACATTGCAATAGGGCAGAAAGGTGGTGCAGTTGTGGAGTTGGTGGGTTCGATCTCTGCCAGGTTCATTCTGCCGTTGTGGCCCTGAGCAAGCCACTTCCCCCACATTGCTCCTGTATAGATGTGTGTGTCTGGAGGTGGTCAGGATTCCTGACAGGATAGCGGAGAGCTTCCAAGGTAGCTTATCACCACCACTGTTTGATTAATAATGCTTGGATCATTGTAAAAATCCTGATCGCATGGAAATGTCTGTTTTTAAATGTAGAAAAGTAATTTACTATGAATACAATCTAATCAATTTTAAATAAAAGAACACATTAAAAACTATTTAAAAAACTAGAAACACATGACAAATATACTCGATACATTAGTGTAAGTAAATGAGTTTCTCTGATGAACTCACTGATGGTAGAGTAGTTTAATTTAATCAATTAGCTTTAAAAACTTGAAAATTGCATTTAAAATTTGTGATGAAGGGAACCATGTTGACTATATGATGCTTATATAAAACAAGTAACATTGTAACAGGGAACATGCAAATGTTCCTGACTGATGTGTAAAAGTCAAGCCAAAAATGTTCAAAAATCAGTACAAATTTAAACCATAAATACCTCACCGCCCTAACACCAAATCTCATTTGTTACCAACTATAGCATCAACATGCAAGGTGTACCAGGCTTGCATGTTTTACCACTATTTAAATGAGAACAGAGTATGAAGAGGGTGTGTAGTGTCCAAGTGGAGAGGTGGTGAGTTATAAAGGCAGAGGAGGGGAGAAAATAGAAGGCAATAGAAGTATAACCATGAGAGACTACAGTATCTAGCACTACGAAAAATACCCTAGCTAATAGCAGACCTTAACATCAATGCTTAGCAAACGCAGGCTAGAAACTACTCTTGCTGGAAGTACAATCGATAGGTGGAACGCTGAATGGGAGACTTCCCAGATCCTATGGGTGACAGCTGCTTTGCTGTGAGGAGGAGACGCGAGGGGGTTATTTTTGAACTGCATGACTAAATATGGTCACAAGGAGGTGAGAGACATACTAAAGAGGAGCTGATTTGAGTGCTTCTCTAGCAGAACGGAGAGTGAAACAGCTGGGTACATTGTTTTAAATTTAAAGTAAATTGCATTTAAACTTCAGATTTGATTGTACAATGATTTACACTTTTGTTGGTAGAAAGCTTTTTTGTCACATTCTCTACTGCAACACTGATACTGTTAATGATTTGGAAGTCGTTCATCTTAGGCGTACCAAATTTCTAGCCGTGAATCAGAAGTAACTCGTCAGATATTTAGAAGCCTGTTTTTTTTGTTCAGATTATCCACATTAAAATATACATTGATTCAAATTAAATAACTATTCATTTCATCTGTGCATTTAGCAATGTAAGTCACCATTAAAGCTACCAAAGCAGCAAATAGGCACACCAATGGATGACATTTTAAAAAGATCTATAAATACTAGTACTGCTGGGTGTTCAAGTATTTGGATATAGTGTCATCAAAAAAATAAATAAAAATAAAATAAATTGAATGTATAATATTGCAGTTTTGCAGCTATAGCCCCTTAGCTGTTTGTGGAAGTTGACTACCTTAAGACTACCTTAATAACTTTGTTTATTTCATTTGCCAAAGAAAAAGTTAATTAGCATACTTGCCTCATTCTTTCTAAGGATGAACTAAATTTTCCATTTTTGTTTCCAAATAAAAAAGTTTGGCTCTGCTAAATCGTGATGGTCTTTCATGAGGCGAAGCTCTACACTAGTCCAATGAAACCTGATTTTTTGTTCACGTATGATGGGTTGGTGATGTTACATAAATACACGACTAGAAAGTGCTCTTTACAAACTCTCTGAGCTTTTTAGACGCAGTAGCATAGAAGAAGGGCAAAAAGGAAAGGCAAGGAAGAGAATACGAGCCAGAAAGAGGAGGGCCACGGTCAAGACACAAGCATATATAATTTGGTCCGATGTGCCTTACGTTTCAATGTGAAATGACCTGTGATGTCGTTCTGAAAGGCCCATTTGGGAAAACACATGAATTGAATTTAAACAATTCTAATTGATTTCAGTGTAGCTAGCATCTTTCTGTTTTAACATCTTATTATATCATGGGTGTGTGCATAGCTTATACGCTTTTTGTCTTTGTAAATAGACAGTTTGACAGTGACAAATATTTTTACTTGAGTAAACAAGCACAATTAAAATTAATGTAAAGTGCAGAGGAATAATAAAACCGTGAGAGGAAATATCAAGCAACGTCAGTCAAAAACAACTTCAAAGGAATCCCTCAAAACGGCAACTCTGGAGACAGGAGGGAGGAGGCGAAAGCGCTGCAGTTTTGCAGTCAGCTTTAAAAGAGAGCAGTGAAAGCTTCACAAGTCAGCATGATGTCCATCCCTGCCTAAATGCAAGCCATGAGTATGCTTTATTCACCCAGCTCCACCCCTCCCAAGACTCAGTCCTCTTCCTCCTTCCCTACAAAACACTCGTTTGCTAAACCCCTCCACCCCCAACCCCCTGTCAGTGAAGCTGAATCAGCGAGTCGTGCATGCGATGGCTGCAGCAGCTGGAGAACTCGAGGTCATTATGTCTCTTCACATACTAGAGAGTAGAAAGAGGGAGGAGCGGAGAGAAGAGAAAACTGAGCTGACAGGTAATATATGCTCCCTATGCCTTCCTCCCATCGGATGGGGTTTAACCCACCATGCCAGCACTGATTTCCGCACTAATTTCTTTGCCCTTTCTCTGTTAGGATGCACAAGGGGGTAAGCGCATGGCCGGTCAGCACCGGTCAGCAAGAGGGAGTGGAATTTACAGCTCTGCAGCAGAAAAGGAAAAAAGCGCTTCTATAGGAACACCTCAGGAGAAGCAAGTCCCAATCAGAGGGGCAAATGCTGGATTAGTGAAGGTGGAATAACAAGAAGTTGCAGTACTCTGCATGGATTTGCTTACCAGAAAAAAAAAACTGACTCGCTCACTTCTGAGGCTTAGCTCAGTTACTCTTCGTGTCTTGCTGCAGCAGCACAGCTCTCCCTAGTTCTTCACCTTTTTTGATACGAACACTGATCATCCTCTAACAAAACAACTTTCAGATGGACTACAACTCACTCTGGATGTTTACACACTTTCTAAACACGATCTCATCTTGCAGCAGCTATCTTTGAGGTTTTGAGGATGAGCAAATCCTTCGCCATGAAGGAACAGGTCATCAAGCTGAGATTTTGAGTTCAGATCATGTGGGGGTTGCTTGGATTAATGGTAAAACAGATGCGTTCCGTTTGATTAGCAAAAAGAGGGTGACTTGGTGACTTCTGGATGTGTGTCAGTGAGTGAACCATCAACAACCTGAGTGACAGATTTAGTCTCTGCATGCTTTCCAATCACCAAGCATGGGCAGGGCTGTAATGCTGCAGTGCTATCTTCCCCACTTAACACACTCATTCCTGAGCTTCTCTAACACTGTGGCGCCACAAGAGTCAGGCCATTCCTCAGCATCATAGCTCAGTCATCTCAGTCAAGATCATCTCAGTCAAGCACCACAAAACTCATCCAGGATCTCCTGCCCAGAATAGTCTATTGAAGAGTCCTTCTGTTATGTTTCAACCCCTCAACATCTACGTATGGCCTGTTACTGGATAGGCTCCTAAGGAGAGGAGTAAGAGAGGGTGGTGTTGACTTGTGGAATGTGTTGAGTTGGAGCAAAGATTCATTAGAGAGCTACTGAATATTTCAAGCCACCTTCCGATAACTTGAACAAAGCACAAGGACTCTAAAAACAGAAAGCACTTCCAAACCAAAAATATAACTATGGGATGAAAAACAAGTAAAAAAAATGAACAGGATTGAGTGATCAGCGCACTAATTCAGCATCACTCTTGCTGAGTGGGCATTAGCTCTTGCATGTGACCTATGGCCTGGTCTGTGTCTAAAGCCAAAAATCCTGCTCACAAAAGCTTCCTGTTCCACTTGGATAAACCTCATTTTTGGACTTCAACAACCACTCTGACATACAACTGGGAATGTGGTTGAAGAACTGGCAGCGAGATGGAAAACCAAGGGAAAGGATGTGAATTATGGAAAGGCATAATACGAAATGAAACCATAGCAAATTGATGACAATAACATTAATTCAAGACTGTGGAACAACTATGGATAGCCCAGTTTCGCGAGGACAACATTGAGAACCTTATAATCTGTAATGCGGTAATGAAAAGAAAACAACTCTTACAAAGCCATCTTAAGCATAATCGTTGATGGCTAATTATTACTTGTGGTTTATAAAGGGAAGAGTGACAAGAACATTTATGAAGGTAAGACAACTTAGCAGTTTTTCGGTTGCCTACTTGGTGTACATACTTCTTTATGTGCCCATATGAACATATGACAGCTATGGAATGTAAAGAAGTATGTATTCTTGGTCAGGTGCTGATCATCAGTGTATAAACTTGCTGAGATGAGTGTAATTTTTTTTGCTATGGCGCTGAAACTGTGGATTTCTGAGGGAAGTTACTCTTTATGTGACATCACCAGCAGTTCACAAAACCCTTTTTTTAAGTTATCAAGTGACAAGTTTGGAAAGTAAATTTCTAGGTGAAAATCACATCAGTCCCTAGATTCAGAAAACATAAGATATAACCTTCAGCTTAAATGTTTATTTAGGAATACGCTCCAGTCCCTGCTTTGAACTGAAGCCAATTATGATCCTGTTAGGGCAGGAATAACATGCATTGCTTCCACAAATCTTGGGTTGATTTAAAATGATTAGTACACTGATTTAACTCCCCTCTAACATTGAAGCGCCTGAGGTAGCCATTACATAAAACAGTAGTTTCTCTGTCTATTTAGAAGCTTCTATAACATAGCGGTTTACTCAGTTTTGCTCTGCCATCCATTTTTACCTCCATTGTTCACGTTTGCTAGGCTTGCCAAAAGCTTTGCAGGACCAGAGTAGTCCGATTAGAGCATGGAAAAATGACAATGCCAGATAAGAGTTGGGGCTGCCCGTCAGCTGATTCCAATTGTCCTCTTCAAAAGACAGATGGGGCCTTTAGAACCGGACATTCAAGCTTGTTTTCCTTTTCAGTCTGTGACTGTTTGACAGCAGGTAACAGTTACTTGTTTAAAATCATTTAAATCAATCAACAGGTGATACAGATGTTTAATGTTTAACTTCATTGTTTTGCTGGAATTAAAATATTAAAATGTAAAGGATAATATTTAAGTGCTAATTAATTTCTTTCATGCCTTTTTAAAACGTTTAGTCTTCAGTCAGAAATAATAGGTACACTTCATTCATGTATAGATTAAGCATTTTTGTCATGACGGCAGCCATGGACACAATGGTGTCCCTTTTTACCGAATGTCCTCTGTAGGGCTGTGCTCTTTCCATTTTGTGCACTGTTTACTGTACAGTACTATCCTGTCGTTTGTGTGGCTGTGCTCTCTTTCTCGCCTTCACCCCAGCCTGAGTGACACCCACAGCAGATGCTGACATTATCAGACGCTCAGCTGCCAACCCTGGCTTTTGCCCTCTTATGGCCAGTGTGCTTGTGAGCCGAACTTTGTTCAGAATGCTGCAAGCAAATGTCTGTTTAACCTAGGGAGGGGTTGGAGCGGTGTAAATAGCACTTTACTGATCCCTATATAACAAGTGTCATACTGAGGGCCTTGCTTACAGTTAAGATGATCACCTGCTAAGAAGCTAAACAGGGTCTCTAAAAAATTAAGCTTTTCGGTACTGTTAGCAACTGGTCTTGTATCTTAGTGACTAACATTCCCACTTGAGTACGGTCAGAGGAGAAACTAAAGTGAGTAAATTAGTTCTGCGATAAAATGGATTATGACAGAATCTCTAAAACATGCAGAATGTGACAACTACAAAAAGTGTGAATGCTGACATCTTAATCACCCTAGTGACTCTGTGCTCTGCAGGCTCAGTCCGTCAGCTGCGGTAATAGCTACAAGACTTGAGCACACCATGATGGATTGTTATCTTTTTCATAGAGCACACTTCTATTTTAACTTTTTGTAAGTCTGATAAATTACTTGACAGATGTCGGTTTTTGAATCCATGTTTAACAGCGGAAGGTAATAAAAAGGGGGCATTCTGTCATCAGTCTCATTCCCAGCTAACCACAATGCTTTGCTAAAGCTGGTAAAATGGAACCAAATCAACTGTTTTATGGATTTGGTCCCCTTCAACCAGCTGTAGCTATGCTTTGATGACATCAATTTTGTTCCAGCCCATTTTGTTTCTGATGGACACCAGCATTATGTTGTTCATTCCAGAAAAAAATATAAATGAAGTGCATGAGGGCGTTTGGTACATAATTGTAAATCTCAGCAGTTAGAAATAAAATTTGGTACACTTCTACAAACTTGATTGACAGTGTGGCTTACTTTGAAAGCATGATTTACTTCATTTGTTTTATCAAGTTTTTTTTAAGGTTGCTTAAGCTAAAGTTTTCCTAATGTTTAGGAACTACAGAATAGAGGGTCTGAAAGGTTGAGCTGAAAGGTTATTTTTGCATGATTTGGCAACTTGCATGATTTGTAGTTTTGAGTCAAACTTCACTTCAATGAAAGGCAAAGGAGAGAAATGTAAACTACTTCAGGTATGTTATACTTATTCAATTAGAGCAGTGAGATTATTGAAAAATCATAATCATGATCATTTTGGTAATCACAGGCACATCTTTTTAACGATCATTCTTTGTGTTTGGAAATACTATATCCATGTTTAATAATTTAACTAAAATCAATCAAACTTCATCTGATATCCAATTTATTATCACCGGGAAAAATTACAACGTTTAAAAGTGACAATACATTTATACCTTTTAATAAGCATTATAATTTTGATATTATTTCAAATTATTTCAACACATGGATAAAATGAGTAAAGCATTTAACGTCAGGAAAGTTATTTTACATGAACATTACAGATTACACAGGCAACTGTTTCTTGGCAAAATAGTAAATACATTTCTTTTCACTTCGCTTTGGCTTCGCTTTGTAAACTATTCATTTCCCTTTACAAATTAAAGGAGATTTAAACAATATATTCATCACCTCCAATAAAAAAAGAAAACAATCTTCACTTTCGGAAAAGGTACTTCTTTAAAAGAAAAAGATTTCGTTCAGTACAAACAATAAAAGCTATTAACTGTATTTTACCAAGCGTCTGAGTCTTCTTTATAAAAAGTGAACTTTTTTCCTGAACAAATCAATATTGGTACAACCGCAAATATAGAAAATCATCTACGAGTGCAAGACATGAGATACATTTCAGTGAAAGTTAGTTATGCCCTAACTCTACCTTAACACTACAAGAAGCAATTTAACATCTACTAAATCTACTGCATCTACTAAAATTAAGTGCTATTGGAGTGTTGAAGGCCAATGTTTGTGTGGTAGTTTCTGTGCTAAAGTTAGGGCATCACTTGACCTATTTGCATTTATTTAAAAATATACATTTGTAAGGACTATTGTTTTAAAATCAAGAAAAAAAATTGAAAAAGGTATTTTTTATGTAGTTTTGTCATAACTGGCAATTTTGTTCTTTGAAGGAAATAGAGAAAAATCCTCATTTTAAATTTCCCAGAAAATGAACTTCAAATCAAAAATGGATGTTTACTGATATAACACACAACAGTAATTGTCATCAAAAAACTTAATCCGAACAGGAGTAGCGTAAACGATCTTCGAAGTCTCTCATTAACAATACCTTAAACATTAGGTCTGGCTTCAACCTGCCCACCAACACTGACTGAAGAGGTTATGCACAGAAGACGTGTTTATGTTAAAATCGACCTCTCAGCAAGCTCAGTATGCGAGTAACAAGCGATTCCAGATTAAGACAGAGGGCTTTCATTGCTCAATTTAAAATATGTTCTCTTTAAATGTTAATGTAATTTTCCAACAAAACACAGTGATTTCTACTCAACATGTACAAAGGTGTTTTAACTAAAAAGGAACATCACACATTTTTGGAAAAAGGCTCCCTGGGATTTTTTTCTATATTATAATAAATCATTAACTCCATTTATACCGGTTCCATATGTGGGGTTTTTATTTTCATAACAAAATACAGTTTTCAAGCCTTTGAATGATTTGACATTAGATTGTCCTGTCAAAATTGAAATATCAACAACTACATTTTGATTGTTGTTATTGTTAGGTGCTGTGCTTAAACATGCTTTACAATTAAATTGACAAATGATCTCTTAAATCGAAAAGTCACATAATAAATTTCAAAAACATACATTTCAAATGTTAACACTAGTCATTCTGTGCTAATGGTCTAATCTGATTCATAGATTTATGCTACAGTGCTAAAGTTAGAAGGAGAAAACAACTGAACCAATATCAAAACAGTAAAGGGGAGTTGAAAAACTTGCCTACTAAACTCTTTTACTAAAACAGTTCAAACAAATGTAATAAAAAGTACAGACTTTATGCAAAGTAAGTGTAATCTAAAAGTCAAAACAGAGCTATGACATCCACATGAATCAATATCCCACAAAATTGAGAAAAAGAAATGAAATACATGGGAGAAATGGGAGGAGATCAGATGCAGCACAATCTCACTGCACCACAACAGTAGCTTGTGTGTCTTTAGGAGACCCTTGTGGGGGTTGAACATACAAATCATACAATTAGAAAGTCTACCAATAGTGGCCACCTTGAACACTGATGCAGCAAGAGCACATATACCTCCCTCTCCCTCCTTTTTTTATGTTATTTTTGAATACATTTTTTTAATTGTACACATTTTTAATGAAAATTTCCCCAATTATATGAGGTCATAAATATTTTACCAATCCAAGTACGTGCTTTCCTGCATGCTACCATCACCATTTTGCTTTGGAGTAGATGACGTAAGAGTTACGTTTTCTCTGGGCAATTCTCTAAAATATTACGACTTCAATCTTCTTAGTACTTAAGAGTTTCTCCTGAAAAATTTGATTCTTCAGGAATTTGTCTCACGTTAATGGTGCAGGAAGAAGTTCATGAGTTTAAAAAGTCATAAATTATCATTTTTTAAGTAGACAACTATAACTAATAACTAATGGTTTCTCTAAATGAGTAAACTTTCTAAAAATACCTGAGAATACATTAGAACAACATGACCCTCCAAGATTCATAGACAACACCTCAATCATCGAATGCCAACAAAAGCACTCCTACTAACACCAACAGACTAGAAACTACACAGAAGAATTTTCAACAAATTCAAGGGAAGTATATTTTTTTCATGAATCCTACCCTAAAATTACTTTTTTTTTTTTAATGTAGAAGGGCATAATGATTGGGTTTATCCGCATTTTAAAATTTGTCAATTGGCAAAGTCTCTCAGGATATATATATATATATATTTTTTTTTTTTGCCGGAGAAGGTAAAGCTTGCATTTAAATACAATAAAAAAATGTGTCCATTTCTGTGTAAATAGGGTCTGTTTTGAGTTAGTAAACTTGCTCATGCCAGTTCCTGGTGGTACAATGAGTTAAGCACAGGACCAGAAACTCATATGATAACTGGATTAGAGTTCAAAACCCAGCAGAATCATTTTAACAATACAATATCATGGATGATATTTTTTATGGAAAATGTTCCAAATATTTTCAGCCAGTATTTTCTCAGTTTCTGTTGTAAAAGGTTTTTGTGTAAATAAATTGCCAATTTTTTTCTTTGAATGAAAGTGTTTAAAAAAATCTAATATGGTTCAAATCTATTGAAATATTTTAAAGTTCCTAGAAAGGCAAATTTATAACAAAAATGGTGTTTGTTAAAATATACCCCAACACAAATTTTGCCACTAAAAATAACTTTATGCAAATAGACTTGTCCCTCATTAACAATACTTTAACAAAGTCCAGCTTCAAGCCCCGCCTACTAACTAAAGACGTTAAACAGAAACAGAACATAAAATGTGTGCGTTCAAATCAATCTCTGATCAAGCTCAGTATGGGAGTAGTGAGTAAAACAAGACCAGGCCTGCAAATGCATTCCAAGGCCTACTTATGTTCAATCACATTTATGATACATTTTCAGAAATGTATCATAAATGTGCTATTTAAAATGTGCCATTTAAAAAGTGATATAAAAAAAACTTGAGTCTTGATCAATCAAGTTTTTATATAGCGCTCTTTAGCAGTTGCTTTCAAAGCAGCATCACAAAGTCCTAGTGAGGAGCAGATAGAATAAATAGGAGTTTCTCTGTGAGGCCCCTGGGAGCCTCGCTGACTAAAGCAGATGCTAGCCACCTCCCCAGCATAAAAAAAAACATTGTTATACAAGAAAGAAAAATTTTTGATAAGTTGTTGTTGGATTAAAAGAACATGTCTAAATCAACAAAGGCATGTGCTGATGGCAGCTCAGAAAAACCTAAATTGCTGTTATTTTTCTATTTATGGCATATTATGGCATAAGTGCCATTTTATAGTTAATTTAATTGATCGATTAAAACAGGCTTTACATTTGAACATAAAGAACACAAATTTATCTCCAGTGAGCCTGTTTTTGCCTTTGGCAAACTCAAGTTCACCAATGTATGGTGTCCTAATAGTTTAATTCCTGGTGGGCGATGGACTTGGCTAGCAGCAGATGAGCAGTCATAACCTTGAATAGGAATTTCAAACAGACGGACAAATCAAGTGAGGGTTTGGCTTTCACAAACACTGTCTAGGTATGCACACAAACTTTGAGAAACATTCCGCAATGAAAGGCTCAACTGCTCCAGCTCTTTCTATGACTTGCATAGGCAACACAAAACCCTTTTTTAGTGCACCATCTAATAAAGTTGTTCAAAACATTTTTTTCAATTCATATGAAAAGGAGCTTGAAAAAATGTGGGAGAAAGTAATTGTTTATTCTTTTTCTGATTTCTCTTAAAAGCGCTCAAATGTGTGCAGTGTGGGTTTTGTAAGGTGATCTCAAAGTGCTCACAAGTTTTTGTTTGTGTGTGTTTTGACAGTCAACGGCAAATAGAGGGGCTGGTTTCTTTCAGTGAGTCTCTGGAGGGCTGCAGGGACGCAGTTCTGCTCTAGAACTGTAAACATTCTGATTAATAGCCATTGACTCATAACAGAGCCTGAAGAGATGCCCGCGACAACTGTAGAGATCGTACAAAGTGTTTAAAAGTGTCACTCAAAGCAGAATTCACCTTTTCAATATTTTGAGAAGATTGTCACATTTCATTATTTCCAATCCCAGTGTAGATGAATGTGCAGAATTTATCAGCTCTACAGCTGCAGTATACAACACACAGCAGCTAAGAAATATTTCAACATTTAACATAAACTCTACATGTATGACTTCACAGAGTTAATAAAATCAGTTTGTCATGTTTCCAAGAGCCCCCTGTTATGAATTATTGAAAACTTGAGGGTTGAATTGGTCGGATCGAAAATCCGGATCGATTATTGCCAATGATGCAATACGTCTACAGAAAAAGAGGTGCAAATGAGATCAAATCAGTAGCAAAAAGCAACTGTTTTCAATGAGAAATAAATGTTTTAGATGTACTGCTCCTCTCTTGTGTAAGACAAAAACATAATGACCATCAACAACAGAACAAACACCAAAGAGACTAGTTGTTACAACTTAAAATCCCTCGCCGTGTTATTAAGTCAACAAATGTTTTAACAACCATACATTCTCAGTCCTCTTGGATTCACCTTCACCCAAATTTTCTCAAAATTTGTCCAGAGGAGAAAGGAAGTTGTCAGGCTGAAAATGATAGGAGTTCTCCTGGGTTTTCTTCTATCATGTATCTTGGAGTTAATTTTAATGTCTTTCTTTTACAATGATAAATTTAAATGTACACAATAGTCAACATCAAGTGTGAGTAAAATGAAATGTCATTGAAAATTAAAATTAGCATTAACAATTAACATTTTATTTGCTTTGGCTGTGACCAAGAATAACGGTAAAGACAAAACCTTTATAAATCAATTATGGAGTCAGATATACAAATTTATTTGAATTATTCAAATTTCTTTAAACACTGTTTTAAGACAGAACATGTGAGCCTTCAGTCCTGAATGGTATCCGTTTTTGGGCCAAGCACCAGGACTCTACAGCAGGCCTAAATATATAAATAAAAGGCTATTTGTGTTGTATTAGTCTGCCGCCACTCCACCTTCACAAAATACAGACATACCATATTCTTCATTTGGTAATGTTCTTTTTACCCACAAAAATACTCCTTAGACGCAATGACCAGACATACAAAACTTTTAAAAATACAAAACAATTAGCACCCACTCAATATCTACAAAGAAGCTTTTCTGTCTATTATCACACCTTTCACATAAGACTCGATTTGTTTATAAGTTTGGCTTCGCTAAAAAAGTGATGTATTTCATTTAACATTGCTATTTTGTTAATGAAGTTTTTCTTATATTAATAAAAATATTTAACAAAGTCCTTTTGTCATTTTCTAAACATTTGGGATAAACAGCAGATAATATTTGTCTCATACAACACCGATAGGTATTCGGTATAATAGGTGTTTATAAAAAAAACGTGTCCTCTTATAGGACAGTAAACCCATTTGGGGGAACTTTATATCATGCTCAAAGTATGTATTTAGAAGCAAAAAGGAGTGACAGCAGCCGTACCTGGGATTCCCTCGCAGAGCTGCATGATGGAGAGCGTTGAATCCGTTGTTGTTTGTGATTGTGACGTCAGCACCAGCTTCCAGGAGCACAGAGAGCATGTCATCCCTCTTTTTACTGATGGCATCATGGAGAGGAGTATCTCCCTCAGAGTCCTGCAGGCGGCGTAAACAAGATAAATCATTTAATACATCAACAGACAACATTGGTTAAATTAACAGAAAGCAGTTTTAATTCTTCAGAATTATCAAATGACCATATATAATAAATAATAAGAATACTAGATCGGGTTGACTCGAAATGAGAGGGTACCCGCAGTCACCCACGGTTATGAGTCATCCAAAACTATTTTTAATTGTGTTCGGGTAGCGGTCGGTGAGGTCGCTTAAAATGAAGATGCCAATTAAACCTGTCATTTTTATATTACTAGACACAATTTTCTATTAATTACATTGGCCTAGACTTTGTTACACTGTGATCAAGCTCGACTATGCAACTACCCGCTTCAAATAAAACATTGATGAGCGGTTTGATTAGGAAAGGGTTCAATCAGCTCCTGATTGCATGCGTTTAAGACGCAATCTCCTTCTGACAGACTCAGAGACATAATGTCAACAAACTCGGCTTAGTAAAATGAAGTTTTAATCAGAACTGTCTGGAATTGGTTCGAAAATAACCTGTGTGAGACTACAGGTACAACAAAGAAAGGCAAGTTCAAGTGTGTTTCACATCTCAACAGTGTCTTGTAGTTATATATCTGTCAGTTAACCTTCTGATGAATTCTTCAAGCAGGGGTGAAACAGACATTGCATTCATCTATAATATTTTGCATCTAGACAGCTGAAATGGAAAATAATGGGTCGTCTCAAGAACTGCCTCAGGGATCGTAAAAATATTTAAATCTCTGATAGCCCTTCGGGCAGGCACCCTTCAGTTTTTGGTAATAACTGTAGGTAGCACGTACAAAATAAAGCGATTTTTTAATGTAATATTGTAAAGGAAACAAAGCATTCTTTTCAAAACAAATTACAACCATAAAAAAGGTAAAAAAAACAATCATCAACTCAAATATTTAGTTGTAACTGAACATAAACATCTATGATCATTCAGTCAGATTCTGAATATGATGTTTCAACTGAGGTCACGGATGAGACACTGACAGTCGAGGTTGAGGGCATTGTATCTTTATCACTTTTCCCTTCCTGTGCTTCGGTCTCTACATCTCTGCTCTTTGTTGTTGCGAGGGTTTTATGTTCCAGGTGTCTTGAGCCTTTTCCAGAAAACATCCAGAACTGAACTGCCTTGTCAGGGCAAAAAAGATTAAAATGATTCTCCATTATGGAAAGTTGCATGCAGTCATTCATTGGTTTGGGCTGTAGAGAGGTATGATGTGTTGCCTACTCGGGTTCTTGCAGGAAAATCCTCTCAAAGATGGCTGTCGATAGACTAATTGTAAGAATTACTTTCACTAGCAGCATGATATGTGAAAGGTGTTCTAGATTCTCAAAAAGGAGATCCCAGAACAAGCAACCTAGCTTGTTGCGCCGGTGTTCTGCAAGCCACATTTTTAGATCCATCCAACGTTGTGGAATTCTCTTCCTCATCCAGTAAACTGGCAAAATGTGCGACAAGATAATTCATCTCTTCATCCCCATAATTTGCCAGCTCTTCTCCGAGGTAGGGAAGAGTGAAAAGGTCAAAAACCTTAAAACGAGAGAGGCTTTTCAAACAGATCTGCTGTCCATGCACTTGACCGTATTGTCAATCTTTAGAATCTCTGCAGCAAAGGTGTCCGTGTCCTCACCTCTTCTAGTAGGTCGCTGGCTTTTTGTGAGCTGAGTTCCCCAGTAGCAACTGTTGCAATCCTTATTCACTGTGAACTTTGTGTCCAAAGTTTTCTGGTATTCTCCAGGTTTTGTTTTCAGGCCAATTAAGCATGATGTGGTGCTCTCAAATAACTGATTTGTTCGCGTGATGTCCCACTACTTTCTTTTTCCATGTGTCTTCTCTGAAACTCATGGTGTTCAGTGCCTCATCTTTTGCCTCTAAAATACCTGCAGCATTAGCATTCTTGATTGGTTGATATTTGATCGTGTATGTGGATGTCACTATTATCTCTCACATACCTACCATGACAACTCCTGTTCTAATATACCAGTATCTGTTCTGCAAGCTGCAAGAATAGATAAGAACCTGCTTTCTTTAATTTACTTTTCAATCTGGTCTCTTGATGTTTGTGCTATTGCTCCAATAAACTGTCTGCAAGCGTGGTCATTGAGGTAAGTCAAGGTCTAGGCCAATCACTTTTTGAAGTTTGCAAAGACTGCTAAACTTTGCTAATGGTAAACTTTTTGCAATGTAGTATGCTGTTCTGACAAGTTTTTCCAGGTCTTCCTACTGCGCTTGGTTTAATTTAAGTATGTAAAGTCAGAAATGGAGGGAAACTCATGACACACCCGACAGAACATTCAGTTTTTTAGCTGTAGATTGCAGCAACAGAAAATCTTTTGTCCATGAAATCAAAAAGCTGCTCTTTCTGTTTGCCTCAAAGTCAAAATTATCTGACCTTTTCCACTTTGTGACAGTTTTTTTTAGCTGTCCCTTCTTCACCCTGGATTGTCTTATTTAGCACAGCAGAACTAAAACACTTCCATACACCAATCCGCTATTGCACTAATTTTCACACAGACACCCGAGAGACAAAGATATCGAGAGATTTCACGTGTCAAGTGAGGATAGAAAAAACTGACAGGACGATCTCGTAGGCACTGTTGTAGAACAAATATGTCCCTGATCAATCAGTACTTGAGGGTTCAATCAGTGCTGCTCCTTCTATGCCCAGATCGGCGCTGTCATTTTTGGCTTCGAAAATAAATCCATCTTTGTTAAATAACTAGATTGGAAGTATTCAAAATTGCCTGGAAAGAGAGCATGTCTAAATATAGACTAGCACTAAAAACTGCAAGAACTAACTACTATCACAAGTTAATAGAAACAAATCAAAATAACCCACGCCTCTTATTTGAAACAATGGCTAATTTACTAAACAGTCAAACATCGACAGATTCAAATGCAGCTATAAAATTTAGCAGCAATGTTTTTATGAATTATTTCTCAAATAAAATTACCTCTAACAGATGCAAAATTACTAAAACTCATATTCAATCATATTTAACTCAAACCCAATACCTTTGACTCACTCGCTGCAGAATTTTTCAAATATTGACCTGAAAGAACTGCTAAAAATAATCACAGCATCTAAATCATCAACATGCTCTCTAGATCCTGTACCAACAAAATTACTGAAAGAATTGCTACAAATAGCTCAAGAACCATTTCTAAATATTATAAACTCATCTCTAACGCTAGGTTACGTTCCCAAACAGCTAAAACATGCAGTAATTAAACCACTAATTAAGAAAACGCACCTGGATCCTACTGAGTTATCCAACTATAGGCCAATCTCTAACCTTCCGTTCTTGTCAAAAATATTAGAGAAAGTTGTTATAGCACAGCTCAGCTCCTTCTTACAAAAGAGCAACTGTTATGAAGAACTTCAATCTGGATTCAGAGCGCATCACAGCACAGAGACTGCGCTGGTTAAAATTTCAAATGATCTATTACTTGATTGGGATCAAGGAAATATCTCTCTTCTAGTTCTGCTTCTAGATCTCAGTGCAGCCTTCCATACGATAGATCACAGGATTCTCCTCGAGAGAGACTAGAGAACGATGCAGGCATCCAGGGCCAGGCTCTAAGATGGTTTAACTCTTACCTCTCTGACCGGAGTCAGTTTGTTCATGTAAATGGAGACTCATCGGACACAATAGCAGTAGAGTATGGAGTTCCTCAAGGATCAGTTTTGGGACCCATCCTATTCTCAATATACATGCTGCCCCTTCGCAAAATTATTAGAAGACATGGTGCTAGTTTCCATTGCTATGCAGACGACACCCAGCTCTATATATCAGCAAAACCTAACGGCCCTTTAAAGCTAAATAAGATCTCAGAATGTGTCGCTGATATCAATGATTGGATGAATGAAAATTTTCTTATGCTAAATCCAGATAAAACAGAAATATTACTTATTGGCTCTAAAAAGCAATTACAGAATCTCTCTGCTTTACATATGGAACTGGGGGGACACACTGTTAATTTTTCCACTACAGTTAAAAATCTTGGCGTTATTATAGATAGTGAACTGATGTTTAAGAATCATATCTCTTATGTTACTAAGACTGCTTTCTTTCACCTCAGGAATATTGCTAAAGTGCGGAACATGCTGTCTATCGTAGATGCAGAAAAATTAGTGCATGCTTTCATGACCTCCAGAATGGATTATTGTAATGCTCTGTTAGCCGGCTGTCCAGCCACCACGCTACAAAAATTACAGTTAGTAAAGAACGCAGCAGCTAGAGTTCTCACAAGAACAAAGAAATATGATCACATTACACCGGTTTTGTGCTCTCTTCATTGGCTTCCTGTACAATATCGCATTGACTACAAGATTCTGCTCCTTGCCTTTAAGGCACTGAATGGCTTGGCCCCGGCCTACCTGAGCAGTCTCCTATCACGATATATTCCAGCTCGCTCTCTCCGATCACAAGAAGCAGGACTATTGATTGTACCAAAGGTTAGTAAATCCACAAGAGGTGGAAGAGTATTCTCATATAGAGCCCTGAAGCTCTGGAATAAACTACCGGATGTTGTCCGCAGCTCAGCTACGCTCACAGATTTCAAAACTAAATTAAAAACATATCTGTTTAAACTGGCATTCCAATAATTATCTCTTGGTATTTGTCTAAACAGATATGGTGCCTGAGCACCATATACATACAAACTGTTTGAAAAAACAATGTGGTTCAATGTTCCTCTCAAACCTATCCTCATTATTTATCTCTCCTCCTGGATGCAGCTGATGCTGATCACTTGTTTGTTGTCTATGTTACAGTTTACTAACCGTTTTCTCCATTTCTTAGTTCCTGTTTTGTCTTTGTTTGTTTTGTTTGTTTTTTGTTTTTCAGGTCCTGTCCGGCAAACCGTTCATCGATGGATTTTTAGTTTGTATGTTCTTTATGCTGGGGAGGTGATTAGCGCCTGCCTCAGTCCGCGAGAGTCCCCTCTCAGAGGGAACTCCTTTCTGCTCTGCCTGATCCTCATGGGGACTTTGTGAAGCTGCTATGAAAGCAATTGCTAAATAAGCGCTATATAAAAACTGATTGATTGATAACTGGGCTGCTCTAACTCAAAATGATGGAGAAACCAACCGGGCAATATCATTTGAATGTAATGCTCGTAACTGCTCAGCGTAATGAGTTCAGAAGGAGACCGGTAGAAGTAGAGTGCTGCAGGTACTACAGCGCCCCCTTGTGTCTTCTAATAGTGGGCAATAATGACGATCATCTGTAATGACCGCGATTAGACCAATTAATCGCGATCAAATGATTATTTAATAATCGTGAGCCTGCTCTCCATGTCAGAGAGCACACCATTTGAAAAAAATGCATGCATATCAGGAAGTGGGTTGGGTACGTAATTGTATTTATTTTCTTTGCGGTCCGAGCTGTGGATGGGTTCGCTGAAAACGTTGGTTGGGTTTGAGTTGTTTATACATTGACCCGCGCTGATGTCTAATACATCACTTAGTAGGGTGCCACATGTTATATTAGTTATTTACTTTTACTATTTTGTTATTAACTTTAATAAGATAAGTGTATTGTTTCACAATTTTACTTTGGTTACACAGTAGGGAGATTTTGGCATCTCTTAATGTTTCTCTGTGTTTTGGGTTTTTATGCTGAATTTCAATTATTGTCATAAATGTACACTTTGTTGTGTCTGTGCATAAATATTGGTACAGTTGAGACAATTTCTATTATGAGAAGCTGAGATGGATAGCATATTATCTCTCCCCTAACGTAAGTAACTTTGAACAAAAGCATCTGCCAAATGCATAAATGTAATTGTGATGAGGGTGTTGTCTCCTCAATAAATTTAACTCACAGTGCATTTTTGTTTGTTTTTTATTCTTATTATTTCTTTATTCATTTCAACATTTTAAATAAGACTTTCCCCCTAAAACCCTGGTTGCAGCAGGTAGTTAAGTAAACGCTTAAAAACGTATTTGAATAGAGTATCCTTTCTCAACACTGTGTAATAAAAGTATGGTGGGATAACAACATAAAAAAGTAAACATTTCTATAGTGTTGCTTGAATGGCATGTAGAGAAAAATAAATAAATAAACTAAATATATATATATATATATATATATATATATATATATATATATATATATATATATATATATTCTAAATACCATTCCAGCAACAATATTAGCTTACCATATGTATGCTTTTTAATAACCCACAGTAAAAGATTGACAAAGATTTCAATAAAATAATACAAAATTCTGAATGTTATCTGAATGACAAAGTAAAATACAAATTTTGTAACAGCATATCACCACAACAAAACCTACATTCTAATAAAAATGTAATTCACTAGCATCATTATGGTTTTATCTGCACTACTTCTCTTTTTGACACTTTAGGGTCAGAAAAATCAGGGTCTGACAGACCAATCTATCATTGCAACCCATTACTGTCTTGTAAAACTGTTTTTAATTTGAGCAAATTAATCATAGTTATTTATACAGCACTGCAAGACACAAGAAAACTATTTTGATCAAATGTTTGATATTGATTTTTACTTGCTCAAAATAATTCTTAGTAAAACAAACCTTCTGCCTGCGGTTAGCAGTTCAAGGTTTTCTGTAGTATGAAAACTATCCTTAACAACATACTTGTGGTATTTGCTGTTTTTAAAAGTGCAGAAAGTCAGGAAAAGCAGCAGCAGTATCTGTCTTAAACATATTTTTTAAGCGTCTTACTCTCAACTCACCACTACTCTAGTTTTGAAGAGTATCCCTGAAGCAGGCTATTCGTTAGCAGACTGTGCGTATATATGTTTTCGAGTCAGTTTTACCTGCAGACTGGGATGGCAGCCGAAGTCCAGCAGAGTCTTGACTACCTGTAGATGTCCCTTGTTAACAGCGATGTGGAGCGGTGTCTGTCTGCGCTTGTTTCGGGCATTCAGATCGGCACCACCTCGATGCAACACCTCAATGACTGAGCCCTCATCCCCGAAGGCTGCATGATGGACAGCACGGTCTCCATCTTTATCCTGAAAGAATCAGTCACTGTCAGCGATGGCAGTTAAACACAGTGCTGTTTGATTCATTCTTCTGATACTTTCAGAACATAACTGGTCTCCAAAAGCAAACTCCTGCGCCACTCTGAGCAACTGAAGCAAATGGGCTCTAAAGATGCAGATCTACCAGCTAATTTATTAAGGTGGAGAGTGATTTACAGGCATGAATTTGGCTGAAGATCGATTAGTTCCTCTGGCTGGAAGTGCTAAATAAGCCAGGCTTTTTCTTAACTGGATCATAATATCTCATTAAACACTTATAGATGTGAGGCTCCCAGGGAAAAAAGAAAACTTTACTGTTATACATTACAACTGACTACTGATACTATGGCATGCTCAAGGAATTTTTACCCTATAATAGCTGAAATTAATTTAGGCTGCATTTTTTTATGTTTGTTTTCTGGCCATTTCAAAAACCGTACCTAAAGTAGACTTAACAATTTAACAGTATCAAAAGAGAAAAGAGTGATAATAGTGCAGTTTACAGAAATAAAAAATATTAAATGTTCACAATAAGTATTAAAATATTTAAAAGAATGAGAAACAAAAATAAAACCAAGTAATATAAAAAACACTTTGCAGAAATTCACATAAAATTAACAAACAATAACATCAAACAGAAATCAACAGAAATGTAAAAATGCAAAACAAAAACTAACAAAATATGTACAAATTATTTTCAAATGATAATTGAAATCAAATAAAAGTAATGAAGTTAAATTAATAATATTTTAAATAAAAACAACACCTTACATAAAAGAAATAATCTAAAATGCACAAATCATAAATGTAATTAATTTAAATAAAATAGCCAACAAATCAAATATAATTACATTAAAATAAAATATAAATGAAGTAATGTATAATTACAGACCAAATAAATTATTGAATGCAAATACATTATAAAAAATGTAAATAAAAGGTAAAAAAATGACTAAATCAGTTAATGAATTTAAGCTATTTATATAAACTTATAATATATAATTATAAAATATAAAATATATAAAAAAATATATAAATATATCACTATAAAATATATATATATCACATAAAATACTACACATCCCACATCTGGTTATTTTCCCCTTCAGTGTCCAGCTTTGACAAACACAAACCCTTCCACATAAATCAGATGAAGTGTGGAAATGATTTTTGTCAGTCAAAGGTGAACGCAGCTTGGTTCAAATGTTGGGCTGCAACTAAAATATTTTGATAATCAATTAGTTAGTCAATTATTTTTTTCAATTAATAAAATAAAACTGATCAAACTAAATGCATTTTTTTATTTTATGTTTTACTGATAACTATTTAAAACCATAAATCAGGGTATTATTTATGTATAAAAGTAAACAAAAAAAAGGCGAAAAAAAAATAGAGTTGAATGATATTTAATATTGAAATTTTAAACCTTAAATGAAATACAAAGTCTGTCCTTTAACTGTAAAACCTTCACAACTACTTCTGCGTTTTGTCCAGAACAGCACAGGTTCTTCCAGTTAGAGCAGGGGTGTCAAACTCAATTCCTAGAGGGCCACAGTCCTGCACAGTTTTGCTCCAACCTTAACTGAACACACCTGATTGTACTGATTAAGCTCCTCTGGGTTTGTTTGAAGGTACTAGTGTGTCTCCTGAAACAGGGTTGGAACAAAAACCTGCAGGGTCTACGGCCCTCCAGGAATTGAGTTTGAATACCCTGAGTTAGAGCAAAGTCAATGGACGTGGCTTTCCAGCATTCACTCTCTGCAGGAAGTTCCAAAAATTGGTGTGACAGCTCGTTGTTATCTGAGTAACATAGTTAACAAGCAACAAATCTGTTTGAATAGAACCATTTCATTTTTAGAGATTGCAGAAATGTATTGCTGTGAATGTACGAGCAGGTGAGAGGAGACGGCTGAGGGAGCCCATAGATCTAGAGCAACTTTCCCGAAGTTAGCAAACAGTTTAAACAAACACCCTTAAATAATACAAATATTACACAATGAAGCTATAGTTTTTACTTACTCTACTGATGTTGCGGCATCCGAAATACCAATGTGTTTTCGTTTAAGATGCTCCTGCATCACTGTTCTTCCTAGCCCTGAAAGCTCAGCCAGCATAGCCTGTAGCTCACCGTCTTCTAAGGAGCGTTTCATCAGAAATGATTCCACGCTTTGGAAGATTTTGGCCGCACGCTTTTTCCTGAAGACGACGCTTCCTCCATTGCGCTGTAGGCTGTTTACCTATGTTTAATCTGTGCGTCTTGGTGTCATGCACCTCAGTGATGTCACCTAATCAGGCCAACTAATCGATAACGGCATTCCTTGGCAACAAATTTCATTATCGATTAGTTGTTGAGCCCTACTCAATTTCATCTGATCTCTACAGTAAGAAGCTCTTTTCTGCAGCCAAAACCTCACAAGACACCATGACGTTAATATCCCTGCTTGACTGTGAGCAGTGCGTGGCAATTATAACAATAGCAGCTTCATAAGCTAACAACAGATGTGTGGAGAGCATGCTAACCATTACAAACGTAACTTCTAATCAAAAAAGAAAGACGGTGGAATAAAAATCTTTTTTTATTGTTGTTTAAATTATCAACTTTTTTTGTAAACTTATACACATGTTGCTTCTTATCAACAAAAAAATGTATTGCTCATATAAATGAATAAAAATTGAAGCAGAACTAATAAGCAAGCTATTATCAAGGACATACCTCAGCCTCTAGATCCACATTATGTTTGAGAAGCAGCTTGAGGACATCCACATGGCCGTTCTGGCTGGCAGCCTGCATGGCAGTGTGTCCCGCACACTGTCCATTCACCTGGAAATAAAATAGACATTCCTAGTTGCACATGCGCAATTCATGCATATACAGGGGTTTTCAATTCAATTAAAACTCAATAAAAAGTCTTTATTTCTATATATTATAAAATCGAAATATTAAAATTGATCAATGAATTATAATAATATGGATTTAACTGATCCGTGAAGCTTCAGGTGCCTTTGAAAGGTAATTTAAGGCAAAGTAAAAAGGATACATTTACATTTGTAGGAACATTTTATTTTCGAAATGGGATAGAGAAGTGTGCAAACCAGGAAACATAAGAGGCGGTATCGATGACAAGATCATTTTAAATTGGAGGTAATTAGAGTGTGGCAGCCGCAAGAATTTTCTCAAGCAGCAGAAAAGCGTCAGGCAATGCACAGGGCAACTGGACAGACTTTAGAAATTCCATCCTTTTTTGGTGCAGCACACAACAGCCATATCTCCTTCATCCAAGAAGATCTTTGTGAGTGCCAAATTTCCTGCTTTTATATATGAAAAAAGCAAACTGGAGAAGCAGATTTCCTCAGAACTCTATGATCCATATAAAATCTCAACCAGATTTTATATTTAAGAATTTATATACATTATGACCCTCATGAAATCTTTACCCTCATGCAATCTAGAGTTGTTTCTCCTCATTCATTCGAGAACGAATCATATTTAACAAACTACATAGCTATTTATATTGAGAATGCAATGTAAAGATAATAATTCAACAAACCGTTCCCATGTCACGAATATTGCTCTAATTTGAAAACTTTGCTGTCTTAGATGAAAGTGGCTGCTGTGTAGTGACTGTGTACCGCCCTGAACCCCAAAGCACCTTTAAACATTAAAAATCATTTAAGAATTGTATCATTTGTTTTCATCTCTGATCTTTTTTCCCCTATGTAGAGAACTTTGGTAACATGATCGACAAAATTTGTTGGGAATCTCTTTTCGTTATCATGGTAACATTTTGATGTTAAAAATGCCACTTCTGTATTTTAATTACATCAATATCGTACAACCATAAATAGAAAAGCATGACCATAACTACATTACATATTTTAATTTACCTTTGCCTTGCTTTGTGTCTTTCATTGGACCGCAATCCTAATATCAAAGTTGGCTTAGATACAAAAATCTCTGGTCACAGCTCTGAATGGAAATGTAACCATGTTTCTCTGTGTGTGTGTGTGTGTGTGTGTGTGTGTGTGTGTGTGTGTTGCTGAAGACGAGGACAGACACGAGTGAGTACTTGTGATCTGCAGCACTGCGGAAAGCAAAACCAGTGTGCAAAGACCTGAATATTAATGCAGGAGCCCCTGGTGGATTCACAGGACACGTCTTGTCCTGCCGAGCATATAATTTGGCCAGTCACCCAAGCCAATCTGATTTCCCTCTTCACTCCCAGCCTTTCTTTCTCTACTCAAAGCAATTACTTGAGTGGAGGACGCAGGGCAGCGGGCCAGGCCTGGCACCAGCTCAAAACATCTCACAGTCGATGGTTCTCTATGCAAGCATCCTGAAGATTGAGTTTGATATTTATTCAAATCCATTCTAAGCCAGATCAGTTAATATATAGAGTGATACCTGCAATAGAAATTAAATGCAATAGAAATCAATGAGAGCATTTCTAGCTAACTTCCATGTTATGGAGACTTCCTTATGGAGCTGAGCAAAGATTTATACTGATTTTTAATGGAGCACCTGTCGCAATTACAACCATTAACTCTAGCAGAGAACCAATGTATCAGCTGAGTTACCTATACAAAAAGACAAAAACGCATTAGATTCTTTATATGCTCTGTGACTTAGTAATAAACTCTATTGTATTTTGTAGAGGAAGACTACTGTCCTCATAGGTAACTCTTTTCTGCGTAGCAGTAGCAAGAGTGCAAGAGGTAATGTAGGGCCAAGTGTTAAGGGGGTAGAGGAGTTTTATTATTTTACTGTATATGTTTTAAAGAGGTGCAATCATGAGAGTTATAAAATTTTTACATACATTTTTTTTCTAAAATCAGATTAATACAAAATAGTGTACTAATATTGTAACAAGTAGTATATGTATATGTAACAAGTAGTGTTGAGAATCGTTAGAGGTTGTTTCGATACCGGTGCCAAATCAATTGTGGATGACAATATATTTTATTGAAGAAAAAATTGTATGCTTCAAATGTAATATTACATTAAAAGTTTAAAAGTATATGTGAATATTTACGTAAATGGAAAACATAACAACAAAACAAAAGCCACCTAACCAATTACAAAAATTTAACCACTTTCTTTAAATGTAAAGATTTGTTAGCATGAATGCAAGATTTTCATTTTACATTACATGTTAGTGAAGTGAAAGTAACCAGTTGGTCAGATATAGAGTGACCCATCCCTGGAATTTGTGCTCTGCATGTAACCCATCCCAGTGTAGACACACAGCAGTGAACAAACACACCATGAAGACTCACCCGGAGCAGTGTGCAGCCATGACTGCAGTGCCAGAGGAGCAGTTGAGAAACTGGTGCCTTGCTCAAGGGCACCACAGCTGTGGTTGTTGAAAACAGGAGAACCAGTTTTTCATTACTCACACTACCTTCAACGTCTGGGGATCAGTTACCTTCTGATCACAAGTCGATCTTGTTATCCACCAGACCACAACTGACCTCTATTAGTCTGCTAATAACCTGTGGAAAGGCTGCTGCTATCATCATATTATAATCAGCAGAGTCCTTTTTGAGATCGGTTTAACTGAGGCTAGACTCATCCACACCGATAGCGCCACCTGTTGGACATGGTGCCTCCAACTGCTTTATGTTTACTCTGTGTGCCTGAGTTTGTAACTCAGTCCAATTTTGATGTAAGACACCATCCTTGCTATTCAAGTAAAAAGAAGGTAAACAACATGATAAAGCAGTCAAAGAAGATGGAATATGAGCTAGACTAATGTTTGTCATTAAAAGGAGCTGTTTCCTTGATGTCTGAGCATCTACAGTAAGATCGAGACTAGATGCTGAGAGGTATGCTAACAGGAACTCCTAGGAGCTGTGTTTTGACTAGAACACTGTCTTTATTACTATCATAAACAGCCAATATCCCGGGAAAACGGCAGTGTAACCAATAACTCCAGTAATACCATGAGCTCATGTGGAATAGCTCGGAAAAAATGCTCTTCCAACACGCTAGCTCAGGCTTTACCAGGTCACAGGAGAAAGATGCTATTCAATGTCGAATCGAAAGCTTTTTTTGTAATGGATTTTCTACAAAGAAATAAATAATGAAAGTAAGTAGATAAGAAGTAATGAAACATGTGGAGGACATAAAACAGTGTGCATTGAGAGAGGAGACTTACATCTACATCGGGCCTCTTCAGGATGTCCTCGACTTTAGCAAGATCTCCGTTGGCTGCAGCCTTGACCAGCTCTTCGTTAATGTCCCCGGACTCCTGAGTCTCAAAGAGTTTCTTGAGGAGTTGTGACAGGCGCTCTGCGGGCACAGAAGAACAATGTCAACAATGCTACAGTGCTGATATTGTAGACATCTTTATTATTTTTGGTGTAATATTTGTAAATCTCTTTTAGCTTGTTGCTATTGTTTGATTAAAGACTCATTTTTATTAGTAGGTTAATGTCTTTGTCGGAAGAGACTTTGTCCAATGAAGGCACCCAATCACAGCCATCTTCTGAGAAATGAGGGTCCCGCCCCTTCTTGGACAAAAATCGAATTCATTCGAGCACAGGAACGAGTCACGCGCGCACAGGTTAAGATTGAGAGAGAGAGCAAGGGAGAGATGTGATAGAAAGAGAGGAATTAAGGGGCGAGCAAGTTAGCCCTGTTCTCAGGTGCTTTGATGCGTGTGGTGGGTTGAAAAAAAAGTTTGTTTTCTGCACACACGGATCTGTTTCTGCTCACGTAAATCTTAATACTGTGCGCACATGATTATCAAAAGTATATGCCCTATTTATGTCACAGATTTCCCGCTATAATCACACACACATTAACGCTGATGAGAAAACTGATTGAAACTGGCCTGGAGCTGACAGAACAAGCAGTGATGGAACAAAAACCCTCTATTTAAATCAAATATGTTGAAGAAAACTAATTCTTAAGATGCAAATGAACATTAAAAGTTGCAAGTAAAAAGAAAACACACAAATAATGGAGATAAACATGAATTTGTCATAATATGTAACACAATCATGTGCATATGTATAGATTCAATGTTAAGCAAAACACAAATAACAGTGTTTGGCCCGTCATTCAATAGCACCCCCGCCCCACCTTTTAAAGATTTAATGACGGTCAACTCCTTGGTTAACAGCATCTGCATCATGAACGTTAAAGCTTGCATGTGATATTTCTACATCATCACATGCTCTAGCATCCGGTTATTGATTGGTTGCTTCTTATTTTAAAATTTCATTTCACTTCTGTTGTCAAGGACAATTTTGGTTTATATTGATTATTTTACATTTTCGCTAAAAACTGAGATAAAAAATGTAACATATCATGGTTTAATAAATATTTCTAAAATCAGCTGTGCATTCAAGCTTTAGCTGTGAGCAAAAAAAGGTTTTTACCTCCAGAAGCATTAGTAACAGCTGATCCCGCGGGAGCCACTTTTGTGACAGCAGAAGGATTGTACGTCCAAGATGTCCCGCACACCTCCACTTTCAGATCGCTGTCAGAGTAAATCTGTTGCACTCTGCCCACCTTTCCAAGGGTCTGCAAGGACAAAAAAAACAGATCTCTTAGTGTGAAAGACTTTCACAAAGCTACAGCTCTAGCATTTAATAGCATTTCCCTCAAAGTTAAAATAGCATGATGTTTATGAGGGATTTTATATTACACTTTCAATAAAAAACAATCGATGAGGGAAATACAAAAAGTATGGACGAGCTTTTAAACTGAAAAAAAGAAAAAGAAAAAGCTAACAAAAAAAAGTATTTTTAAAATGATTGCTTCTGGTAAAACATTAGGGAAGGGATGCTCACTGGCAGCATGGCTTCAGCCCACTCTCCATGTCCCCTCTGAAGCAGTTTGATCCGGTCAATGTCATAACAAATCTGGACCAAATCTCCCACCATGAACTGAGAGCTACCCCCTTCAGCTCCGGCCGCCACCTCTCCACTGCGAACCACGTTTGCTTTTGTGAGAACCGCTGGATTAAAAGTCCACCTATAACACACAAGGTTCCAGCTTTACTAGAACACACACAAGAAAAAAAACAGTGTCGGGATTAGCAGGTCTGAGAGATGGACCTGTTACCACTGGGGTACTGCACAACAATGTCATGGTCTTCATCAATCCCGCAGACTGTGCCAGTAGTGGTGAGCGTCTCAAACATGCCGTCGGTCCAGCCGCCGTGACCATGCTGCAAGGACTGAACGATTTCCAGGTCTAGATCAATATTCACCAGGTCTCCTATCTGCAAGCCGCCTGGGTTTCTGTTGCCGTTCTGCTCACCTTTGAAAACCAAGCAGACACGGTGAGGAGATTAAGAGAACAACCAATTGAGTTTCAGCCTTTCTGTTGAAACTTGGGAAAATGTGTCTTCCGTGCTTTGTAAACTTATCCCTTAAAACTAACATCATCTCTTTAAAAAGAGGTAATGACATCAAATTACATTGTCCTTGCATATTTTAATTTGAAACACATTTTGGCAAATTTGGACATTGTTATGAACTTTTTTCTTTCTTGTTTACCCTAATACCATGTACATTTTTGGTATCAGGATTTCTAGTATAACCTGGGCCAAGTTAATGCCATTGCACTCTGAGCATCAATTTTAATGTCCGAAATGTATGCACGATTAAAAACAAACTCAAATTGTATCTCATTTGTCTATTACATAAAAATTCAGGACAGCAATATAAAAAAAATAAATACATTTTTTTAAGTATAATCAGAAAAATGCAAAAAAATTACACTGAATGAGGCAGCCTGCTGCACTCTTTTTTTTTTTTTTTATTACCTCCAAAACAGACTAACAACTCCTAACGCACAAATATTTTTCAAAAACAAACAATCTGTTCTGGAGGAATTCACAATCTTTATAGGTTGAATGGTTGTGTTTTCTTTAAGTTATTAGTTTGGCCAGAATATTTCTTAAAATGAGAAAAGGAAATTCTTGTTTTGTGTAAAAATAGCGATGAAAAACAAATCAAAGAAATAAAAGCTCATTCTCATTCCGGTACTTGTAATCGATGAGTACTCAGCTTAAAGTACATTGAAGAAATGTGGTATCTTTGCAATCCCTAATAAAAAAAACAAATTAATATTTCAAAATGGGAATTCGCTCAGTGGCTTCAAAACATTTGCCTGTCTCCAGTTCAAATATGTAAACTTGAAGTTAAGATAGAATGACTCACTTTTATGTGAAAGACACCGATGCAGTAAAGTCTAGAGGACTCCTGTAAATCTGAACAAGTGAGAACTGGAGATCTGATGGATAATTACAGGAGCTTTCAAAAGCTATTCATACAAGTTGCACACACTCATATTCACAAACTCTTACAAGATTGGCTTGGACTTTAAGGAGTCATTTGTGGACTCTTGCCAAAAAAGCTTTTACATAGGAATGTGTCTTGCAACATCTAGCACTGACACCTAGTGGAGCCATCAAAGAAACTCCAGGATAAAGATAAACTGGAGGGTGTGAACATTACTTCGTAGAAGCGTGTTAACAGCCCTGTTGTAACATCACATCAACTGCTTCGTAATACGCAAACCCTTAATTTTCCTAATGCTTACCCAATACTGGACAGTGGTCTCTGTAAAAAGTGCCTCCTTTGGCATCTTGCACACATTTCAAATCGGACTGAAAAAAGACAAACAGAAAAAATGATGAGTGAAAACGGCACACCTAACATGAACTCAGACCCTGTACATCTTCCTCCAGCCCTCATTAATAATTCCAGTGGCAGATGGCTGCGTACACCCTCTGGATGCATTGCACTGACAGACAAAGCCCCGTCTCAAGCTCAAAATGATTCGCTGAAATTTAGATGTTGCAGAAAGTCCAGCAGCCAATGAAAAGACAGCTTCTCACTTTCTGAGGCACACTTTCACTCCCCCCTTGTGTCCCTCTTTGGTCTCGTCCTCTTGTGAAGAGACATAAAGGCAGCAGATTTCCTTTCTCATGCAGATGGCTCTTCCAGCTGCCCCTCACAATGGTTACTAAAGATGCCTGGCTTATGGGTAGGCAAATCTGCATGTGGTGGGGTGTGGGTCGGGTGGGTTGTGTGTGAGGTTACATAACGCACGGTTAGCTACCCTCTTTTGTATTTATGTATACAGATGAGAGGGGGTAGACTCACCATGCCTTCGAACCCAACTCTGTAGAGGTTTTTTGCCCCGTTGTCCCAAAGGACATACGCTGCACTGTGGGGGCTGGCAGCACTCCAGTCCTGGATCTCAGTCACCTGAAAAAGAGAAGGATGAGAGGTTAATAATAAAATTAGTGTATTACAAGTGTAGTACAACGCAGAACTTTGGATTTTGGCTGGTTCTGAGGAAAAAAAAAAGTACACTATGCAAGATTCTGTGGCTATTTTCATAGTTCGAGTGGCTCATAAAACTTTACTACATTTAGAAAGAACTTTTTTTAACAAAAAAAAAAATAATGAATTGGATTGCCAACAGGGTTTAACATGTCTCAATCTGTTAAAATATGCTTAGTAGTAAAAGGTACTCCGCATGATGGATGTTCCGGACTATCATCTTCAGTTAATATTTCTACATTTTGAAAGCCAATGGTGCATATATATATATAGATACATACATATCAATAATGATATATATAATAATCTATATAGATAATAATATGATATAGAAGAGCAGTGATCTGTTTGTCTCCAAAGTGAAATATTTTATGTAGCGGGTTTGTAGTTGATTTGAGACATGATACTTTATACACAAGTCCAAATGCATTATTATAGGCCAAATTATCACCGTAAAGGCAACCCATATCGATTAGCCAAAAAAAGTAGTCAATATGATCTGCAGAGTCTATTCCAGCACCTTGCGTAAACGTAAAAAGTGTAAAAAATGTTTTAAATTGCATTATGCTCATACTGTCAATGTGAAGGTCACAGACCAACACTTTTCGATCTTGATCTTGTGGCCTCCTTAGCTATAAAAACTGACAACAAAAATGTATTTTTATTATGGATTGAAGCTGGTTTAGAATTTGAACTAGCGCCTAGAAATCCCTTTGCTTCACAGAATTTGACAAAAAGGTATTTCATATTAATGACATTAATGAAAGCCTTCAAACTAAATAAAAAACGAACCATACCTAAATTAAAATAATTGAGTCAGGAAACAGTTTGGCAAACTAAATAACAATATAAAGATTATGTCAATACAACCACAACGCGGACAATACAGTAACATTATGCTCCAGTGAATTGCACAAACTGTTACTATTGTTATCACCCACAAATTTGTTCACAACCTTTATCCCATCCTTAGTAACATCAAATAGATGTTATCATTTACAACAGATGTTATCATTTACAACTGGATTGTATTTAATCAAAATTAATACGATACATTTTCAACTATAACAGATTTATCATCAGACAATATCATAGTCAACTAAAGCTGAAAAAATGCAGAGAAAAAAGCAGAACGCATACTCAAACATGCTGAGACCTTACTTTTCCTCTTCTTCCATTCCCACCATCCTGGTCCTCCCACTGCCAGTCCACGCCTCGAACCACCCGCCCTCCAGCAAATATGCCTCTGGCTGTGATTTTCTTAGATTTGCGTCGAGATTCCAGAAGAACTCTGAAACAAACATTGGAATCTAACAGTAAGCTATGCTTTGAAGAATAACATTTCACAAAACAATTACAAATACTTCTGCTTGTCCATAAAAATACAGCTCAGCATCAAAAAAAAAAAAAATTATATATATATATATATATATATATATATATATATATATATATATATATATATATATATATATATATATATATATATATATATATATATATATATATATATATATATATATATATATATATATATATATATAACAGATCTGCTGACTGTTACAGACCTGACAGAGCCCTAACATCAGACTATGGGTTCGCTCCAAACAGGGAGAGGTTGTTTTGAGTTACTATGCTGCCCCCAGCTGTACCAGCTCCCAGAAGAGATTAGAGGAGCTAAAACTTTAGTCACATTTAAATCTAGACTAATAGTACATATCACACAATGTGCGTTTATTAGCTAAAATCGACTCAGATAACAGCCAGTAAGATTTATTCCTTTTGAATCCACCATTAACTATTTTTAATAAGGAGAAGGAACATGGATAATTTTCAATGATATTGGATTGTATTACCTGGATGATGATGATGATGATGATGATGATGATGATGAAGGATGGATTGAAGAAATAGTAATAATTAGTAATGCAACATTCTGACATTCTGCTATTGTTGGACATTTAGTTCACCTAAAAAATATATAACTGTTTAAAACATATCTTGCCTTTGCCACTTTGTATGCATCAAAGGCTTCAGATTTTCAACATCGGTAGAAATTATTTTGAGAATAAAAAAGCCAAGTAAGCAATCAAAATATCATGAATTCACTTCCTTTTCTTTTCTCATACCAACAGAACCAATAAATAGTGTAATAGAATTAGTTTTAGGTAGTATTGCTGTACAGAAAATCAACAACTTTGAATTTCTTTCCTCATTTAGAACCAAAAAATGAATGGTCATTCTTTTCACTGACAATATTTTAGGGACATATACTGGATTAACCAAAAAGCGAAACAATTAAAACTCCTCAAAAGCACAACTTTAAAATTCAAGAATTTTACAATATATGTTTTGTGCAACATTTTTTTACTTGATTTGTCAAAAAAGCAAATGAATAAATAAATAGATAAATAAAAATTCATATAAAGCACCTGCACTTTTTCCAAACCTGATTGAATTTCTTTTGTGGAACAATAGACAACACTATGGAGCTAGAGATCTGCCAAAATAATTAGAAATTAAATCACGTTTATTTGTATTATTGACAATAGTAGTTTAATAAAACGTAACATTATATGGGATTAAAACAGGGTTGAACTTGAACTTTCAAATTTGAATTTATATTTCTTTCATTGAATATTGAACATCTAAAATGTAAGAAAATTAATTTTTTATAGACGCAGAACTATCTATACACAAATTTTCAAACTTCAGGGTTTTTTTCCCCAGACAATCAAAGTTTGTAGATATCCAGTTAGTAAAAATAAGAGTTTTGCGTTTTCAAGATGAGGACATTTAAAACATCAAATTCAACATTCAAATTGTAAAATTCAGATCTCACAGAAAGTAAGTCAGAGGTCATCGTAGATGAGTAGATGATTTTAGAAGAGTCGATTAAGCATTTTGGCCAATCTGAGATTTTTCTAATCTGAGAAAAGTGTGCGACTCAGGATGCAACATTCTCTGCTCATGTGCCCTAAAGCAGCTGGAAGGCACAGCATGCAACAGCAGCTGCTAAGGGATCCTCTGCTCGTCAGGATCCTCTGCTGTCTGTGCTTGTGTGTCGTTCTTCTGAGAGCAGTGTCACTGGGGAAATACAGCCACACGGGTTTGAAAGAGACCAGCTGTTGAGCTGACTCATTGTTTCCTTGATCTCATAGTGAGGGCAGTTACAGAGGGCTACCACAAGACATCTTGACTACTACCAGACACGATGATTGTCCCACCATATGGAGTCTCACTCAAACCACCAAACAGAAATAAACTCAAAGAGAAATTGAGAAACAGCAGCAGAACCATGATCTGTCTGATGAACATTTTTGAGTCGTATCAATGCCTATAGATCGGTGCTGATCTCTGCTTCTGAGTCTGCTTTCAGACTGGCATCTGTATTCCGTTTCCAAAAACAATTGGCTCTGGTAACTGTTAACTGCAGCATGTGTGTGTAAAGCAATCCTTTTGCTTCCATGAATCGTTTTTTCGAAAGCGCTTCCAGAGGTACTCTCTTGGACTAGAGGAGAAATGGGCGGGACATGTGGATCAAAAGAGGAAATTGGCTGCCCCGACAAGAGTCTTTATTAGTACTAAGGTTGGGTATTATTTGGGGATGTTTCGACACCGGTACCCAATCCATACTTTTAAAACAATACCGGGGCAAAAATGGTGCCTGAACTTTAAAAAAGCCACAAAAGTATGGTGGTGACTAAAGAATACATTTTTATTAAACAAAAAATCGTATGTTTAAAATTGAACGATATATATTAAAAGTTTAAAGTATATGTGAATATATATGCAAACAGAAAACACAACAACAACAAAAAAAACACCACCTATCAAACAACAACAAATTAACCACATCAAACTTTATCAGTTCTTTTGGAAAAATTTCACCATTTGTTAGCATGAATGTAAGATTTTAATTTCATTGCAATTACATGAGATGTGCGTAAGCTGTTGAACGCGGAGATGTTTCATTATATGATCCTCTATTAGATGCAACTGCTGTGAAACATTTGCAGCATGTCACGGTGTCAGAATTCTTTCATGTGTAATATAACCACACTTACGAGATTTCATTTAAGGGATATAGTTTAAAGTGAGTTTTTAATTTAGCAGGCTATGCCAACGATGGACCACATGCTGCCATGTGCCGTCAGAGCAAGTGCTTAGTTAAAAGGGGAGATGAGGGCTTGAGGAAGAGAGGGACTAGCTCAT
The DNA here is from genome assembly GCA_900490495.1 of Danionella dracula. Lineage (NCBI taxonomy): Eukaryota > Metazoa > Chordata > Actinopteri > Cypriniformes > Danionidae > Danionella > Danionella dracula. Next base: position 3,122,562 of record UELW01000278.1, read on the forward strand.
TTATTGGATCTCCACATATATAGTAAGCACATAGTCCAACTAGCTCTACAAGCTAACGCTTCCTAAATTCTAGTTTGATGTCTTTAAATTTCTCCTGCCTTCTGGTTTAAGCTGTATAGCACTCTGTGCTTTTGTTTTGTACTGCTCTACTGGGTCATCTTCTCTCGCCATCACCTGGAAACTTTTCTTCTTTAACAATTCATGATGCAACTAACCAGTTCTGCACCACTCTCATTACATACCTCGATCGGCTATGCCCTCTCTCTTCCAGAACAACGGCATCCAACCCCTGGCTGCCGCACGTCCTTCGGGAACAGAGGTCCACAGTCCACAGTACGTAAATGGAGTAATGAAATAATACAAAGAGCATGGCAGAAATGGAAGCATACCCAACTGCTCTCTGCGCTCTCAAGCTACAAGACGCTAAGACAACATACTACCACAACAAGTTTGAAAATGCAAAGGACAGCCGAAAGCTCTTCAAGACTTTCAACTTACTCCTCTCTCCACCCCAAACTCCCCCAGTGACATCTCTCACTGCCGATGACTTCACTGATCAGTTCACAAATAAAACCCTCACCATCAGCAGACAGTTTGTACCACCCTGCACCCAAATTCATCCACAATCTTCAACACCTTGCATGTCCACATTCACTCCACTCACAGAAGATCAGGTGTCCAAACCCCTTCACTCTGTGCATCCAAACACATGCCCCCTCGATCCCATTCCCTCTCACCTTCTACAAACCATCCTCATACCTGCCCTCCCTCACTCACTTCATCAACTCCTCAATCACACTCGGCATTTTCCCTAACACCTTCAAGACACTTTATAGCATTTTCTTTACTAAATGTTGCACTGACTAGTGAGATGCTCTTAATCTCATTGTACATGCTTATAATGCAAATTGTATATGTGTATAGTGACAATAAAGGCATTCTATTCTATTCTATTCTAAGGTGGTCAGAGTCACCCTGCTTCTCAGGAAACCTACACTCATCACATCACTGGTGGACAATTACAAGACATTTACATTTATGCATTTGGTAGACGCTTTTGTCCAAAGCGAATACATTAGGGGAGAGACAATATGCAATCTGTTACACCGTCAAAGTCTATCTCAGCTTCTCTTAATAGAAATTGTATCAACTGATCAATAAATCATAGCAGGGAGGGAGTAGAGGAAGAAGATAAAGACAGAACAGGTAAAAAAGAAAGCAGTCTTTTTTTATATAGTAGGTGTTCCCTGAAGAGAAGAGTTTTCCGTTGCTTTTTGAAAGCTGTTAGTGTTGTTGCTTTCCTGACTGGATCAGGGAGTTTGTTCCACCATCCAGGGACAGTGAAAAAGAAGGTTCTGCTGAGAGATCTTCAAAACTCATTGAGCGGATTGTCTTCAAACAACTCTTTTTCCTGACTCAGAAAAACAAGCTCGATGACAACCTATCAGGCTTAAAGAATGGACACTTGACAGAGATGGGTTTGCCGTCTGTAATGGAAGCGATGCGAGATGCCAGGGCTCACTACAGATCATCTATCCTCATCCTACTAGACCTCTCTGCTGCGTTTGACACAGTCAACTATCAGATCCTTCTCTCCATTCTCTGGGATGGGCATCACTGGCACTGTACTCGACAGGCTTGAGTCCTATCTCACTGGCAGATCTTTCAGTGTCGGGTGGAGGGGTGATGGCTCCAACACTAATGGAGCTTTTCCATTACACAGCACGGCACAGTTCTGTACAATTCTGCACAGTATTTTGCACTATTCCATTGTGATTCATCTGTCATGAGAGAGGAAACAGCTTTTATTGTTTGTAATGTTGCTTCTGATCTAAAAACGCAACACCATGTCTGAACAATCTTGGAACCGTGTGTAATACACCCACACGCTGAGAAGCAGAAAAAAAACAGTCGAACGGTGTGTTCGGGATCCATTATGGTTTGTGTCCGAAACTCTGCCGCAGTCTTTATTACGTCAAAGTGGGTGTGGTGCTAAAACGGAGTGACGTTGCCTATTTAACATACCGACACAATACAAAGGGAAAGCAAAGCCGGCCGTACTGCACCAAACTGATCTCTGCGTACTTTACCGTGTTATACAATAAAAAAGAGCCAATAGACTACTCACTGGGGTTCTCCAGGGTTCAGTCCAATCAGTAACTGCCGGATGAAGAACCATCACCTACAGCTCAACATGGCCAAGACAGAACTTCTGGTGACCCCAGCCAATCCCTCTGTGCATCACGACCTCACCATCCAGTTGGAATCCTATGCAATCACCTTTTCTCCTTCAGTCAGGAATCTTGGAGTGATTTTGGATGAACAACGGTCCTTCAAAGACTACATCACCAAGACAACTTGTCGCTCTGTTATGAGCAAGCTGAGATAGACTTTGACTGTGTAACAAATTGCATATTGTCGTCCCCTTCTGTAAGTTGCTTTGGACAAAAGCATCTGCCAAATGCATAAATGTAAATGTTCAAGCATTTTTAATCGTCCTCTGTCGGCACAGCTCTGCAATGTTGTCATCTGTTTAGACCTCTGCGCTCATCTTTTGAACCGAAACTTACCAGTGTTAGAGTTAAGCCCGAAAAAGGCAGTCTGAAACTTTGTGACATACAGTGATAATTTGTGAGAGATAATGCGTCAGGCTATGCTCAGGAACTCTAAGGCTGTGTTCAGACAGGGAATCTGTATATATCCAAAACGTTGATGACACCACACTATAAAATGAATTCAAACATGCATTTAAGTAAGGAAATAATCATGTGTACCGCACTAGAATAGTAAGCCAGTGCTGGAGAGGAACATCATGTAGGTTTTTTCTTGCAGAAACATGGTGGAGTAAAATCTACTATTTATATTCTCTGAAACAAAAAAAAACTAAAAATATGCCGGCTGGTTACTAACAACAGGTTTCTATATTAACAGCAGATCTACCCCCGGTAAGTAAATTTTTTTTTTTTTTTTTACGTTTGCACCATGTTTGTTTGTTTGTTTGTTTTTTAGTTCTACAGATGAAACATGTCACTAACAGAAGAAGCTCCTGGTTGGTTGGTTGGCACAAATCTCTAAATGTATATCTGTTTGAGAGTTGGCATCAAAAGTTTAAAAATTCCAACTTCCTCGGTGTATGGCAGTGCCACATCGCACCTAATACTGCACGATGCCAGTCATAGACACTCAACCATTGCCGAACAGATCCCAAACCGTGGCTAGCCAACGAGTTAACATATGAATCACTCGCTAAACAAAATCCCTTTTCAGGGTGAATGGCCAGTTATCCACAGCCTTGATGCAGAATTATAATCAAACTTTAATCCTAAATTAGGCAGCAAGGAACACTGTAAGAAACACCGCATTTACCTTTCACTGCCTGGAGTGGTGATGCGGTAAAAACGGTGGCGCAGGTGATGCTTGTCACCATGGTAGCAGGTGGTGCAGAGGTCATAGTTGGTGCATTCTGCACATTTCCATCTAATTCCAATAATGGGCTGCTGTCGACAGGTGTCACACATGGTGCCATCATGCTTGATTCCTAAAAAAGGCAATTAAAGTATTACATACCAATTAAATTTCAGCTGCATTGCACCAATTTCTGCATGATGATATTAAAAAGAGTGTTTTTCTGATTGAATTGCATGTAAATCTGAGAGTGTATAGTTTGGAAATCTGTTGATGTTGGTTTAGAAATCACATGTGTTGGTTAATGTCCACATTTCATAGAATAAAAAAGAGGTCTCATTTGCTTAAGAGCTTTTATAAAGCAAATCTTTAAGTCATCTGTGGTCAAAGTGCTAAAACCCAACACAGTTTTTTGTTTTTGAAAATATTTTGTCATTGTTGTATGTAATAGGTCCTTGGTGGTCAGAAAGATTCCACAAATAAAGTTTATTGTTATACTTTTTGTAATATTATAATATTTCTTTCAATGTGGCCATTTAATCTCAATTTTACATTATGTCTTGTTATATCACACTTTTCCAGAAATTAAAGTGAGTTCTGCTCATTAGTAAGAGCTCATAAGAACCAAATGATCAAGTGCTATGATCATCGCTACATCTCTTAAAATGGGCCATTCTCAGAACGATCTTGATAATGGGATTTTAAAATAGTACTGTAATCTCTTCCAATTTTCCCACACAAATGATCTCCTCATCTTGGTCAAAGGGACAAATTCCCGTTTGTTGTGTTCAAACCTAGTGCCATCAACAAGAAATTTCAGACCTCTGTTTGGTGTTAACGTATGTAAAGACTTTTTTTGATAACTATAAATATTCTTTAGACACAAGGTTACAAATGCCTCTTCCAGACTTGTTTTTTTTTTCATTTTCTCTGTTACTATTATCTATTATTCAGACGATATTTTATTTCTGCAGGCAAACTTCTAAAATGAGCTTGGGGTCAACTATTTGACCCCTCACTGCAATGACTGATGTGTTGATTTTTGTCCAATTGACCCAGTCTAACTTGAGCAAACTGACAATCAACTAACAAACCATTGCAGTTTGTAGTCACGCGGTTAGGGTGACAAGTTTTTTTTTTGCAGCTCATTAGTTCTAGCGTGACGTTAGCTCTGGCAGGGTCTGGTGTGACAAAGGCAAGTTCAGTTTAGATAGCTATTATGCCCTGAATCTCACCTGTGGGCGCGCTGTCTAATATCCGCACGTCGTAGGCCCCGGAGCAGCGGTAGTTGGCGGCTGTACCGTTATCCCACACCACCACCACCTCCTCGGGGCTCTCAAAACTCCGGACTGTGCCCACGTGTCCTTCTCCTCCGTCCTGTTTGCCCCACTTCCAGTCAGGCCCGCGGATCACTCGAGCGCCCACACCTTCCATCATGACTCTGTTATTCCTCCCGGTAGTCATTTACGAGCGGGTAAATATCGGTAAAGATAACTTCTGGGAAGCTTAACAGCCAGCTTTCAGCAGAACGTAACCTCGAATAAAAACAACTGGCTTACATATAAACAGTTGATGAGAAAAATGGGTTTACTTGATTCCAGAGTTAACGTTAACTCAAACTGACGATTAAGTTAGCCAACAACAAACAATTAAAACGGACTCCGAAATAGCGTTTCACGTTAAGCTATGCGTGGTTTACAGGAATATCACGAATTCATGAAACATGTAAATGTCCGTTGGTATTGAACGCTTGTTTGTAAAGTTAACAAATTAACGTTGCATTCAATTTTTTATCAGCTAACGTTACGGCTAAACAGCTAAAGCTAGTGGTCCAAATTTCTTCCACGTTAACGACGTTAGAATTTAAATTATAACACAAAACTATTTAGAAACAACTTTTATGATGAAAGTGAAAAAAAATACTTAGATAAACTTTTATGTATTGAACGTTCAACAGATGGCCCAGCTTCGGCGAGGTTAGCGGTAACATAAAGCGAGTATTCCCCACAAAACATCCAGGGTTAGAAGATGGTGTTATAATAGCAAGTATGATGGCGGTATGTGATGTACACTTGGTCCATAGTGCCAGAAAGAAATACACACAGCAGGAAAGCAGCAAAGAAGGCACGGATGAAGAGACCTTTGTTTGTGTTTCCCAACAAATCCAGCAACAGGATGCCTAATATCTTCGGGAAAAAATAGAATGGTGGTAGTTCCCGGTGGAGATCCGTAGAAACAACCTCAAAGTTCCTGGTAATGATCGTAGGTAGAATGCGTTTTGAGAGTTGTTTCATGGGGGTGCAACCAGACACCGTCTCGACGCCATTATTGTCAATCCGAGCTTTAGGCACCCGAGGTGGAAGGGAAACATTTTGGGAAGGGAATTTTTCTCTTCTTCTGGGGGTGTTTGCATACCGTTTTTGCTTACCATTTTTGTGCAGTAGCGCCACTCTCTGGAGTAGATTTGTAGAGCGTGATTTTAAATGAAGGAACTTCCCAGCAAACACAAATGTTTTGTGTTCTCTTTTGGTTAGTTTTTTTATCATTTTAAAATAACGGTCTTGGAACATTCTCTTTTGGTTCTTTTTTTTTGCAGCCACAAACTAATGTTTTTGTTCTTTTTTGCGACTAGAAACTAACGTTCTAGGAAGGTCGAGTTTTCTTTTTTGTATTTTTTTTTGTCACCAGGAACTTTCTCGAAGTGTACCCCTTTGATTCTTTTAGTAACAATTGTTCTATTGAAGCTGATGCTTATTTAGCAATTTATTTTTTCTGACCAATTTTTAATTATTGCAAAGCAAAACATTATTTTGCTTCATGCTTGCAATAGGTTATACAAGAAAAAAAAGTAGCAGATCTTGGAAAGTTTGAGCAATGGATCTGTGCATGCACAGCAAAATTTGGAGATCACCTAGTGTTCTTTTTTTACTTTAGTGTGTTGTGGAGTTGATTTGAGTTTAAGTTGGTGTGGTTTGTGCACTGCTTGAGCTAGGAGAGCTCTGTGAAGCGTGTAACTTCGAGGTGTGTCCGAACTTGGCTTGAGACATAACTAACAGCTATGTCCCATTTTAGGTTCTGCAAACTTCCGTGGACGCAGCCTTCCAATCTCTAGAAGTTACAGCTTCAGAAAAGAAAAGAAATGCTGAAAGAGTAGGGAAATAGTAATTGACCCTATAACAATGATCAAAATCCTAAAGGAAACCAAAACGTATAAAGCATCTCAAAAAGATTGTACTCGTACATTTCAGTTCATAAATAAATAGTACAATTCAAATACAATTCGTATATTAATACTATAATTTGTACGCATGTGCATTTTACCTGAATGAATTTAAAAACAGGTTCACAGTATTAATTTTATTACGTTTGTCAGCTGCTTCTCATTAAATATTGCCGAACCGTGTGAGATATATTTACAAATTACTGATTGTGGATTTGCAGCCTCCCTTACGAGTATACTACGCTCTGAATTTGTGCTTGCTCCTTTTGAGACTCTTCTTGCACGTTTTGGGTTCATATCCAAAACTTTAGTACAATCTTTTTGAGATTGTTCTGGATACATAACAGCCCTTTGTCGTTGGAGACACATCGAGTTCCTCTGTGCTGGTGTCCTTCTGGGAGGCCATTCAACGCACGTAGCAGGACAGACGCATCCACGACAGGGGTCTTGAATTGAGACACACATTTCCTGGAGCATAAATTGGCTGTAGCTGTGGGCAGTGTTCCTGGCTTCAAGGTGATGCTGCAGAGACATCATGTGTTGGTCAGAACAGACCAAATGGCAGCAGTGGCGTATAGCACTCAAGCAGTGATACGCTCACCATGTTTGTCTCCTCGCTGGCAGACTGCTCCTATGGAGTCAGCAATAGTGTCTGTCACTAGTAGCTGTCAATGTCCCAGTAGGTTGAACTGTACAACGAATACTCTGTCACTGTGGAAACCCCAGTCAGGAGAATGGAGACTCCATCCCCTGTAGTCCAGTAGCAGATCTGGGATCACTTTGGCGTAGTGGAGCTGGACTTGTTCACCATACAAGAGAAAGCTCAGTGCTGGGTGTGTCTGTCCCATGTTCCACTCAGGATAGATGCACTGGTGCATTGCTGGCCCAAGAAAAAATGTTCGATATGTACTTGGCACAGTGAGTCAGACTCTCTTTTGAGTTCTCTCTCTCTCTGTTCATCTCAGAAGTTGGGAGTGCAGTTCCTCAAGAGCTTGTGTTCTTTTTTTTTTCCTTTCTTCTCTTAATGTACTCGAACAACATGAATTAACTCTGTTATCATTCGGCCTTAAGGCCACCATGAACTCTTAAATGCAAATCTTGAAGGTGAACCTACACACATCTTAGGTTCTTCTCATCTTGTCATTGAAGACTGTGATCCTGATCTGAGCACAAATGCCCGCTCTGATGCAAACAAGTTTTTGGACCCTTCATCGGACTTTATCTGGCATCATCTCAACACGTGGCAACACTAGCAAGGAACGCCACAAACAGGCACTCTCAATACACGTCTGACTGCGCGAAGTTCAGAACTGACGTAATCTCGATGAGTTTTACTTTACAGACAAGCTAAAGCCTAGTTAGACGTTGAGATGTTCCGTCATCAGCAATCGCTGCGCTGTTTTCCTTTGCTCTCGTGTGAATGTATGTGTGAGTGTGCTTTAGTTAGTTAAGTGTTTCATGTCTGTTAGTAAATAAACTGTTTGTCTCACAAATACAGATCTTGTCTCTTTTCGTATCTTTGCTGACATCGAAATTAGTTGTTACCTAGCTTATATTAAAGTCTATATTTTGATATAAAATGTTTGACAATTACTTGGGCTATAATTTGATTCGCTGGTGTAAGGACCTGAACGATACCATTGAGTGATCCTGCTTGAGACGGCCTGGCCATTTGCTTTGAGCACCAGGAACCAACAGAGATGGCCACCCTTTTCAGATGTATATTATGCAGAGGGCACAGATTGAGCTGAGATGCCGCTCACATGATTATGTAAACTAAGAAGACGAGCTGTTCTTTAGTAACAGAACCGAGAGTGATCACAGAGCCTGACTCGAACATTAATGACAATACATCTAGCCAAGAGACTGGGTCGGGGTGCCGAGTGATCAACGCCTCACTGTGTATTAAATCTACATATGACTTAGTTTAATTGCTTTGCACCATTTAGTCTCTCACCATTCTCTCAGTGAACCAATCACACACACAAGCAACTTTTAAATTAAAGGGTTTTCACAGAAGGACAGCCTTCCAAAGTCAAAGAACCAATCAGTGTAAATTATGTAATTTGATATCGATATCTCGGGTATTTAAAGGGACTTGTCCCGAAGCTTGAGGAGTTTCTGCAATCAGCTCCCGCACCAGGTCATGTGGTGCGCAGCCTCTCTCTATGATCAGGTAAATAATGATTAAGTTTTCTCCTTGTTATTTGGTCTGTCAAAATGCATTTGGTTGGAACTTTAAACTGTACTGAACTGAATGTATTTGATGATTGCATTTTAACTGGAGTTGGATTTGTTTATGATTTGCCTGGTTAATAAATTGACATAATCGTTTGTTTTGAAGTTTGTCCAGAAATCATTATTTATCATTACTTCTGATGTATCGTTTCTGTTACCTGGAGTGACATCGCACAGATAGTTGTATTGTTCATTGTTTGTATCCGGATGCAGCTAAGCGACTGCATATTTGTGAATCCCTTGAACGATTATAATACACTTCTGAGACGGCTCTTGATCGTCGAAGGCTTATGAAAAATTGAGACCTTTGGAAAGCGACAGAATTCAGAACCTTAAAATATGAACAAATAACGATAAGAGGCAAACTTTACGGATCATTATGTCCTCCTAAAGTAATATAATTTACAGAAGAAACTAATATAACGAGAGAAGGAGAAAATAACATGACCATAATTTAATCATTTTAATGGAGTCAGATTTAAAGGTTTTATTGGTTTTATCCAAATTTTAAACATATTTACGCAGTTAGTGCGTTTTTTTTTGTGTATTTCTTTGTTCTCGCCCTGTTCATCCAGCAGAGAGTAGCAGCACGCAAAATCACCTTCCCGCCACCTTTGATTCCGTCTTTGGGCAAATGAATGGTGTCTTACACTGGACAGGAATCAGGAAGCGTTTAAGGTAGTGAAACTAAACCAAGCTAAATCATTACAGGTGATTTCTCTTTTGATCGCAACTAAAACTCCCTTCCAGAATTATTATAATAATGTAGGAATAAATATTCTCCAAGCAGGTTTATACTATCTATATATATATATATATATATATATATATATATATATATATATATAAACTTTACATTTAAACTGAACTAAACTGGTAGTCAAACATCAAAACTTGTTTGATTGGAATGAACATTGTCACTTAACACTAGTTTTTTTTTTAAGGTTGGAACTGGGAGTAAATTAATGCCTTGATCTGTCTCCTTTTGGCTGCATAAAGCATGTACTGAATCAAGAAGCTGCTTTTCTTTGCATGTTTGAGAGCAAACAAACTGAGAAATGAGACCACAGGAGATCTGCCACTACTGATGCGAATAACTGGCACACTCTCCAGCCTCAGCCTTTTCATCTCGCAAGACTTGCTAACTTGTTGGAAATAGCTAGATTTCAACACAATGTCTGTATTTCCATGACATTAGTATCAGTAGAACACAGCTAATATGTAACCAAGTAAAAGTACTGTGACGGGGTGACGAATCAAACGACAAGGATTTGTGACTGAAGATGCCCGGAGGGTGGATTTATTAACAAACAACAGTGTGACCTTCTTCAGTGGCGGTGTGGTCCTCGTGCTCGTCCCCGATGATGCTCGTACTCTGGTCCGGTGCAGTGCTGAGATGAAGGAGTGACTCATAAATTGGGGTCTTGGGTCTCAGCTGCTGTCTAGGGGAGAGAGTGGTTAGCGTCTGCATGCCTTGGAAGTTGAAGCTCTCCTCGCTTGTGTTCTCTTCTCTCTCTTTTGCGGTCCCGGTGACTGCCAGCAGCTGAGGCTAGGCCGCGGCTGACTGCGGGGTTCAGGTGTAGGTTGTTTAAGCCAGGGCAGCGATGAATGGAATGGACACAAAAAAGTTTCACAAAAATATTTGAGTAAGTATTAAAGTTCACATTTTTAAAAGTGCTCCAAAAGTTGTTACGCTAACAATTTACTCAAGTAAGTGTAATTAGTTACTACCCAACTCTGGAGGTGCCTTCCATGATTGAACAAGCTCTCTATATGCAACGCTATGAAAACACAATGGGTGACCTTGAACCTGATTACCCAAAGAATTTAACTCCAATTAACGCCTTAACTTAAAAAGAATTGAACACCTTCCAACTTCAGGGACAGAACTCACAAAAGCCAAGCCCATCATCCACAAATCGATCTGGCAGTTTACTAGGAAATAAATCAATGCACATTGATCATTCTGCTAATGACGAGTCTAGAATGCTACAGGTGGCATCTACATTGATGATCTATGCTAAGCTATGCTAGAAGGTCATATCTGCAGTTTGGAGGACAGATTCTAAAACAGTGCAGTACTTATTAACACAACACAACACCAGGCAGAAAAAAATACTTGAAGCATATTGACATTTAGACTTCAGTTTGCTTTCAAACAGCAAAAGAACATGTTATAACTAAATCCTGTTTCAGGCTTTTGTTCAATCATGTGTTGCCTGACTATGCTGTTTCATCTGTTATCAAATATTTTATGTTTCAGCTTTCTAACAGTATTCAAAAATGTTTACGAAAGAATAAAAACTAATCGGCCAGAAGAGTCTATCAATGTGTTTATGCTGACAGACTTATTGTTTTATTTAAAGATTATGCAAAAGTTATGCAAACTCTTTTTTTTTTTTTTTTTTTTTTTTTTTAATCATTTTTTGTTGTTGTTCCCTCATCAAATGCATGCATGAAGTTGTGTGTACAGTGGTTCTGGCATCCTGTTGTAAAATTATTTTCCTGTTCTTTGCCTTTGGGTGATGGATGTCATTCTGCACCCACTATACAATCAGATGGGTTCATGTCACACACCGCTCTAAGCTGCCATTGCTACTGAACGAGAGGGCTGAGATTTCATGAGGCACAGAACAGGCCACTTGGAACATTCTACCAGCAAGTCAATGATAACAAATTCCACTATCTGAACTGAAAACAGAAAGATTTCTTTACAGTACCTTTGAATGCAAAAGTTTTTTTGTTTTGTTTGTAAAATTTTACATAACAACTGGAATCCGTTTCATGACTTTTTAAGATGACATCAGATTGCAATGAACTTCCTGTCATTGTATAAAAGATAATGGACATAACCTAACCTTTCTTTTCCTTCATGGAGTAAGTTCAATATCCTCATAATGCAAGCATCCTGAAGAAAAGCAACTTGCTTTTCTGTTCTCCCATTATTTTGAGGGAACCCCCCAAATATAATAGATGATGTGATGCATACTTTGAAAAGAAGCCCCTACTATAGATTTTACTTCATGTCTTCCGGCATTTTAACATGTGACTATGGTTTTCAATAAAAAAAACTTTTAGAGCCCAAATGATTGCTCCTTGATGAATAAAACAAAATTATAAATAATAACACCTTTATTTTTATCTCAATAAATGAATCCCATATTTACATGATCATAAATAAGAAATGAACTGATTGTAATTTGAGATCATTTTCTTTATTTCAGTTCAGCTCTCAGTCATTGTTAAATGAACATCAGAATCAAACCAACTGGAAAACCAAACTGGGCAGAGCTGACTAAAACCAATCTATAGATTTATATACACTGACTCCACATTCTCCTTTTTTGAGATATATATGGTTTATTTACACACAACTAAAATGAGCTGTAGTAAAAGGCAAACAAACACAGAGACCTGGAAAACTGATGTATTTGGATAATAGACGTTGAAACTTCTGAGAAACTAATCAAATGTCAAACCTTTAAATGAACGTAAAAGCTCTCATTTTACAGAGTAAAATCAAACTAAAGTAAAATATAAGATGTTCAACTGAACTGAACAGAGCATGCTTTAGAATGCTGAAACTGACTTCAATCCATTTGCTAAAATGAACTATATTTAATTAAATAACTTACAAATTGAAAGTGTGGGTAACCGCTGTGTTTACTTGTACACAACAAAGCTAGACACTAGAACCTTTAAAGGAAAAAAGTTTAAAAGCAAATGGATCATTTGGATGAGATGAGTCAGTTAATAGTATGCTGCACTGACTCGAAAAGTAAAGTAAAGTTGGGACTTTTTGAGACCTTCATACCTTCAATGTGATGTCATGTGACTGATTGTATACAGTGATCAAAGAACTATTCATAATCCAATACCGAGGTCATTTGAAACATCAGATTGGTTCCTCCCAACACTTCCTCCACCAAAAAACCAAGCTCTACTTGGCTCAGAAAGCCAAAACAAAAGACAAGACACACAACTACAATGTTTGTCCTTCCTTCAAACAGAACATGAAAAGTATGGATTGTTTCTGAATCAATTCCTGTAGCACTTTATATAAGCTGGCACCCACAGAATGGATACATGGTACAGAGAACTTAGCTGTGATAGATACTAAATGAGGACAGTGACATGAGCATTACAGATTCGCCTCAGGAAGAAAGAACTGTATCAGAAGTATGGTCATTCCCTGTCCAACGCTTGGTTGGTTCAGTCCCTGTCCAATGAACACATTCATCTCTTCAGAACTCCACTGGAGTTTCCCCTACTCAAGGTGTTCTTCATCTGTTGTTTAACGCCTTCCCCTCTAGAACCAGCTGGATCTCTTTAGCATCCAGTGTTTCGTAGCGCAGTAAAGCCTCAGCCAGACTCTTGTGCTCTTTAGCTCGGGATTTCAGGAGTGCTTTAGCACGCTCATAAGAGTCCTTGAAGACAAGAGATGTTTTTTTTTGTCAAACTTGAGGGCAGAAATGTGAATACTTAAACAAAACGAAATGATTACCTTTAGAAGGATCCTGATTTCTTTTTCAATGGCTGCCTGAGTTTCTGGGCTCTGTTTGGTGAGCTCAGTATATGTCATGACACCCAACTATGACAAAAGAGAACAATGATTTTTGTGTTTTACTTTAAAACTTATAATTGGAAAATTAAAAGTTTATTTAAAGAGGTAATTTATAAACGTGCATCAAAAAATAATGTGAACAAAAATCTTGATTGTGAGAAGATAAAAATGGTTGATAGCTTCTGTCAAATCACTGAGTACATGGATGTACTACTAAAACTCCATTTTTATTTTTGACAATTATTGACTAGGGTTTCACCAATGCCAATTTTTTAAAATAAAGTCAGAGTAGAAGTACCAATACTTGTTTGGAAGTACTCGTTGATACTGATGAAAAGTAGCATTTATTAATAATTTAACAACTGTTTAATGATGAAATATAGACTTTATTTAAAAACATATTTGATCCAACTTGGCCCATCTTGTTACCAAGCTGCTCAGAGACTGACAAAAGTGTTTTGCAATGATTACAGTAAGTCTCCTAATATAAAAGCACTCTGCAGTCAAGTGAGCCACGCTTGTAATTTAGTCATGACTCCTCTCAATCACTTTGCAATAATGTATGAAAAATTTTCACTTTAAATAGTTTTCACTGACACCAAATTCCACTCATTCTTACCTGTTTGGTTTTTAAAAATATTAATTTATATAATTAAGTTTCTTAATTAAACCTTATTAAAGGGCTGTTTGTGGGGAGGCAGGGAGTCAGCATCACAGGTAAAGCTACCCCCTTCCATCCACTACTCAGCCTCCCAACACCATAAACCTATAGCAAAAACTGATGCTCGTTTGTGTTTTAACAGCAGTTACATCTCAAGGTAATAGGCAGGGAACACCCCTTCTTTCTTCTGGAAAACCATCTCACATCTCCATATTCATTCATTTGGCATTTGGAGATTGGTTCTGAAGATTGAACTTGTGCAGAGATTTTTAAAACTGTGTACATTTCTAAGCTATACTTCCACTGTCAGATCTCAGAAGAAGGAGTCTGCACTTGAATGAGAAAAAGACAAGAGCATGATTAAGAAAATGATCAGATTACTTCTGTAGAGTAAAATCATTATAAAAAATGTTCTAAGCAAGTTTGGGGTGTTACATGTTAAATACATACATGTTAAAGCGACACCCAATCACCACACTTAAAGATATCCAGCAGCATTTAGTGCTATACATTTATTCAATCAAACAAAAAATTCAAGGCATATATAAATTAAACAATGTTTCAGCATGACGTGCCGCTTGAGCACATCAGTATTAGCTGTTGATAAGTAGCTGGTGTCTGCACGCTGTATTGCATTGCGATTGTGTTGGGATTCACCTGATTGTGTTCACAAATTCGTGTTTGATGACTACGAAGATGACAGCGTCTTCTTCTTTGGGTTGCAGAGTAAGTGTGTGAAGACAAATATTTTCTATGTCATCTCCGTTAATAGCATGTATTTCATCGAGACTCAGCATTCTGTTCATTTATCACACGTTTACCCTATGCAGCTGGCACAAACAAACCAAAAAGCTCTGAAGAGGTCTGATGATTTACTGAGCTAAGATCAGTGATCCATAGCATTTGCATTTCCATTTTTTTGTGTGTGTCAGAAATGCTTGGGGATATGTAATGTTAGCTTTGTAGCTTTTATACATGTGTTATAGAATATTTAATCATTGTAATTAATTATCCAATAAGATTGAGTTTGAATGTCCTTAAGTTTACTTGGATGGAGCAGGAAGTGATGTAGAGGGGCGGGATTTATACTGAAAGGAATCTCAAGGGAGGCCCCGTGTCCAGTCTCTTGCTCCCGAGTCTGCTCACAGAAGGGCTGCTCCTTCTCTTTTTCTTCCTTTTTTCCCTTTCTTCCTTCCTCTCCCTTTCTCTTTCCATGTTGCTTGCAATGTGATCACATTCTCCGTTGATATCAAGGTATGAGCTGAATCCATGTTTGAGGAAAGTAATAAATTGCTGTTTGCGATTGTGTTCATAAATCATGTCTCATGAGCATTTAATATTTCCATTACACATGTTACCACACTACTTGATCAACAAAACAGCTTCGCTAATGAAAAGTTATTTGATTTCAAAAGAAGTGAGGTTATTACCACTCTACTGAGAAATGTAGCCAAGCTAGTACAGTCACTACTAGTAGCAATGCTACTGCTCAACACTGACATCCGGTTTCTCAAAAACAAAACAATTACTAATCTTTGATGGCACATTCTTCTTTTTTTCATGCTCAAGTAATTTATTTTATATTAACATTACTTACCTTTTCACTCATTCCAAATCTGGTCACCATCATCTTTGCTATTTTTGTTGCACCATCAAAGTCACTGGATGCTCCTGAGTAAAAGTGACAAAAACAATAATTATTCACTTGGTACCATATGAGATTTATAAAAAAATAGCTTGTGTTAAACACACTTTCCATCTTAACCTTGCAGTTCAGAACTACTTTATTTATACACCTAGGTCCAACAAACCAGTTGTGATGTTGTCATCTCCAAATATCAACTCCTCTGCCACCCGGCCACCCATGCTAACATCCATCTGAGCCAGAAGCTGAGCACGGGTTTCACTCCAGCGGTCGTTCTCTGGAAGCATGGACACCTGCAGTGATGATAACCTTCATTACACTGAAGATTTCATCCAAACCGTTACTTCAGAGAAGTGTCATGTATGGACCATCACTGAAAGCTCCCCTTAAAGTGGTACATTCAGATAATTGTATAAGATGCACTCACATGACCTAAAGTAGAACCTCTTGGCATAATGGTGGCTTTATTAATAGGCATGGCGTCTTTGGTGTAGTATGCAATGATAGCATGGCCAGACTCATGGTAAGCTGTGATCTCTTTATTCCTCTCATCAATCTCTGCGCTTCGGCGTTCTGGCCCTGAGGAAAAGAAAATCTACAATCAGCTGGCTTAGTTCTTTGGTGGAGTGGTATTTGCTTGAACCCCACTCTTTCTTTAGAAATTATAAAATTATTTTGATAGTGTACTAAAAGCTTATTAGGTTTTTATAAGAGATCTGATTACGTGATCGAATATGGGGCTCAATCGCATGATTTCAGATTCAATCAGAATCAGATGTTGCCTCCTGATCAAGATGGAATTTTAATTTTCTTATTTTATAACCTTGTATAAAAATAAGTATGTATATATTTTGTAAATTTTTAAAACATCTACACAAAAACTGCAACACGTGCAGCATTTTGTTGAGACGCTATTGATTAAAGCAACGCTTAGGCTGCAGGAGTCTGCTCCATGTCTCTACCAAGGTTTACCGCACAGTGAATTGACTCAAGTTTTGTTCTACACCGTTTCTAACATTACATGTCCAGGGATTTCATGGATCACACACTGCAGAGCGCATCCAGCACATAGTGGTTTTATAGTGTAGTGGGAGCGTTTGGTATAAAAATCCACGTTTGACATCTTGGTAGCTTTTCAAACAAGCTTCTCATGCTCAAAAATACACAGAAGTCTGCAGGTATATCTGCTGCAATAATTCATATCCACACATTAAAAAATTAGCAGATTATATGTACAGGATTGTTCATCTACGATATTACGGTTCATATGTTTTCCTTGTGTTTGAAGCAAATGCATCTATAGAACATTTAATCTTTCACTTTCTCATTAAGCTAAAAAACTTTCATGAAATTAACAGTTCTACTCTACCTCTATGGTGGTGCCCTCTGAAACATCTCCACAAGATGAATTAATGAAGTAAAATTATAGCTAAATATAAAAATAAAGTCTGTTCCTTAAGATTTGTTGAATATTTTTAAAAAGTTGATTTAGACATGATTCCACATCCGTTTCTTCAGTGGTCTTTATTCTTTCTTGATATATTAGAAAAATATTGGCTCTGGACTTCAAATGACTCAAAAGACTTTTGTACAATGTTAACATGTTAAATGTTAATTTGTTGTAATGGCTACATTCTACTTTTCTTTTACAATTACAAGAAAAACTATGTGAACCCTATAGGATCACAAGGTGTTTTTGTATGAATTGGTCAGAAAATGTGCTCTGTCTGATCTTTTTAAAACTCACAACTATAGAAAAACAAGGTCTGCTTAAAATAATAAT
Source organism: Danionella dracula (assembly GCA_900490495.1). NCBI lineage: Eukaryota > Metazoa > Chordata > Actinopteri > Cypriniformes > Danionidae > Danionella > Danionella dracula. The sequence goes on from UELW01000278.1 coordinate 3,140,078, forward strand.
ACACAGAAATTATTTGTTGGGTGGGCAAAGCATGTGAACCCCTAGCCTAATGACTTCTCCAAGAGCTAATTGGAGCCTTTTTTATCTTGCAGCTGTATCTAACATATCGAAAGTCTCAACCTATTGGTTTTTAACTTTGAAGAGTTCAGGGTCAGCAGCTCATCAATTCTAGTTCAAAGAATGTAATGGAATTGGAATTCAACAACAATTACAGGAAACAGAGTTGGAAGTGAACTGAAATGACAGGAAGTGGAGTGCATCTCTCAGGCCTAAATATCTTACCAGCAATAGTAAAAAGGAAAGGATCAAACCTCTTATTGCGACATGGTAGGCATCGGTAACTTTGTGACTGTAGTTTAAGAAAACCTTATTAGGAAAACGCAATACAAAGAGGGACACATGCAATCAATATTTTAAATTTAAAGTTCCCTTGTTGAGATTTTGAAGTTTTATCATTTGATTTTGTAGGTCTCTCAACAACAGGTCGTCATGCATGCAAGGTTGAAATTTTTTGTAATTCAGAGTGAAATAATTACAATTTTTTACTTAAGTGGAATTTTGATTTCAATACGGTTTCATTACTTTACAATTTCCCATCAGCTACATGCAATTCCGATTCCGTTCCAGGAAGGGACTTGGAGTTTGTAATTTTTCTCAATTCACTTAATTAATGACTCCAATCCTGCAGAGTTTTCTCTACAAGGCTGAGAAAAAGTAATATTTTGATATTTTCTCAGTAAAATATCCATAGCCTTAATAACTGTAATGTAAAAAAACGGCTATAACATTATTATTTTGTAAATAAGGTTGACTAATATTGCTATAAACAAAACTTGGTTGGAAGACAACCAATTCACCAGTAAAATAGATTGTCTCCTTTGGATTCCAAATCCTAACCTCAAACCTATCGCTGCACAAAATATTACATTAAACAAAATGTATGCTTTTTTAAAATTATGTTTACAAAATTGCAACATCATGTTTTGTGAATATGTCAAAGGTTCTTTAAAAACCTCCAAAGAAAAATGATTAATTATTCAGTAGAGGTAGTAGTCTTGCTCAAGGCATTGCTCATCTACAATTCAGGAAAATCTCACCCATAAGTATCTTGTCCTTAGCAAACTCCAGCTCCTTTATGGTCACCATGTCTTTTCCATCCACAGCTGCTTTCAGAGCTGCCTGATTGACTAGATTTTCCAGCTCAGCTCCAGAGAAGCCAACTGTTCCTCTGGCGATGACCTCTGCTTCAACAGCTAACAGGCAGCAGAAATAACACTGACTTTAGGAGTTTAAGATTTATTACATATAACAAAAATTCTATTTCAAGTTCGGTAATCATCCATCATAAAAGACATGTCTTTGTATTATTTTAGGATGTATGTTTATTATTAAAGCAAAATTAAGGGGTTATTACAATAAGGCAGCCAAATCTAATGAAGTTAAATTACTCACTATCCTATAGATTCCTATAGTGAATGAATTAAGGTGCTTAAAGCCCCACAGCTTTATCACCCTTGGGGTCAGTTTTACAGGAGGTAGAAATGAGGCACATACACTCAATGGTGGAACCTTAAAAAAATTATTTTATCAATAATATATGCTCATTTAGAATCCAGCAATCACATCTCATTCACCCAATCAGTGAGAATATCTTTGACAGCTAATAGTTTGCAAAGCTGGACAAAGCAAAATGGAGGAGCAGATTTTTTTTTAAACTGTGATGGAAATTAAATGTAACAGTTTTAACGAATATTTAATCATTGTAATTATAGTTTTTATGGACAGAATCTCAAGGCGCAGCCGGGGGCCGGAGGGGGTCCGGTTCGGGGACCTCAGGATTTCATCGCTGCTGTTTGCGGATGATGTTGTCCTGTTGGCTTCTTCGGGCCTGGACCTGCAGCGTGCGTTGGGGCGGTTTGCAGCCGAGTGTGAAGCGGCTGGGATGAGGATCAGCACCTCCAAGTCTGAGGCCATGGTTCTCGACCGGAAAAAGGTGGCCTGCCCTCTCCAGGTCAGTGGAGTGCTCCTGCCTCAGGTGGAGGAGTTCAAGTATCTCGGGGTCCTGTTCACGAGTGAGGGGAGGATGGAGCGTGAGATCGACAGGCGGATCGGTGCAGCATCTGCAGTGATGCGGTCGCTGTATCGGTCTGTTGTGGTGAAAAGGGAGCTGAGCCGAAAGGCGAAGCTCTCGATTTACCGGTCGATCTACGTCCCTACTCTCACCTATGGTCATGAGCTCTGGGTCATGACCGAAAGGACAAGATCCCGGATACAAGCGGCCGAAATGAGCTTCCTCCGCCGGGTGGCTGGGCGCTCCCTTAGAGATAGGGTGAGAAGCTCCGTCACCCGGGGGGAGCTCGGAGTAGAGCCTCTGCTCCTCCACATCGAGAGGAGTCAGCTGAGGTGGCTTGGGCATCTGTTCCGGATGCCTCCTGGACGCCTCCCAGGGGAGGTGTTCCGGGCATGTCCCACTGGGAGGAGGCCCCGGGGAAGACCCAGGACGCGCTGGAGGGACTATGTCTCCCAGCTGGCCTGGGAACGCCTCGGGATCCCTCCCGGGGAGTTGGAGGAAGTGTCTGTGGAGAGGGAAGTCTGGGCATCCCTGCTTAGACTGCTGTCCCCGCGACCCGGCCCCGAATAAGCGGGAGAAGATGGATGGATGGATGTAATTAATTACCCAATAAGACTGAGTTTGTATGAGCCTATGTTTACTTGGGATGGAACAGGAAGTGACAGAGGGGTGGGATTTATACTGAAAGGAATCTCAAGGGATTACACATTTCGTCTGTCTTTCTCTCTCTCTCTCTCTCTCTCTCTCTCTCTCTCTCTCTCTCTCTCTCTCGTCTGCTCAGAAAAGGGCTGCTCATTTTCTCTCTCTCCTCTCCTTTCCCTCTCTTCTCTTTTCTTTCTCTCTCTCTCTCTTCTCTCCCTTTCTCTCTCCATGATGCTTCATTGATATCAAGGTATGAGCTTAATTCATGTTTGAAATAAGTAATAAATTGCTGTTTGCGATTGTGTTCATAAATCATGTCTTTTGAGTGTTAATTTCCATGACACAGTTTAAACAGAATGATGTACATTTATTTAAGTTGCAAAATTTTGAATCACAAAACAAATAAATATAGTAAAATACAAAAAACGTCATCAACACAAGACAGAGAGGCCGTCATTGTCCAGCACATTTGTACATCACTATTTAATATTTGGTCACTTACCAGTATCCACTTTAATTTTTTTAAGGTACCACTTAAGGATCTCAATACGGCCTTTCACATCTGGCTTGGGAACAGTGACTTGCATATCAAATCGACCCGGCCGGATCAGAGCACTGGACAACAAGAAATATTTATAAAAGTAAAGCATCCACAAAAATGACCTTCAACACAAAGGAAATTCTTTAATGATTTAGAGATTCTAAACACCTGTAAGTCATTTACTAGTAATGTGTTTTCTAGGCTGTGAACTAAATGAAGAAAGGGTTAATCAATACTCATTTTATAGTTTAAAATGTATGACTTGAATCAAAACAGGTTGAGTTTGAAACAGTTAATATTTTGCTGTTTACAAATCTTACTGTAGACTTCTGTAGAGGCATTGGCAGCTTGCATCCTTTGTGTATTACGGCTATCAGCTGGACTGAAGTGTGATCTCTTTTTGGTGTATCCCTTATGCTCTTTTACAGCTTTTTATGGTATTGGAATGTTCAGTGATTTTTTTATACAGGGAGTGCAGAATTATTAAGCAAGTTGTATTTCTGAGGATTCATTTTATTATGGAACAACAACCATGTTCTCAATGAACCCCAAAAAAATTCATTAATATCAAAGCTGAATATTTTTGTAAGTAATTTTTAGTTTGAGCTATTTTAGGAGGATATCTGTGTGTGCAGGTGACTATTACTGTGCATAATTATCAGGCAACTTAACAAAAAACTAATATATACCCATTGCAATTTTCACCAGTGAAACTAAAATAACAACTCAACATTCACAAATATACATTTCTGACATTCAAAAACAAAACAAATATAGCCACCTTTCTTTGCAAGGCCACTCAAAAGCCTGCCATCCATGGATTCTGTCAGCTTCTTGATCTGTTTACTATCAACATCGCGTGCAGCAGCAACCACAGCCTCCCAGACACTGTTCAGAGAGGTGTACTGGTTTCCCTCCTTGTAAATCTCACATTTGATGATGGACCACAGGTTCTCTATGTGGTTCAGATCAGGTGAACAAGGAGGCCATGTCTTTAGTTTTTCTTCTTTTAGACCCTTTCTTGCCAGCCACGCTGTGGAGTTCTTGGACGCGTGTGATGGAGCATCGTCCTGCATGAAAATCATGTTTTTCTTGAAAGATGCAGACTTCTTCCTGTACCACTGCTTGAAGAAGGTGTCTTCCAGAAACTGGCAGTAGAACTGGGAGTTGAGCTTGACTCCATCCTCAACCCGAAAAGGTCCCACAAGCTCATCTTTGATGATACCAGCCCAAATCAGTACTCCACCTCCACCTTGCTGGCGTCTGAGTCGGACTGGAGCTCTCTGCCCTTTACCGATCCAGCCACGAGCCCATCCATCTGGCCCATCAAGACTCACTCTCATTTCATCAGTCCATAAAACCTTAGGAAAATCTGTCTTCAGATATTTCTTGCCCCAGTCTTGATGTTTCAGCTTGTGTGTCTTGTTCAGTGGTGGTCTATTTCAGCCTTTCTTACCTTGGCCATGTCTCTGAGTATTGCACACCTTGTGCTTTTGGTCACTCCAGTGAGGTTGCAGCACTAAAATATGGCAAAACTGGTGGCAAATGGCATCTTGGCAGCTGCACGCTTGACTTTTTTTCAGTTCATGGGCAGTGATTTAGTGCCTTGGTTTTTCCACACACTTCTTGCGACCCTGTTGACTATTTTGAATGAAATGCTTGATTGTTCGATGGTCACGCTTCAGAAGCTTGGCAATTTTAAGAGTGCTGTGTTCCTCTGCAAGATATCTCACTATTTTTGGCTTTTCAGAACCTGTCAAGTCCTTCTTTTGACCCATTTTGCCAAAGGAAAGGAAGTTGCCTAATAATTATGGTCACCTGATATAGGGTGTTGATGTCATTAGACCACACCCCTTCTCATTACAGAGATGCACATCACCTAATATGCTTAATTGGTAGCAGGCTTTGGAGCCTATACAGCTTGGAGTAAGACAACATGCATATGATGATGTGGTCAAAATACTCATTTGCCTAATAATTCTGCACACAGTGTAGAATGGGTATGGGGTTATTATTATGTCACAATTCTTAGCACAAAAAGTTATATTTTTAAAATGCAAAAACACATTTTGTGAATAAAACTTTAGTCTCACAAAGAAAAATATATATTGAGCAAGAAACAAAAAAAAGGTTTTATGTAATATATGCTTGTGCATGCCCATTCCCCACAATTCTAGCTTTAACTTTATTTTTATTGGCTAGTCTGTAAACAAAAAAGGCCCTATGCTTGGCTATTTATGCATTTCGTCTCAATTTCCCTTTGAGTTCAATTTGTACAATGTACATATCCAAAGGTAGAAGGAAGCTTGATTTCTTTTCTTAACTAGGCAAGTTTGGTAAATAGGCAAGCTAGTTTGGTTACCGCATTTTACCTATTCATCAATATTTTTGATAGATACACTGAAAATATATAACGTAAAGGTGGCATACTTGTATTCATGAAGCAAATAATGTAATACACACTTATCCAAAGCTTCAGGGAAGTTTGTCGCTCCAATTACAATGATGCCTTCATTAGGTTTAAACCTGAAGATGTTAAAAAACAACAGTTAATGCAGAAATTGATAAAAATACGTTCAGATAAATCATCTCTCACCCATCCATTTCTGCCAAAAGTTGATTGATTGTTTGTCTGGAGTATGGGTGCATCGGAGACTCGACCCTCTTTCCTCCAACACTATCCAGCTCATCAATAAATATAACAGAGGGAGCATTTGCTTTAGCCTCCCCTTTTAAGACACACAAAGAAGACAACTTTATTACATAGTCTGTCTTCTAATCTTTATTAAATGGTCTGCACCATTACACACATTGACTCATTGATGGACAGTAACGAAATATGTACCAAACAAAATCATGTAAAATTTTAAATGCTTGGTTTAAAACATCACCCTTAAATTCCTCCTAATCTGTCAAAATCACAGTTTAATCTCCCTCCTTATTGGACAACTCATGAGAAAAGTCTGCTCTGAAGTATAAAAGAACCAGCCAAATCCTCTTTCTTTTGTTCACATTGTGTCTTTGATCCTCTGGAAAGGTTCAAGTCAGCTGCACATCTGCAGACACCTCCTGGTTTTTTGTGTGTACTTAATAGCAAAGCCTTCATTGTCTTATATTTGCATTTAGTTCAGATAGTGTCTAGGCATATTCAAAGGAAACCAGAACCGACATCAGTAAAGAACATTTGGGAATCCTTGGGTAACAGAGTCCAAGAAAAACAAGCTAATAATGTGGCCATTTTTAGGATGATGTTTATGATCTATATAGCCGTATTCAGGCCAGGAATTGGAACATTTACAGAATGTTCCTGAATTAACGTCTACTCACTCACTTTTCCTGTGGGCAAACTCCCCTACAAAAAGTTTTAAAAAAAAGTTTCTTGTAAAAAGTAAAGAACCTGTTTAAATTGTAAGTACTCACTGAAAAGGTTTCTGATTCGACTGGCACCGACACCCACAAACATCTCATCAAACTCAGAGCCCGTTGCATAATAGAAGGGCACATCAGCCTCACCCGCCACAGCTCGTGCCAGCAAGGTCTTTCCTGTACCTGGAGGTCCAACCAGCAATAATCCTGGGATAGAAAGACAATAGATTGTAACGGAAGCTTACCTTTTAATAATTTAAAAAACCCAAGTCCCAGAAGGCTCTTGAAAAACTATTCAAGTTTCTTCTGATGCAAGTTAGAAGAAATTACAAATAATGCTTGAAATGGCCTCATATTGTTTGCAAATAAATAGGGGTACGTGTATCTAAAATGTTCAGTTGTGCTCAACAACGAAAAGGTCTTCTTGCCTTTGGGCAGCTTTCCTCCAAGCGCAGTGAACTTCTGTGGGCTCCTCAGAAACTCCACAACCTCCTGCAACTCGTCCTTAGCCTCTTCCGCACCTTTAACGTGCTCAAAGGTGACATTCTTCATCTGCACTGGGTCCACTGCCGAGTCCAGGCCTGCTGTGGCTCGGAATCTCACTGTTCACACAGAACTCAATATGGCTTACAGAGACAAAGGAGCCAACATAGCCAAGGGTTTATAAAACCAAAGAAGACATTTAAACATCTAGCTAACAAAGTTATATAACACACACACACACACACACACACACAGTGGGTTGCTTCCCAATATTCTCTTAAACCACAGAGACTGTCACAGAGCAGCTGTATTTGTACTTACTATTACTATATTACTATATATTATTAACTTACACACAGTTGAATTCTCTTTAGTCATTAGGCCAAAATTAGCTCAGTCAGCAATCACTACACATCTTCTGAAGTCAATTTGACGCACTCAGAGAAAAGAGGTCTGAATACTTTTGCACACTGCATTTTTCCGTTTTCCATTTATATATAAAAGTTGAAGTCATGTACAAATATCTTTAGAGTCTTGTGTTAAGCAAATAAAATGCTTAGAACTCAAGACAGTCTCGAACCTAACCTTACCTAACCTAACCTGAATAAAAAAATACAAAATTGAACACCGTAAAATATTGTGTCTGGGATTTAAAACACATTTAACCTCAAACAAGACATGTCTCTCTTTCTTTGGGACTCTGAATCTGCTTTAGCACTCATATTTTAATAGTAAAGACCATGTAATATTCCCTGGAACAGGAGGAACACGATTCCCTGTGAGCCTCCAGTGCCGCTAATTAGAGAATTAGACAAACCAACTATTTAGCTTTGCACCTGTAACACAAAGGTTAAGTTCCTTTAATGTTGGAAATATTTGTTTGGCAAGAAAAATATTTCCCGGTAAAATGAAGCGCTTTTGTTTATGTTCACATATGGAACAATTCCAAATTTTAAGGGATGGACGGCAAGCCTAGTGACATGATTAAGGTTCATATAAATCGAACTATATGAGCCAGGTGTGAGAGCACTGTATTTGTTCGTAACATTGACACCCCATTATCTGTGCTATAGCTATTATTAACTCATTCAAACCATTTTCAGACAGCAAAATAATACCAGACTGTACATTTTTAAAACATTTACTTGAAAAGAAAGGTGTTTTGGAGACTGTGTACAGGCCCAGCACCAGAAGAACCAGCAGGATCAATCTCGTTCTCCTCAGAGTCTCTGTTTAAGATGACACATATTTATTTATTTAGTGCATTTCCCAAAGTGATAAACCAAAAATAACATGCCTTGTGTTCTCTGTGTTAGAGCCTGGGCTTTGAGGAAACCCTCAGCAAAACCGGTCTTAAAAGTGTCATGTTGACTTTCAGGAAGATTTTTGTTTTTTAGTATCTTGTCCAGTGTTTCCACGCCTGGTATTTTATCCCGTGTAAGGAAACCCTACAGAACAAACACATGTCAAATCAGAAACATTGAAAAAATACATTTGTAATGAAACAATTGACAAAAAAAAGTTCCTCGATTGTGTAAAGGAAAAGTTCATCCCATTAACATGGAAACCACTCGCACCTCCCGCGTTCAGTGTGAACGTAGCATTTGGCCAGTCTTGTGAACTAAGTTTACCAGACGTTTAAGGTAAGATTTCCTTGCAGCATTGATGTTTCCATACTCGGGTTTTGAACTTATTAGCATCCAGTACAATCTTGTGAGAACTATGAAATTGGCACTCCATTTTTTTTTCTTCCCAGAAGTTTTCATACATTTGCTTCTAATTGCCTTAACATTTGGAATGAAATTCCTCTTGTGGTCCCATATGACACCTAGGAATTTGAGTTCTTTTTCTACTTGAATGATAACAATGTCAAGGAATAGTTTGGGGTCAGGGTGAAGAAATCGAACTTGACAGAAGCGGATGCAAACAGCTTTCCTCTTTGAGAATCTGAAGATATTTGATAGAGCCCAGGTGTTGATTTTGTTTAAGCATGTTTGGAGTTTCTCCTCTAGGACTTTCCCTTTACATGCAATGCCGATGTCGTCAATGTATAAACTACAGGGAAAAAAGGGTCAGCGACAGTATGCTCCCCTGTGGTACTCCTTGCTCTTGGGTTCTACTGTTAGACCAAACATTTCCGATTTAGACCCACATGTGCCTCTTTGATAGGAATTCTGCCTTTTCTGAATCCACATTGGACATCGTTGATTAGATGGTCAGATTCTAGTTTCCAAAGCAGTCTTTTATTTATCATCCTCGCCATGACCTTTCAAATGCAGCTTATCAATGCAAGAGGCCTGAAATTGTTTGGATTTGAATGGTTCCAGGTTTGGGAACCGGTATAAGAATAGTTTCCCCCCATGTTGGGGGAATTTTCCCTGTCTTCCAAATGGTATTGTATAACTTCAGCAAAATTTGAAGAGAAAAATTAGGTAATTGTTTAAAAAACCATAGTGAATTTTCTCCGGTCCTGGTGTTGTGTTATGACTGGATTTCAGGGAAAAGTTTGGTTTCGTCATAGTGAAAGGTAAATTAAAGTCTTCAAGATTCTGGGAATTAAAATAGATTTTGTTCATTTCAACTTTTCTTCTGTTCTCTTGGAATTCCACTTGATTGTGGTTTCCACTATTTTTGAATGAGGAATTTTCTTCAAATGTTCTGGCCAAAACATTAGCTAAATCTTGTTTCTGTGAGAGACGACAAATTGGATTTCTTTCTCCTTTTCCTTCCACTATGCGGATAAGACCCCAGATTCTTTTTGGAGAATTTTTTGTCAAGTTTGATACGTAATTCCTCCAACTTAGTTTTTAAGCATCAATCATGTATCTCATGGCTTGAGCTCTACACTGTGCATGTTAAAGTTTATTAAGGCTTCTTCCTTTCTATTGAGTTCTTTACGACATTATCTGTCGTCGAACCAGGGAGTTTCTTTCTTTTTAATCTTTCCAGTAGTTTTTCTAAAATTTAGATTAGTTTATCAGAGAACCTCTTGTCTTGTGGGACATCATTAAATTCTTGACAACATAAAGTTTTAAAAAGTGGCCAGTTTGTTTTGTAGATCATCCATCTAGCAGGTTTTTCCTCCACTGCCTCCATCTTTGACAAAATTATTAGTGGGAAGTTGTCACTCCCACATTGATCTTTCCAGACTTCCACTACAAAATCAACTAAAAGTTCTGGTGTACAAATGGTTAAATTTACTGTTGAAAAGGAACCATATCTAGTGTGTAAGTAAGTATGTGATCCATCATTCAGTAGACTGAGGTCATTATCATTGATGAATTTTTCTATGATCTTTCCTCTTGAATTCAATTCCTTCTTACCCCATAAGGGGGGGGGGGGTGTGTCAATTGAAGTCTCCCATGATAAAAAAACAGGATGCGGTAGCTGTTCCATTACATTCTCCAGTTCTGAAGAAGACACACGAGTATCTGGGGTAAGTATATGGAGCAAATAGTGATAACTCTTTGTAGAGTTATACATATTGCCACTGTTTGGAGATTGGATTATTTTATTTTGACTGTGTGACACATCTTTCCTTACATCTAACTCAACACCTCCAGATACTCGCTTGCAGCTTGGGCCATATTTGTTGAAGAGCCTATATTGTTTTAAGGAGGTGTTTGCATGTTGATGTTAAATATGTTTCTTGAGGACATAGAGCTACAGTGCTGGTTTAATAAACTAATAATTGCAGTTCTGGCAAATTGGCTTAGAAGCCTCTGCAGTTCCATTGAATCAGTCTGTTCATTTGGCTTAAGGTTGGTAAGATTGGAACTGGTACTTTGTTTCGATACTTTGGAGATGGACTTCGACTATGTGTCTTCGAGTTGTCTGCCATCTCAATGTCTCTTGGATGATCAGTTTTATCCTGGTTTGATTCTTGGGTTGGCTTAGGTTTATAGTGTGTTGTCTTTTGGTGTTTAGTCTTATCTGACAGCGTAATGTTCTTTTGGGTTGGCTGGATAGAAGGGAGTTTTTCTTGGCTTTGACAGCTGGAATTCCTTCTTTTTGGATGTTTCATGGCTGGTCTCCCATCCATGTAATGTCAGTCTGGATTTCGACTGACTATTTCTGGGATTTCAGTATTGCTGCAAATGATTTTCCAATTTTTGGGCCTTGACTTAGTTACACCATTTTCTTATCTTTAATGTAGCTGGTTTTCTTTTCTCATTCGTTTTTGTTTATCTGTTTTTCCTTCACCCAGTAGGGACAAGTTTTAGAAAAGGCCAGATGGTTTACTAGACAATTATATCACTTTAATGGCTTAGAACATTCATGTTCAAGCTTGTCTTCTCCTCATACACCACAGGTTTGTTCTTGCAACTGGAGGCTATGTGGACATCTAAAGTGTCTGAGAGGGTTTGGGATAAAAGTGTCAACTCGAATGCTAAGTTATCGAACTTTTATCTTGGTGGAAAGGTGTACTGAATGTTAAGATGGAGGTGTCTGTCTTCATAAGTTGCCGCCTTTTTTGATGGAAACCTGTTGTACATCCGTAATGTCTTGGGCAGATAATGTAATTTTTACCTCATCTTCTTCTACATCCTCCAATTCCATGTTCCCTTTACTGCAATTTAATGTTTTGAAAAACTTTTATGTTTACATTTGCCACTGATTTTGATTTACTTTGATAAAAATGGTAGATCCCAGGAAATGTGAGTATTAAGTCTAGTTACAAACTGAAAAAAATATTTTAAATGGATCATTTGCTAAAGTTAGATAAACAATTTTTATTTTTGTTAAAATATCTATCAAATTTTTTTTTTCATATATGAATATAGGCGTAAACCAGATTGCTGCAAATGGAGGGGAGCCAGTTCAATGGTGGACCACCAAGTTCTTTTTTTCTTAACTATTTTTCCTATTGCAGGTTTAACAATTAAAATAGGGTTTCAAAATCAGAAGACATCAGCCTAAAACATTGATATTGCACAATGTTTTTTTGTAATGGTTTGCCTGAAATTATCTTCAAATTAAATCAACCATCTTCAATTACATATGAAAAAATAATATCCCATCAAGCTTTGCAGAGTTTAGAAGTGTAGCCAAAACTAAAAGAAATACTGGAGTAAACTTCACTAGATATTGTATCCCCCTTGCCACCGGGTGTACTTTGCTAGAATGCTCCGATTAACAAAAGCAGAAATACTAATGTGAGCTTTATTCCAGTAAGGACTGGTTTGCACTGAACAGCACACTTTTTGCCTCTTAAAACCATTTGGTTTTCGCTGAAATGACTTTCATGTGATTGACCTTTATGAATGATGGGGTGAACCCCCCGGGTTCCGCTGGACTTTCAAAGCCTCCTTGGAGACGACGTGTTCTAGACTTCAAGGTCTTGAAGCCTCGATTTTGGACAACAACTGAAAAAAAAGCATGTGATTGAAAATAGAATTTAACACAAGCCATAGATTAAATTAAAAACAGTAAATTACTACAAAATATGCTTCAACAATACTAAGAAACTGTCTTGCTTACTTGGCAGAAATTTAAGATCTGTGCATAGTGCTTGGAGAGGAGACTTGTTATGGCTTGAGAAGAACAGGGTAACACCTGTCAGCCCTGAAAACCCTGGGGGGGGGGGGAAGACAAAGCTATTCAAATGTTTTTTATTTAAATCAAATGTTTATTGAAATGTCAACAAGCACAAAAAAGTTCCTGACATCCCTTGACAATGCAAAGTAAAAACAAGTTCATTCACGTTCCAAACTTGAATAATAATAATAATAATAATAATGCCTTCAATTTATATAGCGCTTTTCAAGACACTCAAAGATGCTTTACAATTATCAGAGCATGTAAATTTTTCTTTTTTACAACAGGGCTAAATAAGACACTCTTAACACTAAATATGAGACAAAAGAATTAAGACATGGAGAAAACTAAAACAAACACAAGTCAAAATGAAAGGGTCTAAAAACTTATATTTGACTTGAAAATCACCAAACTAAGGGCTAGACAAATGTCTGTGTCTATAAACTCAGATAACTGAGAACACTTATGGAGAAGACCACCTTTTTATAAAACCATGCATGGATTCATTAAAACCATACATGGATTTACTTGATTAAAAATACGTTCCAAAGTTGTAATAGAAAAAAATGTTTCCTGATAAGGGTTAAAAAAGGACAGTAGAAGAAAGCAGAATATAATTCATTTAGAAATTTGATGTACTGGTCCCATTCAATCTGCCATTTTCCCCCATTTACAAAGTTAAGAAATGTTTTATATCTGATGATGGGATCTGGTGGACAATAACTTGTGATGAAGTTTCTGTGATTTGGTCTGCTCGTATAGGATCTCAGCAGAAAAGAATGTTGAAAGATTTACTTTACAGATGTGCCAATTTAATTAGTACTTCTGTTATTCAGCTTAAGATATTTAAAGCTATATCTGAGCCAACTCTTAATATGCGCAAGACAGGCAAAGATCAGTGTTTTAATGAGCAAAATGCTTTATGACCTAAAAAGCTTCTTTTTTTTTTGTCTATCCACACAACAAGAGAAGAACGGGGTGGGGAAAATCACTGTTACTAACCGTGTTTGTTATGAAAGAAAGAGTGTGATGAAACATGGGAACTCTTCCAGGTCTTCGGGAGCATTCTCTGGTGTGAGCACGAGGACTGATGTGAGACTAGGGGAAAGAGCTCTTTCAGCACCTCATCGAAGTGTCTGACCCCGAGGTCTGACAGACCAAAATCCTTGAGGTCCACTGACGGCTGTTCACCAGCAGCAACACACAGAGAAGAGGAGAGAGGAACAATTAGACTTCTTAAAACAAACTATGGTTCGATCCTCTAACTTGTTATGAAGCACTTTTTTAAATACAAACAAGTAAAATCAGCAACACTAAAAATCAAAACACCTATGAGTAAAATTATTTTGATCAAATATTGAGATGTTATCCTGGTAAACGACAGCTATTAGCATATAGTTATATATTAGCATACTGTAACTGTGTGATTAAAGATATTTATTTGTTACATAATTCTGTAATATACTATATATAATAACTATAATAAATGTTATTGTTTATATTGTTGGTTAATTGAAAGTTGGATTTTTTATAAGTAAGGTGTTGATGTGTTGTGGAACTTTTAGTGTAATTCCAATCTTTAGAGTAATTAAGATCTTTCATTAAGTCTTGCTCAAATCTATTGCCAAAACAATAATTTCTTTCTGATTGGAAAGAAAGCCATGAAAATTATACAAAGTTTAGATTTCACAGTCTATGTAAGTGGTTGGATGGCTCATTGAGATATCATTAATTACCTCTGTGCTTTTGTGAGGTGGCTCCTGTGTTTTCTCTCCGTCGCTGTGATGGACCAAAGCTTTGCTGCTCACTAAAACCTTCAGTGAGTGAAGAGCACTGATGAGGTGACTCAGCTGGACTGTTACCTACATCCACAAAAGGTTATGCATTTGTCTGTTCTTCATTATTTTAACAGATGACAAATAATTACCTAGACTATTTTTAAAAACACTGTTTTTTAATATGTAGTTTGAACACATAAGTAAGTTACTTAGCAGTGACATAAAATGAGACATTGTTTCCAAATCAATTCTTATTTAGTTGGTTTTGTTTATACACAAGTTTATTAAGAATATGTTCAAAATACAAGTATCATTATACATTTACCGACTTGAAAATTTTCTAAAAAGCTTTAGGTGATATTCAAAAATCCTCCTTTTAGCAAAAGTGCCCATTTCTGTGAAGGCCCCTAAATAAACAATCTTACAAAACACACTGCTGTTACCTGTGGAAGTTAACATCGAATTAATTACACTGATCGTAAGAAATAATTAGATGATAATAATAATAATAATACTAATAATAATAATAATGAAATTATAACTGTATGTAACGTTAAGATAATAATGATGAAATGATGTTCCTAAGATTCAGTCAGAGCAGCCCTTGGTTGATTATACAACGCTTTAAAATAAGATAATGAAGGGAAGGTGATACAAACATAAAGTGCAACGTTGCTTAACTCACATGTTTCAAAGCTACTGAGAGACCTAATAAATAGTCTGCTTGCGAAGGGTAACGTAACAAACTAGCGTGAGTGTGATACAAACAAGTTTTATTGTTACTCGTGTTTTAACGTTACCTGCGGTTGTAGGGAAGCATAAAGAGAAAACATCTCCGATTAGCTGATGACACTACTTCAGCAAACCAGAATTTGATGTTTCTGAGTTACATGTAACGTCCTCCACCGGTGTCCTCTTCCGCTAGACTGAAACGTCAGCGACACGTAACAGCGTACTGCATCCGGGATAGAGAATGACAGACAGCGTAAACCCTTGTTGTATATTTTATTGTTTTGTCTTTTTGTATCTTTCTGTAGGCTATTTTGTTATCAGTTATTTTTGGATGTCTTGATGTTTATACATTGTATTTCTATTTGTTGGCAAAAAAAAAGAATGACAGAATAAAAGTCTTTCTTCTCCCGCTGAAAATGGATAATGAAAAACTTCTTAAAACATTTAAAAACGTTTGAAGACTGAAACCATATATTATTTGCATTTAAAGCAAAATTATATTTGATAAATTCATCAATTAGAACATTCATTCTTACACCCAAACCATAAAGAGGATTTTTAAATGGGAATTTTATTTACTAGCAATCCAAAACAAACATAGAAACTCTTCAGGGATGTATTCCAGAAACTTTGTAATGATGCATAACCGGATATGTTTCAGATTAAGTTGATAAAATGTTATATATCGTCAATGTTGACCCGAGGGTGTAAGGCCCCGCTGAGAATTAGGTCTAAATTAACTAAAATTCAAGACCATCAGGATCGTCCCCTCATGCAAAGTGAAAAAAGGAGGCAGAGACCTGAAAGCTATGTCATAACACAATGCTTTATTTGACATTAAACACCACAAAACACATGGTTCGAAATAACCGTACCTCTCACCAATAGCTTAGCCAAAGGACAATATGGTTTACCCCCTAGTGGTCGAAGGCGAGCAGCAGACTCTAACTCTCAATGGAGGATGGTACTGGCCCACAAATGAGTCGCCACGGTAACCCGTGCCACAGGATATGTACACTTGTCATTAGCTAAGGGCTGTAGCCTAAGCTGTAGGGTTAGTACTACACAACACAGCACACTATAACCAATCACAATTCACACTCGCCCAGTGCTCGTTCACTCCACAACTTCCCCCTTGCAAACATATAGCCCAGCACCCGAGGGTTACTATCGCCCTCCAAGCCTGGCGTACCTTTAACACAAGACAAGTTTATACAGAGCAAGCGGCACGGGTTTGGTAGTGGAATTTTTCCCCCCTCCCACCGGAAGCTCAGTTGAACCACCGGTTAATTAAATGCTTAAAAATAGTCCGAGGGCATGGGAATGCACGTGCACACACACACACACGCACTCACGCACACGCACACTCGTATAAACGAATATATATATAAAAAAACACAGTTCCCGGTGCATCGATCCTGCACTCTACCGGATGGTTTCCTGTGCAGTAGGGCTGGGAAGAGCGGCCACCCGTCCAGGTCAATGCGAGGGAAGCCGAGACGCGTATAGAAGTCGCCGTGACTGAGATGAAATAGACTCTAGACTTTTATCTTGCTCCAGATAAACCCCGGATCGCTGCGGTTAAGCCCAATGCCCCCATGGACGCAATAGCCTTCGATCCAGCAGTAGCGATCAAATGGAAAACGGGAAATGAAGGAAACGGGAAACTCACGAGAAAACACAAGGGAGGAAAGGGGGGATCCTAAGGAACAAACAGCGCTTAAGCGCACAGGTTCCTGTTCTATCGCTATTAGAAATATTTACACACGAAGGAATTTACTCACCCGAGTTATAGTGCGTCACCAATTCCTCTCTGCCTCGTGAAGCAGCAGAAAGAACTCCGCAGCCTCCTAAAATCACGGAAGGGCATTAGGGCTGCCGTGCGCAGAAACACAAACACTCGTCTGCTCGGTAACCCGGAAACCCCTCACCTGAACGCACGTTTCTGCAGAGTGTTCCCACTCTGTCGACGACCAATGACTGGATGCAGCTTCCAGCAGAGGTGGCGCATCCCTGACTGTGGTCGAGGGAAGTCTAATGGTCGGAAACAGTTAGCGCTAGCAGTACCCGAGACAGTGGTCCCTACCACCACCAACCTGGGTAGGTGGTACCGATTAGTGTGTTGCCCGGCATTTTGCCGGCCTGTTCGTCGGACAGGCCCCTCTGTACCAAGGGCTCCGATCGATGGCTCGCTTACTGCAGCATTAGTTTCCCCTCCCGCACCTTGCTCCAGTGCTGGGGGTGTAGGGTCCCTATGCTCCTGCCGGACTGGGTTTAGCTCTACGGGGGTATCTGGGACCACAACGAACAGATCCCCGTCGGCCTCTGCCTCTTCAACCTGCAGCTGAACTTGCACCGGCCCAAGCGGTCTTGGTGGTTCTGCTGGGCTCTGACTCACCCCCCCCCTCTGGGTTTCAGCAAAGCCCGATGCACGTGTTTGACCTGAATCAGGTCCTACACAGGGGCAATCGTGTATACCACCCCTCCAGGGCCATGTGCCCAAACCACCACATATGGGATAGCACTCCAGATGTCGTGGATCTTGTGCTTGCCGCGCACATTGCAGTCCCTAAGATAGACCCACTGGCCTTCACCCAGTGGTAGCTTCCGCACACGTTGGTCGTGCCGGGCCTTTCTCTGCTACGCGGCCAACCGCAGTAGATCTCGAGCCCCTGCAAAGGCGATCTGCAGCCTGTTCTGATGCTCAAGGACCCCCCTATGGATGCTGCCCGGCATTGGCTCTTCTACCCGGCCCAGCAGAAAATCCACCGGCAATCTGGGTTCTTGGCCAAACATTAAAAAGTGGGGCGACTCGCCAGTTGACTGGTGTGGGGTTGAATTGTATGAGAATACAACCTGGGGGAGGCATGTTGGCCAATCTGCCTTTTGAGTCTCAAGTAAGACCCGGAGCAGGTTATGGAGGGTCCTATTGTACCGCTTACATTGCCCATTGCCAGATGGATGGTAATGCGTAGTCTGAGTCTTTTCCACTCCATAAAGCCGACACAGTTGACTAATAAGGGCAGACTCGAAACTACGCCCCTGGTCCGAATGGAGGCGAGCGGGCACCCCAAATTTGGAGAACCATTGCCCCACTAACACCTGAGCCACGGTCTCCGCCCGTTGATCCAAGGTGGGAACTGCCAGTGTAAATTTGGAGAAAATGTCGGTTTAAACAAGCACATTCTCCAGGTCTGTCCTTGACGTCTCTAACATGGTAAAGTCAATGGTGAGCACTTCATTGAGTTGGGCAGCCAACAGATGACTCATGAACCCAGCTGGTGCGGCCGGCCCATCCTTAGCCTGCTGGCACCTTTCACAGGCCTGACACCATTGGGCAACCTCTAGGGTCATCCCTGGCCAGTAGCACCGTTGACTCACTAGTTGGGTGGTTCTCTCCACCCCTTGGTGCCCATGGAACTGGTGCAGCTGCCGAAGTACCTCGGCCCGCAGGACAGCCGGAAGCATTACTTGGAGGACCTCCTCTCCCCCGTCTGGCCGAAACACCCTCCGGTGTAACAGGCCCTCCCGAACCACCAGCCGACTCCATTGCCGCAGCAGGACCTTGGCAGGCTGAGATAGCGCCTTTTGCTCTATCAGGCCAGGATACGATCCAGAACTTAAGAAGGGTCGCAATTCCTGGATGACTGGATCTGCTTTCTGTAGTTCCTCAAGTTCAACATTAGGGATACAGGGGAAGGAAACCATCTGGGCCACCGGCCCCTCAGTGCGACTGGTGAAATGCCGCAAAACCTCAGGCACTGTAGACCCAACATGGAGAATTGGAATGTCCTCCTCCCCATGTGGCTGCCTGGAGAGAGCATCCGCATTATGGTTGGGTCTTCCTGACCGATTCTTGATCTCCATTTTAAAGGAGGCCAACTGAGCGACCCACCTGTGCTCCAGCGCCCCCAGCTTAACTTAACTTAACCTTTTACCCTTCCCAGGAGACCCATGAGAGCCAAGGAAAATTCTAACAACGATTCCTCTTTTTTTTGCTTGCGAGAGAAAAATGCCTCTTGCAAGGCTATATAGGATTTTGTGCACCCATACAGCTCTCTCAATGCTTCGATTACATCCTCCACCCACTCCCCAATGCTGATGCCTGTCCGGCCATTAAATTTAGGACACATACAGTCTCGTGGCACAAAAATTAATCTCTCAGAGCCAGGAGCAACTGCAAAGGGGTGTGGGGGCGCTCTTACTGGCCCCTCAGGAACCTTCCTTACGCCTGCGTGCTCTACTGGACTGGCTAGCGTCCCCCGACCTCTAGCGACTTCTAGACGCAAGTTTTCATTATCGGTCTGTAACTGAACCACCAGCTGACGCAACTCACGCAACTCGTCCTCCATCGCACCAGGCCCAACTGGTGACCTTCACACACTGGAACCGAGTTGCCACACTCTCCACTGCCAATCCTGCACAAGCCCACACAACAAGGGTTATACCCTCCACGGCCGTGTAACATACACTTTCAACCTTCCGGCCCTTGCCTCCGTTTTCACTTGAGTGGGACCCTGTCGACTAGGCCAGTTTTTTTTTTTTTTTCAGGCCCTGTCCGGCAAACCGTTCATCGATGGATTTTAAGTTTGTATGTTCTTTATGCTGGGGAGGTGATTAGCGCCTGCCTCAGTCATCGGGAGTCCCCTCACAGAGGGAACTCCTGTCTGCTCTGCCTGATCCTCACGGGGACTTTGTGAAGCTGCTTTGAAAGCAATTGCTAAAAAAGCGCTATATAAAAACTGATTGATTGATTGATTGATTGTGACCCGAGGGTGTAAGGCCCCGCTGAAAATTAGGTCTAAATTAACAAAAATTCAAGACCATCAGGATCGTCCCCTCATGCAAAGTGAAAAATGGAGGCAGAGACCAGAAAGCTATGTCATAACACAATGCTTTATTTGACATTAAACACCACAAAACACATGGTTCGAAAAAAACGTACCGCTCACCAAGAGCTTAGCCGAGGGAGAGAGGCGCGTCCGGACAATATGGGTTACCCCCTAGTGGTCGAAGGAGAGCAGCAAACTCTCAATGGAGGATGGTACTGGCCCACAAATGAGTCGCCACGGTAACCCGTGCCACAGGATATGTACACTTGTCGTTAGCTAAGGGCTGTAGCCTAAGCTGTAGGGTTAGTACTACACAACACAGCACACTATAATCAATCACAATTCACACTCGCCCAGTGCTCGTTCACTCCACAACTTCCCCCTTGCAAACATATAGCCCAGCACCCGAGGGTTACTATCGCCCTCAACGCCTGGCGTACCTTTAACACAAGGCAAGTTTATACAGAGCAAGCGGCATGGGTTTAGTAGTGGACCAATGCGGGACAATGCGAGGGAAGCCAAGACGCGGATAGAAGTCGCCTTGATTGACATGAAACAGACTCGGTCTTGCTCCAGATAAACCCCGGATCGCTGCGGTTAAGCTCAACGCCCCCGTGGACGCAGTAGCCTTCGATCCAGCAGTAGCATTCAAATGGAAAACGTGGAACGAAGGAAACAGGAAACTCACGGGAAAACACAAGGGAGGAAAGGGGGGATCCTGAGGAACAAACAGCGCTTAAGCTCACAGGTTCCTGTTCTATCGCTATTAGAAATATTTACACACGGAGGAATTTACTCACCCGAGTCATAGTTTGTCACCAATTCCTCTCTGCCTCGTGAAGCAGCAGAAAGAAAATCAAGGAAGGGCGTTAGGGCTGCCGTGCGCAGAAACACAAATACTCGTCTGCTCGGCAACCCAGAAACCGCTCACCTGAACGCCCGTTTCTGCAGAGTGTTCCCACTCTGTCGACGACCAATGACCGGATGCGGCTTCCAGCAGAGGTGGCGCATCCCTGACTGTGGTCGAGGGCAGTCTAAATACATGCTGAGACCGCCACTGATAGGCTAATGCCTAATGAGAGACCGGCGCCAGCATGGGGCTAATTAACGCGCCCGGTTACACTGATAACCCCAGACATCGGTTGCAAAAACATAGGTTTTCAAGGTAGTTAATTAACCAAAGCAACATGCTCCCTAAACATCTAAACAGTGCAGAGATTCCTAAACTTACCAAAACATCATTATGCAGGTTTGATGCCAGTTTTATTGCCATTTTTTATTTATTAATTTTTTAATGAATAGTTTTGCTACATATTATGAACTGGTCACTTAGAATAGGAAATCATTCATCTTTTTTGTGTTTTAAGCTCTGGCAGGCAGCAGAGCTTAAAGGTACTCACCAGTCTTTAATTAGTTTTTCTTTATTAACTTTAAAAAGATTTAATAGATTCTTTGTTTTCATTGTTTGTGTGGTCCCGAAGGGGGGGGAACTTAGAGGCAGCTGACAAAAACCCGACTACGCCACCCCGGTGGGGAACCCGGGGAAATACACCCCAAAGATCAAAGGCAACACAAGTTCGTTCCACCCGTGGAAAGCAAGGACAGAGGAGACGTGATATGGCATACAATAAATACTTTATTTAACTTATTATGAAAATATTAAAATGTCATTCATTGAAGTTTTCGTCCCCCAGGGGGCAGTGGGAGCAGAGAGAGACGGACCCAGCTTCAGTGCACACACACGCACTGCACGCACAGCAAGTCTCACATCACCTGTGTTCACCACACTTCACCACAACACGGGCTGAGGCAGCACTTTCCCCGCCCCGCACTGCTCCTGCACCAGAGTCCTGGGGAGACAACAATACCACATGCACGACTATTGAAACGCTGCCCTCCCCCCTTCCACGGCACGAGTTAGTGCCGGTGTTCTTTAAAGTTCGTTTACAGAGGCTTTGCATCCGCCCAGGCGCATCCCCTGCTGCATAATTATACAGGTGAGGTTAGGTCACGGAGCTCAGCGTTCAAGCACAAACTTCGCTGGGTGCCAGATAAGCCCCCAGCAGAACAGCAGAGTGAGGATCGTCAGTCAGAAAGACATGCTCTGCCCGCCGACACCATTCCAGCCACCTTAAATGTATTCTCTTGTCGCCAAGGAAACCGGAAGCGAAACAGCCCAATGGGACGCATCAGCAGAGCAAGCGAACGCATATCAGCCTTCAAAATAAGAGCGCTTATATTTGCCTCTCGCTGCCTTCTGATTGGCTAATGAGGCAAATAGAGAGCGCGTCCCAAGCCGGGAAACTCCATATTGCCACATTTGCAACAATGCATTTTGAATCTTCTCATTGTTTAAATTCTGAACGGATTCTGCAGTTCTCTGATTGCACTAACAAAATTTGTGCCATTGTCAGAGCGGATTATTTTTACTTGGCCTCTTCTTGAAATGAACCTTCTGAGAGCATGAATACGTTAGACTGTTTCTAAAGAACTAGCCACTGCAATGTTCCTTTTTATTACAGACCTGCCCCTTTTGAACTCAAATGAGCCAAAATAATCAACACCAACATTTGTGAATGGGGTTAGTTCGTTCTGATGCAGTCATCAGGAAGGTCAGCCATGAACCGTTTGCCCATAATGACATGCTGACGTTTGCAAACAACACATTGTGTCAAAACTTTCCTTATGACTGTTTGTGCCTTTGGAATCCAGTAATTCTATCGCAGCTTTGATAGCATATGATTGCGACCAGCGTGACCTCGACTTTCATGAATCGATCTCAGAATCAGAATTGAGAGAAATGGTGAACTTTTGCCAAAATTGCAGGGTACTTGGACTTCTCTGCCATTGCTGATCTACTCAATCTGCCTCCTACTCTTAGGATTTTGTCTTGCATGAATGGTGACAACTTGAAAATAACACTAATGAGTTTAACAGTACCATCCACTAGGAGAGCTTTGATTTCCTTTTGACTGATATGGATAATTTCCTTTTAAGCTTTTTCTATATCACTTGATAACAACTTGATAACCATTCCTTTCGGCTCCCCATTCCTCCAGGACAGCCTTGGCCGGGCTGCTGCAGGAGTCCAACTCTGCAGAAACAACTCTGAACTCCCCAAGGACACTACTGCCTTTTGTGCTTTCTCCCCAGTCTGAGCGGGCGGGCTTCGTTGATAGCGCTGTTTGAATAGCTGCAAGTTCCGGACGTCTCCTGCTTGTGACTGAATCTATCTCCTACGATGCAATGTTATGTCTATGTGAATATGTGTTGATTGTGCTTGTTGCTATGGCTTTTTTTCTCCCCTAATCTGAAGTACTGAAGTACAGATTGAGAAGGGCATGTTTTTTCAGCCATCTTCCCTGTTGTGTATTTCCTGATTCTCATTTGCCACCTCACTGACCTGTCGTCCCCCCTGTAATGTGTTGTTTACATCTTGGTCAGAGGGGTTCAATGTCGCTGCATGTAACAGTGTAGTGACAAATAAAAGTCAATCAATCAATTAAAGTGACACCTGGCAGTGTAGCGTTGAAATAGTTAATTTCCCTTTCAAGCTCAGGATTTGCATTTGCATTTGCATTGTAACTTTGAACCTGGGACAACTCTTTCCTTTTCATTGATAGCTTCCTCAACAAATCTTTAAACTTAAGGAGCCAAGAAACAACTTTTCTCAAACCGTACCAGTCTGAGTACTGGAAAAATAACTGAGAAGTGAAGTTGGGCACAGCATTAACAGAAACTTCCTTAACTTCAGGATCATTGACAGGTGTGTGGATCTGGGAAGATCCTTGCGTATTCAAATGATCAGGACTTCAGTTTGAGAATCAAATAACAGAGGTTTTATATTCTGATACAATGAAGATCATACAGCTGGGTGTTCTCTGCAACGTGCTAAGAGAAGAGAATTCTACATAGTTTTTACAAACATTTTTACTAGAGAGAGAGAATGAGAGAGAGCAGTGAGGACCAAGTGTACAGTGTAGTCCTGGGTAGTGTAGTCCGTTCTTCCTGTTTCTGTTATGCTGTTTTCTGAGAAATGTGGATCTAGATGCCCCCACCCTGACCTTCAACAGAACTTTCAGATCCTCTCCTATCTATTCATATCAGGTACTTTCCAGTCCTGCTTCTAACGAGCCACTACCCTCACCTGAATCTACACAATGTTATCTGAATGTCCTTCAGACTAACAGTGAGTTCTGCACGCAGGCTTTCACTGGAGAGACTTTAGTTTTGGCTTGATTCTCAATTATATCTAACTACTTCTGACTATTCTAATACACACATCAAAACACCTATTATTTCTAATACAATATAATTATCATTACTAGCCTGCTAATGTAAAAACCATTAAACCCCCAACCACTAAATCAATGATCCCATATACAATTATCATTTAATAGCGTACTAACAAGAATCCCTTAAACCCCCACCCATCAAATCAATAATCCCATAATGAGTGGAGAAAAACTGAAATGGAATGTTTCTTTTGATTAAGCTACAAAGAAGTTCTGTTAGCAGTTGATTATATGACAGAACATTAATAAGCATTGATTAAACAATAATAAAAATCCCACAGGTGCCTTCAGAGTGTCACTTGGTAAAATTGGCCATTATGATTGTACTTTTGTCAGAAAAGAGGGACCTTTGAGCCATGATGATTTGAGAAAAGTGTCCACTGCAATTCTTCTTGATGCAATGTCAGCCGGGTTGGAAGCTGAATTAAGATATCTCCATTGCGATACACAAGACAGCTCTGTAATTGTGGCAGTTTTGTTGGCCACAAAGGTGCGAAACTTCATGTTTTCATTGTTGAGATATTTCAAGACTGATGTACTGTCTGTCCAGTAAACAGATTCTTGAAGAATCATGTCCAGTTGCGTTTCATTGTTTTGTCCATTCTAGCAGCCAAAGTAGCTGCAGTGAGTTTGGTATGGTCACTGTGTTGCTGTTTGAGGTTCTATATGAGTAAGTATGACACTGTCCCAAAACCCTGCTCACTTGCATCAGCAAAATGATGTAATTTTGGCCAAGTGACTTCACCAATACCAAGCGGTTTCAAGCACCTACCCACCTGGAAGTCATTTAAGCTCTGAAGCCTTGACAACCAAAGACTCCATTGTTGTCCAAGAGCATCTGGGATACTGTTGTCCCAGTCAAGCTTTGATCTGCATAGTTCTTGTAAAATCAGTTTGGCAGGAAGAATGACAGGTGAAAGTATTACAAGTGGATCGTACATGGAGCTTACGATAGACAATACTCCACTCCTTGTGAGAGGCCTTTTCTGCATGACCACTTTAGAGTGCAATGCGTCCGTCTCTACACTTGTCCTTCTCCAGATCCAGGTCCTTCACTATTTTTTCTTTATGTTCCTCACCAACTGATGCAAGCACTTTATGACTTATGGACATCCACTTAGTTAGATTAAATCCCCCTTTTGCACACAAATCCTGTAGCTCATGCATCAAAGAAACACCTTGTTCTTCAGCAGCCATAGACACCAAACAGTCATCCACATAAAAATTCCTTAAGACTGTTTTAACTACTTCCGCACTGTGGTGTTGACTATTGTAACGAAACATTTTAATTCTCCACCAATCTGTAATAAAACAGTTTAATTCTGCAGGATGTTTCTGCAATGGTGCATTGTGATCTGGGCGGCAGCCAAAGGCGGGGACCTCGGCGGCCCAATCCATGGACACAGAAGCTAGCTCTGGGGACATGGAATGTCACTTCCCTTGGGGGGAAGGAGCCTGAGCCTATGAGGGAGGTGGAGCGTAACCGGCTAGAGATTGTCGGGCTCACCTCCACGCACAGCCTGGGCTCTGGAACCCAGCTCCTCGAGAGGGGCTGGTCTCTTCACTACTCTGGCATCCCCCGCGGTGAGAGGCGGCATGCTGGTTTGGGCCTGCTCATAGCCCCCCAGCTCAGCAGCCATGTGTTGGAGTTCTCCCCAGTGAGCGAGAGGGTCGCTTCCCTCCGCCTTCGGGTTGGGGGCAGGTCTCTCACTGTTGTTACGGTCTACGGGCCGAACAGCAGTTCAGAGTACCCAGACTTCTTGGAGTCCCTGGGAGGGGTGCTGGAAAGTGCTCCAATCGGGGACCCCATCGTTCTCCTGGGGGAATTCAATGCGCACGTGGGGGATGACAGCGTCACCTGGAGGGGCGTGATTGGGAGGAATGGCCTCCCCGACCTGAACCCGAGTGGTGTTCTGTTATTGGACTTCTGTGCCCGTCACGGTTTGTCCATAACGAACACCATGAACAAGCACAAGGGTGTCCACTGGTGCACGTGGCACCAGGACACCTTAGGCCGAAGGTAAATGATCGACTTTGTTGTCGCATCATCTGACCTGCGGCCATACTTTTTGGACACTCAGGTGAAGAGAGGGGCTGAGCTATCAACCGATGGTGGTGAGTTGTATCCGCCGGAAATACCTGGCAGACCCAAACGTACGTTGAGGGTCTGTTGGGAATGTCTGGCCGAGCCCTCTGTCAGAGTGATCTTTAACTCCCACCTCTGGGAAAGCTTCAACCAGATACCGGGGGAGGCTGGTGACATAGAGTCCGAGTGGACCATGTTTTCAGCCTCCATTGTCACTGCCGCGGTGCAAAGCTGTGGCCGTAAGGTCTCTGGTGCCTGTCGAGGTGGCAATCCCAGAACCCGGTGGTGGACACCGGAAGTAAGGGATGCCGTCAAGCTGAAAAAGGAGTTCTATCAGGACTGGTTGGCTTGTGGGACTACGGACGCAGCTGACAAGTACCGGCAGGCCAAGCATGGCGCAGCCAATGCTGTGTTGTAGGCAAAAACTCGGACCTGGGAGGAGTTTGGAGGCCATGGAGGAAGACTATCGGTCGTCCTCAAAGAAATTCTGGCAAACTGTCTGGTGCCTCAAAAGGGGGAAGCCGTGCCCCACTAAAACTGTTTACAGTGGAGGTGGAGAGCTGTTGACCTCGACCAGAGATGTGGTCGGCGGTGGAAGGAATACTTTGAGGGTCTCCTAAATCCCACTGTCACGTCCTACGTTGAGGAGGCAGAGGCTGGGGTACTTGAGGTGGACTCGTCTATCACCCAAGCCGAAGTTACTGAGGTGGTTGGCAAGCTCCTCAGTGGCAAGGCACCGGGGGTGGATGAGATCCGCCCTGAGTACCTCAAGTGTCTAGATGCTGTGGGACTTTCCTGACTGACATGTCTCTGCAGCATCGCGTGGCAGTCAGGGACAGTACCTCTGGATTGGCAGACCAGGGTGGTATTCCCTCATTTTAAGAAGGGGGACCGGGGGACGTGTTCCAACTACCGGGGGATCACACTCCTCAGGCTCCCTGGGAAAGTCTTTTCCAGGGCACTGGAGAGGAGAGTTCGACCGATAGTCGAACCTCAGATGCAGGAGGAACAATGCGGGTTTTGACCTGGTCGTGGAACACTGGACCAGCTCTATGCCCTCTGCAGGGTCATCTAGGGGTCATGGGAGTTCGCCCAACCGGTCCACATGTGTTTTGTGGATTTGGAGAAGGCGTTTGACCGTGTCCCTAGTGGTGTGCTGTGGGAGGTGCTCTGGGAGTATGGGGTACGAGGCCCTTTACTAAGGGCAGTCCGGTCCCTGTACAACCAGAGCAGGAGCTTGGTTTGCATAGCCGGCACAAAGTCAGACCTGTTCCCAGTGCGCGTTGGCCTCTGGCAGGGCTGTCCTTTATCACCGGTTCTGTTCATAGTTTTTATGGACAGAATCTATAGGTGCAGCCGGTGGCCGGAGGGGGTCCGGTTCGGGGCCTCAGGATTTCATCTCTGCTGTTTGCAGACGATGTTGTCCTGTTGGCTTCTTCGGGCCTGGACCTTCAGCGTGCACTGGGGCGGTTTGCAGCCGAGTGTGAAGCGGCTGGGATGAGGATCAGCACCTCCAAGTCTGAGGCCATGGTTCTCGACCAGAAAAGGGTGGCCTGCCCTCTCCAGGTCAGTGGAGTGCTCCTGCATCAGGTGGAGGAGTTTAAGTATCTCGGGGTCTTGTTCACAAGTGAGAGGACGCTGGGGAGTGAGATCGACAGATGGATCGGTGCAGCATCTGCAGTGATGTGGTCTCTGTATCGGTCTGTTGTGGTGAAAAGGGAGCTGAGCCAAAAGGCGAAGCTCTCGATTTACCAGTCGATCTATGTCCTTACTCTCACCTATGGCCATGAACTCTGGGTCATGACTGAAAGCACAAGGTCCCGGATACAAGCGGCCGAAATGAGTTTCCTCCGCCGGGTGGTTGGGCGCTCCCTTAGAGATAGGGTGAGAAGCTCCGTCACCCGGGGGGAGCTCAGAGTAGAGCCTCTGCTCCTCCAGATCGAGAGGAGTCAGCTGAGGTGGCTTGGGCATCTGTTCCGGATGCCTCCTGGACACCTTGGGGAAGACCCAGGACACGCTGGAGGGACTATTTCTCCCAGCTGGCCTGGGAATGCCTCGGGATCCCTCCCAGGGAGCTGGAAGAAGTGTCTGTGGAGAGGGAAGTCTGGGCATCCTCCCTTAGACTGCTGCCCCCGCGACCCGGCCCCGGATAAGCGGGAGAAGATGAGATGAGGATGTTTAGTTAATTACCTTAGAGTTGCGATGGCCTGCTCGGGGAATGGAACCAAGGAATTGATTGGCTGTCGATTCTTCAGACTCGGAATGAAATGAGATAGGTTCAGATCGCAACGTAACAGCTTCCACCAGTAATCAATATTCAGCAATTTATATTAATCTTTAATCAAATATGATTCGTATCCCAAAGACACTAGTACTCAAACTAGAGCTAATAGTAATCACAGACAAAAGAATGCGTTCAACAAGTTTATTAACTACTCTAAGCACACAAACTAACTACTACTAAAGCTATAACGATAAACACACACGCACACATTCACGCAGATAGAAGAATATTGTGTTTAAATATATAATATTGAATATTAAGAGGTTCCACCTCTCTTTCCACAGTATGCCACAGTAACAAGATTAAGTGAATCCCTACAGAGAATAATCTTGGCACTTCAGTATAAATTTCAACCAAAAATAAAAATAAACTGTAATCTCCCCTTCCCTTTTTTTACCGTTTTTGTAAAATGTCTTTTTTTTCCTCAGTTTTACTTCAATGCTGCCGAAAGTAATGAGTTGTGTTTTCAGCAGTAAGATCATTGTGTATGGTATGGTGGCACAGTTGATCAAACACTTTCATTTCTGACACAGGATATCTGAGTGCATGAGAGTTATAAACTCTATGTGAAAACATTTTTGTCACTGTTTTAGTAGTTTTAACCCACTTTTAGTTTTTAGTACTTTTAACCCATTTTGAGGTCAACGTTTGACTTCAGTTTGACACTAAGTTGCTCAAACTGTTTAAGTGTTCAGACTTGGTTTAAATAACTCATGTCAGCCTTAATTTATATTTGATTAATAAATGAATACCTTGCTTGAACATGCTTGTCTCAGGTGTTAATTAAAAACATGTTATTTTTTGTAGATATAATTTCAGTAAACAATAAAACATTCTAGACACAAGAATCTAACTTCATTTTGAAGTGGAAATAAATAAGTTAAAAGGTTATGGCGATCATTAATTAAGGGTTATTTAAAGAAAAAGAAAAACTCATCAGCTTAAGTTTTCTACTGATACATGTTTATGGCAATAATTGTATATATATATATATATATGTGTGTGTGTGTGTGTGTGTGTGTGTGCGTGTGCGTTCGTGCGTGTGTTTTTTTTTTTTTTTTTTTTTTCAATTTATTGTTTATTGGGCTTTCTGGCTGGCTGTCTCCCCTTTTCCGGTATCAGAGATAGGAACCTCATTGGTTGCATGATCTCCAATCGCGAACTGTGGTGGAAAGTACGTATGTGCGTGTGTGCCTGTGTAAAAGGTCTGTGCGTGACGTCACGCACCAGCCGGAAGTTCCAGCGCAGCAGTGAGTCAACGCGAGGTTAATGTAAACAGCGCAAACATGGACGACGTGTTAACGACGCTTAAAATTTTAATAATCGGAGAGAGTGGTGTCGGTAAATCAAGGTGAGATATATATCTGACGATTAGCGTTTATTTTAGCCGTGTAAACTTGTGTTATGCAGCCTTAGCCTCGGACACGCATCAAGTTGTCTGCTAAACTGTTCCTGTCTGTCTCTGTAACGTTACCCAAAACATGGCGAGTGGGAGAGCCCAGCTAACTGTTTTGTTTTTCGTTAAACGCCCATTTATTGTTCTTTTAGCCTTTTCATGGACCAATAAATCTATGTTGGCTGTTGGCACTGTGAAGTGTTGTTTACATATGTTCCGTTGTATATTTTATATAAAAATGTTTGTTGACGGTAGACTTTGTGCACTGTTGCTGATGTGTCATCTTTTTTAAATATTTAGCCTCGGCAGAGCAGAGGTGTTCGCTGACAGCTGCTCCTCAAGCAGTCATCCCATGATCTCTTAGGTTCTTCTAGAAAAAAAAACAAGCCTTAGATTAAAAATGAGAAACTAAAATTAAATCACTAAAATTACTTGAAAGCTTTCATTTTATGATCACTAAAAAGCATGATGTGAAAAATAATTGACCAGTATGAGTGGTCAAACAAGGCTAGTTAAAAAAATAGAGCCAATAGTGAAAGCTAATGCCCTTTACATAAGAGAGTTCATCATGTTATAACAAGAAATAAACACTTAATTGATGAACTGGAGTATTGGCCTTTCATAGTTTTTAATTGGTTGCTTGTTATATTTCTACAGTTTGCTTCTACGTTTCACAGATGACACCTTTGACCCAGAGTTAGCAGCTACAATTGGTGAGTCACAGATGAGTATTTGAGATTAATATAGAATGTTTACCGGTTTGTAAGCACACAACACGTTAAATAGCAATATTATTTGTCACAACATAGGACTTTTCATTGGTAAAAAGCTTTTTGTGTTCGTGTAAAAAAACAACAACACTATTTTGTTCACTAAGGAAGTATGGCTTAAAAGTCATGCAAAAGGTGTCGTATCAGCAACCTTTTAAATAATTCACAATAAATATTTGACCTCTCTAGATTATCACTGTACCCTTAATGACCTTCAAAAGACAGTTTTTATCGCAGAAATATCTTTAAGTCAACTTGTAGTGCTCCGCCAAAAACAATCATGGTAGCCTCTGTTCCTCCCACTATCAAGGTGTCCTGCCTTGGTGTGCTTGTTGACACACAGAAAGTCTACCAATTTCCAACTAATACATACATCTTTTGGTAAGCTAAAACACACTTTTGTCTCGGGACATCCAAAAACAGACTTTCTTTGCATTTTTGTATGACTCGGTTCTACTACAGTTACACTTCCGGGATAGTCAAGCGTACATTCTTTTTTAAAATGCATTAGCAGTTCAACTGATTGGTTAGTGGGTGCTATGACTAAGGTCATCTAGGATTACTTCACAGGAGTGTGATTACACCATCTATGCACAGATCTTTTGTCCAATCACCTTCCAAAAGTAAACTTTTCAGAAAAAAAACACACTTTAAATCACACTCTCATCAATAAACCATAGCAGGATGAAAATAAAGATAGAGGAGGGAAAAAAAAGTTTTTCAATTTTTTTATAGCAGGTGTTCTCTGAAGAGAAGAGTTTTCAGTTGCGGTTTGAAAGCTGTTAGTGTTGCTGCTCTCCTGACTGGATCAGGAGTTTGTTCCACCAGCCAGGGACAGTGAAAGAGAAGGTTCTGCAAAGAGATTTTCTGGCTTTGTGGGACTTAACCACGAGTCACTGTTTCTTCTCTAAGCGTAGGCTTCTAGAGGGAATGTAGGAGTCTAAGAGCTCGTGGAGGTAAACAGGGGCTGATTTGGAGTTAGTTTTGTACGCCAGCATCAGTGATTTGAATTCAAGCCGAGCTACAATGGGGAGCCAGTGAAGAGGGTTGAAGAGGGGAGAAACATGAGCTCGCTTCAGTTCCTTGAAGATAAGACAAGCAGCAGAATTCTGGATCATCTGCAGAGGTTTGAGAGCATTTGCTGGAAGTCCTGCTAGGAGAGTGTTGCAGTAGTCCAGACATGAGAGGACTATAGCCTGAACCATTAGATGAGTTGCATGCTCAGTTAAGGAGGTCTTTCAAATGTTTTGCAGTGCAAAACAATACGCTCGAGTTGTCTTGGTAATGTGGTCTTTGAAGGACAGCTGTTCATCCAAATTCACTCCAAGATTTTTGACAGAAGGAGAAGAGGTAGTTTCAGAGGATTCCAACTGGATGTTGAGATGCACAGAGGGATTTACCGGGAATATCAGAAGTTCTGTCTTGGCCATGTTGAGCTATAGGTGATGGTTCTTCATCCACGTAGCGATGTCGTTCAGGCAGTCCGTTATCCGGGTAGTTACTGATTGGTCATCTGGGGAGAATGTTGGGTGTCGTCAGCGTAGCAGTAGTTTGAGGATCCTTGTCTGAAGATGATTGGGCACAGGGAAGTGGTGTAGAAGGAGAAGTGAAGGGGACCAAGGACTGAACTCTGGGGAACCCCCGGTGAGTAGTCTGAATGTTGGAGACCTCACCCCTCCACCCGACACTGAAAGATCTACCATTGCGATAGGACTCAAGCCAATTGAGTACAGTTCTAGCGATGCCCATCGCAGAGAGAGTGGAGAGAAGGATCTGATGGTTGACTGTGTCAAATGCAGCAGAGAGGTCTAGTAGGATGAGGACGATGATCTGTAGTTAGCCCTGGCACCTTGCAGCGATTCTATTACAGACAACAAAGCCGTCTCAGTTGAGTGTCCATTCTTGAAGCCTGGTTGGTTGTCATTGAGCTTGTTGTTCTGAGTCAGAAAAGAAGGGAGTTAATGAGTTTGGCAGTGTAGGGCAGCAAAAAGACAGATCTGTAATTGTCCAGAAACAGGGTGACTTTGGCGACCTTGAAGGTGTTAGAGAAAATGCAGGTAGTGATTGAGGAGTTGATGATGTGAGTTAGGTCAAGTGTGATGGTAGGTGAGATAGTTTGTAGAAGGTGAGAGGGTATGGGATCGAGGGGGCAGGTGGTTGGATGCGCTGAGTGAAGGAGTTTGAACACCTCATTTTCTGTGAGTGGAGTGAATGAGGACATGCAAGATTTAAGAGGTTGTGGATGAATTTGGGTGCAGGGTGGTGCACTGATGGTGAGGATTTTGTCTGTGAAGTGATCAGTGAAGTCATCTGCAGTGAGAGAGGTTGCTGAGGGAGGTTGGGGTTAACAGAGGAGTGAGTTGAAAGTCCTGAAGACCTTTCTACTGTCCTTGACCAGTTCAATTTTGTCGTGGTAATATGTTGTCTTAGTGTCTTGTAGCATGAGAAAGTTGGGTACGCTTCGAGGTCTGCCATTCTCTTTTACGCTCTGCTGGTCTGAGGGTGGACCTCTGTTCCCAAATAGCGTGCGGCAGCCAGGGGTTTGATGGCATTGTTCTGGCTGGTCTGGTACAGAGAGATGGTATAGTTGATTGAGCAGGAAGGCAGTGTGAGTTTGAATGTGATGATGAAGTGATCAGATGTGTGTAGAGGTGTAGATGTGATATGATCAGGACAGCAGCTACGTGTGTAAATGAGGTCTGGCTGATTTCCTGATTTGTGTGTGGCTGTGGTGTGGTCGCAAGTCATGTCAAAGGAAGGTTATGAAGATGCATACTCTGAGTGGGCTGACATCATCCTCGGGAAAAGAGGTGAGCAGATCATCAACCTCCTTCAGAAATGTGGAGAGTTGTTCTCCAGGTGGGCGGTACATAGGTGAAGGATGTGCATTACAAAAGAAGTGATAGTTCAACTGAGCATGTCTTACCAAAAGATGTGAAGGCAGAGATTTTGAAGGTCTGAGAGATGAGAAGTCCAGCATCCCTACCTCCCCCCACCTCACGGGAAATGTGGGAGAGGAGAAAGTTGTTGGAAAGGGCTGCAGGTGTTGCGGTGTCCTCTGGGCGGATCCATGTCTCTATCAGACAAACAATGTCCAGTTAAGACTAAACAGCAAAAGCAGGGAGGAAGTCTGCTTTGTTGACAGCAGACTGACAGTTCCAACGTCCCAAAGAGAGGGAGTATGGTTCTGGTGATGCGAAAGGAAGTGAGCGAAGGTTTGTAGGGTTGGAGTGCTTTCTACGGGGACGGCTGGTGCTGAGAGAATGACAGGAATGTACTGAAAGCACATGTTAGCAGATGTGTGAGAAAAGTAGCAGGGGAAACAAAGGAAAAGAATAAAAGAAAAATAGATACAAGAATATAGCTTACTGGGCGTCGACTCTGTGGCATTGCTCAGTGGAGTCGCGCAGGTAGAGTTTTAGGGGTCCCGGTGCTTGGCCCAAAAACGGATACCAGTCGGGACTGAAGGCTCATGTGTTCTGTCTCGAACCTTGAAACAGTGCGAAAGGATTTTTAATAATTCACATAAGTTTGTATATCTGACTCCATAATTGATTTAAAAAGATTTTATCTTTACCATTATTCTTGGAAACAGACAAATAAATGAGCATGTTAATTATTAATGATAATATTCAGTTTTAACCCACTCAATGACCTTTAATTTTAATCACACTTGATGTTAATATTCTTATTAACCCTTAAAAGTGTTTCAGTTAAAGAAGAGTGACTGAAAAAGTTCCAAACATTTATTATCATTGATGTGTATAAACAATGCATTAGATTATACAACTTATAAAATATGAGCCAAGAATAAGGTGATATTGTTTACTCTTAATTTGGAATTGATCATTCTAAAAAAAAACATTACATTTTAACTCCAAGATTACTACATGATAAGGGAGCTCTAGAGCTCTTTCAGAGACGAAATTCAAAGACGAAAAGGGCCAGGATTAGAGTCTGCTATCTGCCTTTGAAAGTTTCTTCAGACCAGTCTTCTCATAGCGAGAAGTGACCTAATCAGGAATACTCATCAGATAGCATCAGTCAAAGCTGTTATGAGTTTTAGGTATTTAAGGCATATATGATTGGCTCTCTCAGAGAAAAGGTGAGGCTCATCGAGAGACAAAGCTGGTTAGATTTAGGTGTAAATTTAGGGCTAGTCTCATGGGCTTTTGATACTCAAACACACTCATATACAGATTCAGTAAACACAGTGGGACACATATTACTCTGACACTGTTACGGCCTAGTGATGGAATGTCTAGGGAGGACAGTCATAACATAAAAATTCTGATTTGAATAATCCACCTGGGATGAGTGCGCAGAAAGAAGGAGACTCGATGTAGCAGAAATTAACACTTTATTGTTACCACCAATTGCCCATACACAATCTTAAAGGAAAGAGCAATGAACCAAAAACTGGTAGGCTAATTTACCACTTAACTTAAAACTCGCAGGAACCTCCTGCTTCAGGGCAGTAGCTCTGAGCCCTCAGTAACCCCTAACCAAGGAGAACAGCGTGAAACAAACAAATGAATAAAACCCAAAGGAGAATAACTGATCCCCAACCACTTACCTAGTTTAAAGAAAATAAAATAACCAAAAACCAAAATCTTCAGCGTGTACGACGCCCTGCGTTCCCTACACTGGCTGACAAACATAAATACAGGTGGACGCTGTCTCCGAACCCTTTCTAGTGTTTTTAACAAGGGAAAACTGTGTATGGTGCGAGAAACAATAAACTAACTAACACACAATCCAAAATAACACTACACAAAGCCCACACACTACGAGATCCAGCCCGCAACGTACAGGCACTCGCCGCTGGAGAGACACACTCTTGCTGCATGTACACTCAACCTGTCAGAGGCGCTTCCGCCCCAATGTAGCGGCAAGGAGAGCTTTTATTGCGGCCAGGCGGCCAGGGATTGGCCAACGGTAGAGTGTGGTGAATGATTGACAGCCCGTTCAGCCAATCCGATGGCTAGACACTCCCGCAACACGGACCATAACGAGGGGGGGGGGGGAAACAGATGTTAACAATTACACACATTTCATGCTAACAATTAGATCCCCTCGGATCGTAACAGACACCCTGAACTGGTTTTTGGCTCTTTTCTTTGTCATTTCAATTGGCTAGTTTGCCTGATATGCATGTTAAAAGATAGCAGTACGCGTTGGTTCCTGTGCTTCGTTTGGTCTTTTCAAGCAGATCCTGCAAAGCATAATTCAGTTTCTTACAGAGTCGATCGTCTTTACTTGAGTAGTCTTGCAGGTAGAGTCAATCGTTTTTCCTAGAGTAGTCGCACAGGTAGAGTCGATCGTCTTTACACGAGTATTCACGCAAGTAGAGTCGATCGTCTTTACACGAGTAGTCGCGCAGCTAGAGTCGACCGTCTTTACACGAGTAGTCGCGCAGCTAGAGTCGATCGTCTTTCCTAGAGTAGTCGCGCAGCTAGACTCGATCGTCTTTCCTAGAGTAGTAATGCAGGTAGAGTCGATCGTCTTTACTCAATTAGTCGTGCAGGTAGAGTCGATCACCTTTACAAAAGTAGTTTTGCAGGTAGAGTCGATAGTTTTTCCTAGAGTAGTCACACAGGTTGAGTCGAATGTCGTTACTCGAGTAGTCGTGGAGGTAGAGTCAAACATCTTTACTCCAGTAGTCGCACAGATAGAGTCGATCGTCTTTACTTGAGTAGTCGTGCAGGTAGAGTCGATCATCTTTACAAAAGTAGTTTTGCCTGTAGAGTCGATCGTTTTTCCTAGAGTAGTTGCGCAGCTAGAGTCGATCGTCTTTACTTAAGTAGTCGCGCAGCTAGAGTCTCTCGTCTTTACTTGAGTAGTCTTGCAGGTAGAGTCAATCGTTTTTCCTAGAGTAGTCGCACAGGTAGAGTCGATCGTCTTTACACGAGTATTCACGCAAGTAGAGTCGATCGTCTTTACACGAGTAGTCGCGCAGCTAGAGTCGACCGTCTTTACACGAGTAGTCGCGCAGCTAGAGTCGATCGTCTTTCCTAGAGTAGTCGCGCAGCTAGACTCGATCGTCTTTCCTAGAGTAGTAATGCAGGTAGAGTCGATCGTCTTTACTCAATTAGTCGTGCAGGTAGAGTCGATCACCTTTACAAAAGTAGTTTTGCAGGTAGAGTCGATAGTTTTTCCTAGAGTAGTCACACAGGTTGAGTCGAACGTCGTTACTCGAGTAGTCGTGGAGGTAGAGTCAAACATCTTTACTCCAGTAGTCGCACAGATAGAGTCGATCGTCTTTACTTGAGTAGTCGTGCAGGTAGAGTCGATCATCTTTACAAAAGTAGTTTTGCCTGTAGAGTCGATCGTTTTTCCTAGAGTAGTTGCGCAGCTAGAGTCGATCGTCTTTACTTAAGTAGTCGCGCAGCTAGAGTCTCTCGTCTTTACTCGAGAAGTCGCACAAATAGTCTTTCCTAGCGTAGTCGCGCAGGTAGAGTCGATCGTCTTAACTCGAGTAGTCGCACAGGTAGAATCGATCGTTTTTACTCGAGTAGTCAAGCAGGAAAAGTCGATCGTCTTTATTTAACTAGTCTTGCAGGTAGAGTCGATCGTTTTTACTCAAGTAGTCGAGCAGGAAAAGTCAATCGTCTATACTTGACTAGTCCTGCAGGTAGAGTTGATCGTCTTTACTTGAGTAGTCGCCAAGGTAAAGTCAATCCTCTTTACTTGAGTAGTCTTGCAGGTAGAGTCGATCGTTTTTACTCGAGTAGTCGAGCAGGTAAAGTTGAGCGTTTTTACTTGAATAGTCGAACAGGTAAAGTCGATCTTCTTTACTTCCGTAGTCTTGAAGGTAGAGTCGATCGTCTTTTCTTGTATAGTCGCACAAGTAGAGTCGATTGTCTTTCCTAGAGTAGTCGCGCAGGTAGAGTCGATCGTCTTTACTTGAGTAGTCGCGCAGGTAGAGTCGATCTTCTTTACTTGAGTAGTCTTGCAGGTAGAGTCGATCGTTTTTACTCGAGTAGTCAAGCAGGAAAAGTCGATCGTCTTTATTTGACTAGTCTTGCAGGTAGAGTCGATCGTTTTTACTCGAGTAGTCGAGCAGGAAAAGTCGATCGTCTATACTTGACTAGTCGTGCACGTAGAGTTGATCGTCTTTACTTGAGTAGTCGCCCAGGTAAAGTCAATCATCTTTACTTGAGTAGTCTTGCAGGTAGAGTCGATCGTTTTTACTCGAGTAGTCGCACAGGTTGAGTCGAACGTCGTTACTCGAGTAGTCGCGGAGGTAGAGTCAAACATCTTTACTCCAGTAGGCGCACAGATAGAGTCGATCGTCTTTACTCGAGTAGTCGCACAGGTTGAGTCGAACGTCGTTACTCGAGTAGTCGCGGAGGTAGAGTCAAACATCTTTACTCCAGTAGGCGCACAGATAGAGTCGATCGTCTTTACTTGAGTAGTCGTGCAGGTAGAGTCGATCATCTTTACGAAAGTAGTTTTGCCGATAGAGTCGATCGTTTTTCCTAGAGTAGTTGCGCAGCTAGAGTCGATTGTCTTTACTTAAGTAGTCGCGCAGCTAGAGTCGATCGTCTTTACTCGAGAAGTTGCACAAGTAGAGTCTTTCCTAGCGTAGTCGCGCAGGTAGAGTCGATCGTCTTAACTCGAGTAGTCGCACAGGTAGAGTCGATCGTTTTTACTCGAGTAGTCGAGCAGGAAAAGTCGATCGTCTTTATTTGACTAGTCTTGCAGGTAGAGTCGATCGTTTTTACTCGAGTAGTCGAGCAGGAAAAGTCGATCGTCTATACTTGACTAGTCGCGCAGGTAGAGTCGATCTTCTTTACTTGAGGAGTCTTGCAGGTAGAGTCGATCGTTTTTACTCGAGTAGTCGAGCAGGTAAAGTTGAGCGTTTTTACTTGTATAGTCGCACAAGTAGAGTCGATTGTCTTTCCTAGAGTAGTCGCGCAGGTAGAGTCGATCGTCTTTACTTGAGTAGTCACGCAGGTAGAGTCGATCTTCTTTACTTGAGTAGTCTTGCAGGTAGAGTCGATCGTTTTTACTCGAGTAGTCGAGCAGGAAAAGTCGATCGTCTATACTTGACTAGTCGTGCACGTAGAGTTGATCGTCTTTACTTGAGTAGTCGCCCAGGTAAAGTCAATCATCTTTACTTGAGTAGTCTTGCAGGTAGAGTCAATCGTTTTTACTCGAGTAGTCGCACAGGTTGAGTCGAACGTCGTTACTCGAGTAGTCGCGGAGGTAGAGTCAAACATCTTTACTCCAGTAGGCGCACAGATAGAGTCGATCGTCTTTACTCGAGTAGTCGCACAGGTTGAGTCGAACGTCGTTACTCGAGTAGTCGCGGAGGTAGAGTCAAACATCTTTACTCCAGTAGGCGCACAGATAGAGTCGATCGTCTTTACTTGAGTAGTCGTGCAGGTAGAGTCGATCATCTTTACGAAAGTAGTTTTGCCGATAGAGTCGATCGTTTTTCCTAGAGTAGTTGCGCAGCTAGAGTCGATTGTCTTTACTTAAGTAGTCGCGCAGCTAGAGTCGATCGTCTTTACTCGAGAAGTTGCACAAGTAGAGTCTTTCCTAGCGTAGTCGCGCAGGTAGAGTCGATCGTCTTAACTCGAGTAGTCGCACAGGTAGAGTCGATCGTTTTTACTTGAGTAGTCGAGCAGGAAAAGTCGATCGTCTTTATTTGACTAGTCTTGCAGGTAGAGTCGATCGTTTTTACTCGAGTAGTCGAGCAGGAAAAGTCGATCGTCTATACTTGACTAGTCGCGCAGGTAGAGTCGATCGTCTTTACTTGAGTAGCCGCGCAGGTAGAGTCGATCTTCTTTACTTGAGGAGTCTTGCAGGTAGAGTCGATCGTTTTTACTCGAGTAGTCGAGCAGGTAAAGTTGAGCGTTTTTACTTGTATAGTCGCACAAGTAGAGTCGATTGTCTTTCCTAGAGTAGTCGCGCAGGTAGAGTCGATCGTCTTTACTTGAGTAGTCGCGCAGGTAGAGTCGATCTTCTTTACTTGAGTAGTCTTGCAGGTAGAGTCGATCGTTTTTACTCGAGTAGTCGAGCAGGAAAAGTCGATCGTCTATACTTGACTAGTCGTGCACGTAGAGTTGATCGTCTTTACTTGAGTAGTCGCCCAGGTAAAGTCAATCATCTTTACTTGAGTAGTCTTGCAGGTAGAGTCGATCGTTTTTACTCGAGTAGTCGCACAGGTTGAGTCGAACGTCGTTACTCGAGTAGTCGCGGAGGTAGAGTCAAACATCTTTACTCCAGTAGGCGCACAGATAGAGTCGATCGTCTTTACTCGAGTAGTCGCACAGGTTGAGTCGAACGTCGTTACTCGAGTAGTCGCGGAGGTAGAGTCAAACATCTTTACTCCAGTAGGCGCACAGATAGAGTCGATCGTCTTTACTTGAGTAGTCGTGCAGGTAGAGTCGATCATCTTTACGAAAGTAGTTTTGCCGATAGAGTCGATCGTTTTTCCTAGAGTAGTTGCGCAGCTAGAGTCGATTGTCTTTACTTAAGTAGTCGCGCAGCTAGAGTCGATCGTCTTTACTCGAGAAGTTGCACAAGTAGAGTCTTTCCTAGCGTAGTCGCGCAGGTAGAGTCGATCGTCTTAACTCGAGTAGTCGCACAGGTAGAGTCGATCGTTTTTACTCGAGTAGTCGAGCAGGAAAAGTCGATCGTCTTTATTTGACTAGTCTTGCAGGTAGAGTCGATCGTTTTTACTCGAGTAGTCGAGCAGGAAAAGTCGATCGTCTATACTTGACTAGTCGCGCAGGTAGAGTCGATCTTCTTTACTTGAGGAGTCTTGCAGGTAGAGTCGATCGTTTTTACTCGAGTAGTCGAGCAGGTAAAGTTGAGCGTTTTTACTTGAATAGTCGAGCAGGTAAAGTCGATCTTCTTTACTTGAGTAGTCTTGCAGGTAGAGTCGATCGTTTTTACTCGAGTAGTCGAGCAGGTAAAGTTGAGCGTTTTTACTTGAATAGTCGAGCAGGTAAAGTCGATCTTCTTTACTTCAGTAGTCTTGAAGGTAGAGTCGATCGTCTTTACTTGTGTAGTCGCACAAGTAGAGTTGATTGTCTTTCCTAGAGTAGTCGCGCAGGTAGAGTCGATCGTCTTTACTTGAGTAGTCGTGCAGGTAGAGTCGATCGTCTTTACTTGAGTAGTCGCGCAGGTAGAGTCGATCGTCTTTACTCGAGTAGTCGCGCAGGTAGAGTCGATCGTTTTTACTTGAGTAGTCGAGCAGGAAAAGTCGATCGTCTATACTTGACTAGTCGTGCAGGTAGAGTTGATCATCTTTACTTGAGTAGTCGAGCAGGTAAAGTTGAGCGTTTTTACTTGAATAGTCGCGCAGGTAGAGTCGATCGTCTTTTCTTGAGTAGTCGCGCAGGTAGAGTCGATCGTCTTTACTTGAGTAGTCTTGCAGGTAGAGTCGATCGTTTTTACTCAAGTAGTCAAGCAGTAAAAGTCGATCTAGGATGGTATGACAAACCTCAAACCTTTACCTGTAAATAAGCTACTATTGAAATCAGAACAAATTGCATTTGTTCTCATTTAGTCTTGTTACAGAGACCATTATATGTTTAGGAAAAGTAATTTGTAATCATTAAAGTGTTCTCTAATCCAATTTGGGGGCAATAGTAGAAAAAGAGTTCTCAATTCTTTTATTCACTCATTTGCATGTTTTTATAATGTGTGAGAAAAAAAACCCAAGAGCATGTGGAGTAAAAAAAAACCTCACGCGTGTAAATATGAACATTAATTCTCTGTTTGGTTCCCAGTTGTAAAAACCATTTCTCGTCTTGGAACTCTATTACCTATCATACTATGCTTGAGGTCCATAATCCCCATGTTTTTCTTTGAGACTCATGGCATAAAAAACTGAAAAATCTGATGCAGCTGATCAGTCCTCATG
The DNA here is from genome assembly GCA_900490495.1 of Danionella dracula. Lineage (NCBI taxonomy): Eukaryota > Metazoa > Chordata > Actinopteri > Cypriniformes > Danionidae > Danionella > Danionella dracula. The sequence goes on from UELW01000278.1 coordinate 3,181,774, forward strand.
AATGATTGTGTGATTCCTTGCAGGATTTTTAAATGCTAAATGAATGTTATATGAATGTTATGAATAATGTTGGAAATTACAAAAGAAAGCCACATTATTTTCCACAAAAGTTGTAAAGAGTTCTGTGTTGATGACGAGATGCCATCAACAGGCTTCCGTAAATAACTTTTCGCATCTCAAGAACCCCGTCTGTCACATAGAAAACTGTGTGTAATTCAAACTTTGAATTATTTCTGAATCAGACTGGTCCCCCAAGTATTCTGGTTTTAGTCCTTCACCCATACGTTTGATGGCCTAATTTTATAGATTTAAGTGCAAAGTGCAACCAGTTAAAATAATTTGTGAGTCTCACCAAGGTATTACATTTCATTAAAGAATTCTTGCTTATTCCCTGTTAATGAATTTAAATATAATCTGAGCAAAGCTATTTCTTTTCTAATTTTAGGTGTGGACTTTAAAGTAAAAACTATCGCAATAGATGGAAACAGAGCAAAGCTGGCTATTTGGGTAAGTGCTCCATGATTAGCGCATAGTAATAAATGCTCCTTTTTCTCTAAAAAGGGTCATTTTAGAGTTATTTTTCCCATGTGTCCATGAATTGTATGTGTTCTTGATTTATTCATCTTCCTTGCTGGAAAAACAATTGACTGCATGACAAAGTCTTTCACTCTAACATATAAAATATGTGGCCCGTTTGTAAGCCCCTCCTTTAACCACTTCCTAAGTAACAGTTGCCGATAAGCACATCTAGAGGGCTCTTCGTTGTTTTTAAATGCCAATAAATGTTTATTTAGGACTCAGAAAGCCTGATTTAATCACAATCTAATGATTAACGATGAGATGTACAGAGTTCAATATACAAACAGAGAAAATTTGAATAGGTAAGTTTTCTTGTCGCAACAAGACATTTGAAATTTAAGACAAACAATTTACGTTTTTAATTTCTAAAAAGAATTAAACTCTGAATAGGTTAAAGTATTCCCTTCTGGTGCAATAATTAAAAGGCCCCTCTATCAAAGCTGTAGCAATCCCTTCACTTACTCTCCTACTCCACTAGATGGCCCAGTCACACTATACAGAATAAAGTGAACCAGTACTGTTTAGAAGCTGCTCTAAATCTTTTTTTAACCTTTGTTTCAGGACACAGCAGGTCAGGAGAGGTTCAGAACTTTAACTCCAAGTTACTACAGAGGAGCACAGGGAGTGATTTTAGGTTAGTGCTCGCATTATTTGACTTAATTGTTTTTTTTTTTGATTGTATATTGTTTTAAATATCTCAGGACAATTAAATCTTGATTGGTCAACAATGATTTCTGGAGACAATATTTTGTAAAATTTTTGATGATTGTTCTATTGTGTAGCTGGGTCCGGCTGCCAATTTCCTACATGCATGGGCTAGTTTGTCTTTAATGCTGTGAGCACTCCTACAGTGAAGGGCTATTTGACCAATAGCTTGCACAAACAGATCCAAGGGCAGCTTTTTCGTTAGACCCATCTGTGCTCTAAACGCAAGCAAATGACTCAAACATAACAATTAATTATGGGTCGATCATCAACGGAGTCATTGCGAGCACTTTTCGGTACCTGAACATTAAAGAAAATATGCATTAAAGCATACAGCACCTTTAAATGAGAATTTTTTTTTAGCTATCATAAAGTATGTGGTTATGGTCGCACATTTCGATTGGAAACAGGAAGTTGTTATAACTCGGGCATAGAATATCCGATCCGGTTCAAACTTGTCTCATTCTCATCATAGTCTAAGCTTGAAAACAGTCGTATGACAAAGAACATCATCAGTCATAGCGCCACCTAGTGGCAAGCATTGAAAGCATGTTTTTTTTAGTTTTATGCTTCTATTTCAGGCATTGTATTGCATGAACACTTAAAACTTGTCGCATGTGTGTAGGACCTTAAGACCTACAAAAAAGTTCATTGTGTCGAGTTTCGAAACTGGATGGAGAACTGGATTTTTCAAGTTTTATGTAAAAAATATTGACTTCACACTTTGAAAAACTCCTCCTAGGCAAAATGTCCGATCCAGCTGAAAGTTGATGTGGTTACTAGTAAGGCATAAAAAAAATATATCAAAAGCTAAGACATACGTTGAATGGTCTTGGGGTGGCGCTCTATAGCGCCCCCTGAAGCAGTTTTGTAGCTGTTCCGCAAACAGTTTGTTGTGGGCGAATGAAATTTGGTACACATATTTAAATTAATTTAAATATTTAAATAAAAAATTACCAAGCTGCAACTTTTACTAATATAAACCCTGTTTCCAAAATCGACGGGAAGACGGATTTTTAGCAAAAACCTCTAAAAATGGCTGATTTTGCTTGTTTTATACTTTGAAAAACTCCTCCTAAGCGACAAGACCAATCCATCTAAAAGTTAATGTGGTTAATAAGGCATGAGAGGGAAAAGTTATCAAAAGCTAAAAAGTACTTCCAATGGTCTTGGGGTGGCGCCCCAGCAAAGTTCACCCTCAAAAAATTTGCATATTTTCGACTGTCTCCGTTCACGTTATTTAAATTTGAACAAAAACAGCCTGGCATGATTATCCTTGTGACGCTGAACAAAAGGGTATGCATCACTGTGACTGCGCTCCAAAAATTGTCTCTACAGCACCTCTTTCTTGCCCCCCGAATGTGACCAAAATCTTCTTTTTTAGCTATTTTGACCCATTGAACATTGAAAGCCCTCTAAAATTATTTTGAAGGTCATGTTTAATAAGTATAATAATTTAACTCTCACTGAAATTGTACCTTGGACGACAGCTCTGTAGCGTTCCCTTGAATGCGAAAAAGCTTAACATTCTCTTTTTAACTAAGTACTCTTAGGAAAGTTTCCATATCGAGCTGAAATTTGGTCTGGTGACTCCTAAGGGATTTGGGAACAAAAGTTGACGACGACGAGTAAAAAAACTCAAAAGGCCAGGAGGCGGTGCCTTTGCTCCGGCGGAAGCATCATGCAAGACCCTTCCCATCGCTGCTTGCAGATTTAATTAAATGTGCAATAGTGTCTTAAGCTTTGTTCTCTCTTAAATGCAGGAATGACAGATTTTATGCATGTTAAGTTAATAAGAAGATGTGATCACGTGTGAAAGGCAGAGTAGCAGAACAGATACTCATTTTTTGAGTTGCTGGAGAAAGCAGATAGGGAAGTGTCTTGTGAAAGTACACAGGGTAAATCAAAGTGCTTTGCATTGGAAACAAAGAATAAAGAAAGAAAGTACATTTAATAAAATCAAGCTTAAAAGAGTAATATAAAATCGTAGTGATTAAAAACTGAAAATTAAGACATAGATTATTATAGCGAAGTGCAGAGATAAAATAGTTGTTCGGACGTTGGTGCTCAGTCGACAAAAGCGCAACTAAACAGGTGAGTCTTTAGCCTGGTTATAAACGTGACTAAAGTGGTGGCACCTTTGGTCTTCTCTAGAAGCTGGTTCCATCTGTCGGCCGCATGGTACCTAAAAGGAGTATTTACCCTGTTTGGAATTTACCCGAGGTAGATCTAATTTATTTGACCAGAGAGATCTCAGCTGTCTGTTTGGTGTGTATTCACTGATAATGTCTGTTAGGTATTCAGGTACTAAGTTATGTTTGGACTTATATATGAGTAGCAGAACTTAAAATATATTCTGAAGGAGACCTGCAGCAAGTGTAGAGACTTAAGAACCGGAGAGATGTGTTCTGACTTTCTAGTTCTGGTTAGAATTCGAGCCGCTGCATTCTGAACGAGCTGGAGCTGTTTAATGGTCTTTTTGGGAAGACCGTTTAAGAGGCCGTTACAGTAGTCCAGCCTGCTGGAGATGAAAGCATGAATCAGTTTCTCTAAATCTCGTCTGGAAACAAAGCATCTGATTCTTGCAATGCTTCTAATATGGTAATAAGGTGATTTGGTCATTGCTTTGACTTAGCTATTAAAACTAAGAATCCTGAATCACCCAAAGATTCCTGACCTGATTTGTAGTTATTAGGCCCTTGGCAGTGACATAAACCTTAACAATCTCGCTTTTGCTTCAGAATGCAATGACTTCAGTTTTGTTCTTGTTTAATTGAAAAAAGTTGTTTTGCGTCCAGTTTTTAATCTCAGCAAGACATTGGCAGAGGAAGTTTATGGGCTTGTAGTCATTCGGGGAGCTAAATAAATTTGTGTATCTACAGCATGACTATGGTATTATATCTGGTTCCTTCTCATAGTTTGACCCAGTGGAAGATTGTAACGGTTAAATAGTCAAGGAGCAAGGATTGAGCCTTGAGGTACTCCACATGACACTGCAGTCCACTTCGACATGTAATCACCTATGTTTACATAGAAACCTGTTCCTTCTGATCTGAACCATTTTAACACAATTCCTGTAAGACCAACATAGTTTTCTAGTCTATCGAGAAAGATTTTGTGCTCAACTGTGTCGAAGGCAGCGCTTCAGTAGTACTGTCTCTGTTGTTTGATGTGCTCTGAAACCCAACTGATGATAATCCTTTTGTTCATTTTGGGTCAGGAATTCAATCAGTTGTTTTGCCACCATCTTTTCCATAATTTTACTAATAAAAGGGAGATTTGAAGTTGGCCTGTAGTTGCTCGGTACAGTATTATCTAAGTTTGTCTTTTTCAGTAGGTGCTTTACCACTGCGGTTTTAAGGGATTTTGGGAAAGAGCCGGAGCACAAGGAGTTGTTTATAACTTCTAAGAGGTCCTTTTCTAGACTCCATTTTAAAAAAACACTGCTAGTAGAGTGTTAAGACCGCAAGTTGATGTTCTAAAGCTCTGAACCATCTTTATTAATGTTTTGCTATCGATTAGATTAAAGGTGCACATTGAGAGTGGAGGCTGAGGATGTCTATCCCCAGCCCTGTACTGTATAATGTAAGTAATTGATTCAACTTAAACATTTAAATGAAAGGGCTGCCTTAAATTTTTAAGTTAGGTAAACAAAACTAAACTTGTTCTTTGAACACAGTGAAGCGTTATGTTGATTAAACATTTCCAGTTGAGTGAACACTTCTCTTAATTTAGTTGACTTGCATTTGTTAATTAATTGAATTCCTTTTACTAGTTGTCTTAACTTATAAATCTAGTTCAGCTTAATTAATGTAGTTAGTTTAGTAAAATTAAATTTTCAGTTTAGGTTGATGTTGATCACAAGCTATTTAAGGTTAAATATTTAGTTTAATATAACTAATGTTGTCAGATGTTTTTCTTTATGTTCACTCAAATTAAATTATTACTTTAAGTTAAAATTGACCAGATGTTGTTTAGACAAAAAAAATGTAAGCTTAATTTAATGTATTATTTAGTTTAACTTCATCATGATTAAATTTTTTTTATTTCAATCTTAAAAATCCGTTACAAATTGCTACAATAATCCCCAAGAAATGGTTCAGAAAATGTAAACATTTATTAGCACATTTAACAACAAACTTAATATTAAAAATATTTCCTAACAATACTGACATCAGTAATGCCAACTTGAAACTATTGCCAAAGATTTTCAGAAAAATGTTATTCTGTGTGATGAATATTGATGTCTAAACATTTACCTATTTGTAACAGCTGTCAACTAGGAAAACCTGGTAGTGCTTTCGAACAGGAACATTGCAAAATAAAATACTTCCAGCAAAAAAAAAGGGGTCAGGAAGCCCCGGCTCAGTTTTTAATGTGACTCACAAAAGTGATAATCACACAAATGTTGCTGAGCACAAGACAAAAAATAAGCCATCAAAGGGTTAGAATATTGGCTTTCTCAGTCTTTCATGCATTAACATAGAACACTGTTCTCCACAAATATTCTTTCAGAACATGATCTAAACTCTGATCATAACCTCTAAAACACTGTGTGTAGTAAATATACTACTGTTTTAGTAATGTAAAGAGCAAAACAAACTGCTAATTACAAAAACAATTTGGAAATCACTTGTGTGAAATGGGCTACAAGAACCATCTCACATGGTCTTCCTTAACAGCCTGTTTCGTAGTCCATGGACAAGTGACGAACAATTTCCTCCACCGATGTTCATGAGAATCTTCTGATTGACTTCAAAAGTGTACTTAAGTTCCAGAAGACCCATCAGCATGGCAACAGCACTTGGGATGTCATTCTGATCTGTTGGGATTACTGCCTCCTCCAGGACAACTGCCACATCCATGATGTCCTCTCCTTCTTTCACCACTACACCAACTTTCATCCCGTTGGTGAAAACGTTCTCATCATCTGTGGGTTGCAATGAAACAATGCACATAAAGAATTAGTCTCTATTACTTACTTTACCAGTTACTTACTTTTACATGAATTCTTGATGCAGGATTGGCTTTTGAGTCTCACTGGACACATTATCAAAAGACAGATGTCCCTATTTAAGTCACATGACGTAAATTATTGATTGCTTCACAAAGAACATGTAGAAATCTGCAATTGCAATGGTAGAATATTTTGGGACTTACAGGAGCTTCAGTTGTGATTCTCGCCTGCCATATTAACAAGAATACAATACTCACATCCACAGTCTCGAAAAAACTAGAAGTATCTTCTTTAAGAAAATATGGAAGGCCCAACAGTAGAACCGTCCTCTTCCTCTGTGTGGAACTCAGTTATACAAAAAATGCCATTAATATACAGTTGTGCTCATAAGTTACATACCCTGGCAGAATTTATGATTTCTCTGCCATTTTTCATAGAACATGAATGATAACACAATAAAATTGTTTCCACTCATGGTTAGTGGTTGGGTGAGGCTATGTATTGTCAAACAACTGTGTTTACTCTTTTTAAATCATAATGACAATAAAAAAATCCCAAATGACCGTGATCATACCCTGGTGATTTATGCCTGATCCACACAAACCGACACAAAAAGGTTTGAATGGCAGTTAAAGGTAAACATCTTCACCTGTGGCCTGTTGGCTTGTAATCAATGTGTGTGCACCAAAGGGCTGTGAGTTTCTGGGCTCCCAACAGACCTTTGCATCTTTCATCCAGTGCTGCACTGATGTTTCTGGATTCTGAGTCATGGGGAAAGCAAAAGAGCTGTCAAAGGATACGGGAAAAGGTAATTGAACTGTTTAAAACAGGAAAGGGATATAAAAAGTTATCCAAGGAACTGACGATGCCAATCAGCAGTGTTCAAACTCTAAGAAAATGAGAGATTCTTTGGAAACCAAACCACGGTCAAGTAGACCAACAAAAATTTGTTCCCCGGAAATTTGTAAAGGGATACAAAGAAAAACCAACAAATAACTTGAAAAAATGTGGTGTGGTGTTTTCAAGATGCACAATCAGGAGCCAGAAGAAAGCCATTACTACGCAAATGCCAGAAGTAGCCCGCTTACAATACGTCATACAGCACAGAGACAAGCCTCAAAACTTCTGGAACAAAATTATTTGGAGTGATGAGACCAAAATTTATGTTTTTGGTCACAACCATAAATGCTACATTTGGAGGAGAGTCAACAAAGCCTATGATGAATGGAAAACCTTCCCACTGTGAAACACGGAGGTGGATCGCTGATATTTTGGGGGTATGTGAGCTACAAAGTCACAGGAAACTTGGTCAAAATTGATGACATGATGAATGCAGTATGTTCAGAAAACACTGGAGGAACATTTGCCCTCATCAGCCCGGAAGATGCACATGGGACGTACTTGGATGTTCCAACATGACAATGATCCAAAACACAAGATCCAGTCCACCTGTCATTGGCTACATCCAAATAAGGTGAAGGTTCTGGAGTTGCCGTCTGTCTCCTGACATCAATATCTCTGGGGAGATCTCAAATGTGTAGTTCATGCAAGACAGCTCAATAATTTACAGGAACTGGAGGCTTTTTGTCAAGAAGAATTGGCTGCTTTAGCCTCAGAGAAAATAAAAAACCTCATTCACAACTACCACAAGAGACTTCAAGCTGTCATTGATGTTAAAGAGGGCAATACAAGGTATTAAGAACTGAGATATGTAAATGTTTGATCAGGGTCATTTGGGAATTTTCTGTTGTGATTACGATTTCAAAAGAATAAACACAGTTGTTTGACAACAATTGGCTTCACCTAACCACTAACCATTAGTGGAAAAATGTTTTTTTGTGTTATTTAAATTCTACGAAAAATGGCCAAGAAATACTAAATCTACCAGGGTATGTAAACTTATGAGCACAACTGTATAGTGCAGATGTAGACAAAAATATATATTCACATATGTTAATATCATGTTTTGATGAAAATAATAATATTGACTAATACAACTATAAGAACTGCGGAAAAAGTATTAACTGCTTTAACACTTACGTTGTCATCTAGTAATTTCATAAGCCTGATCAGTGATAATATGGCAGTCTTGGATTTGTACAGCTCAAGGAACCTTGGCAGATATTCATCAAGCCCAGCAAAGAAGGTAGCTTTCAGGTCAACAGATGCGAGTCGAGTGGATTCTGCTTCAATCTGAGGGTTAAGAGGAAAAACAACTGTTCAATAATATGTTTTTAACATATATTTTTAAATGTTCATGTTGAAAATGTGACACCAAAATTTCAAATTACTTTTTAGAAAACAAAAATACATTTTACCTGCCACGAAGAGAATAATGCTGGCCACCTTTCTTTAACCTGGGCCACGAGAGGTTCACCTTCAATAATCTCTCTTCGTCGTAAAGGTCATAATTTCACCAACTTGCTTCCAGTCAACTTTCCTTTTCTTCATTTCACTTACCATGGCTGATCTGTCTATGTCTAGATCAATTTGAGATTTTCCTTCTGGAAAATCTGGCAGAAAATTAACTTCAGATTTTTTGGCTCTCTTCATTCTTTTGGATGTTTTTGGACCAAAAGCGTATTTAAGCTGTATTTAACGTTCAAGCTTTTCAAAACTAAATAAGACAGCGCAGAACAAATAACTGTTTTTTTTAAATAAAACAAGCACATTTTAAAAGAAACATAGATCATGCTTTTAACTGAAATAAATTCCACACAAGAGTAACAAACTTTGAGGATAATGAGGTGAGTTGATTTTTAGCTCCGAACATCCAGCTAAACTTCCAACAGTACTATCCATTAGCAGAACCTGGTTCCTTTAGACAAGGATGCTTGGTGATGAGAGCTTGGGCCACACGATCATACTCCTTTTGTTGTGTCAAGAAGGCTGCCATCTTTTTGGTCAGCTTCATTTCCTTGCTTTAGTTTTTAACTCAACATCATAAGAAAAGGTTGGAAAGGCAAACGTCTGAGGAAGTTGATGAGTTTGGCTACCACTGGGCCCCTCTCCAAACGATGATGATGACAAGCTTGCTGTGTATAGTTTGAGTCTGTGTGGTAAGACTCACAAGTCTTACTGTACACTTTCAAAGTGGCCTTGTCATCTGGCAGATCTGACATGTTTCTTAAATTGCAAAGTTCATTATCAAACTCAGGGTCTTGAAAGATTTATGTTTTTTTCTGGAGGTTCCTAAAGGGTTACAGACCTCAAAACAGTCAGTATATAGAGCTAAAGTAATACTTTGATCTTTAGCTGAAAGAAATAGATTCACATTGTAATATAACCTGTCAAACAAAGTGTTCTATTCACCAGCTTTCTGCGGTCTTCTGGACTCTAAAATTTGTCAATAACTTAACCTTTATTTAACAACCCTTGCAGAGTTTTTAGAATTGGGACATAAACAAATGTCTTCTTTGACGGTAAATCCAAAATGTATTCAATTGGATCAATGACACCAAATGTTTTCTTAAAATAGGACAACCTTTTTTTGCTCTGAACCTAGACACCCATGCTCTGATATTGAATAAAGTGGGCTTAGGCTTTGTAAGGCATCTGTTACCAAAGTTACAGTGCTTTCATCAGTGTTGCCAATGTGCTGCCTTATTATATTTTTTACTGTATACTTGTTTAATTCACCAATTAAAACACCAATTTAATAAAATTCACTGATGATTTCCTGAGTTGCTAATTTTGAAACATGAAAAACTGCTTGCATTCGCAGAAAGAGATGCAAATATTTTCAGAATTTTTTGAGTGGTATAATCGTGCTCGGTTTCACTGTTAGAATTACCATCAAGTGGGAAATTGATATCAGACTCTGGCTGCGACTCATCTGTTGTTTCATTTACTGCTAAATCTTGAACACCACTTTCTTGTAGCTCTATAAGCTCTGTCTCGAAGTCTTTTAAAGTAGAATGTTGATGACAACAACACCAATGTGATGTTAAACTAGAAAATTGGTTAGATTTGAAATGACACTGAATAACAGGACATGTAATAGTTTCATTATTCCTTAGATGACTCCCAACATGAGCAATATATTGCTTCAGGCCAGCTGACTCTTTAAAGTCACCTAATACACATTTTAGTTGAAAGCCAACAAGTTCATTAGAATTTTCTTTTATCAGCCCATGAGCTCTCAGATGGACCTGCAGGGACTTCTTAGATCGGAAATACTGTGCACAGTCTGTGTATGTGCAAGGTAATGGGCAGTTTCTTCTGTAATGGCTGTGACTGTTTATGTAGTGCTCAATAATTCTCTTGCGACTCCCACAGAAAAATGTACAAAGTTTACATGTCCACTTCATTCAGGAAAAACTAAAAAAGCTGTTGTGATCATACATTCCTGAGAAAAATGTAAGGAAAAAATGCTATTACAACCACATTTTGCTTGAGTTCTAAAGCATTTAAAGCAGTGGTTATTGTACATGAACAAATTTAGTGTCTTTCATAAAGTGAGTTTAATGTGAATTGACAAAAAGGTAACTTACCAGTCCATCGTGGCGAAATTGGAAAAATCAGGAAAAGGAGTCTAAAAGAAGATTTACAATTAGTAAACATGCCAATAAAACTGAAATTTAAATCTTATCAGTGGGGTTACTACAGTCTCTGCAAAATCTTATTTCAGCAATATCAACCGCATACAGTAACTTTCAATTTCTGTCTGGCCCTCCTTGAAGAAGAAGTTAAAATTAAAGCGATGGGAGGGGTCTCGCACGAGTTGGTCTTTTAACCGTTTTAGCCTACATATTGATGGTTGCTAACTTAAGTCCAAGCAGAAGGAGCAGTAGTTAAGATTGTGCTTTTCATTAACTCTTGGCTAGCCAACTTTTTAGCCTAGTTGCTAAGCATAGCTAGCTTGAGCTTTTACCTTAGCTAGCTTTAGTTATTTTGCAAAAGCCAACTGTCCTCATAACTAGACTAGCCTGCAAAAAATGTCTTACGTTACTGTAAAGGTGTTACACATTATACACTGCACTCATGTTATAGCAAGTACTGCTTTTACTCACCCTTGAAACTGACTCGCTCGACAAGAAGGGTCGTTGGAAAGAGTTTGCAGGTAACTGCCAAATGTTCGGACGTAGACTTGATTACGTCATCGCTTTCAGTCCCACCTCCAACCCAACCTCTTCTTAAGTTATGTTGACTTACATTGCTGATTCATTTCAACAAAATTTACCGTTTATCTGTTGTTAACTGACATTTTTTTATGTTGTTAAAACATTTTTTGAATACCTTAGTCAAGCTAACTAGAAAAAGTGGACTTTAATAACTAAAGAGCAAAAATAAATTTTACAGTGTGCATGGAGATGCACTAATGCCTTTTCTGATGGTACTGATTTTATTGATGAAAAATGAAACAAACTCATTGCATTTATCCTCAGACAGAAGCTCACTTGGAGTCTGGTTTGTTGGATTGGGTAACCTCTCTACCGTTGCATAAAGAGTTTGAGTATTGTTGAGGTTTTTATTAATTAAGTTTGAGAAAAACTCTTGACTAGCTGTGATTAATTTTGAATTACAAGCACGGAGACTCTCTTTATAAAGGTCGTAGTGAATGACAAGTTTGGATTTTTTCCACCTTCTTTCAGCCTTCCAACAAAGTATTTTCATATTTTGAACTTTTATTGAATTTCTCCAGGGTGTTTTTTTTTGTCTCTCTAGGTTTCTTATTGACCCTTATAGGTGTGGTGTTGTCTAAAGTAAATTAAAGTAAATGCATAGAGAAGGAAGTCAGCTGTGCCAGCAGTGATGCTTGGTGTTGGAGATATGGCATGCATAAACATCTCGCTGGTGTTATCGTTTGTGTCTCTTTCTAACAGAAATTGATTTTGCAATTTTGATGTGGGAGATTGACGCATCAACAAAAACACAGAAGTGATCAGAGCAACATCCTGAACAACAGTGGATAAAATATTTAAGCCCTTACTAATTAGTCCAGTGTGTGACCGTGACAATGTGTGACACCCTGAACGTGTTGTCACGTTGAAGTTGTTAAAATTAATGTTTAGTTTTTGCAGCATTATTATCGTAGCATATATGTTACCTTGTCCATGTGAATATTAAAATACCCAGCGATGTTAAAAGAGTGAAATGCCGAAGAGAGGGCTGAGAGCAGTTCTGTGGAATCATCAGTAAACCCTGTAGTGTATTTTGGAGGGCTGTATAAGGTGGTGAGAAGTACCCGTTTGATGCCTTTTAAAGCTATACTCAAATATTCAAAAGATGTGTAAGATGGGGTGATGGTCGGGGGCCTGCTGTGAATGAGTGGGAGAGCTTGGTTCGACTAGTTTTTTCGAGCTGCGCTGGGAAGCCAAATTAGGGCGATCCTGAAGATGTGGATACTGTTGATATGTCCTCCAGGGAGTTGTTCTGTTGACTCCGGTTGTTGTCCAGGGTGTTATCCTCATCCTTATTCGGTGGTGGTATAGCCTTTGAGATGGTGTGGCTATCCTCATTCGGAGGTGGTGTGGCCACTGAGATGTCCTGGTGGCTTTGGTGATAATCCTCATTCAGTGGTGACGTCTGCAGAGTGGGTTACGAAGGCCTTGGTGGTTTGTTAACACAGTTAATTTGATGGCTTTTTTATCTTTCAGACTGATAGCATAAAGTATATTGTCCATGAGCGCTCTTGTTCCAGATCTGTTCAGCTGCTTCCCATCTGATGTGATCAAATCTGGCTGATTCCAGAACACAATAAAATTATCAATTTACTGGAAACCTCTTGACAAACATGCTTGTTCTAACCATGTATTGAGCCCAAGCAACCGAGAAAAAATATTTGTGCCATTTGCCGGAAACGGATTTTGATATCTGAAAGTGTAGCATGAGGGAGACAGTATGTCGCCATCCTTTTGCTCTGCAGATACTGGATCTTCAGCTCCACTGAGACATGAGCTGGACGTTGCTTATTTCTTGACCCCCAGCTCTCTGATTGTTGACTGACCAGTTGAGATTGATTGGTATCCACAGTCATTAATGGTTCAAATCTGTTTCATAGCTGCACTTCATGATGAATTGGTATAGACGAGCCCAGTGCAAACAGAGAGCCTTTACGTCTGTTTCCTTGAATTTGCCAGTTTTCAGCCCGATCAGAACTTTCTCCTCGCTGATCTGGGTTCAGAATAACATGCTGAGAAATTGTAGCGAGCTCACCAGCTTGTTGTCGGTTCTTGTCCGGGTCTGGTTCTTTGAACATCAACTGTCCTTTGAGAGCGAAGCGATTGTAGCTGTGTCTCCAAAACTTTAGTTCGTTGAAGAAGTGATTAAAGAAGCGACATGCTGTGTTCACAATATTTTTCTCAGCAGTTGTTTAGAGGCATTTTCACTTATCTGTGTCTCTAGCTGAATCAGTCTTCATGAGGAATGAGAGCTGGTGGTAGAATCTTGTTTCTGTTTATTCAAACTGTTCAGGTTTTTCTTTTTCAGAGTTTTCAGAAGATTAGAAATAGCGTTGTAAAAATATTGTAGACATTTAAAAACTGAAAAAAGTGAGAAAATAGCAAAGCTGATCGTGGGAAGTGAGTAGAACAATCAGAATACATCCGAACGGCACCAGAGCAGGAATCACAGTGACAGAAGAGATCAGAAGAGATTCGTTGAAGAGGATGAGAATCTGGTTAGTTTAAGTTTTAAATACATTGGGAATGTCATTGCCCTCTGTTAGCTTTAGACACTTTAGCATTGTACTGCTAAGGAGCTGTTTTATATTTGTTTTGGTGCATTGTCTGGGTAGATTCATGAGAGCAGATGAAAGCTGGTGTATTAGCAATTTATCAACTTTTTGGTGTGAACAAAGCTTCAGTTTTATTTTATTATTTCGTTTTTTTTTTCTTACCCTAATGATTATATGTTTATGAGGTAATTATTTATCCTCCTTATTAATCTGGACATATAAATAATTATTACACCCTGATTTCAAAAGGAACTCTAAAGCTCCTAGCTTTTAATAGAATTGTATTCTTATCTTGTACATTAGTGAATATTGTAAATAAAGATCAAGTAAATTCGCATTAAGCCTTTTGTTTGTGAACCTGCTTTTGCAAATAAAATCTAAATTACAATTTTTTTTTACCTTTAATTAATTGTTATGCAAATATTTAAAAAAAACATAGTCTTTCAAATGTCATTATATGCTCTGGTATATAGATACATACAATGACATTGAAGGCTGAAAATTCTGAAATGCTTTGCAATTAAGAAATTGCATGCTGATACAACTATTAAAATCCCAAGTCTAAAAGTTAGTTCCCCATCAGTCGGTCACTACGACTTATGTCGGTGATGACTATGGGAAGCTCCACTAGGGACGCACTACTCATTCCACACTGTTTCAAAATACCAATCAGCGAATGCGCTGATGGTCACGAGATCACGCTGTCCCGCATAAACTGGATGCGAGCGTGATACTCTTCCTGTTTATCCTCTGTAGTCTACTCTGACACCACAAAAACAGAAAAGTGAAAGACACCACAAAACAGTTGGATTACCTTGTGTGGATTTTGGGGATCTGGTGATTGAACGGCTACCAGCGAGGTTTTTCGGCCGGCCGGAAGGTTGAAACCGCTACAACGCCTCAGACTCCAGTACTTTCACCAACTTCCACCAACAAGTAAGACTCCTTTTCTTAGTACATGTCGCGACTGTGCAAGTCTGTTGGATGTGGTGCATCAATTGCATTGACGGATTGCCACGATCATTGCCTCAGTTGTCTTGTGAGTAGACATGCTGAGGCAGCGTTTGAGGGATCAGAATGTGTGGATTACACAGTTCTGTCCGGCAGCGCACTTAAGGCAAGGTTGGAGTACTTTCAGTCCACCACCGGAGGCTTTTAGCTCACGCCTCTAAGGGTCAATGAGTGCATGTCTCCGGCGCCCTGTGGAGCCGGCTTGTGCTTCACGCTCTCCCAGTGCGTTCACATGCCACAATGAATTATCGGAGGATGCGCTGCTTGCATCTTCTGAGGACTCCTGTGCACCTGATTATGCGCTGTCCACTGCTGCATTGGAGAGAGACGGCCCATCTCCCAAAGGAGACGTACATCGCTCTCCCCCTCTGGGGTGACGGCAGATTGTGCTGCGGAGGAGATGGCCGAGATACTTACACGGGCCGCCAGAGTAATTGGGTTGCAGGTGGCTCTGCCCCTGGCACCCGAGATCTCCAGGCTGGACACGTGGTTTGCTGATACCCCGCAGCCCCCTCCTATTCCGTTCTTCCCGGAAGTGCATCGGGAACTGACCCAAAGTAAGAAGGCACCTATGAAAGCCAGGTTGGTCAGTCTCCCCTCTCTTGCTCCCCTTGACGGCTCGGTAGCTAGGGGGTACGAAGCGATTCCCCAGGTAGAGCAGGCACTGGCGGTGCACTTATGCCTGGGTAACCCTGCCGCCTGGCGTGAACAGCAGAGGCCTCCATCCCGCCAGCTAAGCCTGTCGTTGGACCTGACTTCTAGGGCTTATGCTGCGGCGGGTCAAGCTGCCACTACCCTGATTGCCATTGCAGCCTTTCAGGTGTTCCAAGCCAAGGACCTGAAAGAGATGCAGGAGGGGAGTTGTGGCCCAGGTCTTACAGAGGATCTGAGGGCAGCTACCGACTTTGCGCTCAAGGCAAAAAAAGTTGCAGCTAGCTCACTCGGCCACTCGATGTCTACGTAAGTAATCCACAGCCGCCATCTTTGGTTTACCCAGGCTGACATGCTCCCGCAAGACCGGAGGCATGGTCCCAGATGGCCTCTTTGGCGTTGCCGTAGATGACCTTACGTCTCGGGTGTCAATGATCAGGAAGCAGGCGGAGGGGCTAGGAGAATTCATGACTCCACGTAGGAAGAGACGTGGCAGATCCCCTTCTAAGTCGGTGCCCCCATCGCCTGCTCGGCGCCGGAGAAAACCTCCTCAGTCCTCCCCTGATTGTCAGCTTCCACGTCGAAGATGATGACCAAGAGCGGCTACAAGGAGTCGACGGAGGAGCAGTCCTGTCCAGGGGCCGCCCCAACATCATCAGGGGAAGAGAGTCCATCGGAAGCGGCCCTAGGACAGGCCGCCCAGGGAGTCCAGCTGCTGCACGGGCCTCGCCACCAACTCGCCCCCCCCCCTCCCCCTTGGATGGAGGGGGTGCCACCACCATCAAGTAGCGGACCACCAGGTTAGATCTCAGATTTTCATTAAATATGCGGAACTTGAACTCCCTGGGTTATGTGCGCAGCCAGGAGCCTTGCATTGCAGATCCGAATGCAGTTCTCATCTCAGAGGCACATTCAAAGGCATGGCATCTGATGTAGTGCTGTCCGGATGGCTCTCAGCTTCTGTGTTGGAGTCAGCCTCAAGTGGGACCTCTTCGGCTGGAACCGAATGCTGCTCCAAGGTCGCCCAGGTAAGTCTCCTTATAGGCTCGCTTCGGATCCCACCGCTAAGTCCACTAGTTTGCAGCCCCGCTATGGAAACTATCAGTGAAGTGCGTATGACGCCATTAGTGGAGTTTCAGGAAGCCTGGTGGGAGCTTCCCAATATTTCCCCTCGGCATAGCTATCGACTGCAGTTGCTGCCAAGCCGACTTGGTTGAACAGGGTTGTAATGACCTCTGTCTCAGCAACAGAGACCCCGGTCCTGCTCATCTTCTGAGACTTCCGTTCAGGATGATATCCCTCAGACGTACGGTCCACTTAGTCCGTCCAGGGAATTGATTCACCACAATGGATCTAAAGGATGCGTATTTTCACATTAGTATGGTCCCTCGGCACAGACCCTTTCTTCGGTTTCCCCTCGAAGGTCGAGTGTATCAGTTCTGCGTCCTCCCCTTCGGCTTTTCTCTGTCCTCTTGCACCTTCACAAAGGTGATCGAGGCAACTTTAGTACCGTTAATATGGGAAGGGGTTCTAATCCTGGCTTATTTGGAAGACTGGCTGATACTGGCCTAGACGCGGTCTTAGTTTATTTGCTGCAGAGACAGGATCTTATGCCACCTCAGCCGTCTGGGGCTTCGGCTCAACTCACGATGAACGAGCCGTCTAACCCCTAGCCAGAGCATATCTTTTCTGGGTATGCAGCTAAACTCGTTGAACATGCAAGCACGCCTCTCTCTAGAGCGCTTCCTGAGACTGCTGAAGGCAGGACGCAGAGTCTGCACAGCATTAGTGGTCCATCTGAAGAACTTCCAGATGCTCCTGGGGCATATGGCTATTGCAGCATTGGTTATTCTGCTCGGCTTATTACATATGAGATCACTGCAGCTTTGGTCGTATATCAGTCGACAAGGAGGGATACACTCACCCTCTCGCCCACAGACTACTCCTCTGGAGTCTGCATTGGAGTCTGTCCCTAGTTGCAGTCCATATCCCCGGCAGGTTGAACCAGACAGTGGATGCACTGTCACGGTGGAAACCCCGGTCAGGAGAATGGCGACTCCATTCCCTGGCAGTCCAGCAGATCTGGGAACGCTTTGGTATAGCGGAGGTAGACCTGTTCGCCGCCCCAGAGAATGCTCAGTGCCGGTTGTGCTACGCTCTTTCCCAGACTCCTATCGGGATAGATGCGCTGGCGCATTACTGGCCCAGGAAGAAACGCCTATATGCGTTTCCCCGTTTCCCCCAGTGAGCCTCCTTGCAACCCTCCTGTGCAAGATCTTGGTTCGTAGAACTCTGCTCCCTGACCAGTTCCCCTGCGGTCAGACCTTCTGACCCAGTGATGTGAGCACAAGTACCCGCGTCCAGACCTCTGGAATCTCCATGTCTGGCACATCATGCTGTGGAGGACCCCCGAGTAATGCCACAGTCTGTGGTTCAAACTCTGCGTCTTGCCAGAGCTCCCCCTACTAGGGCCTGTTATGCCGGCAAGTGGGGTCGGTTCGTTGACTGCTGTCACTCTTGTCAAGTAGACCCAAGTAGGTGCCCCGTTGGTGACCTTTCCATTGTCCTTAGAGAACTTCAAGGTCCTCCATTCAAGCCACTTGAATCAGTAGAGCTTAAATTTCTGTCAATGAAGACAGCGCTCCTGGTCGCGTTAGTCTCCAAACAGAGGTTGGCCCACTGGCTAGTGGAGGTCATCTCTACCGCATACACAGCGTCCGATGTCCCTTGCCCCCTGCAGTTGAGAGCCCACTCTATCAGGGGTGTCGTGGCCTCCTGGGCGTTGGCAAGGGGGACTACGCTGGCAGCAATCTGCAAGGCTGCGGGTTGATCGACACCCAACACCTTCGCCAGGTACTATAACCTGAGCGTTGAATCCGTTTCTTCGGCCATGCTAAGTGGTGGTAGCATTGTCTGAGATGTATGAAGTGGTGTCCAGCTTGGGTTGCACAATTCTTAGTGATGCGTGCGCTGTTTTTGCCCCTGGAGATAACCTCCATGTTACGGCTCCGGACGTTTTGTAGCGTTTCCTTTTTTGTTTTCGACACCTGTTTGTGCGCGCGCCCGTGCACAAAAAACAAAAAAGCAAACACTACAAAGCGGCCGGGGCTGTAACACTCCAGCTTTTTGGCTCCTCTCTCCCCAACAGGCATAGTAGAGTAAGTGGAGTATTCCTACGTTCTGTCCACGTGTGTGCCCTCTTTGGGGGACTACTGGCTGAATCTTTTATGACCCAGGGCACGAGAGTGCTGAGCAGTTCCCCGAAAGGCTAACTCTCGAAAACTATTGCTCTAGCTAGTTCCATCTATGCTATCTTCCCTCTGAAAGACCTTCTCCAGTGGTTTAAGGCGTATTTCCGTAGGTCCTTCGAGGTGGGTGTGTACGGCGTCCGTGTGTCTCCCTTCAGCTCTGGGATCGATGCTCCCTTCTCTGGTATGAGTCGTTATGAAAGAATGCCGATTGCCCATTAACAATTAAGTCTATACTTAAGGCCAGGGCGGAGGAGGGCCCGTTCGGTCCCGGACTACTGATGTGCCCGGCTTGCCTGGCCGTCGGCCGATGCAGAAGGACCTAGGTTGTGGTGTTTTGCAGGGTGTTCCCATAGTCGTCACCGACATAAGGTGTAGTGACCGACTGATGGGGAACGTAATGGTTACTTTCGTAACCCCTGCTCCCCGAATAGGGAACAGAGACTTATGTCACCCTGGAGAAATTCAACAAAAGTTGAAAGTATGAAAAGACTTTGCAGGAAGGCTGAAAGAAGGTGGAGAAAATCCAAACCTGTCATCCACTACGGCCTTTATAAAGAGAGTCTTCGTGCTTTTAATTCAGAATTAATCACAGCTAGGCAAGAGTATTTCTCAAACTTAATTAATAACAACCTCAACAATACCCTAATTCTCTTTGCAACAGTAGAGAGGTTAACCAACCCACCAAACCAGACTCCAAATGAGCTTCTGTCTGAAGATAAATGCAATGAGTTTGCTTCATTTTTCATCAATAAAATCAGTAACATCAGAAAAGGCATTAGTGCCTCCCCCTGCAGGGCTGGTGATAGACATCCTCAGCCTCCACTCTCAATGTGCACCTTTAATCTAATCGATAGCAAAACTTTAATAGAGACGGTTGAGAGCCTTAGAACATCAACATGCAGTCTTGACACTCTACCAACAGTCTTTTTTAAAATGGTTCTTAAGAGTCTAGAAAAGGACCTCTTGGAAATTATAAACACCTCCTTGTGCTCCGGCTTTTTCCCCAAATCCCTTAAAACCGCAGTGGTAAAGCCACTACTGAAAAAGACAAACTTAGACAATACTCTACTGAGCAACTACAGGCCCATCTCAAATCTCCCTTTTATTAGTAAAATTATGGAGAAGATGGTGGCAAAGCAACTGATTGAATTCCTGACCCAAAATGAATACATTGATTGTTATCAGTCTGGTTTCAGAGCTCATCACATCACAGAGACACCACTACTGAAGATAGTCAATGACATCCGGTTAAACACTGATTAAGGAAAAGTGATTGTCCTGGTTTTTCTCGATCTGAGCGCTGCCTTCAACACAGTTGATCACAAAATCCTTCTCGATAGACTAGAAAACTATGTTGGTCTTTCAGGAACTGTGATAAAATGGTTCAGATCATACTTAGAAGGAAGAGGTTTCTATGTAAACATAGGTGATTACATGTCAAAGTGGACTGCCGTGTCATGTGGAGTCCCTCAAGGTTCAATCCTTGCTCCTTGACTATTTAACCTGTACATGCTTCCACTGGGCCAAATTATGAGAAGGAACCAGATATCGTGCCATAGTTATGCTGATGATACATAAATGTATCTAGCTATCTCCCCAAATGACTACAATCCCATAAACTCTCTCTGCCATTGTCTTGATGAGATTAAAAACTGGATGGAAAACAACTTTCTTCAATTAAACAAGGACAAAACTGACAAAAAAGTCATTGCATTCGGAAGCAAAAGTGAGGTTTTTAAGGTTAACTCGTATCTCAATGCCAAGGTCCTAACAATTACAAATCAGGTCAGGAATCTTGGAGTGATTCTGGACTCTGATCTTAGTCTAAATACCCACGAAAAATCAATGACAAAATCCGCTTATTACCATCTTAGAAACATCACAAGAATCAGATGCTTTGTTTCCAGACGAGATTTAGAGAAACTGATTCATGCTTTCATCTCCAGCAGGCTGGACTACTGTAACGGCCTCTTAAACGGTTTGCCCAAAAAGACCATTAAACAGCTCCAGCTCGTTCAGAATGCAGCGGCTCGAATTCTAACCAGAACTAGAAAGTCAGAACACATTTCTCCAGTTCTTAAGTCTCTACACTGGCTGCCGGTCTCCTTCAGAAAAGATTTTAAAGTTCTGCTGCTCGTATATATGTCCAAATATAACTTAGGACCTAAATACCTAACAGAAACTGATCAGTGAATACACACCAAACAGAGAGCTGAGATCCCACAGGTCTAATAAATTAAATCTCCCCGGGTAAATTCCAAACAGGGAAAATATTCCTTTAGTTACCATGCATTCCACAGATGAACCAGCTTCCAAAGGAGATCAAGGGTGCCAACACTTTAGTCATGTTTAAATCCAGGCTAAAGATTCACCTGTTTAGTTGCACTTTTGTCGACTGAGCACCAACGTCCGAACAACTATTTTACCTCTGTACTTCAAATCTTAATCTTTGTTTTAATCGATGTTTTAAATTTCAGTTTTTTATATAACTTTTTTATGCTTGATTTTAATAAATGTACTTTCTTTTTACTCTTTATTTCCAATGTAAAACACTTTGAATTACCCTGTGTACGAAATGTGCTATACAAATAATCTTGCCTTGCCTTATGTCCCCCAGCCAGAAACGTAAGGTCGTGAGTAAGTCTGGTTGCCTAGGGGGTGAGTACGGCTCCAGCGTCACAACAGGAAGAGTATCACGCTCGCGTCTGGTTTATGCGGGACGGCGTGATCACGTGACTATCAGTGCGTTCGCTGATTGGCATTTTAAAACGGTGTGGAATGAGTAGTGCGCCCCTAGCGGAGCTTTCCACGGTCGTCACCGACATAAGTCTCCGTTCCCTATTCGGGGAACGGGGGTTACGAAAGTAACCATTACGTTTCTTTGGTTTCTTGTTTTTGAACGCATTCCACCAAGATAGACAAGATTTCATCATCACAAAGCTATACTTTGTGCTTTAGATTCAAACATTCAAAACAATTTGCTACTGGATTTGAAGTATTCACTGGCTGATATTGTTTGCTTTTAGTGTATGACGTTACCAAGCGTGACACCTTTACAAAGCTTGAGAACTGGCTCAGTGAGCTGGAGACATACTGCACACGCAACGACCTGGTGAAAATGCTGGTGGGGAACAAAATCGACAAGGTTTGTGGATTTATATTAAATGCATGATGCCACAGTTTGTGGTTGAAGGGGGACTACTAACTATTAGTAGTTTATATTTTTGATGGAGAATTTGGTTTGGAAAACCTGATTTTTTTTTTTGCTTTAAAATTATTGGTCACACGTTATACATTTATAGTTGATATTATCTGCTTGGTCTTTTGGAGTCTAATAAATAATCAGTCTTTTTGTTTCAGGAAAATCGAGTAGTAGAACGCAATGAGGGCCTGAAGTTTGCACGGAAACACTCCATGCTTTTTATCGGTATGTTACGGTTTTCCTACAATTGTAGTATTTTGTAGTTTAATGTAGCAATTCTAAACTCTGGTCAACTTTAGAATAAAGAGAACCTAAGTTTGCTTATTTATGGTTTGTCTCTGTCCATCAGAGGCAAGTGCAAAGACACGAGACGGAGTTCAGTGTGCCTTCGAGGAGCTTGTTGAAAAGATCCTACAGACGCCAGGGCTTTGGGAGAGCAGCATTCATAATCCCGGTGTCCAGCTCTCTGATCAGGATATGCAGCAGAAGGGAGCTTGTGGGGGCTACTGCTCCCTGGTTTAACACTTATCTCCACTGACAGCCTCAAACTGAGACAGAAAAAACTGTTTCCTTTCCTCTGAGGGGGAACGCTCTGCTCCCTTAGAGCCGCTCAAAGGGACCTTTGCAGTTTGCACACTATTTGAAACTCAGTTATAGTTGAGTCCCTATATTCTCAAAAAATGTAACGTAACGCCAGATCACTTTTCGCCTGCTATGAGTGGCTACGTTTACTCTTAACATCCGATCTTTTGAACAGATGCAGGCTGTTTTATCACTTAGAAAAGCTCACCTTAAACAGTGTTTATATTGAATCCCTATTAATTAAATTTCATCTCAAAAGTATTTTTGAAGTTATAGCTTTAATTTGACAGACTTTTGTGCAGTTTTAAAATATTTTTAATGGCTTTTCACTAAAACAATTTAGATTTTGATAGAAAGGTGAAGGTAGAAAAAGAAGTATGATTGGTGCAGTCAAACCTTGCCCTTGACTTTGGGCCAAAGTCAAGCATGTTTCCACCGTTTCTTTTGCTGCATTTGTTATGTAGGCAAGATTTTGATTTTAACTGTCAGTGCTAACTTAAACCCAGATCATAATTGGCTTCTTTGCAAAGGTTCAAGGGTTAGGAATATCATTGAAAACTTGGAAGTATTTTACTAATACAATTTGGATCCTTGGCTCATCAAGCATTTTAGATGTTGTTATAAACATATTGACATATTGATATTTCAGACATAGAGATACAGATGTCATTAGTTAGATTAAAAAAAGTCCATGTTTGATGAGCAAACGATGGAGAGGAAAATACATTTCTGGACACATTACTCTAATGCTAACAAAGGAGGAGTAATTATCAAAATTGAAAAATCTGGTCTGTGACCAGAGTTGATTTGTTTTCTCAGTGTAAACACAGCCCGTTTCTTAACTCTTATTATGCAAAATATATCGTGTTGTTGGTTCTTTGCTGGATGTAGTGCAGCCAGTCAGGGATAGAGCTCAACCACTACACCCTCAACAGGAGCTCCGCCTTTGTGAGTTGGCCAATAGAAATACCTTAGGGGAGGGGCCAAAGCAGTAGGTGAACTCTTAACACTCAATGTGCTATCTTTCTTTTGCATTTGAAACTCATTATCCATCGTTGTAATTTTAATCCCTTTTTTGTCATCTTCTTTTATTTAGTTTTAATATAATTTAGCTTATAGCGATGTTGCTCTGGAGGATTGTGCAGAACATGTAACCTATCAGAGCTTTTGTCTGAATAACACATGGGATGATCAATTTTACTCTGCTGTGTTTTCATTCTTTTTTGTTTCTAGATCAATCAGAATGAATGTTTATAAAAGTGTCAGTCTGCATGTTTTTCCGTCTTGACACGTATTGACACACTTGGAAAGAGTCAGTTATGCCCTAAACTTTATTTGATTTTTGTTTTTAAAAGACTGGCTCAGGATTATCTCGTTGAGATAGATAATGGTACATAGTTATGGTAGTCTTTAATTTGAATTAGTAACTTGCGTCATGGAATCTTTTAATTGAGCTCCTTGCTCCATGATAAAGTTTAGGAAAAACTACTTTCAACTTTTTGCAATGGAAGTTTGCCTATTCCAAACAGCTCTACAATTGTGATTCATGGGATCAAGTTATTTTATATTTGTGGTTTATAGTTTTTGCTTAGGAATTGCTTCAAACGTGCCACAAGCGATTGTTTAATTTGACTTAAATTTACATCAGTGGTCTAGTTGGCATCTAGCAAACCAGTTGGAGCTAAGAGGTGCTTTTGGTCCAGGATCATTTTTGTCTTGTTGATTTCAAAACTTGTCAGGGAGCAGTCTTGCCTTGCTCGAGGTCACCACAGCTGTGGTGGAAGATGGGAAAGCAAGTGTTTCATTACTCACCATCTTCAATTGCTGGGATCAAACCAGCACCCTTCTGATTTCTTTATCCACCAGACCACAACTGCCAAATGGTTCTACTGTACTACCAAATAGATTTTTAAACAGAGATGAAAGATTACTTGTCCAAATAAAGGTTTGGAACACCAAACATGTCAGATTATGTAATAGGCCCGAAACCTTCTGATTAGATTAGAGCAGGCCAGAAACTCAGTCCCATTTGCTCATCAAGTTCCTTTTCTTTTGTGTAGCCCTTATCTGATTAAGTGACGGTGAGGCCTATTATCTACTGGGTTCTCCAGCTTGAAAAATAACTATTCAAGAATTCAGTTTCAGATTACCTAAATACAGAGTGTTTATTATTATAATTTTAATGGTTCTGGCTCTTCCCAGTAACAAATTGATTCTTCAGCAATCTAAGGGATTAGGACAAGTCAATATTTCTAAATTTGTGAATAGATGACTACTCCATGTATGTCTACATAATAGTAATGGATTGCATAAATTCCTGTTTAAACACTTCTCAAAAAAGGTTTACTCAGTTTGGTGGCTGCTTAAAAGTCTCAAGGAAAAGGTATGTGGTCAGCTATAATTTAAAAAGATGTTAGTGGGTGGTAATTTGTTTACACAGCAGTGATATGTTTACATAAAAAAATGAAGGACAGAGCATACAAAACTCTTGCATTGTGAGTCGTGTCTTGGAATAAAAAACTTTATGCATGAGGAAAAACAGGTCACATTCTGACTGCAGACTCAGGTAGACCTATCTTCTGTATATCTGTACAGTTTAAACTAGGGCTGTCAAAATTAATATGTTAAACCACATGATTCATATTTGGAAATTAACATGTTTGAAAGTTTTATGTTCGAAATTCACACAAAAGGTCAAAGTTGAAAATAGGCTACCTACGACTCGAGTGCATTCTCAGCATTTACAGCACTCTAAATGCTGAGAGAGGCTTGGCTCTTGACTGTTTATAAAATATATGTTGACTGAATTTTGAGGGGCACATCTTCAAAGAATTTGCAAAGCAGCATACATAGCCTACAATCTCTCTGATATGGCAGCGTGGCCTGAATTGAGTGTCATCAAAACAAAAATGAAACAGATTAGCATCATGCGGTGAGTGATTGAAGAAGTAAGGGATTGTCAATGGTTAAGTGGGCATTATTTAGTTTTGAACTCCCAAATTCAGTTCAAAGAACTACCTAACGTGCATCGTAAATATCTTCGCAAAGTGCATTTAAAACTGAATAATTCACACTTAACCATTGTTTATCTTGTTTATGCCATGTATATTTTATTCCTGGATGTTTTAGCATACTGGACTGTCTAAGGAGTGCTTACATACTTCATACACCAAAAGCACTTAATGGTGAGTCATTTACGTATTCTTAGAGTAATTGTTGTTTACTCTAATGGATTAATTAGAGTATTGGTTTAGGATTAATTAAAAACTTACTTAAAAACAATAGGAGCTTTATTTTTGAAAGGCAATGTTCATTTACTCAGGCCACTGTCTTCCCATAGTAGGCAGACACACAAATCGAGTAGCATCCAAACAGCATTTTAGAAATAAAATATAAACAGGAATCAGTCACAACACTGCATTTAGTTTGTACATTTTCTTCAACAATCCTTCTTTAAAATTCCATTATGATGGGCAAAAAGAGTTGTATTAAAACAAAAATGTAATTATAGGTTTTTCTCATTTGTATGAATTCAAACTGAAGTCTATCAGACTGAAGTCAAATAGAACGCTTCAAAAATACCTCCAATAAGTCATTGTTAAACACTTGAACCCACACATATATGCCATTCACATAGGATGAGAACAGTCCTGTGTCATACAAAAACAATTTGTTTAACTTAAATATGAATATATTACATTTTAAACACCATTTCTCAGAACTTATGACAGCTTAAATCTGAATGAATCTGATGTTTTTGAGTGTTGTGGTAGTTATGTCTCCACATACCAGACTTTCATCAGTGGGTTATTTTTATGGCAGAGACAGTGGTTATAAATGTTTGAATAGGCACGCTGGTCAATCAACATGTGTTTTTCCTCTCACAGAAGGCTAGAGTGGGGATCAGCTTAATTATTGCATGTAGTACACACTCAAGTGTTCAGGAAGTCTTAACATTCATTACATAGTTCTGACCGCAGTCCAGTCTTTTGGCCACTAATGCCGGGGTTGGATGGGTACTTTGACCGTCTTAATCTCTGCAATGTGAGAGGATTTCTGAATGATGCAGCTGGTGGTCCCAGCCATTCCGCTCTCCTTCACTTGTGCCAAATTGGTCAGGGCCATGGCAGCATGGAGCTCTTTCCAGTATGCCTCATTAGTTCCTCCAACACCAGCTTTAAGGGTCCCGCTGATGACAAGTTAAGAGGATAATTGATTAAAACAGTTGCACAGAATGAAGTCACTGTTTCATTCCTCATAAAAGTTTCTACACAGCCATACATCTCCTGCATGAGCCAGCTGTATGCGTTTCCTGTGTGTGCGTGAAACAGTTGAATTCGAAATATTAGGTCAAAGAATAGAGACAAAAAGCTTCTCTCCTTGAAACAAGTGGACAGAGGAATTTATGGAAACACGGGCACTTTATAAAATATATTTATTTAGAGTTATTAAACAGCATTGTTTATTTGGGTTCACGTGACGAAATGAGAGGTTATCACTTCATGGTGTGTAAACAGATCATGTGCCCCACTTTGAATAAAGCTGCAGTGAGAGATGCCACATTCACAGTACTGTGTATGGAGCAGTTATTTGCTTTAAAATACATTACTCTATTATTAAATGGAAAAGAAAAATATACTAAACATGAAAGGATGAGTGATTGATGCTCTCTCAAAAAAAGCATAATCACTCGTACATGCATTCTTTGTTGTTTAATTGTTTCAGCTCAAGGGAGCATTTGTGACTATAGTGCCATCAAGTGGCGAGTCAAGCAATATCAGCCATGTGAACAAAGGTTAAGGAACTAACCACAATGTTTTCATGTATTTTGTTAGAATTCAGAAATGAGAAGATTGCTACAAAAAGTTCAAAAGTGTTGCACTGGCCCACTGCTTTAGAGACCTGGGGCCTCATGCACTAAACTTAACATTAATTTCTTATTAAAACATTGTGTAAGGGGCAAGATAGGATTGTATGTACACTAAAATAATTCATAGATACTAATATTTGGTTCCCATTCGATTTTGAATTGTACATTCAAATTTTCATTCACATGAAATATGGAAATGCTACCAGTCTAATTTGATTCAATAATAAATGCTAAACTATTTGCAGAACCACTGAACAGAATCCAATACTACTCATCTTGTGGAAGTAAGAATATGGGCCTGACTCAGAAAAAGCGAGGTTCTCCTTTTTTAAAGTATTAAAGTAACCCTATTGTGATTTTGAAAAGTTCATTATTTGGTTTTTGGAGTCTCCAACAACAACTTTCCAGGCCCTTTTGTTAAAAAAAAAAACAAACAAAAAAAGTTGGGAAAAGTTAGTTGGCTTTTAATTCAGCTTACGGTATTGTTCAGTGACCATGATTGAGTCATTCGACCTTGAATTCTTGTCAACCTGTTATTGGAGACTTCTATAACTTAAAACTAGCAGGAGCTGCACTGTTTTAAATATATTTATTTTTATTGTATATTTTGAATTCTATGAATAATAATGCATTTAAGCATACATCATGAAGATTTTGAATAGTTTGTTCCTAAAAACAGTATGTAATGATGAATTGATTTTGATGATTTGTGTAACTAATTAGAAATTACGAATTTATAATATTTAAAACATTTGTATTTTTGATAAAAACTGAAACTCCCCTCCAAATTCACCCTGCAATTCAGCCCCTGCCCTTCCCTTGGTTCATTAGCCTTCCCCTTGGATCATTAGCCCTCAGCGTTCTTACCTCGGAGTCTGGCGGGTACCACAGTCCAGAGTCACTGAAAACAGAGGATGGTAAAATGAGGAACAATCACAGATTAGTAAATTACTAAAAAACTGTTTGAAAAAATAATGTGGTTCAATGTTCCTCTCTAACCTCTCCCCATCATTTATCTCTCCTCCTGCAGCTGATGCTGATCACTTGTTTGTTGTCTGTGTTACAGTTTACTAACTGTTGTTTCTCCATTTGTTAGTTCCTGTTTTGTCTTTGTTTGTTTCGTTTTTTCAGGTGCTGTCCGGCGAACCGTTCGTCGATGGATATTAAGTTTGTATATTCTTTATGCTGGGGAGGTGATTAGCACCTGCCTCAGTCAGCGAGAGTCCCCTCACAGAGGAACTCCTGTTTACTTTAACTGATCCTCACGAGGACTTTGTGAAGCTGCTTTGAAAGCAATTGCTAAAGAAGCTCTATATAAAAACTGATTGGTTGAGTGATTGATTGATTAGAAATGAGTAACAATCACAGAAGTTTAAACTTCACAAAATCCAAAACGCAGGGTTTACACAGCTAATAAAACCTATCCCAGAGCTGCTCTCTCCCTGCATTGGTGCAAACGAAGTGTAAACCTCTTTTTGCCATAGGTAGGTGTTTGGGAGCTTTTAGTGTCCATTTTCTCCAGGCAAAATAAATGCACTATTGTTTGCTCTTGAAATGCAAAAAGCCAATCTGCTCTGTGTCAGAAACAGTCATGTTTTTTCAGCATTATGCTGCTCAATTGCATCTTAAAAGTCAAGGACCGTTACTTTTGCCTAAAAATATTTGCGCAAATAGTGAAAGAAAGAGTTCACTTTAAAAAAGGGTTGAAGTTGACTGGTCAACACTATTTAAGATAAAACACTGAAAGGACGTTCTGT
The DNA here is from genome assembly GCA_900490495.1 of Danionella dracula. Classification (NCBI taxonomy): domain Eukaryota; kingdom Metazoa; phylum Chordata; class Actinopteri; order Cypriniformes; family Danionidae; genus Danionella; species Danionella dracula. Next base: position 3,211,017 of record UELW01000278.1, read on the forward strand.
TGGGTTTGTATTCAATCATAATTTAAGCAAACCCCAAAAGCAGGAAGAGGGGGTAATTGTTTTTTCCATGGAGCAACATGATAAACAGAAAATATTGTAGTGGTCGAAAAAAATGCTGAACTTAAATCCACAAAATATTCATTGTATTCCTTCATAAAAATCTGTAATAGCATGTCTGACAAGCTGGTATCAGAAGGCTATTTGTTATAATTAAGGAATGAAAAAGAAGGATGCCTTACAAAAAAAATGATTCAGTCAAATTTCCCAAACGAATTGAATTAAGGAATGCAGTATTTATTTGATCAATTGTTGCAATTTCTGTATAGTGCCAACTATGTAAATGACTCCACTTTTTTGTTTAGCTTGCTAGTTAAGTGTTCATCAGTTACTTCACTTCAGCGAGTCCTTGACCTGCATGAGGAGCTCATCTTTTCTCATGTGTTCTGGCTCTCTGGGCAAAGAAAATTCTTGCTGTTTCTACCATGCACTCTTTAAGAAACTCCCCTTCGGAGAAACACTTGCTGGCTTTTGCGAGTTTGTCTGCCAGTAAGTAACTTCTCTTCGTGCTCTTGGATGGAAGTTGCTTGAATAAAGCTGTTTTGCTGAGCTTGAAGCGAGCTACCAAACCTGTCAGCGGTAGCCGTACATTCTTGATCTTGAAAGGTTACTGGCATAATTAGCATGCTTGGTGGAAAAATAATGGCTGATATTGTATTCTTTTACAACCGTGACGGTTTCTTGGCAAATAAGACATGTATCCTTGGGCCGAACTTCAGTAAAATAACATTTAGGCATCTAGTCTTTCTTAAACACCCGGCACTTGCTGTAGACCTTTCTTTTTTTTGACATCGCTGCAGATGGGTTCTGATCTGATCTCACCAGTAACGGTAGAAGAAGAGCGATAATTAGAAATGGCTCAAGCTAACGGCCTCTGCTAAAATCTTCGGTGGTCCGGATTAAAAACCCCAACGGGCTGTATGTGGCCGACGGGCCTATGATATCTGCACCGGATAGTCTAAGGAAAAAGAGCTCAGAAATGGAAAATCAACTTCACACATGCCTTTTTTGACTCTCTGAACATCACAAATAAAAATAAAGAAACTTGAGAATAAAATGTAAATGAAAGGAGGTAGACAGAATATTAAAGGACAGACCCTCACACCTTGATGACTTCTTTCCCTCTCTTTAGCTTCACCACCCGCTGTGCACACACTGGGGGTGGTGGCCTCTGGTCTTACAGGGCAACACACAAAACAGGCCGTTACAGATCCCCCCCTACAGAGAAAAGGCTGCCCCAGCCAAAACAACATAAGGACAGCATTTGTAACATCAACTCCATACATGGAACCTTTAATAGTATACATAAAAGTATACAGTGACATACATGTCAGTAATCTACACTTAGTATGGTCATGAAACATGAAAGACAGTCTGGCCTTAAAAGCTTGAGTCCATGAAAAGACAGTCTTTTTGATAAGGATATGCAACTAGAGACAAATATAGCTAGCAACAACACTTCGAGAGCAAAGAGCAACCTCCCCCTGCACCTCTGAACTGAGAACTGGAGAACATCACTCAAAAGAACAGTTAAGCATAACTCTTTGTTCTTTATGCTTACTGTGTTAGTTAAAATTAAGAAAAGTGATGTGTCTCTCCAGTTTTTGATCAGGTCAGATGAGGTTTAGCGCTGGGGGAAAAGCTCTTAACACTGATACAGAGAAAAAAGTGTAGGGTAAAAAAAGACTGAATTATAATGAACCGGTTGTTTTCAAACCCATTAAAAGAATTTAAAATAAGTTAAAAGCTAAAAATACAATTTGGTTATTATTGGTTGTTATTTGAGTAGAATAAGTCTGATTCAGAAGGGAAAATGGAAGGCTGAGGATGATAGCATTAAAAAAAGTGAGCACTTTCAAAAATAATTATTTAACCAAATTAAATTTATAACCTTGGAACACGAGTGTTGAGAGTTGATGATCATTGGATTTTGAAGAAAGTCTACACTGAAGGAAAGTGTAAGTTTGATTCCGGGCGAGTGGTCTGAAGTACACTGATGGAAAGTGTAAGTTTGATTCCAGGCGAGTGGTCTGAAGTACACTGAAGGAAAGTGTAAGTTTGATTCCAGGCGAGTGGTCTGAAGTACACTGAAGGAAAGTGTAAGTTTGATTCCGGGCGAGTGGTCTGAAGTACACTGAAGGAAAGTGTAAGTTTGATTCCAGGCGAGTGGCCTGAAGTACACTGAAGGAAAGTGTAAGTTTGATTCCAGGCGAGTGGCCTGAAGTACACTGAAGGAAAGTGTAAGTTTGATTCTGGGCGAGTGGTCTGAAGTACACTGAAGGAAAGTGTAAGTTTGATTCCAGGCGAGTGGTTTGATTTACACTGAAGGAAAGTGTAAGTTTGATTCTGGGCGAGTGGTCTGAAGTACACTGAAGGAAAGTCTAAGTTTGATTCCGGGCAAGTGGTCTGAAGTACACTGAAGGAAAGTGTAAGTTTGATTCCGGGCGAGTGGTCTGAAGTACACTGAAGGAAAGTATAAGTTTGATTCCGGGCGAGTGGTCTGAAGTACACTGAAGGAAAGTGTAAGTTTGATTCCAGGCGAGTGGTCTGAAGTACACTGAAGGAAAGTGTAAGTTTGATTCTGGGCGAGTGGTCTGAAGTACACTGAAGGAAAGTGTAAGTTTGATTCCGGGCGAGTGGCCTGAAGTACACTGAAGGAAAGTGTAAGTTTGATTCCGGGCGAGTGGTCTGAAGTACACTGAAGGAAAGTGTAAGTTTGATTCCAGGCGAGTGGCCTGAAGTACACTGAAGGAAAGTGTAAGTTTGATTCCAGGCGAGTGGCCTGAAGTACACTGAAAGAAAGTGTAAGTTTGATTCTGGGCGAGTGGTCTGAAGTACACTGAAGGAAAGTCTAAGTTTGATTCTGGGCGAGTGGTCTGAAGTACACTGAAGGAAAGTGTAAGTTTGATTCCGGGCGAGTGGTCTGAAGTACACTGATGGAAAGTGTAAGTTTGATTCCAGGCGAGTGGTCTGAAGTACACTGAAGGAAAGTGTAAGTTTGATTCCAGGCGAGTGGTCTGAAGTACACTGAAGGAAAGTGTAAGTTTGATTCCGGGCGAGTGGTCTGAAGTACACTGAAGGAAAGTGTAAGTTTGATTCCAGGCGAGTGGCCTGAAGTACACTGAAGGAAAGTGTAAGTTTGATTCCAGGCGAGTGGCCTGAAGTACACTGAAGGAAAGTGTAAGTTTGATTCTGGGCGAGTGGTCTGAAGTACACTGAAGGAAAGTGTAAGTTTGATTCCAGGCGAGTGGTTTGATTTACACTGAAGGAAAGTGTAAGTTTGATTCTGGGCGAGTGGTCTGAAGTACACTGAAGGAAAGTCTAAGTTTGATTCCGGGCAAGTGGTCTGAAGTACACTGAAGGAAAGTGTAAGTTTGATTCCGGGCGAGTGGTCTGAAGTACACTGAAGGAAAGTATAAGTTTGATTCCGGGCGAGTGGTCTGAAGTACACTGAAGGAAAGTGTAAGTTTGATTCCAGGCGAGTGGTCTGAAGTACACTGAAGGAAAGTGTAAGTTTGATTCTGGGCGAGTGGTCTGAAGTACACTGAAGGAAAGTGTAAGTTTGATTCCAGGCGAGTGGCCTGAAGTACACTGAAGGAAAGTGTAAGTTTGATTCCGGGCGAGTGGCCTGAAGTACACTGAAGGAAAGTGTAAGTTTGATTCCGGGCGAGTGGCCTGAAGTACACTGAAGGAAAGTGTAAGTTTGATTCCGGGCGAGTGGTCTGAAGTACACTGAAGGAAAGTGTAAGTTTGATTTCAGGCGAGTGGCCTGAAGTACACTGAAGGAAAGTGTAAGTTTGATTCCAGGCGAGTGGCCTGAAGTACGGGCGAGTGGTCTGAAGTACACTGAAGGAAAGTGTAAGTTTGATTCCGGGCGAGTGGCCTGAAGTACACTGAAGGAAAGTGTGAGTTTGATTCCAGGCGAGTGGCCTGAAGTACACTGAAGGAAAGTGTAAGTTTGATTCCGGGCGAGTGGTCTGAAGTACGGGCGAGTGGTCTGAAGTACACTGAAGGAAAGTGTAAGTTTGATTCCGGGCGAGTGGCCTGAAGTACACTGAAGGAAAGTGTAAGTTTGATTCCGGGCGAGTGGTCTGAAGTACACTGAAGGAAAGTGTAAGTTTGATTCCAGACGAGTGGCCTGAAGTACACTGAAGGAAAGTGTAAGTTTGATTCTGGGCGAGTGGTCTGAAGTACACTGAAGGAAAGTGTAAGTTTGATTCTGGGCGAGTGGCCTGAAGTACACTGAAGGAAAGTGTAAGTTTGATTCCGGGCGAGTGGTCTGAAGTACACTGAAGGAAAGTGTAAGTTTGATTCCAGGCGAGTGGCCTGAAGTACACTGAAGGAAAGTGTAAGTTTGATTCCGGGCGAGTGGTCTGAAGTACACTGAAGGAAAGTGTAAGTTTGATTCCAGGCGAGTGGCCTGAAGTACACTGAAGGAAAGTGTAAGTTTGATTCCAGGCGAGTGGCCTGAAGTACACTGAAGGAAAGTGTAAGTTTGATTCTGGGCGAGTGGTCTGAAGTACACTGAAGGAAAGTGTAAGTCTGATTCCAGGCGAGTGGTCTGAAGTACACTGAAGGAAAGTGTAAGTTTGATTCCGGGCGAGTGGTCTGAAGTACGGGCGAGTGGTCTGAAGTACACTGAAGGAAAGTGTAAGTTTGATTCCGGGCGAGTGGCCTGAAGTACACTGAAGGAAAGTGTAAGTTTGATTCCGGGCGAGTGGTCTGAAGTACACTGAAGGAAAGTGTAAGTTTGATTCCAGACGAGTGGCCTGAAGTACACTGAAGGAAAGTGTAAGTTTGATTCTGGGCGAGTGGTCTGAAGTACACTGAAGGAAAGTGTAAGTTTGATTCTGGGCGAGTGGCCTGAAGTACACTGAAGGAAAGTGTAAGTTTGATTCCGGGCGAGTGGTCTGAAGTACACTGAAGGAAAGTGTAAGTTTGATTCCAGGCGAGTGGCCTGAAGTACACTGAAGGAAAGTGTAAGTTTGATTCCGGGCGAGTGGTCTGAAGTACACTGAAGGAAAGTGTAAGTTTGATTCCAGGCGAGTGGCCTGAAGTACACTGAAGGAAAGTGTAAGTTTGATTCCAGGCGAGTGGCCTGAAGTACACTGAAGGAAAGTGTAAGTTTGATTCCGGGCGAGTGGTCTGAAGTACGGGAGAGTGGTCTGAAGTACACTGAAGGAAAGTGTAAGTTTGATTCCGGGCGAGTGGTCTGAAATACACTGAGGAAAGTGTAAGTTTGATTCCAGGCGAGTGGCCTGAAGTACACTGAAGGAAAGTGTAAGTTTGATTCTGGGCGAGTGGTCTGAAGTACACTGAAGGAAAGTGTAAGTTTGATTCCAGGCGAGTGGCCTGAAGTACACTGAAGGAAAGTGTAAGTTTGATTCCGGGCGAGTGGTCTGAAGTACACTGAAGGAAAGTGTAAGTTTGATTCCAGGCGAGTGGCCTGAAGTACACTGAAGGAAAGTGTAAGTTTGATTCCGGGCGAGTGGTCTGAAGTACACTGAAGGAAAGTGTAAGTTTGATTCCAGGCGAGTGGCCTGAAGTACACTGAAGGAAAGTGTAAGTTTGATTCCGGGCGAGTGGCCTGAAGTACACTGAAGGAAAGTGTAAGTTTGATTCCAGGCGAGTGGCCTGAAGTACACTGAAGGAAAGTGTAAGTTTGATTCTAGGCGAGTGGTCTGAAGTACACTGAAGGAAAGTGTAAGTTTGATTCCAGGCGAGTGGCCTGAAGTACACTGAAGGAAAGTGTAAGTTTGATTCCGGGCGAGTGGCCTGAAGTACACTGAAGGAAAGTGTAAGTTTGATTCCGGGCGAGTGGTCTGAAGTACGGGCGAGTGGTCTGAAGTACGGGAGAGTGGTCTGAAGTACACTGAAGGAAAGTGTAAGTTTGATTCCGGGCGAGTGGTCTGAAATACACTGAGGAAAGTGTAAGTTTGATTCCAGGCAAGTGGCCTGAAGTACACTGAAGGAAAGTGTAAGTTTGATTCCAGGCGAGTGGCCTGAAGTACACTGAAAGAAAGTGTAAGTTTGATTCTGGGCGAGTGGTCTGAAGTACACTGAAGGAAAGTGTAAGTTTGATTCCGGGCGAGTGGCCTGAAGTACACTGAAGGAAAGTGTAAGTTTGATTCTGGGCGAGTGGTCTGAAATACACTGAGGAAAGTGTAAGTTTGATTCCAGGCGAGTGGCCTGAAGTACACTGAAGGAAAGTGTAAGTTTGATTCCAGGCGAGTGGCCTGAAGTACACTGAAGGAAAGTGTAAGTTTGATTCCGGGCGAGTGGTCTGAAGTACACTGAAGGAAAGTGTAAGTTTGATTCCAGGCGAGTGGTTTGAAGTACACTGAAGGAAAGTGTAAGTTTGATTCCAGGCTAGGGGTCTGAAGTACACTGAAGGAAAGTGTAAGTTTGATTCCAGGCGAGTGGCCTGAAGTACACTGAAGGAAAGTGTAAGTTTGATTCCAGGCGAGTGGCCTGAAGTACACTGAAGGAAAGTGTAAGTTTGATTCTAGGCGAGTGGTCTGAAGTACACTGAAGGAAAGTGTAAGTTTGATTCCAGGCGAGTGGCCTGAAGTACACTGAAGGAAAGTGTAAGTTTGATTCCGGGCGAGTGGCCTGAAGTACACTGAAGGAAAGTGTAAGTTTGATTCCGGGCGAGTGGTCTGAAGTACGGGCGAGTGGTCTGAAGTACGGGAGAGTGGTCTGAAGTACACTGAAGGAAAGTGTAAGTTTGATTCCGGGCGAGTGGTCTGAAGTACACTGAAGGAAAGTGTAAGTTTGATTCCAGGCGAGTGGCCTGAAGTACACTGAAGGAAAGTGTAAGTTTGATTCCAGGCGAGTGGCCTGAAGTACACTGAAAGAAAGTGTAAGTTTGATTCTGGGCGAGTGGTCTGAAGTACACTGAAGGAAAGTCTAAGTTTGATTCTGGGCGAGTGGTCTGAAGTACACTGAAGGAAAGTGTAAGTTTGATTCCGGGCGAGTGGCCTGAAGTACACTGAAGGAAAGTGTAAGTTTGATTCTGGGCGAGTGGTCTGAAGTACACTGAAGGAAAGTGTAAGTTTGATTCCAGGCGAGTGGCCTGAAGTACACTGAAGGAAAGTGTAAGTTTGATTCCGGGCGAGTGGTCTGAAGTACACTGAAGGAAAGTGTAAGTTTGATTCTGGGCAAGTGGTCTGAAATACACTGAGGAAAGTGTAAGTTTGATTCCAGGCGAGTGGCCTGAAGTACACTGAAGGAAAGTGTAAGTTTGATTCCAGGCGAGTGGCCTGAAGTACACTGAAGGAAAGTGTAAGTTTGATTCCAGGCGAGTGGTCTGAAGTACACTGAAGGAAAGTGTAAGTTTGATTCTGGGCGAGTGGTCTGAAGTACACTGAAGGAAAGTGTAAGTTTGATTCCAGGCGAGTGGTTTGAAGTACACTGAAGGAAAGTGTAAGTTTGATTCCAGGCTAGTGGTCTGAAGTACGAGCGAGTGGTCTGAAGTACACTGAAGGAAAGTGTAAGTTTGATTCCGGGCGAGTGGTCTGAAGTACACTGAAGGAAAGTGTAAGTTTGATTCCAGGCGAGTGGCCTGAAGTACACTGAAGGAAAGTGTAAGTTTGATTCCAGGCTAGTGGTCTGAAGTACGAGCGAGTGGTCTGAAGTACACTGAAGGAAAGTGTAAGTTTGATTCTGGGCGAGTGGTCTGAAATACACTGAGGAAATTGCTTTTTTACAAATGGAAAAAAATAAAATAGTGGTTAGACAGTAACACTATTGCTAAAAACATCTAATCTTAGAAAAATGGTTAATAAACAGAAAAAGTAATAATGACCATATAAAAAGTAACTACCTTTGGAAAAACTTAAATTAAGTCATTTACATTTATATGGGTGGAGACTTACTCTTCAGCAGAAACCCATATCAAGTCATGGCTGCTGCTTTAAATCCTCTTTTAAAGTGAAGCTCCAATTCTAAAGTGTGCGTGCGTATTGTGTACTGTGTCTGTGCAGATGGAAGAGAATAGAGACGGAAAAGGTTGTGTGTGTTATCAAGGAACACAGTATGTGAGAAGAGACTCGAATGTTTAATGTGTGAGAAAGCCTAGACAAAATACAGATACAAAGAAAATCACCAATAGATTATAGAACTTAGATGAGAAATTAAGCACTGCAGAGTGAAATTGATTATTGAGATAATTTTTCAAAATTTAGAATCTGCAAAATACATTTTCATGATGAAAAATTGTTAATTGTTAAATCAGCAGATGGTAAACATCAAGTAAAAATGTTCAGAACTTATAAAAAAATAACAAGTGTAATTATAGATGAAAAAAATGTTAGGGTTTTTAGGAACAACAGGCTACTGCAGTGAATACATCACAGAGTATGCAGAGAAATGCAAACTAATGGGAGATGCAGGAATCAAACGACTAAATGGACTGAAGAAGCTTCAAAAGAATTTGGCCAACTTAAAAAAGAAGTGATAATAGCTACAAAACTGTCAAATTCAAATGACAACAAACCCTTTTTATTAGATGCTAATAAAAAAGAAGGTACAAAACAAAGACCACTAGAATGGTATTCAACTTTCCTTAGTGAAATAGACAACTTCACAGACTGTGAGAAAGCAGTATTTTGGGCTTATTCAAAATGTTCTAAATCAGTTTTGAGCACATCTGTAGAAATAAAATCAACCAATGAAGTTTTAGGAATTTTGGAACAAAACAGATTTAATCTGTTAGTAGGAAGAAGAATTAAATATTTGGGTCTACTTGAAAAAATCCACTTGACTGTAAAGGTACTCAAAACAAAAATGAAGCAGATATCCAATAAAGGAGAGCCACACTGCTGTGAAATTTCAGGGACAGTGGACATGAAGATAAGACCAGACTTATCAGCTGAACCTTTAGAGGAAGATGAATTCTTTTTGTTGATGGTTCATGCTTTAAGAACGACACAGGCAGAAGCCAAATGGGTTTTGCTGTGGTGAAACCTGAGAACAAACATCCATTAAAATTTAAAACCATCAGAGAAATAAAAATCACTCAAGATATAATGTCAGCCCAAAGAGCAGAAATTATGGCATTAACAGAAGCTTGTAACATCTTAGATAACCAAGAATGAACGATCTTTACAGACTCTGCCTATGGTTATTCTGTAGCACATTACTATGGAAAAATTTGGCACAATAATGGGTATAAGAAAACAAATGGAAAACCTATTACTCATGAAACAGAAATCAAAGCATTGATTACAGCCTGTCAAACACCAAAAAAGCTAAGTATAGTCAAATGTGATGCACATAAGAGATCAAAAGCATAGAAACAATTGGAAACTATTTTGCAGACTCAGCAGCAAAGCAAGAAATCATTACTGAAATGGCAGTTGTAACTCGACAGCAAAAGAAGAACAAAGCAGTTGAACTAAATGGTAAATGAGATTTCAAAACACTTTGTGAAATGCAATCTAGTGCTAGTGTACAAGAAACATTAGACTGGAACCTCAATGGAGGGAATTTGGACAACAATTCAAGGTCAAGATACATTAGATACATTAGACAACTGTAAATGTAAAATGTAAAATGTAAACAACTTTCTAGAAAAATGTGAAACGCATATGGTCAGAAACACCAAAAGTGCGCCACATGTCATCAGAACTTTTCCTAATCCAAGAGTACCCTTCGTAAGCATAGTGATTGACTTTATAGACATGATCAAGGTTGTTAGTGGTAAGAGATATATTTTAACAATAGTTTACTGACAAATGTCAGGTTTTCAGAAAAAACTTCAGAGAGCGGTTCTGTAAACAGAGAGGCCTATAAAGTCAGGTTTAAAGCCTTCAGAGAGTGGTTCTGTAAAACCCAAATTTAAGCGTTTTATTGCTAATTCATTTTTCAGTACGACATCTCAGTAAGACATAAAAACAGACCAAATTTTGTTGTTTTCAATCTTTTATTTCAATAGTTTTTTGCAATAGTTTTTTGTTTTTTTCAAGCTTTTATTTCAATAGTATTAAATAAATTGGTTGTTTTGTTTTTTGATTGATGCTTTTAATATTTGTGATAAATTTTTTTTTTACTTTTGTAAATATCTAATAATTTTTCTTTTTTGATGATGACACTCAGGAGAGAATTTTTGGCTAAAAGCCAGTGAAAGTCTCCCACTTTGAATGAACAATTTTTTTAGTGGAGACCTTGGACAATTTTCAGAAACTGTGTTATGAACTCTAAAGACTCTTAGGAGCGCAAAACCACTATCTGTGCTATTCTGAAAAGCAGTGCAAAGAAACCGAGCAAAAAGCTAAAAGGCTTTTCCTGAGAGACATGGAAGCAGTTGCGGTAGCAATCAAAAATAACTCATCTGATGAGAAACCTGAAGGTTCTTGAGGGTTCCCTAAAGATCTTCCTGACTCCCGTATTCCCATGTCACTGCCCAGAGATCACCCATGGCGATGGTTCCTGAAAGTCATCTGGAGTGATGCTGAAAGCCACCGGTGCCAAACAACTCTACAGCCGCCACGACCCTTTAACCTTGCTCTTTCTGCCTAAAAAGCCTTTTCAAATGCTCAAAGGTACCCAATTTCCTAAAAAGGTGACCACATGGACAATTGCTGAAAGAAAAAGTGGTCCGCCTAAATGAATTTTAAGATATCACAGTATAAGCTAGTGTCCTTTTTCTTTTGCTTTGTTTTTACCTTTTGCGATTTTTGAGGTTTTTTTTTTTTGAGGAATCTTATTTTAGTTTTTGGAAATGATGCTGGTTGAATACTGATTTTTCTGGTTGATGGAGAATTGGAGAACAGTTGGAAGTTTTGCTTCCATTGGATTTTATGCAACTTTATCATTGTAAATGTGGAAATTAATCCAAAAAAGATTACGCTCATTATAAAGTGTACAACTTATAATAATCATCCTAATCACCAACATAGATGCCAGCAGAAAAAAAACCTCTTTTCATGAGGCATCTCTTAAATTTACCTTTTTATGAATGATAACTGAGTGAATGACATTTGGAGCATCACGGTGGCGCAGTGGGTAGCACGGTTGTCACACAGCAAGAAGGTCGCTGGTTCTAGGCTCGGCTGGGACCATTTCTGTGTGGAGTTTGCATGTTCTCCCTGTGATCACGTGGGTTTTCTCCGGTTTTCCCCACAAAGTCCAAAGACATAAGTGAATTGAGTAAGAACAATTGTCCCTAGAGTGTGAATGAGTATGTGTGGATGTTTCCCAGTGATGGGTTGCAGCTGGAAGGGCATCCGCTGCGTAAAACATACGCCAGAAGAGTTGGCGATTCATTCCACTGTGGCATTTGAAGGACAATCTGTACATCATTACATTTGATGCTTTTTTAACCACTGAATAGAAAGTTTTGATGCTTTTAAAGATACACCAAGTAAAGAAATGATGCTAATGTGTGAATGATGTCTTGAAAGAATGATCGGACAGACCGGTATCGAACAGTCCTCCGATGACTATCTCATCGAAACTGCATTTCCTTATGAAGAAGACCATCATCTGTGGATCTTATTCTATTTTTGATTGATGATTATTTTGTTTGTTTACTGCTTTTGTAGAAAATTGGGAAAAGGCAAGAAAACTGCTACTCCTTAGGCCATTGAAGAAATGGAGAAAAACTATTTTGCATGATTAATTCACTTAATTGCCTTAACGAATGGAAACTTGGAAAGTTCCCAAGGAGGGAATGTGGGTGTTTTGGCAATTAGGTGACCTGATTTAACATTTATTTAATTCATAAATCTGACCTGACTCCATGAAAAGACAGTCTGGCATTAAAAGCTTGATTCCATGAAAAGACAGTCTGACTTAAAAGGAGTGACGCTTTTCTGATAAGGATATGCAGCTAGAGAGAAATATCTGCCACGTGAAACTTATCTGCAAGGATAACTTTCTGCATATATGCCCCACCTATGGAGGGATATGGGGTACAGTTTTCAGAGTCAGTTCTGTCACCATACTTGCTGCTGTTCATCAAATCTTATGCTGAAAAGTAAAGAGAAAATTGGACTGAAAGTCGTAGTCTGTCTTTATTGAAATTACGTTCAAAAGTTTATTTAATTCAAGGGATGAAAAACAACAACAGTAACAATTTGTCCATCTGTTCTGGGACCAATCAGTAGAAATTCTCGGTACGTTTCTTGGCCTGAGATTATAGCACTGAGGTTTTGCTTCCTATCAACCACCTTATCTGGAAGAAAGTGATCAGATGGATCAAAGTCATAGACAGGGTCGGTATCACTGCTGTCTCTTACAGATAGACTATCATCAAAGTCCGTGTGAGACAGAGACACACTGTTTATGCAGTTCTCACCAAGAGACTCATCTGGTCTACAGTTCTAGCGTGGGAAGGTTGCATGTTCACAACATGAAAAACACCTGCATCTTCTACAGTATCTAGATTCCTAAGTCTGTAATTCACCTCGCACATGACTTGAGAGACACAGTAAGGACCAGAATAAAGTGGTGCCAATTTTGCTGTGAAATTAGCCAAAGCATCAGACGTCGGATGTGTTTTTACTCTGAAAAACATCCACCAACTGAATAAGAGGCACTGAGTCTTATCTTATAATAGTGTTTCTTTCATTTCTCCTGAATAACTTCCAAGCTCACTTTAGCATTCTCCTGAGCCCTGCGCCTCAGGCAGTGTGTAAAGCAAAACAAATCTGGGGAATGTTGACACGTTCTGTAGCATTTGTCTGCGGATGGTATGACGTCGTCAGACTATGTTCTGTTCCCAAATGGGTGAGTAATTTTTTAAATAGGTCGCTCGTGAAGGGGGAACCCCGATCTGAAATAAGAGGAGCTGGAACTCCATGACATGAGAAAACTTCAATCAACAATTTGTTTGCTGCCACCTGTGCTATCGCTTCTCTCACTGCTACAATCTCTACCCATTTTGAAAAATAGTCCACACATTCTAAGACATAAGCATTTCCGTTGGGCATACAAATCAACTCCGACATACTCTCATGGACTTTGAGGGCTGACCAGAACCATAAAATCAGCCGGCTTGCGCTGACGTGGCTTGGTAAATTGGCACACTGTGCATGAGGACACAGATAACTTGGTCTCTTGGCATTTTTGTCATACCAAGGTGTCCAGCGGTTGTATGATTATGGTAGTATTTTAGCATAGTGTCTTTCACAGCTTAAGGGGCATACAGGCATAGGCATTTTAAAGGATGTATGTTGCATTAAGATGACAGGCCGTTGACATACAGCAGTCTATTGTTCACTGAAAATTGAGAATCCACATCCATAACTTCAGTGGAATGAAGGAGATCTGGTTGTGATCAGGAATGACAAATTTGTTGAGCAAATTTGTTTGTAAAGCTCCAGTCCCCCTTTCATAGTATACTCAGGAAGAATGTCCATTGCAGTCTCGTCACTCTGTTCAGGATTCCTTGACAATGCATCAAGGACCAGGCTTATGTATCACATCAAAATCAAATTCTTGAAGACATAATGACCAACAAGCAAGTCTTCCAGTGGGGTTTGGGCATGACATTAACCATTTCAACCCACTATGTTCAGTAAAAATTGTGACATGTAGAACTTCAACAGGAAGGGAAGGGCTCAAGTGACCAAATTACAGTGAGACACTCTTTTTCTGGACTTCTCACATTTATGAAGTGTTCTACTTGCAAACGCAACTGTAACTTCACGTCATTGAGCATCTTTTTGCATCAATATGTGAACAAAGCTAGTGGTTGAGTTTGTTTACAGCAAGTGAAAACATTAAATGTTCAATAGTCCGACTATGCCACCCAGTATTACAGGGAACCCAATAAAGCGACACAAGTTCGTGTTTCAAAAGAGGGACCCGAGACCAGGAGTTATAAAAGTATGAAATTGGTTTATTTTCTATTTAAAACACATCTCATAACGCAAAGGATGACCAGTAGGAAGCACACACCTACCCAAACTATAACAGTGATATAGGAACAATGGTCTGGAGCAGGAGGCTAGCGATGGCCCAAGTTATATCACCCAGTGAGCACACACACACTCCAGAACACTCGTGCAGTCAGCACTCAATCACAGCACCCCCACTGCAATCGCTGATTGGCCAACTAACCCCCTGCCCAGGACCTGGCTTCCTACAAGCAAAACAAAAATACAGTAATCAAATAATAATAATCAAATAATAAACAAATTAATAAAACATTCAATGTGACTCAGGATAGGGAGCCCCAAGCAGTACTCGTGGTTACTCAGTAACACTGCTGGGCAAGGAAGGCAAGCGATCGAGAAGGTGCCCTAGACCCAGGAGTACAGGGCACACTGTAGCAGCCAGATAGTTAAAGGATATCAAAGTCAACTCAAACACACATCAAAGCCAATACGAATAGAGAGAAAATAATACCACAGAATAACACATTAACAAAATAAAGGTTAACAAAAGACAACCGAAGCACAATTATGGTGTGCGACCCCGGTTAGATCAATGCTGATTTTGAAGTGTTTGTGTCACATGACCCAGTGGAGACAAAACAGTGGCGTGAGCTTCCAGCCACGCCCCCCTTACACAGCTGATGGGCTACGCGCATTTCAGAGCGGAAACTTCATGCCCTATGAATGAAATGGAATTTTTAATAGTTACCTAAGTGGGAGAAATAAGACTATAAGCATACCTTACTCTTGATCACAGTTACACGCAACAAAGATCCTCGCTGTTAGGAATCAGCTCCCAATAGTGCACCATGTCGTGAACAGCCATGGCCAGAACAATCGCTCTCTCTCTGCCCCAACAGTCCGCTAAACACAGCACGTTCTATCAGACACCTCCCAATAATTAAACTGTTATGCGGTCAACATCCCTCTCTGCAACAGAGATCAGCGCAAAGGAGGATGGTCCTCAGGCAGCTGCACAGCAAAAAGTAACACCCAAATGCTACCAGGGCACTGCTTTTATCTACCGCCCATAGCTATAATTAGCCCAATCAACTGGCTGCAGGTGAGTTACATTACCAGCATCTCACCACAAATGCAGCTCCTAAGCCAACATCACATGCGTCAGCATGGAGAAAGAAATGTTAGTATAGGTGAAGTTGTCAGTTTTTCTTTCAGTATTTCAAACAACTTTTGGCATGCTTCATTTCAGACATAGGGGATGTCTTTTTGTGTGAGTGCAAACAAGCGACTCAGCATGACAACCATATTCTTGAATAAATCTTCTGTAGTACCCCGAAAGGCCCAAGAACTGTCTCACATTTCTCATATTTGCAGGTGTCTCAAAATGTAGAACAGCACTAACCTTGTCCTGGTCAGGGAGGATACCATCTGGGCAAACTCTGTATCCCAAAATTTTTTCCTACAAAACGGGCATTTGGATAAGTTGAGGGTCAGGCCCGCAGACTTAAGACCAAGAAAGACCTCCCTTAAGTCCTCCAGGTGTTCAAACATAAGTGAGACAACAACAATGTCATCTAAGTAGACTGTACAGATCTTTGTAGGTAAGGCCAGCTAAAACACGGTTCATTAACCTCTGGAATGTTGCAGAAGACATTACACAATCTAAAAGGGAGAACTAGGAACTGAAAGAGGCCACAGTGTGACACAAAAGCTGTCTTTGATGGGGACCTGCCAATAACCCAGCGAAAGATCAATCGTTGTCAAAAAATTCCCTCTTGAGAGAAAATCCATGGATTCATCGACTCTTGGTAAAGAGTAAGAATCTTTGACTGTTAACTGATTCAACCCCCGATAATTGACACAGATTCGAAGTTCAATGGTTTTCGAACAAAGATGACAGGGGCAGGCCAAGGTCCTGAGCCGGGTTCGATGATTCCCTCTTTTAACATTTTCCCAATTTGAAATTTAATCAGTTGGTCTTTAGCAGGAGATGTTCTGTCTGGAGGTAAGTAGATCGGCTTCTCATCTTTGGTGTTTACCAAAGTTGTGTTCTACTTATGAGGTATGTCCTAAAACGTCCATCAAAAAGTTCAGAAAAACTTTCAAGCATATCAGCCATTTGTTCTCTTTCTGTAGAACTCAACCAAGCCTCATTCATTTTTTGAGACAGAGCATCAGGTAATGCATCCATTAGGAACAGGTTGGTTCCAAAATTGTTCATCTCAGTGCCCTTCAATCAAGGGGTTATTGCCCACAACAACTGTTCTCAATGGAACACGAATAGTGATGGATGCACGCTCTCCAAGGACTAAACTGGATGGAAGTTGAGTAACAACAGAAAAACGTTGGTAGAATTTCTCTCCCATAAACCCAAAGTTTAACCATATGATGCAAATGGGTTTACAAAAATAGAATTGGGGGAATGGACCATGGTTTGATTGCAGTGTTTATTTAGGGTGAGTTTGAATGATATTAGCTCTAACAGCGGAAAAGGATGCTCCGGTGTCTAACGTAGCTTCTAATACCCAGCCCATGAGATTGATGTTTACTCAGAGGGAAGTGTTCCAGTAAGTGGGAAATGTATCCTCAACCTGACTCAAAACATGTGTAAAGCTGTCTTCCTCTTTAGCCAGTAGAGGAGCACACATTACTTGGAGTGAGGATTGCCTCTGCCAATTGTCCTCCCCCATGCCGTTTCCCGAATGTCTGTTGGCGAAGTTTTCATCACTCGCAGGACTATGTTCAGGTAAGTTTAAACTTCCAGA
Organism: Danionella dracula; assembly: GCA_900490495.1. Classification (NCBI taxonomy): domain Eukaryota; kingdom Metazoa; phylum Chordata; class Actinopteri; order Cypriniformes; family Danionidae; genus Danionella; species Danionella dracula. Next base: position 3,227,683 of record UELW01000278.1, read on the forward strand.
AGGGATGGGTATTGCCTGAGCATTCATTTGGTCATTATAATTAAGTTCAGGCTCTAAATATGAATTGCAATTTGAACAGGTGCATGAGGTGAAACCTGGCAGCAAGCATTTAAAGCAGTGAACGTTTCTGTTTTTCTTTGTCTTCTCTTTAACAATGACAAGGGGACATGCACTGAAACCCAACACAACATGGAGCTCATGAGCTCTAAGCAGTAAGTCCAGATGAGACGGAAGTGCCATAAAGAGAAATTCTGTATTTTTCAAGAGAGTGCTTACAAATTAACTCAACTTGTTCAAGTTCAAGTGGTGGGGTATTCAGTTTTTTGTATTCGCTTAGCATGTGAGTGTAACATGATTAGCATCCCGCCCAAACAATTATAAACTTAGCCTATCACTAGGCTATTAGGTTGTAAAAAAGGAGTTTACCTGCCGCTTGGTCTCTCTGCGTGCCACTGCGTCATTTCCGCAACCGTGTGCAGTTTCAGAGAAGCCAAAGCTTTTGGGTAAGAGATCGTTGCATTGAGTCTCCTAAAATCCATCGCAGGGTAGCTCAAACCTTCCTTCTGCTTTAGTAACCTTGAACCCGTGCTACTATTTCCCGGCACTGAGGTATTTCCCCCCCTCGGGCGTTTTATTTTGAAGCATACTGGTGCGAGCAACAGAGTGACTGCTAGAGCTGGTATGTGCACTATTTATATTTTTGCAACCCCTCATAAAGTTAAGCGGGAATGCTCGGGTGGTTTACTTATCTTTTACTTTCAGCTACAAGTTTCCAGTTTCTTGCCCTCTTGCTGTCCTTGAGCAAAAGCGTGAAGCTGTTTTGTTTGGGTTTGTTGCGGCTGCGAGCGTTTGCTGCGACTATCAGCTGCTCACGAGTGGAGAGGGGCGTGTCTGCATCCGCAAACGTTGTAGCCTGGGACGCCCCCAGCGAGGCTGTGTAGACTTGTGCATCCTCATGCTCTTACCTGCAGACTGGTAGTCTTTATAACATAAGTGATTAGTTTTCCCCTTGTTTTCATTGTTTTGTTTAGTTTAGGTTTCTTTCTGACTTGGTTTATTTTTGTCTTCCTCTGGAATTATGATATTTTAATCTATTCTGTTGATCCTTATTGATTTGACTTGGGTTCTCTTTTTTTTGTGTTGGTTTTTCTCCTTAATTGTGATCAGTGGGAGTATATTGTGATTACTTTATATGGTTTCATATTCATTTTTGTGTAAATATAATTTGCGATTTGGGCGGCAACCGAAGGTGGGGACCTCGGCGGCCCAATCCATTGACACAGAAACTAGCTCTGGGGACATGGAATGTCACCTTGCTAGGGGGGAAGGAGCCTGAGCTTGTGTGGGAGGTGGAGCGTTACCGGCTAGAGATTGTCGGGCTCACCTCCACGCACAGCCTGGGCTCTGGAACCCAGCTCCTCGAGAGGGGCTGGTCTCTTCACTACTCTGGCATCCCCCACGGTGAGTGGCGGCATGCTGGTGTGGGCCTGCTCATAGCCCCCCAGCTTAGCCGCCATGTGTTGGAGTTCTCCCCTGTGAGCGAGAGGGTTGCTTCCCTCCGCCTTTGGGTTGGGGGCAGGTCTCTCAATGTGGTTACGGTCTACGGGCCGAACAGCAGCGCAGAGTACCCGGCCTTTTTGGAGTCCCTGGGAGGGGTGCTGGAAAGTGCTGCAACCGGGGACCCCATCGTTCTACTGGGGGACTTCAATGCGCACGTGGGGGATGACAGCGTCACCTGGAGGGGCGTGATTGGGAGGAATGGCCTCCCCGACCTGAACCCGAGTGGGGTTCTGTTATTGGACTTCTGTGCCCGTCACGGTTTGTCCATAACGAACACCATGTTCAAGCACAAGGGTGTCCACCGGTGCACGTGGCACCAGGACACCTTAGGTCGAAGGTCAATGATTGATTTTGTTGTCGTATCATCTTACCTTCGACCATGTGTTTTGGACACTTGGGTGAAGAGAGGGGCTGAGCTATCAACCGATCACTACCTGGTGGTGAGTTGGATCTGCTGGCTGGGGAGGAGGCCGGAAAGACCTGGCAGACCCAATCTGGCCGAGCCCCCTGTCAGAGTGAGCTTTAACTCCCACCTCCAGGAGAGCTTCAACCAGATACTGGGGGAGGCTGGAGACATGGAATCCGAGTGGACCATGTTTTCCACCTCTATTCTCACTGACGCGGTGCGAAGCTGTGGCCGTAAGGTCTCTGGTGCCTGTCGTGGTGGCAATCCTAGAACCCGGTGGTGGACACCGGAAGTAAGGGATGCCGTCAAGCTGAAAAAGGAGTCCTATCAGGCCTGGTTGGCTTGTGGGACTTCGGACAAAGCCGACCGGTACCGGAAGGCCAAGCGCGCAGCAGCCAATGCTATGTTAGAAGCAAAAACTCGGACCTGGGAGGAGTTCGGGAAGGCCATGGAGGAAGACTATCGGTCGTCCTCAAAGAAATTCTGGAAAACTGTCCGGCGCCTCAGGAGGGGGAAGCAGTGCCCCATTACCACTGTTTACAGTGGAGGTGGAGAGCTGTTGACCTCGACCAGGGAGGTGGTCGGGCGGTGGAAGGAATACTTTAAGGGTCTCCTCAATCCCACTGTCACGTCCTCTGTTGAGGAGGCAGAGGCTGGGGTACTTGGGGTGGACTCGTCTATCACCCAAGCTGAAGTTACTGAGGTGGTTGGTAAGCTCCTCAGTGGCAAGACACCGGGGGTGGATGAGATCTGCCCTGAATACCTCAGGCACCTAGATGCTGTGGGACTGTCCTGGCTGACACGTCTCTGCAGCATCGCGTGGCGGTCAGGGACAGTACCTCTGGAATGGCAGACCGGAGTGGTGGTCCCTCTTTTCAAGAAGGGGGACCGGAGGATGTGTTCCAACTACCAGGGGATCACACTCCTCAGCCTCCCGGGGAAAGTCTATGCCAGGGTACTGGAGAGGAAAGTTCTGCCAGTAGTCGAACCTCAGATGCAGGAGGAACAATGCGGGTTTCGACCTGGTCGTGGAACACTGGTATGGGGTCCGGGGCTCCCTGCTAAGGGCTGTCCGGTCCCTGTACAACCAGAGCAGGAGCTTGGTCCGCATTGCCGGCACAAAGTCAGACCTTTTCCCAGTGCGCGTTGGCCTCCGGCAGGGCTGCCCTTTATCACCGGTTCTGTTCATAGTTTTTATGGACAGAATCTCCAGACGCAGCCTGAGGGGGTCCGGTTCGGGGACCTCAGGAATTCATCTCTGCTGTTTGCGGATGATGTTGTCCTGTTGGCTTCTTCGGGCCTGGACCTCCAGCATGCGTTGGGGCGGTTTGCAGCCGAGTGTGAAGCGGCTGGGATGAGGATCAGCATCTCCAAGTCTGAGGCCATGGTTCTCGACCGGAAAAAGGTGGCCTGCCCTCTCCAGGTCAGTGGAGTGCTCCTGCCTCAGGTGGAGGAGTTCAAGTATCTCGGGTTCCTGTTCACGAGTGAGGGGAGGATGGAGCGCGAGATCGACAGGCGGATCAGTGCAGAATCTGCAGTGATGTGTTTCGCTGTATCGATCTGTTGTGGTGAAAAAGGAGCTGAGACGAGAGGCGAAGCTCTCGATTTACCGGTCGATCTACGTCCCTACTCTCACCTATGGTCATGAGCTCTTGGTCATGACCGAAAGGACAAGATCCCGGATACAAGCGGCCGAAATGAGCTTCCTCCGCCGGGTGGCTAGGCGCTCCCTTAGAGATAGGGTGAGAAGCTCCGTCACCCGGGGGAGCTCAGAGTAGAGCCTCTGCTCCTCCACATCGAGAGGAGTCAGCTGAGGTGGCTTGGGCATCTGTTCCGGATGGCTCCTGGACACCTCCCAGGGGAGGTGTTCCGGGCATGTCCCACTGGGAGGAGGCCCCGGGGAAGACCCAGGAGGAAGACCCTATGTCTCCCAGCTGGCCTGGGAACGCCTCGGGATCCCTCCCAGGGAGTTGGAGGAAGTGTCTGTGGAGAGGGAAGTCTGGGCATCCCTGCTTAGACTGCTGCCCCCGCGACCCGGCCCCGGATAAGCGGAAGAAGATGAGATGAGATGTGATAATTTCCATTGTGTTTTGTATTTCTATTGTGTTTGCAGGGTCTTGCCTCTAGGGGCAGTGCACGTTCATAGGTGGTGGCCTTTCTCGATGTGTGCTGTGCTTCTGGTTACTCACTGTGTGCGTGTGCGAGTGGATGTTTGAACTCACTGTGTGGTTGCTCGAAAGCACGACCCCCGCCACATGAGCAACAAAGGTAGGGAAAGATTCATCTGGCATTAGAAACTTATCCAAGATGCCTTTCAAGATCAGTTCTTGGTTGTCAGATGGAAGAAAAACGGTTTTCAACAGCTCACAAAATTCAAACCATGAAGTGACTTGAGTCTTGAGTACAGAAACCCCCTCCTTTGGTTCCTTTCCCAAGAAACAAGGCAAGTCAAGAAGTATTTGTGCATCAGTTAAGTCCAATAAAGTCCTGTACACATTAAAAGATTGCAGCCAGTCTTCGGGATGCACCCGTCTGTCACCTGTGTGCACTGGGGGCTCCAATCTTGACTGATATAATGCCTAATCTAAAATTCTACTAGTGTTTGCCACATCTGGGGAGCTCATAAGTTTCGAAGCAGCCATAGGTGCTGTGTTAGCATTAGCAGTGTTACTGATATTATGTGTCTTTAGAGAACTAGATCACAATGTCAAGTGGGAGTCAACTTTTGGGTAGCACTACAAACTTCTTCTTCTTCTTCTTCTTCTTTCGGCTGTTCCCAGTTTAGGGGTCGCCACAGCAAATCATCTGTTTCCACCTAACTCTGGCCTCAGTATCCTCTACTCTTGCACCAATTACCTTCATGTCCTCCTTCAGCACACCCATATAACTTGTCTTTGGCCTTCCTCTTGCCTGGCAGCTCCATCTCCAACATCCTTCTACAAATATAACTACTATCCCTTCTCTGCACATGTCCAAACCATCTCAATCTGGCTTCTCTGACTTTGTCTCCAAAACAACCAACCTGAGCTGTTCCTCTGATGTGCTCGTTCCTAATCTTGTCCATCCTTGTCACTCCTAAACTGAACCTCAACATCCTCATCTCTGCTACTTCCATCTCTGCCTCGTGTCTTTTCCTCACTGCTACAGTCTCTAACCCATACATAATAGCTGGTCTCACTACTGTTCTGTACACCTTTCCTTTGATTCTTGCTGACACTCTTCTGTCACACAACACCCCTGACACTTTTCTCCACCCACTCCAACCTGCCTGCACTCGCCTCTTCACCTCTTTTCCACACTCCCCGTCGCACTGGACTGTTGACCCCAAATACCTAAACTCCTCCACCTTCTTGACCTCAGCCCCCTGTAACCTCACTGTTCTACTTCCCTCCCTCTCGTTCAAACACATGTATTCTGTCTTACTACGACTGACTTTCATTCCTCTTCTTTCTAGAGCAGACCTCCAACTTTCCAGGTGTCCCTCCACCTGCTCTCTACTCTCACTACAGATTACAATGTCATCTGCAAACATCATTGTCCATGAAGATTCCTGTCTGACCTCATCTGTCAACCTGTCCATCACCATAGCAAACAAGAAGGGACTCAAAGCCGATCCTTGATGTAGCCCCACCTCCACCTTGAACTCCTCCGTCTGACCTGCAGCACATCTCACTGTTGTTATACAACTCTCATACATATCCTGAACTACTCTGACGTACTTCTCTGCCACTCCTGACATCCTCATACAGGACCATAGCTCCTCTCTCGGCACCCTGTCATACGCTTTCTCTAAGTCCACAAAGACGCAGTGCAGCTCCTTCTGACCATCTCTGTACTTCTCCATTAGCATTGTCAGAGCAAAAATTGCATCAGTAGTGCTCTTCCTGGACATGAAGCCATACTGCTGCTCGCAAATATCCACTTCCCTTCTTAGCCTAGCTTCCACTACTCTTTCCCAGAGTTTCATTGTGTGGCTCATCAACTTTATACCTCTGTAGTTGTTACAACTCTGCACATCACCCTTGTTCTTAAAGATTGGCACTAGGACACTTCTCCATTCCTCAGGCATCTTCTCACTCTCAAGAATCCTGTTGAATAACATAGATAGGAACTCCACTGCTGTCTCTCCTAGACACTTCCACACCTCCACAGGGATGTCATCTGGACCAACAGCCTTTCCACTCTTCATTCTCCTCAGAGCCTTCCTCACCTCATCCTTTCTAATCTTTTCAACTTCCTGCTCTACAATGTTCACCTCTTCCCCCCCTTCTTTCCCTCTCATTCTCCTCATTCATCAACTCCTCAAAATACTCCTTCCATCTTCTCTGCACACTCTCCTCACTTGTAAGAACCCTTCCATCTCTATCTTTAATCACCTTATCTGTTGCACATCCTTCCCATCTCTGTCTCTCTGTCTCGCTATTCTGTACAATTCCTTCTCACCTTCCCTCATGTCTAACCTGGCATACAACTCATCATATGCCTTCTGTTTGGCCTTTGCCACCTCCCTCTTCACCCTGCGCTGTGATTCCTTGTAGTCCTGTCTACTTTCTTCAGTCCTTTCGATGTCCCACTTCTTTTTAGCTAGCCTCTTCCTCTGGATGATGTCCTGTACTTCCTCATTCCACCACCATGTTTCCTTATCTTCTTTCCTTCTTCCTGCTGACACACCTAGCACCTTCCTACCTGTCTCCCTGATCACTTCTGCTGTAGCTTCCCAGTCCTCTGGAAGCTCTTCCTGACCACCCAAAGCCTGTCTCAGCTTCTGTCTGAATTCCTCACAACCGTCTTCCTTTTTCAACTTCCACCACTTGGTCTTCTTTTCTATCTTTCCTCCCCTCTTTTTCCTGACCACCAGAAACATCCTACACATCACCATCCGATGCTGTCTGGCTACACTCTCTCCTACCACTACTTTGCAGTCAGTGATCTCTCTCAGATTGGTTCGTCTACTTAGGATGTAGTCCACCTGCGTACTCCTACCACCACTCTTGTAGGTAACTCTATGTTCCTCCCTCTTCTGGAAATAAGTGTTAACTACAGCCATTTCCATCCTCTTGGCAAAGTCCACCACTATCTGTCCTTCTGGGTTCCTTTCCTTAACACCAAACCTGCCCATCACTTCCTCATCATCTCTGTTGCCCTCGCCCACATGACCGTTGAAGTCTGCTCCCACCACTACTCTCTCCCCTCTGGGAATACTCTCCATCACCTCATCTAACTCACTCCAGAATCTCTCCTTTTCTTCCAGCTTACAGCCTACTTGTGGAGCATAACCACTCACTACATTCAACATCACCCCTTCAATCTCTAACTTCAAACTGATCACCCTGTCAGACACTCTTTTCACCTCTAAAACATTCCTCACAAACTCCTCCTTTCAGGATCACTCCTACCCCATTTCTCTTCCTATCCTCACCATAGTAAAACAGTTTGTATCCCCCTCCAATACTACGCGCTTTGCTACCCTTCCACCTGGTCTCCTGCACACACAGAATATCTACCTTCCTTCTCTCCATCATGTCCGCCAGCTCTCTACCTTTCCCGGTCATTGTACCAACGTTGAGAGTCGCTATTCTCAGACCTATACTCTTGCCTTTCCTCTTCTCTCTCTGCCTACGAATCCTTCTCCCTCCTCTCCTTCTTTGACCAACAGTAGTCCAATTTCCACCGGCACCCTGTAGGTCAACAGCACCGGTGGCGGTCGTTGTTAACCCGGGCCTCGACCGATCCGATATGGAAATCGTATTGATGACTTGCATATTTGGTTTTGGCATGTTTTACGCCGGATGCCCTTCCTGACGCAACCCTCTCTATTTATCCGGGCTTGGGACCGGCACAGAAGTCACTGGCTAGAAACCCCTGTGGCTAGATTTAGCACCACAAACTTTTATTATTTAAGTAATCAGATATGTACTTAATAATTTAATAGCATTATCATATGTTGATACACATTTGTCAGCAGTTTATAAATAGAATTTTATATACTTTATTCTTGGTTTAAAGGCATCTATATAATATAATTAATAATCTAACTAATCCTCAATTTTATTTGCAAAGACTATGTTAGTGAGCAGTATTGCATTAGGATAAAACCGCAACTTACATCCATGTTGCACTAAGGAGTCGATCTCTTCTGTCTGCATTCATTTCACTTTCACATTTCTCAAAATGCTGCTGTTTTAACTACTGCAGTTAACTACCTAGTTTAGTGGTTTCCTGACATATTCATCATATGCACAATTGAACTCCATCAGAAGCACTTTTCATTATTATGCTTTGGCAAACATGGTCATCAAATAATTCTTGAAACATCGTAACACTTTACAAAAAGGTGACAGGAATCATCATTAGTTAATACATAAATTAACAGGTAATTCATGATGAATTAATACAAGTATAGTTATAATATAATAATATAATAGTTCATGATTAATACATGAGACGTATGAATTAATACACAAGTTTAGGCATTAATTATTATTTTCTGGTTGTTAATTAACGCATGCATTAAAAGCAAAAGTTTTATTAAATGCAGTTGTCTAAATTTCATAAATAAGTAATTAATTATGAGTTATTATGTGCCCTTTAAAGTAAATTGACAACCTCATAACAATGAACTAATCAAACACTTTGGAATTTGAAGTTTATATTAGCAGTAAATGTGGTTATTAACACATCATTAGTGAATTATTGGTTCATGTATAATCCATTACTATTATTATTTGGTGACATATTTTGATGAGTTTGTGATTACTACAGACTGTATACAAATGCATCAGCTGATCACCTATTATTGGTTAATTAATGTATTATGGAGCGTCACAGTTGCGCAGTGGGTAGCACCGTCGTCTCACAGTAAGAAGGCCGTTGGTTCGAGCCTCGCCTGGGTCAGTTGGCATTTCTGTGTGGAGTTCTCATGTTCTCCTCGTGATCGCGTGGGTTTTCACCGGGTGCTCCGGTTTCCCCACAAAGAACAAAGACATGCGGAATAAGTGAATTGAGTAAGAACGATTGTCTATAGTGTTAAAGTGTGAATGAGTGTGTGTGAATGTTTCCCAGCGATGGGTTGCTGCTGGAAGGGCATCCGCAGCATAAAACATATGCCAGAAGAGTTGGCGGTTCATTCCGCTGTGGCGACCCCGAAAGGGAAGAAAGCCAACATGAAGATGAATGAATGAATGAATAATGTATTACGGCCACGTATGTTGACGACAAAGTTTCAGGAATAGCACATGCAGGCAATTAATCTTTTAGCTGTAGGCGGTCTGCCTAATTATCCTCCTCAGATTTTCCCAAATAAACCTACAGATCACTCAGAACAACACCCCTTCGCCACACTATTCCAGGGTGCAAGTTATTCATAAAAAATGCTTAAGTACCTTTGCTTTAAAGAAAAGATCAGTTTAAAAATTACAATTCTAAATTATATAATTGTATATTTTTTATTGAGGTCAGGTCAGCTTTGGTGAAATGTTGTAATCTACTGAATCTGAAGGAAAACATTTCTGTACGCTTTTTTTACAGCTTACTTGATGTCCACATGCATTTTGTTTAAACTATTATTTTATTTTAGATAATGTTGTAAGAAACATTTTAGTCTCTTAGTTTTTGTTTCGCTTTTCAAATTCACCTGGATAGCTTAGCTTTATTTTCACGTAATTCTTCCTCATGTCAGACATCATAGCTTGTCTTCAGTGTCAATCACTCCTGAATGGAACTGCTCTTTATGGAGTGGTATTACACGATCAGGTATAATGCACCCTGATGTCATTCAAATGACCTGTAATCCAAACATTTTCAGACAACATTGAATTGCTCACAATAACCAATATACCACGTTTGCTTAGCCATTATCTCTTTATATCAAGTCATCAATTCTCATCCTTCCTACATTCTGTCATCATAAATCAATCAATCTCTCCTGAAACAAGGAAATCGTGGAGGAAAAATCTCTCTTCAGGGAGCTGTGGGAGGAAAAATGTCTCATAACTTTATAACTTTGTTTCTTGTCCACTAAAGCTTCAAAGCCTCTGGAAAAAGCACATGTTGAAGACAAGAATGCTTTAAAGGACTCAAAAACAAAATCAGCTCGATACTGATATAAAATTTAAAAAACATTTTTGTGTAATTAAAATGAAAAAGGAACATTATATTTTTTTGTATTAGTTTGTGTATTTTTATTCTGTAAAATAAGTTCAACCAGCTAATATATTATATTTTATAATATTTTAGGTATTTTAAAATTAAAGATTTCTACATTTGATTTATGTTTGGTTTCAACATGGTATTTGATTAGAATTCAACACTACAATGTTGAACACAATCTTATTTTGCTTTCTGTTAAAATCCTTGTTTAATTTGAACTATTTTAAACTAGTTAATTTTTAAATGAGAATAGAAATTTTGATTATATTGTGTCAATTACCAGTCATGTGGCAAAATGGAAGAGATGGACTTGAAAATGATTCAAGTGTCTGTTTAAAAATAACATTTACAAGTAATAGCATCCCTGCTTTCCGGTGAAGCAAGTTAGAGGGAAAACACGTGGGCCCAGTCCCAATCAAAATACTTATCGGACACCCGCAAAAGTACTTTTACTCTTTCAGAAGTACATGATTCTATTTAATTTGACATATTTTTTTGTATGTAAGATATTAATGTATGCAGTGGATTTTAGATACTATCAGCCGGTTGAGCATCCATTGACTTGCAATTCAGAATCTAACTTTTTAAAATGTATACTTTGGTTAAGAACACACTAACCATCAAAGTATGGATGATTGCGCCTATTGGGGCACACGGATCCTCACAGATTAATCGCTTTGTCCAGTGTTCTCAGAATAACTTGCATTTCGGAAGAGTAGATTTACCATTTGTGAGTGCTATTTGGACTCTCTCTTGTGACATGACTGAATTAAAACAATTAAAAATGTTAAATTAAAACATAAATTAAAAACAATTTAAAGTATTTGTGACCTAATAATAATTAAAGTTATTCACCTTCCATGCATTTCAATGGCCTAGAGGAGAGCTAGGCCCTGGAAATAGCATTGTGATGCCCCTATACACTCCCATAGATGATGTCACATATACCATTTTTGGGTAATTGAGTCTAAATAATTTCCAAAATGTTAATTTGATAAATCCATAATGAAACAGTGAAGAAAAAGCATTTATAAATGTAAACATTATGGTAAAATATATATTTTAAATTAAACAAAATATGTAGGTCCTTCATACATTTAAACTATGAAATATTTATTTTGTTATTTAAAAAATGAAAATGTTTGAGAAAAGTTTCAATTAGACTGTTAAAGTTTCTGTACAGTTTACAGATGCATTTGCGATAAAATGTATATTTTAACAAGATGAACCATCAACTTGTATGCAGACTCAGTTCTGAAAGTTAAACAAGGTCACTTTCCACTTTGCCTTTGTATAAACAGAGCCCTTTCCATTTAACAGCATCTGTGCAACAAGTTTGTAAAAGTTCTCAGTAGCCGAGCATATGATGTGCAACTTTTAGCTTCAGAGACACCACTTCAGTCTGAAAGTTATTCAATATCCCACAGTTCAACAGTTATTCAATATTCATAATTAAAATGGAAATTAATCTGGAAAAAATAATAATAAATGGTGACCAAAAACTTCTGACAGTAACAATAATTGACATTAAATGTCATTCACTGTCTTCTGACAGTATTTAATTTATGTATAATGCACAAGTTATGCTTTTCAATATTTTATTATATAAAACATATTCTGACACAAAGGCAAGTGTCAGGTGGATGTATAAGGTAACATGTTAAATCTGCTTCTCTAATCAGTTATGCTTGTTCTCACTTGCAATTCTAGACCTTTTTAACTGGAGTGGTGCCAACCATTTATGTCTTTCAACAAAAATAGTTTTAATAGAAAATGTTAAAATGTTGGAAAGTTTAAAATATCATATGCTAATCATTTATTTATTTTTACCTACATTAAGAGGCTACAGGTGTTTTTTTGTGTCTTTTTTGCCAGTCTTCAAAAGTGCTAGTAAAAACTGACCTTCAAAAGTGCTGTTAGGAACCAACTATGTGTAGAACAACTGTTTCCTTACCATGAAAAGATGCTGTATGACAGCCAAGTGAATGGGTGTTTATATCACACTCATTCTTTCTCTTCGTCCAATCAATGAAAACCCAACAATTCTGTGATTCTTTAGACTCAAATGTTATTGGTTCTAAGCCTTTGGGGATTGGTGTTAATGAGACAAAAGATTCCCCATCAGTCAGTCACTACAACTTATGTTGATGACAACTATGGGAAGCTGGTGCATTGCTGGCCAGGAAGAAACTCTTATATGCATTTCCCCCAGTGAGCCTCCTTGCACCCCTTCTGTGCAAGGTCAGGGAGGACGAGGCAGAGGTCCTAGGGGTGGCACCTTATTGGCCGAACCGACCTTGGTTTGTAGAACTCTGCTACCTCGTGAAAGTCCCCCCCTAGCCAGTTCCCCTGCGGTCAGATCTTCCCACGCCCAGACCCCTGGAATCTCCATGTCTGGCACATCAAGCCGCAGAGGACCACTGGTTAATGCCACGCTCTGTGGTCAACCACTCCCTCTACTAGGCCTATTATGCCGGCAAGTGGGGTCGGTTCGTCAACTGGTATCACTCTCGCCAAGTAGACCTGAGCAGCTGCCCCATTAAACTCATGCTAACCGTTTTTCAAGAGGGTATTTCTGTCAATTAAGACAGCGCTCCTGGTCGCATTAGCCTGGATCAAGAGGGTGGGGGACCTGCAGGCACACTCTGTTGACGAGACCTGCTTAAAGTTCAGACCTGGTGATACTCATGTTACTCTTAAGCCCAGGCCTGGATATGTGCCCAAGGTTCCTACTATCCAGAAGCTCAGGTAGTGAGTCTCCAAGCTCTGCCCAGAGAGGAGGCAGCATCAGCCCCTGGTCCCAATTGCCCTGTTCGAGTACTGAGGATCTATGTAGAAAGGACCCGGAACCTTAGAGTTCTGATCAGCTCTTTGTATGCTTTGGAGGACAGCTGAAGAAAGTATGTACCACATACACAGCATCCAATGTCCCTTGACCCCTGCAGTTGAGAGCCCACTCTATGATGGGTGTCGCGGCCTCCTGGGGGCTGGTAAGAGGTACTCCGCTGGCATAGATCTGCAAGGCTGCGGGTTGGTCAACACCCAACACCTTTGCCAATTATTATAACCAGAGCGTTGATTCTGTCTTTTCAGCCATGCTAGGAGGTGGTGTCCAGCTTGGGTTGCGCCATTCTTACTGATACGTGCGCTGTTTTTGCCCCTGGAGATAACCTTCAGCTTTTTGGCTCCTTTCGCCCCAATAGGCGTAGTAGAGTAAGCGGAGTATTCCTATGTTCTGTCCAGGTGTGCATCTTTTATGACCCTGGGCACGGGAAGGCTAAGCAGTTCCCCTAAAGGCTAACTCTTGAAATCTTGAATCTAGTTCAATCTATGCTAGCTCTCCTCTAAAATACCTTTCCCTAGTGGTTCAAGGCGCATTTTCCATAGGTCCCTCAATGAAACCTTATGTGTATTAAACTGACGGAAGTTCTAAGTCCAGCCTTTGAGGTGGTGAGTACGGCCTCCGCCTGTATTCCTTCAGCTCTGGGATTGATGCTCCTTCCTCTGGTATGAGTCAGTATGAGAGAATTTTTGGCCGATTCGCCATTAAAAATTAAGTATATACTTAAGACCAGGGTGGAGGAGGGCCTGCTGGGTGCCGGACTACTTATGTGCCCGGCTTGCCTGGCTGTCGGCTGATGCGGAAGGACCTAGGTTGTGGCATTTTGCAGTACGGCTCCAGCTTCACAAAAGGAAGAGCGTCACGCTTGCGTCTGCTTTATGCGGGACATCATGTGACCATTGGCATTTTTACATACTGTGGAGGGAGAAGAGCGCTCCTAGCGGAGCTTCCCATAGTCGTCACCGACATAAGTCTCCATTCCCTATTCGGGGAACAGGGGTTACGAAAGTAACCATTACGTTATCTTATTATAAAGAACCTAAAAACCAGACATAGCATAGTTTTTTTTATAGCATAGAAGCATAGTATATAGGTTGTTTCAGCTATGTAATTTTTTATCCAACCATTGTGTAACAATTGTTGTTTCTTGAATGGGAATGTTATATGTGGTATAGGAGCCTAGGATATTTAAAAGAGAATCTTCAAAAATATTACTGTTTTGTTTTAATATTACTGTTACGGCTGTGCTGGAGATTGAGCTTCACTCACCTGTGTGGTAGGGGAAGTTGGCTTCAGCTTCAGGAGAAGCTGAGAGAAAGTCCTCCTCACACTCATTGGAACTAAAAGACCCTGAATTGTTCCTCTTTCGAGAGTCCAGAACCTCCTGTGAGGTGATCACATGCCTCAGCGAGTCGTTTAGATAGCGGTTCAGCAAGCTGTTCTTGTATTTTGGAGGAGACACGTAATCATCACACAATGACTTTGTGTTTCGAGTTCTGTTGCTCTGAATTACACTCGAGTGAGTAGCTCTGTTAAACTCCGATTCACCTGTAGGGTTCTGCAGAGGACTCTCGACATCTGTGGAATAAAAATATACAACATAAAGTCCCAAGTGGTTTCATTTATTTAAAATAAATGTGTTTCTTTAGCTCATTTGAAAACCATGACATAAGGAATCTTTAACAACATTGCTTCTGATTTTCCTAGTTAAAAATATTATTTAAAAATGATTACATTTTTTGTATGATAAGTTACTAGAAATTCAAAATGAGAACATTATGTTCCAGGTTTCAATACTTTTGTTAGTTTTTTTTTTAAGTAAAATAATGGTTTACAAACAAAATTCTTTTTAAAACTTTAAATTTTACTTCATAACTAAAGGAATAATAAAAAGGGGAAAGTGCATGACATTTGCAATGCGTTATCGTAAAAAACTTTAATGTTTTGAAATTCATTGAATTAATGCAAATCTAAAAAAGCACAAGTTTAAGATGTGTTCATTCCAGTGATGCGCGGGTCTATGTATAAAGAACCCAAACCCGACCAACGTTTTCAACTAGGGTGACCATATTTTGATTTCCAAAAAAAAAACACATTCAGTATGGCCTCGAGACACAAATTCAGAAAGGCTTCTTGGAGGTTGATGAACGTACTTTATTATGCTTACATGGTGCAAAATTAACTTCTGTAATAAAATAAACTTAAATCTGTAAAAACTTGGAACAAAATAATAGCTCTCTTAGACTCTTATCAAATAAACAGATAGATAATATGAAATATTCTGTTAGAAAATCCTGCTTCAACAAAATATTTCTTAATAACTATTATAAGATAAATAAAAGAAGAGTCTCACAAATATCCTAACTTAACAAATGAAAATGATGTATATTTTTCATCTTTAGTTGTCTTCTTCATCCTGCTTTATTTCTTCATCCTCCATCCATATTTTGCTGTAGAGCTGATCTTTCCCAGCAGTTTTCGGTTGCTCAACATATAAGCATGAAAGTCTTTACAAGACTTGTCTTTGAAGTACTGAACTAGTAAAATCCCCTTTACTGACTGTACAGAGTGCTGGTTCCTCTTCTTGGTCCTCTGGCTTTGCATTAGTGAAAAAACTCTCTCAACATTTGCATTGTGAGAGGGAAGTGCAAACACAAACTGTGCAATCTTCAGTAGCTGTATGAACAGTAACAGTATGAAGTGCTATTGCACCTTCTGCTGCATTTACAGCATCCTCTTTTTTCCCAGGTCTAACAAAGATCTCAGTCAACTTTGCAAAAGAACTCTCACCTCACAAAGCTTTTTTTAATGTTTTTCGATGTCCATGTGAGCTTTGAGATCTCCAGCATCTTTATTAGATGCTGAGACATATGTGTCAGCTTTACACACGGTGCACTCCGCCTCCCCCGGAGTTCTTTTAGCAGTTAATCTGTGAAGCTGCAATATATAATACTGCCCCATTGTCTGATCTGCCCCGTCTGTGTGTGTGTGAGCACAGCGCAGACCCGCCCACAAGGCTTTGACTTTGACTTTGTCGTGCAACAAAGTAGTACCATAGTGTTGTGTGTAAAGCGCCATTCAATTTACTTACGCACGTAACGATCCAATGAAAAAGAGTAAACACTGAACATTTTCGTGAATTTATAAAACCTGTCCGGACTGGACATGTCCAGGCAAAAGAGGACGCTTGGTCACCCTATTTTCAATGAACCCGCCGGCAACTCAGACCACAAAAAAATAAAGAAAATTATGTACTCGACCCGCATTAATTTTTTTTTTTTAAATGGTGCGCTTGCTGACGTTGAGAGCAGACAGTTGTTGAGGCGACCAATCATTTTCCATTTCAGCTGTCTAAATGCATAATTTTATTGAAGAATACAATGTTTATGTTTCGACCCTGCTTGAAGAATTCATCAGAAGGTTAACTGAGAAAAATATAACTATAAGAGATTAATGAGATGTGAAACACGTGAACTTGCATTACTTTGTGGTGCCTGTAGTCTCACATAAGTTGATGTCGAACCAATTCCAGACATTTCTGATTAAAACTTCATTTTACTAAGCTTTGTTTGTTGACATCGTGTCTCTGAGTGCATCAGAGGAAGCTTGCGTCTCGAGCTCATGCAATCAGGAGCTGATTAAACCCTTTCCTGATCAAACTTTTTATTTGAAGTGGGTAGTTGCATAGTCGAGCTTGATCACATTGTAATAAAGTGTAGGCCTATGTAATTAATAGAAAATTGTGTCTAATAATATAAAAATGACAGTATGAAAATAAGGTTTAATTGGCATCTTTATTTCAAGCGACCCGACTGACCACAAACCAAATATCATTTAATATATTTTTGGATGACTCAAGCCATTTCAGCTCAACCTGCGCATCACTGGTTAATTCCCATGATTGTTTTTGTACAATTTATGCAAAACTCAGAACCTTCCTCCACTTTAGACTTTTTTTAAAGATTTTTTGATATCAGATAGCTTAAACGTTAGAAGCTTTTTAGCCAATTAACGGAATGTTATCCTCCTGAACTTAGTTTGATAAAGTTCATTCAGAAAATGTCTTAGACAAAGTAAGCCCCCCTAGCCCTCAGTAAACCAACAAAGGAGCATACGACTACATACAATCTTGAAAAAAAGTGGTTATCGTTTCTTTTTAATTATTTAATGATAATGGGTTTGAGTTTTTTTGCTTTACCATTGGCTCCTACACAACCAAGGGTTGTTTCAAAACATTTCTACTCAAATCCATTTGCAATGGTACGGTATAAAAATATTTCTTCTCTTTACTACAGATTTCTTCCTTCTATGTTTAGCTGAACAGCTGAAACAATCTCTATTGTGAACTAGACCAAGTAAAACAAATTGTGTATTATGTCTCCACCCTAGTGTAAGTTGCTTCAGATAAAAGTGTGTACCAAATACATAAATGTATAAAACACATTCACATATACATAACCTGTCCAACAAGTAAAACATTTAATGTAAAAAAGTAATTAAATCAAACCTTAATTGTGACCAGCAGTGATCAGTTAAACATTTAAAAGTGTGCTTATGTTGTTATAGGTTCCAATAAAAACTGTAAATAATCAAAAACAAAACTACATTACTTTGGAAACGGGTTGAGTGAATTTTAAACAAATGCAGATTAAAATGCTAAATAAGTAGTAAAACATACAGATTGTATAAACTTATAATTTCTTGTCAATTTTTTAAACGAAAACAGAAAACATTTCTTTCAGAAAAAAGTGTAAGACTTATGAGTTTACCGTCTGATGCTGTGTCGTCGCTGCTGATGCTGAGTCTCTCTGCATTCCCCTGCACGTATTTATTGTAGAGTTTGATCCGCAATGCCCAGCTTAGATCAGGCTGCCGAACAGTGTTCTTGAGCCTTCGTCTAGCATTCGCAAACCAGTTTGAAACCTGTAAACAGAACACATAAAAAAATGTATAGCATCGATTTGATTAGTTCTACTTTGGTTTTGAGAAAATAAATTGTAACTTTTGATAGATATCTGCATTATTTCTAAAATGTGCAACATGATGCTTTTCTTTAAATCAGTTTAAATTACAGATGCCCCATGGTGTAAATGCAACACCAAAACCTGGCAGTTATTTTAATTTTGTGTTAATCAAGATATCACATTTTTGTGATAGAAAAATACTTCTTTGTAATTTATGGAAGTGTCATCTGTCGTCACAATACAGCAAACCAGAGGTCTTTGATGTTTACTATTGGGCAAATCAGAAAGTTTGAATATGTCCCCTATGACTTTTCCCTTCCCTATAGATGTGTAAACTGACCTGGACCAGGGTCATATGAGAGCCCAGTGCCAACAGGATCTTTTCCGTTTTGGTGGGGTAGGGGTTGTCCCGATGCTTGTAGAGCCACTGCTTGAGTGGTCTTGCCATGTCCTGCAGTGTTTGCCGCTTGTTGTGAACTTTCCCTCCTCTGATCCAGAAAAACAACAATGAGTTCAATTCCCAAGACTGAATTCTGATTGTGCCATCGGTACATACAAGGAAGAGGGTTTTTCTTTTGATGCCTTAACAATATTTTTTCATATGTGTTTGACAAAAAACACACAATCTGAATTAGTTCCCCATCAGTCGGTCACTATGACTTATGTCAGTGACAACTATTGGAAGCTTCACTAGGAGCGCTCTACTCTCTCCATACTATTTCAAAATGCCAATCAGCGAACATGCTGATGTTCATGTGATCACGTTGTCCTGCATAAAGCGGATGCAAGTGTGAAGCTCTTTCTGTTATTTTGCTGGAGCCTACTCTCGACACACGAGCGACTCAGTGAGAGACAACCACAGAAAACAGTTGGATTATACCTTGTGTGGATTACTGGAGATCTGGTGAGTTGATGGCAACCAGCAAAGCTTTTTCAGCCGGCTCCAGAAGGCTGGAACTGCTGCACGCCCCAGACATCAGCTCTTTCACTGCCTTCCACCAACAAGTAAGACTCCTTTTATTAGTAGAACACATGTTTTGCGGTCAACTGTTCCATAGCATGTTCCAAACATGTTGCAACTGTTCAAGTCTGTTGGATGCGGATGCGGTGGATCGATCACATTGATGGATAGCCACGATCATTGCCTCGGTTGTCTTGTGCGGATGAGACATGGTCTGAGGTGGTGATTGCACAGTTCTGTCCAGCAGTGCACTTAAGGTGAGGTTGCTGTAATTTCAGGCCACCGTTGGAAACTTAGTAGCTTGCAGCCGTAAGGGTCGATGAGTGCATGTATCCGGTGCCCAGAGAAGTTGAGCAGGGTCCGCTATCTGCAATCTCCAGGTTGGACGCGTGGATTGTGGAGTCAGGCTGGGATGATACCCTGCAGTCGTCTCCTATCCTGTTCTCAACCTCTTAAAGCCAGGTTGGTCAGTCTCCCCTCTCACGCTCCCCATGACGGCGTGTTAGCTAGGGGGTACGAAGCAATTCCCCAGGTAGAGCAGGTGCACTTATGCCTGGGTAACCCTGCAGCCTGGTGTGAACAGCCAAGGCCTCTATCCCCCCAGCTAAGCCTGTCCTTGGACCTGACTTCTAGGGCTTACGCTGCTGCGGGTTAAGCAAGGCCCTGAAAGATATGCAGGAGGGAAGTTGTGGCCCAGGTCTTACAGAGGATCTGAGGGCAGCTACCGACTTCGCGCTAAAGGCGACGAAAGTTGCAGCTAGCTTGCTTGGCCACACGATGTCTACGTTAGTAGTCCACAGCGCCATCTTTGGTTGACCCAGGCTGAGATACTCCCACAAGATCGGAGATATTCCTCAATGCACTTGTAGTCCCAGATTGTCTCTTTGGCATCACCATAGATGATCTTGCGTTGCGGGTCCTTATATGAGAGTCTGAGAGGATTCATGACCAGGGGAAGAGGTTCCATCGCAAGCAGCCCTAGGACCGGCGGTCCAGGGAGTCCAGCTGCTGTGCGGGTTTGACACCAGTCCGCCCCCCTTGGAGGGAGGGGGTGCCACCACCATCAGGCAGCAGACCCATAGGTCAGATCTCAGTTTTTCATTAAATATGCAAAACTTGAACTCCCTGAGTTTTGTGCGCAGCCAGAAAGCTTGCATTGCAGATCCGAATGCTTTTCTCGTTTCGAGCATGGCGTCTGATGCTGCAGTGCCGTACGGATGGCTCTCAGCTTCCGTGTCAGAGTCAGCCTCGAGAGAGACCTCCTCGGCTGGAACCAAATGCTGCTCTAAGGTCGAGTCTGAACGCCCAGGTAGGTCTCCACCAACGGTCCCTTTGGACCCCACCGCTAAGTCCGCTAGTTTGCGGCCCTGCTATGGAAACTTGTGGCGAAGTTAGTATGACGCCATTAGTGGAGTTTTAGGAAGCCTGGTGGGAGCTTCCCACTATTTCCCCAACATTAGTGCTCATACACACTATCCGGCATGGCTATTGACTACAGTTCGCTGCCAAGCCTTCCCAGGTTCAACGGGGTTCTAATGACCTCTGTCTCACCCACAGAGGCACTGAGTCTAAGTGTGGAGATGGATTCCCTTATACGCAAGGGTGGAATCAAGCTGGTCCCTCCTGCCGACAGGGAAAGAGAGGTTTTTTACTGCCCATACTTTCTAGTTTCCAAACGCACAGACAGGTTGCGTCCAGTCCTCGACCTGCGTCGTCTGAACGCTCATCTTCGGAGACTTCCGTTCAAGGATGATATCTCGCATATGCATGTCCATTCAGTCCATCCAAGGTATTGGTTCGCCACAATAGATCTGAAGGATGCGTATTTTCACATGAGTATACTTCCTCGGCACAAACCCTTTCTTCGGTTTGGCCACAAAGGTAGAGTGTATCAGTACTGTGTCCTCCTCTTCAGCTTGTCTTTTTCCCCTAGCACCTTCACAAAGGTGATCGAGGTGGCTTTAGTACCATTAATACGGGAAGGGGTACGAATCCTAGCTTACTTGGACGACTGGCTGATACTGGCCCAGACACGGTCCCAGTTGATTCGCCACAGAGACAGGGTCTTACGCACCTCAGCCCTCTGGGGCTTCGGATCAACTCAGAAAAGACCGTCTAACCCCTGGCCAGAGCATATCTTTTCTGGGTATAAAGCTAAACTTATTGAACATGCGAGCACACCTCTCTCTAGAACACACCCTGAGCCTGCTGAAGGCAGCATGCAGAGTCTGCACAAGATTACTGGTCCCTCTGAAGAACACCTGGGGCACATGGCTTCAGTGGCAGCAGTTATTCCGCTTGGCTTATTACATATGAGACCACTCCAGATTTGGCACAAGTTCCGAGTTCCGTCGCAAGCATGGGGTCCCGGGCAACTGAAGTTGAATGTGACCACCTGTGTCTTTGGAAAGATGTTCGGTTCCTTTGTGCCGGTGTCCCCCTGGGAGGACCTGCCAGGTGGGAAGTAGTAACTACCGATACTGCAAAGACCGGTGCGGTGCTGTATGCCAGAAGCAAAAAATCTCAGGGTTTTGGACTGAGAAACTTGCTCCCTGGAGCATAAATCACCTAGAACTTTGTGCCGTGTTCCTAGTAGTAAAGCACTTCAGGAGAATGCTGCAGGGACGTCACGTGTTGGTCAGGATGGACAACACGGTGGCTTATATCAATCATCAAGGAGGGATATGCTCACCTAGTTTGTTGGATCTCGCTCGCAGACTGCTCCTCTGGAGTCAGCATTGGAGTCTGCCCCTAGTTGTAGTCCATATCACTGGCAGGTTGAATCAGACAGCGGATGCACTGTGTCGGTGGAAACCCGGTCAGAAGAATGGCGACTCCATCCCCTGGCAGTCCAGCAGATCTGGGAATGCTTTGGTATAGCAGAGGTAGACCTGTTTGCTTAGGGCCGGCTGTTCTGCTCCCTATCCCAGGATCCGCGTCTATGCGTTTCCCCAAGTGAGCCTCCTTGCACCCCTCCTGTGCAAGATCAGGGAGAACGAGGCAGAGGTCCTAGTGGTGACATCTTATTGGCCAAACCGTCCTTTGTTCGTAGAACTCCCTCATGACAGTCCCACCCTGGTAAGTTCCCTGCGGTCGAATCCGAGTGAGTACGGCTTCAGCTTCACAACAGAAAAAGCGTCATGCTTGCATCCGTTTTATGCGGGACAAAGTGATCAGGTGACCATCAGTGCATTCGCTGAATGGCATTTTGAAATAGTGTAGTTAGAGTTGAGCGCTCTTAGCAGAGCTTCCCATAGTCGTCAACGACATAAGTCTCCGTTCCCTATTCCAGGAACGGGGGTTATGAAAGTAACCATTACAATTTGTGTACATTGTACATTGTCCATCCTAATTATGTCAGCATTCCGAAAAAAAAAACTAACAAACTACAATCTAATTCCAGCCTGCTGTGGCCAAAGCAAATTTATATGCTGATCTATTTGCTAGATTAGCATATATAGAACTATACATATGCTAAAGAACACACCCCTAAAACAGTGTAGAAACTCCAAAACATAACTTTTTACTGTTGCGGTTTGATGTTTAGAAGAGATGTAGATTGATATCACTTCCCATAAAAAGGTCATTTAAACGTCCTTTTTAGAAGAAGAAACTTTTTAGAGAGAAAAAGAATAAATAGTATTCTTTTCAGCAAAACACTATGACAGGGGTGTCCAACGTCGGCCACTGTCCTCCACATTTTAGTTCCAATCCTGCTGTAGTATGCATACTACTCTACTTCAGCCAATCAGAGGACCATAATTAGTGCCACAGGTGTGTTTCATGATGGTTGAACCAAAAATGTGCAGGGCTCCGGCTCTCCAGGACCGACGTTGGACACCCCTGCACTATGAGAACTATAATTTAACTATTAACATCTTGATAATATTTTTATTTGATCAGGAAAAAACATAGTTCATGACCATTTTAATTGCAACTAATACTCAACAGTGTTGGCAGTCACTAGTGCTTTCAAATGATTTAATTAGTACTATTAAATTTAACTTCATCTCAAATTACATATTGGGATTATGTTATTATATATTTACGTTTGGTGAATATTCTTGGTTTCATTTTATGTTTGCTGATTTGTTTCTACTATATTTTACAGTTCTTATTTTTAAGCTTGGTTATTATTTGTGTGGCGACCAGATAACCTAATCTCCTCCACCATACTTTCCCTTTCAGTTACACAATCAGGATCTACTGTTAATGTTACACAAGTATAACGCGATTTACTTTTTGTGTTTGTTGTTGTTTTGTTTTCACATTTAAAGCTATACCAACATATTGGTTGGTTGATAGGAAAGGTAGTTGTTTTGTGGATTGATTTAAAATATCTGATTTGGTTAAAATAAATAATTTGTGGTCATGTGGAGTAATAACAGGAACAAATCTTAACTTGCTAAACTTAAAGACAATATTACCTAAAGTCTTCTTTAAGAATAAGTTCATTTTTAATGAGTGAAAAAGGAAAAACCTGTAAAAAAAATTCATTTTTTATATAAAATGCAGAGATAAGATGTAGAAATAGACTTGCAATCATAGATAAACATTTGTTTGCACAGCAAAGTATCAATATGTCAAATATGTACTAATAGGCTAAACATACAGAATCTTCACATTCAATTAACAATTAGTACTTACTGATATCTAAATATTTTTCTCATTTTTTAGAACCTGTAAAATGCAGTAAATCTGAAACTTTGAAAATACAGTTATTTATAGCAAAATACAGGACAATTACAATTCAAACCTTCTTTAAAAAGTTTTACAAGTTTAGTTCCATCTGTGCAAAAAAACAACAGGGTGATTTACCATATATATACTTCACTATAAGCATACAAACATTTAATTTAATTTTTATTTGCATTAAAAAACTAAATGGTGTCTGTGTGGTAAGTGTACTGTGTGTTTTGTTTTAATTGTAAAATCCATGAGAACTTCTCATGAAACCTTTGCTTGATACATTATGCTTGTTCAAAAGATGTGTAATAGATTACAGCCACATACCCGCTTCGTCTGTGCTTCAAAGGCTCACTGTCATCCATCACTGTGTGTCTAGTCAGTAAATCATCATGCTGTCCATCAATGGTCTGAAGAAAGGTCCGCTCCAGTCTTTTTGAGCATCTAACTGAGAGAAGACTGCACTGTTCATCCCTGCTCACTCACTGTCATGAACCGTAGCTCACCAAAACCACCCCAAATCCGTCGGTAATGGTTTTAACTGTTTTGATGCAACCTGACAACATAAATTCAGTTAATGTATACCTAAACTCAAATGTGAATGAATTACTGTTAAACAAATGTAAGAGCTTTACTATGTAAAAAATAATTTAAGGTCTGTAAAGGTGATTTTAGCATTTTGGCTTTAAGTTCACAACATTGTTCAGGGTAATCTCCCAAAACTTGTGTTAAAATAACTATTGGGCTAATCTTTTTTAAAATAAATTTTTTCATGTTAATAAAGAAACATTTAGTGAAAAGTTAGTTTGTCAAATTTTTTGTGACAAAAGTAATGATGTAAAAGTAAACTAAACACACAAAAGGACTTACCTATTTATTCTGTAGTTCCCTACAGTATAGTCCCAGTGCCCTCCACCCTATCTGCTCGTGTTCAGTAGCAGTGCATCTGTGCTCCACATCTGTGCCTCTCTGCTCTCTATGAACTCAGCTCTGGAGAGTTGATTCACTCCCTGGAACATGAATAAAACTCTCTGCTTCTACTTTTTAGCTCTGCCTCCACATCTGTGTCTTAGGAGTTCTGGGGAATTGATTGACAACTGGGAACATGAGTTTAACAACTGGTTGTTTTTTAAGCCACGTGGCTCAATGTGGGTCTTTTGATGCTTCTATGGGTTTGTCCAGCAGCAGGCATCACAGATCACGCTCTCATAGCTGTGTCTGAGATCTGCAAAACAGAACCCTTTACCAGGGGTGCTTTCAGGAGGTTCAACTTTAGACAATCAATAGTGACATAAAAATAAACCAACCAATTAACAATAAACACACTCTAGACGCTCCATAGACACTCTTAGGATGGTGACTCACCATTCCCAGTAGACACTCTTGAACTAAGAAGCTATTCATCGATATTAACTTATACTCTATTCTATAGATAATATACAATTTCAAGAGATCAAATACAAAAATTATCTTTATAATTTCTGCAAAAGAGCGTCACGGTGGCGCAGTGGGTAGCACGGTCATCTCACAGCAAGATGGTGAGATGGTTTGAGCCTCGGCTGGGATGGTTGGCATTTCTGTGTGGAGTTCGCATGCTCTCCCCGTGATCGCGTGGGTTTTCTCCGGGTGCTCCGGTTTCCCAACAAGTCCAAAGACATGCGGTATAAGTGAATTGAGAGAAAAACAATTGTCCACAGTGTTTGAGTGTGAATGAGTGTGAATGAATGAATGTTTCCCAGCGATGGGTTGCAGCTGGAAGGGCATCCGCCGCATAAAACATATGCCAGAAGAGTTGGCGGTTCATCCCGCTGTGGCGACCCCAAAAGAAAACCGACATGAAAATGGATGGATGGATGGATTTCTGCTAAATGGGCATCAATAATAAGCATCCACTGTTCAACTATTATATAGAACCCAACTTCAGGAGACGTACTGAGTTGATTGAAATGTGCTAGTCTACAAAAGCTGGAGTGGTGTCTATATTCTATAGACACCCATATATAGTCCCTATATATAGTCCCATATATAGACCATATATAGTCCATATTCTCACCTCACATACACACTTAATTTTATGGGCAACTTGGTGTCACTAATCAACTAAACATGAAAGTCTAGAGTCTGCACAAGATGAAGGCCACATAAGCTCAAGTTTGATAAGGTCATGCAAACTCCTCCCAGAAAAAAAGACACAGAACTTTCACTGAGACAAGTGATGACCACTCTCTCCTCTCCTCTCGAACTTGGACCTAAATAACATTTTTCTGAAGTATCATATATTTTAAGGCACACAATAATGGTCATGTAGACACAACACTGCTCCAGCTACGACCTGAGCACAGATGTTTCCACACAGGAGTGTTTTGCTTTAAGTTCGGTAATCACCCTGACCATCCCCATATGACACCTTAAAGCCGACTGCACATTCCTATGCAGTGGCCCAAGCATATAACACAGCAACACACACCATAAATCCCTTCCCCTCTGAGATAGCCTCACTAACACTTGTGTTGATACAAGCTACACGCTTGGCACATTCTCACCTAGCAAAACAGAAAAAAAGAGAACATGTTCAGTTCGAGATTTGCACTTAAGTTGCCCAACAGCATAAATGTCAAACTTTCCACATAAAGCTTGCAGGTTGTTTCCCACTTGTTTTATTATTTTTTCATGGAAGAAGTATGTATGCTAAATTCAGAGCCAATTTGAAAACATTCATTCTGTTTGCATTGCACGACTGGGGTTACGATATTAGATCGGGTTAATTTTAAAACCTTATCTTTAAAACTGCTTTTCATGCTTACATCCACATAAATTAACTTACTTCTCAAAAAAAATATCAACATATACGTGATGCAATTTCTCTCAGCCTGTGTCCATACAAGTACACAGATTTACAAAGGGATGCTTAAAAAAAAAAAACTACTAGTAAAGAATGTCCAAAAAGGTTAATGGTTATTCATCAAAGTAGCCTGTGACATGAACTGCTGTCAGTGGTGACACAGGACATCTAGCACAGGGAACACACATGCTAAGACAGATGACAAGTCACTGAGAGAGCGACAGAAGCTAGAGACACCACTGGAAATCCTAGAGAAAAATATTCAGTGAGCAAGATAAAGGTATGCATCATAGTGACCGGCTTTATAACAAATTATAGCAATTGGAATTGGTTATTGGTTGATTACTCAATGAAGCAGTGATTGATTGCAGGTTTAATGATACTTGATTGCATTGCAATCAATGTCTTGTGGGTTGGTCTCTGAAAAAAATTCCATTGACTTGAATGGGAGTGGATATGAGGGGTACGAAAACAGAAGTTCCAACAGCCGCAAACAAATCAGGAAATCAGCTAGATCTCATTTACACACATAGCTGCTCTCCTCGTCATTTCACAGTTACTCCTCTGCACACATCTGATCACTTCTACATCACATTCAAACTCACACTGCCTTCCAGCTCACACTCGCTCTTATCTTCAGCTGTGCCCTCTTCTCTCTCATCACCTGGAAACTTTTCTTCTTTAAACATTCATGATGCAACATACAAGATTGAACTGGCCAAGGACAGCCGAAAGCTCTTCAGGACTTTCAACTCACTCCTCTGTCCACCCCAACCTCCCCCAGTGACCTCTTTCACTGCAGAAGACTTCGTTGATCACTTCACAGAGAAAACCCTCACCATCAGTTTGCACCACCCTGCACCCAAATTCATCAACAATCTTCAACACCTTGCATGTCCTCATTCACTCCACTCACAGAAGATCAGGTGTCCAAACCCCTTCACTCAGTGCATCCAACCACCGCCCCCTCGATCCCATCCCCTCTCACCTTCTACAAACCATCTCACATACCCTCACACCTGACCTCACTCACATCATCAACTCCTCAATAACTACCTGCATTTTCGCTAACAGCTTCAAGGTGGCGAGAGTCACCCCGCTTTTTAAGAATCCTACACTTAACACATCACTGGTGGACAATTACAGACTTGTTGTCTGTGACAGAAGCGCTGTGAGATAACAGGGCTAATGACAGATCATCTGACCTCATCCTACTAGACCTCTCTGCTGCATATGACACAGTCAACCTTTAAATCCTTCTCTCCACTCTCTGTGATGGGCATCACTGGTACTGTACTCGACTGGCTTAAATCCAATTTCAATGATAGATCTTTCAGTGTCGGGTGATGTCTCCAACACTCAAAGACTACTCACTGGGGTTTCCAAGGGTTCCCTCCTTGGTCCCCTTTTCTTCTCCATCTACACCACCTCCCTGGACCCTATCATCCACAGACACGGATTCTCATACCACTGCTTCACTGATGACACTCAACTCTATCCATCATTCTCCCCAGATGACCAATCAATAACTACTCCCATAACTGACTGCCTGAACGACATCTCTACTTGGAAGAAGAACCATCACCTACAGCTCAACATGGCCAAGACAGAACTTCTGGTAATCCCGACCCATCCCTCTGTGCATCACGACCTCACCATTCAGCTGCAATCCTCTACAGTCACCCCTTCTCCATCAGTCAGGAATCTTGGAGTGATTTTGGATGAACAACAGTACTTCAAAGAACAGATTACCAAGACAGCTCGAGGGGGTACATTTGCAGTGCACAACATTCGAAAGATCAGGCCCTTCTTAAATGAGCATGCAACACAACTCCTGGTTCAGGCTATGGTCCTCTCACGTCGGGACTACTGCAAAGCTCTCCTAGCAGAACTTCCAGCAATTGCCCTCAAACCTCTGCAGATGATCCAGAACTCTGCAGCTCGTCTTCAAGGAACCAAAGTGAGCTCATATTATTCCCCTCTTCATCACTCTCCACTTGCTCCCATGTTAAATTCAAATCACTGATGCTGGCATACATACCTATCTCCAAATCGCCCCTTATTTACCTCCACAAGCTCTTACACTCCTACATGCCCTCCAGAAGCCTGCGCTCAGAGAAGGAACAGCGACTTGTGGTTCCTTCCCACAAGGGCAGAAGATCTCTCAGCAGAACCTTCTCTTCACTGTCCCTGGATGGTGGAACAAACTCCCTGATCCAGTCAGGAAAGCAGCAACACTAACAGCTTTCAAAAAGCAACTGAAAACTCTTCTCTTCAGGGAACACCTACTATAATTTTTTTTTACTTTTTCCTCTCCTCCTTTTTAAAGAGCCACCAAAGGAACTCTCATCACAGTATTTCCTCAGACTCGGAATTTGAAAAAACAAAAAAAGTAGTTCAAGACCCCTTTATTTTCAGCTAATTATACTGGACAGTGTTGTCCTTCACTGGTGCTGTGAATCAGCAGGCGGATGGAACAGTTTGGCTTGTGTTAAGCTGTTTTGCAGCTACTTCTAGAAAACACATACTGTGCTGTTCCTTTGATTGGCCAGCTGGTTGTGGTGAATTCAAGAGGTCATGGCATCCACGAGCAGACAATCTAAGACTTCACCGTCACTGACAGTCTATAGAGAAGAGCACTGTTGTAGGGTTGCTGTATCTCAGACTTTTTAATCAGCTCCACATGTCTTCTTTAAATAAGCACTGCACCAACCTGCAATTCAGGTGAATTAAATCTGTTGAAATAAGAATGACTTGACAACACCAGATTTTGCTAATAGATGAATATTCTTCTAGAAAAATTTGATACATAGAGAATATGTAGCTTTAGTGACCCACAGACAATCCCTGTTACCCTGATAAAACCTCTGAACACAATCTGTAGCTGTACAGATTAAATTTTTAATTATTATTATGGATTAGGTCAGTATGGCTTAGGATGTGTATTAACATTTCCAAACAGTTTCCATGTAATGAAAAAGAAAGGAGTGCTTTCAATGGGATGTTAAAGGCAACAGATTTCCTACTATAGATTTAAGCCAGCAGACATTACTTTGGGCCTTATTATTTGGTCGGTGCTCTGACATACAGCATGTTAGCTTGAGACCTTATTTAGACAGGTATGTGCCTTTTTAGATCCAGTCAAATGGACTGAACCTATTAAAGGGGGCATCAAGTTCAAATACATCCCGCCCTGCCTCCTTTAGACGGGGACTCTCAGTTTTAATCACATAGGACACAGAACATCTCCAGGGCACCAGGTGGTCCTTCCTCCCGGAGCGGACAGTAAGCCAATCTCACCTGCTACTGCCTCGCTTCCGGGGTTGGGCAACCCCTGGGCCCCTTACAACACTTGCAAGGACACACTACATTTAGGCCTGGAGGACTAGTCTCTATCTAAATCTTGGTGGGAGGAGGCTGCAGATCTGTGGCACCTCCCACAATATACGACGGAGAAGGCTACCCTCATTTTAAATACACATTAGATATGTAGGGCGGGGGGTGGTGCCTGGACATCATCCGCCAAACGACGGTGACACTCCAGGACACCATTCCCTCTTTTATTGCATTCTATCTCTCCAACACATCCACATATAGCTGCATTACATGACAACTGGGAGCAGATGTTGGTGAATGGGTGGACGACTGCCCCCGTCTTCCCTGTTGGGGGGTAAGGGCCAACCATCGCGGGGGTGTGGGTGGCTGCGGGGGTGGGTGCGGGCTGCAGGTGAGCGGCTGGCTACTGCCCGGGACTGGAAGACTGAATGAGTGGGTAGATGGATGGATGGATGATTGGATGACTGGTTGGGGTTGATTTAGTGGGGGGGGGGGGTAGGGGGTTGATGGTAGGGGTGTGCGTGGGGTTAGGTTTGGGGGGCTGCTGGTAGGGGTGAGTGTGTGTTGGGGGACTGCTGGTTGATGTGTGCATGGGGTCGGGGTGTGGCCCGGGGGTGGTCCTGCCGCGTCTGGAGTGGTGTCCCTACCCGCCCCCTTCTGGTCCCTTGGCCGTCCTCCCTTTTTCCTGGCGGGTCCACCGAGGTGCCCGGGACTGGGGGCCTACCGCGGGGGGATGTGGGCATGGCGGTGCTTGTGGGTGGGGCCTCCCAGTCTCTGCCCGCACTGTCAGGGGCTGCATTCCCACCTAGCTTTGGGCTGGTCGACCTCCTGCTGCAGCGGGCCCACTGGGGCCCCGGGCATTGCTCTCTGGGGTTTCCGACTTTACCAGGGGAGGTGGGGCGGGTCCGGGTCCCAGGCCCCAAAACTTGTCGTTCTGTGGGGGGTGGGTTGGATACCTGGGTAGTTCCTGACCATATATGGGACTTGGCCTGAGGCAGATCCCACATTTCATTTGGGACATAAAAGGTTAGTCACGACACCTGGGATGTTAGGTCGCTGATAGATGCTTGAGGTTTAGGTCACCTGTCCTGTAACACTCAATTACTTATGTGTATGTGTGTATATATATATATATATATATATATATATATATATATATATGTGTATGTATGTATATGTATGTGTGTGTGTATGTATATATGTATAGGTGTATGTATGTGTGTGTATATGTATGTGTGTGTGTATATATATATATATATATATATATATATATATATATATATATATATATATATATACATACATATATATGTATATATAAATATGATTACTAATTCTATTTATTATTATTATTATTATTAATATTCTTCTGCATGTTTATCTGCATGTATGTATGTATGTATATTTATATTTGTATGCATATCTGTAGAAAGATGCGAACTACTTGGATGTACTAAGGTAGGTATCTAATATTATTTATTTTACTTATTCTCATTTTCAACTCAATCTTGACTCCTTCCCCCACAATTACCTCTCACCTTCTCTTTCCCCCTCCAAAACTTCTCTCCTCTTTCCCCTTTTTTTTTATTAACACCGTCCTGTCCTGATGTATGTTTATATGATTGATTAATGTAATTATTGTGATGAATGCGAATGAAATAAATTAAAAGCTTCTATCCAGAGGAATAATCAATATATAATATCTTCAATTCTCTGGAAAGAGCAAAACTGACCAACTCATACGAAGCACCTCCCTTCTCATGGGGCTGCTTTGAAGTAGGACAGGACAGGTTAAAAAAAACAAACAAAAAAAAAACAAACAAAAAAAAAAAGTTCAAGTACAAACATCAAAGTTTGTGAACCTCGTTTCAGATTTTAGTCTCATGCTAAAGCCTAAAGTAGCTGGAAAAAAGTAGTTGTTATACCAATTTGTGATTTGTTGCAATGTAGAATGAAAATGATCCGTAATCAAACAGAATGTGGAAGTGAAGCTCTATGAAAATATCCGGATGCACAGTTAGTGATTCTTCACCTCATTTACCATATAGTCATAGTTCATTACTTTTCGCCATACAGGAAATTTCATCTGGGTACATTTACCACAAAAGTAATTGTCTGCTTGAGTGTGTGATTAAAATCCCAACAATATCAAACCTTTGCCATTCCTCTAATATCAATCCTTTGAAGAAATGGTCTCATGATTCAAGCCAAATTAAATCTTAATTCCTACCACAATCGCAGGGAGAGTGCAGTTTGTCTGACATAAAACATGTGCCAAAGTGCAGTCAGTGACATGGCTGGAAGTGGAACACAGTGCAAGATCTTATTAGAAAATCTATTTTTTTATAGGTTCAAAATGTCATGCCAAATTTTTTACCTATAAAAACCTATAGGTTAATTTTGTTTCTTGTTATTCTTTATTATAATTTATTCTGCAAGTGCCATTCTTCATCAGAACACTCACCACACACCATCTAATACTGAACAGGAGACATTTGTAGCCAATCAAAAGAATCTAGACAATTAGAATACAGTGATTACTGGAGGTAGGCCAATTTGGCCACCTATACTCTTTTCGATGAAACCGCCTGGAATTTTTAATGACCACAGAGAGTCAGGACCTTGATGTAACATTTCATCCATAGATCAGTGCTCCTTACATTACAATGTCGCTGTCACTACACTGGGGTGTTAGGACCCACAGAGACCATAAAGTGAACACCCTCTACTGGCCTCACTAGTAACATTTCCACTACCACTAGTAAACTTTCCCTTGAGATCCCCTTCCCAGGTACTAACCAGTCTCAGATCTCAGACTTGGGGAACAGTCTTGAGTTACAGGGAGACGTCCCAGCCAACTGTCTCCCTGTGTGATATCTCTCTAGCATTTGCCCTACACTACTTTATAGGGCTGAAACGATTCCTTGAGTTACTTGCATAACTCGATTACCAAAAAATGATTGAGGCAACATCCTCCGGCTCGAAGCCTCTATTAATTCCTTTTATCCCATGGTCTGTCTGAATACTGGTTTCTGATTGGCTGGAAGGCATTGACCCAGGTCGATTTATTCACTCTTTGTATCCTTGCCCAGCGTTAGTTACAAACATTAGTTACAAACTGCCCTTTACGGCTCACTCAACACATGAGTTAAATCACAGTTCAGTAATCGTACACGGAGTCACTCAACTTGGATTCTTTTAGCGACTGAATTATTTATGTTTCAGTGATATTTTTTTTTTTACACCAACCAGTGTTTCTGAAGCTCGGTTAAAACTGAGAGATATTTAATCCTGAAGAGATATGTCTGTGGCTGCATCGTTCAGAAAACAGAGCATGAATTGACTGTTACAGTCTCCGTTTCTTCTGTATTTTCACAATAAAGGAAACCAGGAGCCTCAAATTGGCATTCACCTGTTTTCATTCATGTTATTATCTTAACGTTACATTTATAAGATTGTTGTGAAGTATGTCTTTTAGCTTTCGTATTACAGCGAGAGCCTACTATAGGAAGGGTGTGGCCAAGTCTGAGTAACGTTAATGTTAAATGCTCCATCTGTAGCATAAATATTAATAATGTATTTAATCTGTTAATGTTGGCCCAAGCTAATGATGTAAAACCATGTGATTTCCAAGAGATTTCCACATTAAACGTTTGCACAACTTCTGTCGGCATAGTTAAAACAAGATATAGATAAACCGTCAGCTGTATTGATCCACTATTTTATTGCTCATTTAAGTAATTAAAACTTAAAAATGTAAAAAAGTATTCTTCAAAAAATAAGTTTATTAAGTGGAAACTTCTGTTCAGAAAAGTCAGTGCTGTTTCACACAGGGGTTTCTCCTCTAACTTGCTCTCCAGAACAGCACATTCCACCTAATAAATTAATTTTTTATTACACATTTACTCTAATCTTTATTATATCACATTATTGGTAATCTACACATACTATTTCACTTGTTCTTAAATGGATTTAAAGCATTTTTGATGTAATAGTAATCCAAGTTACAGCACCTTACACCATTGAATGACTATGGGTGAGTCCGGGCAGGCACCGGAAGCGGCAGGTGACATCACACACGTTTTATCTGATTACTCAGTTAATCGATTACTAACATATTCAATAGCTACAGACCTACTACATTACACAATATTTTGGACGACAAACATCAGGTATGAAAGACAAAGCAGGCATACTTTTAGAGTCAGGTAAGTATATCATGTAGATATTATTCATAAGCAAGAGATGGATGGAACAGCCGGTTGTTCAGCCACCACGCTACATAAATTACAGTTAGTCCAGAACTCAGCAGCTAGAGTTCTCACAAGAACACAGAAATAGGAACACATTAAAACTGTGCTCTCTTCTTTAGTTTCTTGTAAAATATTGCATTGATTATAAGATACTGCTCCTTGCCTTTGGGCCACTGTCTGTAAAGTTGAAAAAATGGTTAAAATATAAAACATAGCAAATCTTGTTCTACATTTGGAACAAACAGAAAGTTAAATCATCTGAAAAGTTCAGTGAACATCACTTTATGCCTATAGTTCAACAGTATTTTGCGAAAAAGTAAACTAAATATTTTAGGAAAAAATTACCTTTAATGGAGGTATGTTTCAAATGCCATTATATGAAAAGTTAGAGCAATCAAGTCAATACCATTCTCAAGTACCACAAAGAGTACACAGAGTAGCTGAGTAAATACATGCATTACACATTTGCAATCCCTTAGCGGTGATACCACTGAACATAAAGCAGTCAGCAAAAACATGCACCATGATTTCATTTCCATCTGCTTGAACCACTTTAACACTATCTGCTTGTAATTTCTTGAACATCTTCTAATCAACATGTCTCCGTGTCTAACAAAATATACAATCTCTGGAGAGTCTATTTGCGTCATGTGTTTTCCTTGCTAATAAATCTGCTGAGCTGGAATTATGTCCAGAGAGTACAGTAAATTGAACATGATGACATGCCAGGGCTAGCATCTTCTCATTTGAGCTTTTTTGGCCATTAGTTGGTAAATGCTGTGGTGGAGAGATACTCACATACTTTAGTATGTGGAAACAGTCACCCCCTTTTGTAAATACAGTATGTGATGAAAGTAAAGTTGTTTATAGCTATATAGCTATAGCTATAAAAATGTTAACTTTCTTCAAAGGCATCATGTTTACTAAATCTCTAAGTAAGAATCTTCAACATATGTACCTTTTTTACAAGATTTTCAACTAACTAGACATTGCCTCATTTTGACAAACTGTCCAAATTTTGCCATTGGCTTTCAATCCAGTCAGCAGAAAATGTGGCCCAAGTTTTGTCCAGCATTTGTCTAGCATATCTGCCAATGACAATACAGTATGTGTCAGGTCCGAGAGCCAAGCACCCTATGAGCAACAGAACATCACA
Source organism: Danionella dracula (assembly GCA_900490495.1). Lineage (NCBI taxonomy): Eukaryota > Metazoa > Chordata > Actinopteri > Cypriniformes > Danionidae > Danionella > Danionella dracula. The sequence continues at coordinate 3,262,837 of UELW01000278.1, forward strand.
CCTGAATCAGATCAGGAGCTCATAAGGTGTCCCATGTGCATCTAATCACTGGCATACTAATCCTAGCACTTTTAATGATAAAAGTCTCCTCTACTCACCAATCCCAGTGCCTCGTCGTCGCCATACCTCTTTTGATGGACTTAGCACTCCTTGACCATTTGTTCCACAAACCAGATTATTTCTGTTGTCTCTTATCGTCTCCTGTCTCTGCCTGGGCTTCACCATCTTCATTCAAGCTTCTCCATCATCTCTACAAATCACATTAACTCCAAGGACCCCAGAAGCATTACTGACCTGAGGAAGACTAGCCCAGAGATAAGGCCATACAAGCCTTTTTAAGGGACGTTATTATTTTGTATCTGTGTTTTTAATAAAAGGACTAATCACTGTCTCGCCCCTAACAGTATGTGGGCCAAATATGACCCAAGTATGGAATTTAGATTGAATTTAGATCTTTTTTAATTTTTTTTATGTAACTCAAAAGGCATGGGACTGACATTAAATTTAAAATTTTAACTTGGCTTTTGTACACTCATGAGCTAAGTCTTATCTATCTTTGAGTCTACATTTTTTACTATATGAATACATTAGAGCTGTGCAAAGTAAAAATTGCCATCTGGGACACTTATTCCAGTTAAATTATGCAGTAAATAAATGTACATGAAGTTTAGATTGAAGTGCATGAACAGAGGCTTCACAAGGGCATACTTGCGCTCAAACAATGTTCTTTTAAAACATTTGAGAACACCTTAAAATATCGAGGGCAAGGACAAGAACTAGGCCAGGCATAAATTGGTATGATCTTCTTGAGGTGCGTCTCTGTAAGGCTCACCCTACTTTTGCACCGGACATGTCTATAGAGGTTTGAACACTTTCTTCAAACACAACTACAAACATTCTGCAGAAATCCGTATGATTTCTCCTTAGAAATATGCTGAACTTGTTTCAAAACAAACACCTGAACTGCACAGACCAACAAACTTTGTAACAACAAACTTTGTAGATCATAATGAAATTTTTTTTTAATTACTTTAAATTCATTTATTCTTCTTCATGTCGGCTTTCTTCCCTTTCGGGGTCGCCACAGCTGAATGAACCGCCAACTCTCTGGCATATGTTTTACGCAGCGGATGCCCTTTCAGCCGCAAACCCATCGGTGGGAAATTACTTTAAATTAAATGTTCAAAAAATGTTCTACAAAACAAATACTAGTAATTCAAAACAATGTCTAATAAAACCACAAAATTAGGTGAATTAAATGAGCTAAATAAATGAGTACTCTGTACTGTTAGACCTGCTGACTCAAAAGGCTGATAGCTAACAGTAAAATATATTCAGCGTTTACTGAGGCTAATTCCGTGCTAAGCAGGCGAAATTAGGGAATTGATTTGGTGTTTAGTCAATTGGTCAATGTGGGGCCGACAAATCACTTCTTGTATAGCATCATAAACATTTCTGAAAGTCTCTGCCATAAAGACGACAACAAAAAGATCATTACTAACATGGACCAAGTTAAAGAGCGGCATATGAGGCATATCGGTGATTCGTGCAAACACAGCCATGCAGCTAGTGAGTTCAAAGATTTTCTTCGTATTTTTACACACTGGGTTAAATTTAACCGATGTTAATGATAGATTTATGATAAACAGCAAGATTTGCAAGAGATCAGCATGCTCATTTGCATTTCTTGGGGTAATAGCAACTGTTTTTCAGATAATGATGAACTCCAACTGCAACAGAATCCTTTTACTTTGAGTCACCATTCTGTCTTCCACAAAAAAAAAACTCACACAAGTGAACAGTGTAAACGTAACCTTTAACTGTTATTGCAGAGCAACACTACATAATGCACTACATATATGCTCTTGGTGACGAATGGGTACGTGTCGAGCCTTTAAATGGGCACTCAACTAAAAACCCAGCTTTATAGTGGTGATGTTGCACCAGAGAGTTCTGAGGTCCTTGGAACAATAGTCTTACTGGCACAAGGTGACATGAACAATTGTAAATGGTGCAACTCAGGGTTGGCTGTTGTGTTGTGTTAATGACACACCTAAAACATCACAAGAACCAACTCAAACACTCTTCGCTGTAATGCGAGTTGATGAGTCTTATATAAAAGATCACACCCCAAACAGCTAGTTTTTATCGGCGGAGCTTTAATGAGTTTTATTGAAACAAAACCACTGACAAATGTTTTAAAAAAAAATTCAAAAATGCCTTAAATAGTTTGAAAAGCTTGTTAGAAATAGGCATGTGGTGTCACTTTTAAATGAAAACGAAAATCTTTTTTTTAATGAAGTGGTGGAAATTGAAAAACCAATTTGCCTTGTTTTAAGAAATTACATACAGTTCTTGTGCTTTTTCTTCTACTGAGTCAACAATGCCAAACTTTCATTTTTTTTTGATGAATTGCTTTGTGAATGAGTTTGTCTGTGCCACATCCACTCCCAGAAGCCCCTGGGTGTTTGAGCACAGTACTTACTACATCATATAATTATGCCTTTGCCATCAATCACATTTTCATACTAATGCATCATTAACCCAACAAATAGCTCCCATATGTTTTTGCAAGAGGTCCAAATAGTGTGAGCCACATGGCTCGTTTTCCACTGACTGACTGCGTGTGTGTGTGTGCGCGTGTGTCTATCATACGCCGCATGCTTTTTAACCTCATAGGTTACATGTTGTTTTACATTCCTAATGACTACGGGCATGTTTGGTTGTTGAGCAGGCATTTATACTTCACTTTGAATGTATTTTTATAGAAAATACAGATATTTTAAGGTTACTTACTTTTCTTTTACCAATACCACATGATTTAGAAAGTAGATCTTCAGTTATTTGAATAAGCAGATGTATGTATGTAAAACTTTACTTTCAAAGTCACATGCAGTCTCTATAAAGCCAGATTGGTAGAAAATAACTAGAAGTAGAGCTTGGGAAGCTGAAGTTGTTGCTTTAAATGGTTTGTTTGCCAGATATTAAATGGTTTGGGGCTATATTTACAGATGAGTTTGCTCTTCTTCTTTTATATTAACGAATCTCACACACAAAGTAAGGTGTATCTGCACGACTTTATCTACATGCAGCTTCTTGTATTCTGGAAACTCCCAAGCAAAAACAAAATATCAGCTTATTGTTCAGTTATTGAACCATTATAATTTTATAAAGTCAAGAGGGAGATTTTTATTTCTTGTGTTCTGTCCTTAAATGTGCACTTGGTTGCCCATCCCCCCCACCCCCTACACAAACGCGTGCATTTTTGGGATTCAATTGAGACAAAATGAAGTGGCCTAAGCTTCCCCTCATTGCACTTAACCTCTGCTTACTGTGCTTCATGCGGTTTCCACTGACAAGGAATAGGCAATTTTATGCCTTTCACAGTCAATTGAGTGAGAGAAGGAAAAGTGAGCCTGCAAACACATCTTGTTATTCGACCTTTCTCATTAGGCTCATCATGGGTCAGTGTTGAACATTGAGCTCTGCTAATGACAGCACCTGCAATTACTGTCCTCATTACTGGAATCATGGTTATTTATGACTCCCTGTTTAGTGCATGCTTGAGCCTAAATGGAGTATAACGAGGTGTTAGGACAATAATGAATTTGTCATGAAAATGATGAGCATGATGATGGAATAATCCTTCAAGACTTACTGGGTAAAAGTGGTTTTGGCTCATGTGTGAAGCAGCTGGCACACATCTCTGTGCTTGAAGTCCATGTGATACAAATCCTCCTACAGATGCCATTCTAATGTTTTATAGTGACTTACTTGGTATTTCTGCCTGTTATACTGTTGACATACTTGTTAGGTATTATAAATTAATGGCATGAATAAAGAACCCCCTGATGTGTGATTTCTTGGTATTTTGATATGTCTAATAAAATGTTTAGGTGTAATATATGCATTAAAAAATACTGGGTAAAAAAGTGTCCAAATGAGCGCTCTTTACAGAAACAGTTCAATTCCATTATTTACGGGGGTTTCAATCCCTGTTAAAAATGCATTGAATTTTGGAATAGTCTGCTATTTAGACTATCGTATCGTATGCCGGCGAGCCTGGAGGTTGTAGTGGCTTTCTATTACAGTGTTCACTTTATCCATCCATCCATCTTCATGTCGGCTTTATTCCCTTTCGGGGTCGCCACAGCGGAATGAACCGCCAACTCACTGGCATATGTTTTACGCAGCGGATGCCCTTCCCTGCCGCAACCCATCGCTGGGAAACATTCACACACTCATTCACACTTTAACACTATGGGCAATTGTTCTTATTCAATTCACTTATTCCGCATGTCTTTGGACTTGTGGGGAAACCGGAGCACCCGGAGAAAACCCACGCGATCACGGGGAGAACATGCAAACTCCACACAGAAATGCCACCTGCCCCAGCCGAGCCTAGAACCAGCGACCTTCTTGCTGTGAGACGACCGTGCTACCCACTGCGCCACCGTGACGCCTGTGTTCACTTTATATTGAAGCCAATCCTTCTATGTTCCAGAATGACGTGACAAAGGTAGCTTTTATAATCTCTCTATTGACTGGTCGAGCTTTACAGTGGGCTGACGCCATCTGGAATGAAAGTCACCCAGCCATAAAATCTATCACTTCAATTGTCACAGTATTTAAAGAGGTGTTTGGGGTTTCTCATTCCTCCCTATCGGCCCATGAAGAACTCTTGAATCTCAGACAGTCCAACTTAACCACCCATGAGTACACTTTACGGTTCCGTTCTCTAGCTTTACAGAGTGGGTGGAATGAGATCGCTCTTCTGGCTGCATATCGTCGGGGGTTAAGGAGTCCCATTCGCCAGCAGCTAGCGATCTACGATGATGCAGTGAGCTTGGAACCTTTCATCAAGAAAGCTCTGAGCGTCTCTCAAAATTTGTCTGCATGTCAGTCTCAAGTCCCGACCCTCGATCCTTCCACCATCACTCCTCTCACCTCGGATTTCCCCAAACTGATGCTCACGGATAACTACCACTTATCACCCTCAGAACGGAGCCGCCGGATTCAGGCAGGGTTATGCTTGTACTGTGGGGCTTCCGATCACCGCATCTGACTGCCTCGTTCGCCCCCCTCGTCAAGCGGTGAGTCAAATTCAACTTACTCCCTATGTCTCAGATATTCCGCACATACGTGCCCAATTAATTCACAAGGATCGTATTCTCCCCATACATGTACTCATCGATTCCGGAGCGGCTGGTAACTTAATCTCCTCCCGGTATGTTCAATCCTGTCGGATACCTCATGTCCCCTCTGAGACAAAGTACCATATCACCACTATCCAAGGAACTCCGCTTGGTGAGGGGAAGGTAAATCGGCGAACCACCACTCTCCAGCTTTATTTCCCGGATGGACATTCAGAGCGGCTACAACTCTTGGTGCTACCACATGCGACGGTCGACGTGGTACTGGGAAGGCCCTGGCTCATGTATCAAAATCCTATCCTCAACTGGGAAACGGGACAGGTGGAGAAGTGGAATCCGACATGCCATACCTCTTGTCTCACCACCAAACCCTCCAAACCTTCCACAGCCCTACCACTACAATCCACCTCCGTCGAAAGTCCCAACACTACCAGTTCGATCACTATCCCCAACGTGTATCATCCGTTCCAAGACGTCTTCAGCAAGTCACAGGCCACCCGTCTTCCTCCTCACCGGCCCTGGGATTGTAGTATCGATCTGCTGCCGGGTGCGCGACTTCCTCACGGTAAAGTCTATCCGCTGTCCATCCCTGAAAAGAAAGCCATGGAGACCTACATTCAAGAGGCCCTCGATCAGGGATTCATCCGTCCTTCTACCTCCCCAGCCGCATCAAGCTTTTTCTTCGTGGCAAAGAAAGATGGGGGTCTCCGACCATGTATTGACTATCGAGTCCTAAACGAAGCCACGGTAAAGTTTGCTTATCCTCTTCCACTCGTACCGGCGGCCCTAGAAGAACTCCGCGAGGCCCGGATATTCTCCAAACTCGATCTGCGCAGCGCTTACAATCTCATCCGTATCCGGAAAGGGGATGAGTGGAAGACCGCGTTCATCACCCCTGCCGGCCACTATGAATATCACCTGCCTCCCTCCGATGGTTACACCACCATTCCTGGTGGTAATCCCCTTGAAACATCTTCCCACAGCTCTCGAGACGGCTCAAGCACTCTTCCACTTTGTGTTTCGGGATTTTGGACTACCGAAGGATATCGTCTCCAATCGAGGACCTCAGTTCACGTCCAGCGTTTGGCGGGTGTTTTTCCGGCTCCTGGGCGTAACCATCAGTCTCTCCTCAGGCTATCACCCCAGTCGAACGGCCAGACTGAGCAGAAGATTCAGGAGATCTCCTGCTACCTCTGCACTTACTGTGCTCGCCATCAGGACACCTGGAGTCAGTATTTGCCGTGGGCTGAGTATGCTCAAAATTCATTACGTCAAAACTCTACCCAACTGATCCCCTTTCAGTGTGTTCTAGGCTACCAACCTCCATTGTTCCCCTGGTCTGGAGAAGTCTCGGAAGTGCCTGCGGTAAATCACTGGTTCCAGGAGAGTGAGAGGGTGTGGGGCTCAGCTCACATCATCTGCAGAGGGCAGTGCGTAGATTCACTCAGGCAGCTAACACTCGTCGAGCCGATACCCCTGAATACCAACCTGGAGATCGTGTGTGGCTCTCAACGCGGAATATTAATCTCCGCCTGCCCTGCAAGAAGCTGAGTCTCCGCTACATAGGGCCGTTCACGGTGCACTCCCAGATCAATCCTGTCACTTACCGTCTCAACTTACCTGCCGACTATTGAATTTCACCTACCTTTCACGTCTCCCTGCTCAAACGGTTCACTGATCCCGTTGTCCCTTCCTCCACAGATCCCGAACCGCCTCCTCCTCCACTCCAGCCCAAAATCCAAGGGAACCAAGTCCACCAGGTCAACGAGATAATGGACTCCCGACGACAGAGGGGTCGACAGCAGTATCTCGTAGACTGGGAGGGGTACGGTCCTGAGGAGCGGTCATGGGTCGATAAGGACGACATTCTGGATCCAACCCTCCTCACAGACTTTCATCTTCAGCATCCTGACCGCCCCGCTCCCAGAGGCCGTGGTCGGCCCCGTCGTCGGTCTCGGGTGCCAGGAGTCACCCGTGGGGGAGGGGGTAGTGTCACACCCAGCACCTGCACCGACACCCCGCATGATCCATCTGCACCTATCCAATCCCGAGAACCATCACCTGAGTACTAATCACCCGCACCTGTGTCCTTCGATCACACCACCACTATATATACTCACCCAGTTCACTTCGTCCTTGTCCCGGATCAAGGTTACTAGAGACTCACCACTCCTGAACCTTCACTTGTATCGTCTGTCTGAACCTGCCTGTCCATTCTTGGAAGAAAGAGAGAGCATCTTAAGGGAAGTGATCGAACGGTTTACTGAACTCTTATGTCTGAACTTACCCGTGCTTACGAAGTAGTCTGTCTGCCTGTCTTCGGAATACCATTGAACTGTGTATTCTAACCACCTGTAAATAAACTTCACTTACCTGCATCTCCCTCGTCGGTTCCCTTTGTGTGAGCAAAACACCTCCGTTCAGAGTTGGATTGCCATCCTTGACACTTCTATCTTTTACTACCTTCAGACAAATTTTTATTGTAACAATAAATAACACAGAAATATCCATTAAATGTAATGTAAAATTGTGGAAACACCTACAAAACAGTGACAGAAAAAATTTAAATACTAGTTAATTTTCAGTTACAAGACAAGAATTGTTAACACTGTACTTTTCACTTTCTGCTGTCAAAATTGGGATATGTGAGCTACTATATCTGTCAGCAATCAGAATGCCAGTTCAGTAATATACAATGTAGCAGCACACAGAAGTACTCTTGGTAGGCTAACATCCACGTAGATGAATTACAGACAAGAAATGAAAGAAACAAACCCAATTTAATACAGAAATAGCAAAAGGTGATTGGATAACAAACTGGTGAAAGGATTACTTACAAGGGTGTATTCCAGAAAGCAGAGTTAAACTTACCATCTGATTAAACCTGAACTTTAGGTGAATCAACCCTGAACCTGTTTACTCCTGGAATTTGTTTTCCAAAACCCCTGATAAGAGATAGTTCAATTATCCTCCGCTTGATAACTGAGAGTAACTCGTGTGCTGATGGCACAAATGTAAGCACATTGTTAATGGATAGCCAAATTACTAATTTCTCATTAAAACCAGAGAAGAAATTTATATGGTAATTTATAAACGACTAAGATGCACTTAGTTAACCAAGAAAGTCAAGTAACTAATAAAAAACTTATTATATGTTAAAAATTTAAGTATGAAAATGTTTTGGTAACCACTATTGTGTTGCCATTCTTAATCTAGCTATTACTTACAGGTAATCATTCTTCTTCGGTTGTTAACCTTTGCTGAAGCTGTCCATTTGATTTTCTCAGAGGTCCCATGTTTTGCCCTTGTTATAGCACTTAGAATCACTATTTGAGGCCTCTGTACTATGTGTTATAGTGTTAATAATGTTGAAAATGCAATATTTTCGTAAAAAAGTCTTTGAATTACCTCATATTTTCGGCCCGGCAAAAAAGCGCTGTTTACTCCCACAGACAAGCTATCGTCACTCCCCTTTCAGTTCTGACCAGTGCGCTCAATCGTGTCCAGTTTTAAAAACCAGACACAACTAGTGACGCTTAAAACACGTAATATTGTTTTAAAACATTATAATCGACAGGCAACGGATGCGTGATGTAATTGCACCTTATATGTGTGAACCAGAGTCTGACATACAGTTTCCACAGAATGAACAAGAAAATGGAGGGTAACGGCTACTCAGCAGCGTATTTTCTCTACAGTGTATGATTTCTAATGTAGGCGTACTGTTTTATGAATTATTTACTATGTTATAGGTGTACTTGTGTAAAATGCCAATACAAGATCTGGTTGCGATCTTTACTTTTTGATGAAGTTTTTCCCAATAGAGTGTAACGTTAGTACCATCTATGTAGTGAGTGTTCCACACTGTTGTAGAGTGGCATGTTTAGGATTTCAAGGAAGATAAAACCAGGTGCTGAAACCAGATTCCCTTATAGGGTTAGGGTTAGAGGTGTAAAAGCATCCGGTTCAGAGCCAGCCTTGCCATAAATCCTTTATCAAACTGTTAATAAACCATGTGAAGTGCTGCCCACAAGGAAAATTGATCTTTCCAAGTTTTCTCCAATGTGTAGACACAAAATTGAGCAATAAACAAATTATTTGGTAATCCAAACAAAAGGTTAGGCTCCGAACATCTGAAAACTTTTCTCTGGCAATGTTTATCCAGCATCCGGGTCAAACCACGTTTCCTGTTTGTCGTAGAGAGAAGCTGTACTAGTGATAATTATGATTGACAAGTCGCAGTGACTTGGGCGGGGATAAGGAAAACAAAACATTTTCAGCTCAGAAAAATACAGGATTACTCAAACATGCGTGAACTAATCTAAATACTAATTGAGGCGTGTTTTTGATGACGGTACACTTCAAGATGCCAGGAATATCAGAAAAGTCACGTTATTATGACATGGCACCTTTAAACAAAATGTATTAGTTGATTTAAAATCTTTAATGGAAGCATGTATTTCACAGAGGCAGGGTTGGAGGTATTGATGTTGGCTTATAAAGACATTACGGCAATTTCTACTTTAAAAGATTATTAGCATCCAAGAAATTACCAACGAGTAACGGTTCATTTTTTTTTTGTCAAATAGTCTTTTAGGGGAATTTTCTTGAAATAAACGGTAATGTGAAAGATAAATTGTTTTAATACTTCATCCTGATGAGTAACTTCCCTCTAGACACTTCACAAATTTTCTCAAAGATGTAAAACATGTATATAAATGTTTCACAGAATAGACGAGGTTGGCATTTAGCTGGAACATGCATGGTTGAGCTTCTTCCCTGGTTTCAGATGCATGAGTTAAAACCATAACATTTCGTTAACAGGGCAGATTGAATTAATACCCATCCGAGGCCCCTCCAGATGGCTGCTGCCTCTCTCACAGCCTCTCATTGTGAAGGAATATAAACATCCGTAAATCACCACGATGGGAGTTCCTACAATCAACGGTGCGGAAGTTTTGGACCGAATCATCCCTTCTCCAAGGAGCTGGTGATTTTGTGCTGTAAAAAAGTAATTGCTGACACAACATAACATTACTAAACGAGATGGATGACATGTTCTTCTCAGAAATTGATGTCTTTGACTGAAAATGTGTAGCTATGTGAATAACAGCACTTATTGCGAACACATGGCAAATACCCTTCATGTATATTGTTACAATTCATTGATTATAATTCTCAATAAAAGAAAAAATGCTAAGACTAGTGTTACTGTCACTATGTTACAACAGAGCATTTTAGATATATGAAATCTATATGCCATTTGGCAATACTTCTTTTTGGAATACTTCACTCAAAAGTACTTTCAGTTCACAACATTTTAAATTTTGCCGTTGATAAATGTTACTATTTTTTTTACAAATTTGTTTTTAAGCTGACTTTCATTTGTTTGAATTTTTTCACCTATGATTTTACTGTGTTTTTAACACTCTTGTCTATATGTTTTACCCTGGTGAGCTTATTTCCGACTTTGTTCAGCACATTGGTTAACAAAATGTTGCTCATTGTGCTCTTTAAAGAAATTGCCATAGTGGAGGTTTTGGTTGACGAGAGTTGAGGGATCCCCATCCGGTCCAATTCTGCCTTTGTGGCCTTGGGCAAGTCGCTTCACCCGCATTACACTGTAAAGATGTCTGTGACTGGTGGGGTGTGATTGGTGGTGGACAAAAGGCAGAACGTGCAAAATGGCAGCCACATTCTGTCAGACTGCTCAGGAAGCTTATCACCACCTGTGTGTGAAAGTGGAGTGAATGAATAATGCTCAGAAAAGTGTAAAGCATGTGGAAAAGAGCTATATAAATAGATTGCATAATTATTTCTAAAGATGCACTTTTTTAAACGTGTGTATGATTAGGGATGTGAGGATATATCTACAGTAATTTATATTGATTGATTTAGTTTACTATGAGATAAGCTTTTTAGTGTGTATTTAGTTTTTAGCTATTCTGCTGTTTAGCACCCTTGTTGTCAACCTCATAGACTTCGGTGGGATGAGGTTTGGGGTTCACAAGGTGTCACTGCTTGTTGTTAACTTCTGAGATACCCGTAGCCATCAGAGAGAGGAGGCTGCTCACAGAAATATCTTACAGAAAAATTAAACAAACCAAAATCATGAAAAATTATTCTAGTCATAAAAGAGTAAGATCCTGTAATACATCTTAAAGCACTACCATTAAATTAGTCACTTTGAAATATGTTGTGCAACATTTTTAATCCAGAACTAAAACATCAAATCTGTTTATACTGATGTGTTTTTGTTTGTTTCACCCATTTGTCAACCAGAATATAATCAATGACCTTAAAAGTTGTATACAAGATATGTTATTTGTTGAAGGCCCTGAAAGAAATTAGATGATTTTTTTGGAATGTATACCGTAAAAATCAGAATGTACAGAGTAAAAATACACATTTCATTTTAAACACCTGAACATTTTCTACCCTTAAAATGCCCCAAAATAACATTTTAGCTCCAGGGCCTACAGTTTAGCTTTAAGATGCTATAAACTCAAAACATAAACCTGGAAATTCCCAGAAGGCTCCATTGACCCTATTTTGTCCATAAAATGCTCCAACCTGGAAATTTAAACATGAAAACTGTTGTATGTTAGTGCAAATAAAGTCTCACTTTGTAAATAACTTTAATAAATAACTTTTAACTAATGTATGGTCAACCTGCAGTGTAAATAATTCTGCAAAACACAGAAAGTACTGGCAGAAAATAGTCATAACATTTTTGAGATTTTTGAGAAAAAGAATATACGAAGATACCAAGAGCCAGCTGGATTTTGAGATACAATGGCACCTGTTCAATCGCCAACTATACTCCAGAATGCAATGCAAGTTCCAAAATATGCATAAAACCCAGTAAATCATGATCTAGCACTTGCTTGTATTTTACAAACATTTTACTGTCTTGTAATGTAGAGCTTCATGAATACATTTTTAATTCATGAAATTTCAATTGAATTACTTGATTTTCTTAACTGGGACTCCAGCTAACAATATTTATTTGTATCTTCAGGAACTAAACCATGCATTTGGTAAGACTCCAGAAAGGAAACGTCCAGCTTTTGGAGTTTTGTCTAAACAAAACAAAATTCATACGAACACACACTTAAGTTTAGTGGTAAAGATTGCCGTAAATAGAGCTCTTTGTTAATACTTTATAATGCTCTAATGTATTACATTTTGGAAAGTTTAGTTACAAAAATTAAAGAACATTTCTTTTTAATTTACAGGATTTATTTATATTTTATATAAGTACAAATATAAATCAGTCATGAGGAGTGTTTAGGATTATTAATAACAGCATAATTGTTTTTTTGTGTGTGTTTTATGCTTTGTATGATTGTAGAAAATGTATTTTAGCCACCCTACGCAAATTGGTAAACATTGAAAAATGTGGATGTATTCTCTGAAATATTCCTTAAGCAAACACATCTCTTCCTAAACCAAACATGAATCTCTATCATAAAAGAAATTTCTGAGGAAATAATTCTCTCTGCCGTATAATACCTTTAGACTTTTTAAATGAGCGTTTAGCCTATAACACAGGCAAAAAACACAAATAAATCACATTCTTGTTCTCCCAGATCAAACCTGAGCAGCCAAGTGAATGCTTTGGTTAAAGTTAAACAGGAGGTCTCTTCGGCTCTTTATGTGCTCTCAGGTCATACTCCATTAATCCTGCTCGCACACACCTCTACCCACACGCTATGGAAAGCTTTTACACAAACAAGAGGTGATAGATTTGGCTATAAATCACAGCTTGTGAAAATGCTTTTTCATAGATTACAATAAAGTGAGATTCAGCATTTCATTTAGAAATCATAAATACATTTTGCACTACAAAAATATACAGAAAGATCATGACGACAATTTTAAAAATAAAAAACAGAACAATTCCCTGTTCGTGCATTTTGTAATAAAGAGAAGAATATTAGATGTTAGACATACAGCAATTTTTTTATTTATTTTAGTTTAGTTTTATGAGAGCACACACACAAACACACACACAAATAATCTTTGTGACAGAAGCAAAAATTGGCAGAATTAAAGCATTCTAGGCTATTGATTAACAGAGAGTCCTGGGGATGGATGCCAAGACAAGGGTGGTCGAAGGATTACGCTCTTCAGCTATCTGACAATCATTCCGAGCAGGTAGTTTATAAAGGAAGAATAAAGACCACATCAGATGACCCTGTCTAATCAAAATATCTGAATGTGCTACTCATGTGTGTCTCTTCATGCCTAGCCTGTGTGTCACATGCAACGTTTGTGTCAACATTTTGCTTTCCCACTGATTTATACTGAAAATGCGTTTGAGCTCAGTGGCTTGCACCTGAGTAATTGAGAAGTCAGTAAGGAAAAAAAAATAAATGTGTTCTTTTCTCTTTGTGGCATTCATGTCGATTCCCTGAGGGCTCAGAACATAAAGATCTCCTCATTCACCATTTATCCCATCATTGTCCTTATGGACAAGAAAGAAGAGTGCTATATTTGAGCAAAATTAAAGTACAAGTGCACATACTTAAAGTTAAACTCAAGCTGATAAAAACACCCCTACTTACCTGCCAACTTTTCACAAAATCTTGGAGTGAAATTTTGTCAGGGGTGATCAAAATTATGCCGTACATGCAGTCACACAAGTTGGTAGCACAGATATTAAAAAAACCCCTAAAAATAAGGTATCCGATGCAGATCAAAAGCTAGATAAAGTCTATGACCTGTGGGCTTGGTAATACTGGTCTGTGGCCTTCTTGGAGGCCTTGATGATTTCTGAGGGCGGCTCCCATTTAAAGCAGGGCTCCAGATTGGTCATCATTATGGCCATTATAGATGACAGGGTGACATCCAATGCTAGGCTGTTCTCTCTTGGTTTTGTTTAGTCCCACAACTGAAAACACCATTTCAGCATCTGCGTTTGCATGGGGCAACACCAGGGCCAGTTCGGCAACAGCAGCAAGCCTCTCAAATTCTTTGGCTCCAGTCACCTATGCAATAACAACACAATGGAAAAACACATCTTGATTTTTGATAAATGTAATAACGTAAGTATACAGTAGATTGATCTATTAACGAAGTAAAAATAAAAACATGCATAATTTGCAACATGTATGACACACATATGCATGCAACAATTTTAAGCAACACCACAATTTTATTTTATTTAGACAATGTAATTAAAGCCACATCTACCAAAAGAAGAGATAAAAATTTGCATAAACAAATACAGTTACATATTCTATCAATGCACGGAATTAGGATACAAATACAAAGTTATACATAATTATAAATCAGGCCTTAACTCACTTTGAAAAATCCCACTGACCAAGACATCCATGAATATAGGGGTTGGGATACTTCTGGAGGACTCTAGAAGAGAGTCACAGCAGATGGGCAACTGAACAGATCTGGAACAAGAATGCTCATGGACAAAAAAGTTTAAAAAAACCTATGTGAATTTTTAAGGAAGTGTTGCCAAAGAACTTTTGAGTTAACGTCAATGTTATGCCTGGTAACATTACCCAAATACCGTTTAGCTACAAACATTACAACGACACACATAATCGTAAACAAATAAAAATAGTTTTTGATAACAACAATAATCGCATGAGAACTACTCAGCTTAGCATCATGTACTTTTTTAGAGAAAACTTTTTTATACTTACAAACACGGTTTTCTCCCACTCCTCGTTCATCTGAGGGTAATTCGGGTGAGGATGTCCAGGTGGGGGTGATTTTTCACTTTTACTGTAACCCAGCAGTTGAGTTAAAGATGCCAAACTCTGAAAAAACGTCCCAACAAAATAACCCAACATGCTCGAATCAGCGGCTGGGTCGAAAAAAAAAATAACTCGGTGTTATAAATAATATCTTTTGACCATTCTTGTATAATTATTGTTGAAATGATTTTGAATATGATCATTGTTGTTATTTGTTATTATTGAAACTATTTTCAACTGATATAACAAAAATCTAATAACTCTAAAGTAAAAAATGTAACCCAATGTGCTTGATTAAAGTAATCCAGAGCAAGGGTCAAATATGGACCTAGCGTTGGGTTATTTTAACCCATTGCTGGGCCAAAAAATTACTCATCCCAGTGCTATGTTAGTCCATATTTGACCAAGCGGTGGGTTACCAAAATAACAGTGTAGGTTGAGAATAGGATAGGTCCCAGAACAGGTCCTCGAGGAACTCCATACTCTACTGCTATTGTTTCTGATGAGTCTCCATTTACATGAACAAACTGACTCCGGTCAGAGAGGTAAGAGTTAAACCATCTTAGAGCCTGGCCCTGGATGCCTGCATCGTTCTCTAGTCTCTCGAGGAGAATCCTGTGATCTATCCTATCGAAGGCTGCACTGAGATCTAGCAGAACTAGAAGAGAGATATTTTCCTTGATCCCAATAGATTGTTTGAGATTTTAACCAGCGCAGTCTCTGTGCTGTGATGCACTCTGAAACCAGATTGAAGATCTTCATAACAGTTGTTCTTCTGTAAGAAGGAGCTGAGCTGTGCTATTACAACTTTCTCTAATATTTTTGACAAGAAAGGGAGGTTAGAGATTGGCCTATAGTCGAACAACTCCTTAGGATCCAGGTTTTCTTGATTAGTGGTTTAATTGCAGCAGTTTTTAGCTGTTTAGGAACGTAACCTAGCAATAGAGTTTCTTTATAATATTCAGAAACGGTTCTTGAGCTATTTTTAGCAATTCTTTTAGTAATTTTGTTGGTACAGAATCGAGAGAGCATGTCGTTGATTTAGATGTTGTCATTGTTCTTGCAGGCCAATAATTGAAAAATGTTGCAGCGAGAGAGGTAAAGGCATAGAAATTTAGTTAAGCTGCTTAGATTGAATATGAATTTTTGCATCTAGTATATTTAATTAAATTTAAGAAAAATATTTCATAAAATCATTGAGGCAAATTTGTAGCTGCATTTGAATTAGTTGATGTTTGAGTAGATTAGCCATTGTTTCAAATAGATAGCGTGGCTGATTTTGATTGGTTTCGATTCATTTGTGATAGTAGTTAGTTTTTGCAGTTTTTAATGCTAGTCTATATTTAGACTTGGTCTCTTTCCTGGCAATTTTTAATACTTCTAATCAAGTTTTTTTTCCTTTATGCTCATAGTTTCTGATTTGTCTTTTTAGCACCTTTGTATTATCATCGCCTGTCTTTCTTTGACTTCTTGTAATTTAAGCGGGGCTACAGTGTCTAGGGTGCTAGCTAATTTTAGTTCATTTTCATCTGCAGGTACACTAGAAAGGTGAGTAATATCTGGTAGGTTTCTTACAAATGCTTCTTTAGTAGTTTGGTTTATATTTCTCCCAAAATGGTAGCGCTGAATGCTATTGCCAATGCTTACAGTATGCATAGCACAAGATATGAGATAATGGTCTGAGATGTCCTCACTTTGAGGCGATATGACAATGTCACTGAGGTCAATGCCATAGTAAACTAGTTTGGTAAAAGCCAAGAGATATTTAGCATGAGATTTCATGAAAGATTGGGTAAATGATGACCAGTTGCAAGGGGTTAACTACTAACAATTAAGGCTTATTAGAGGATACTAAATAAGAAGTACAACATTCCTCAATATCATGTTTTATGTTCAAGGTGAGCGACTGACTACTTATTTGCTTCAGTCATTTTAGATGCTTTATACAAATCATTTAGAGATTTAACTTGTGATTCACCATACTTGCCACAGTTTTCATAAATGAAGGAATTTTATTTTTAAAAGTTTTCTGTTCAATCTCAGGAAAAGATCAAAACTTAAATTGGACAAGTGTTTGGAAGAAGAGTTGAAAGTTGTTCAAAGCTCTTACTCCAGTGTTCAACCTTACAACTCTTTAAACATTCTACACTCTCTACAGAAAAAGTATTCTTCTCTACTGCCCCCGATCAAAGGAATATGTGTGTTAGAGTATATTAAATATCATATTGTAGCATGATGTCTATCATTATGTATGAGTTGAAGAGCGATTGGATTTTGAACAGTTGCTCATTCTTCAAAATTAACTCCACTATTTCACCTTCATGAGTCTGGCTATGACTGAAGTTGATTCATGACATGCCATTGCATGCTGCTTAAACTTAATTAAATTAACATGGCTTGCTTTCTCCAACATTAGCCCATGTCTTTGGGATCTTGATGAGGTCAGTTCTCAGTTCAGTGAACACCAAAGTCAGATCTTCATGGATGACAACTTTCTCAAAAAATAGTCTTTGTTTTTTTGACTGTCTTACTTTTATATAATTTCTGGTCTTATTTGACCTTTTAATGGTGAATCACTCTTTTGTATGTCCCAGTTTAACCATGTTCTATTTTGATTTATGTCTGTGTCACTTTGTTCCTTTGCTAGTTTTAGTTCCATTGTTGGGTTTGTATCTTAGTGGTTTTCAGTCATACTACATTGTTGTTAATTCATGTTTTCACTACCACGTGTTGTCTGATTGAGTGTCATTTTCCGTAACCATTTGTTTTCACTCACTACACTTCTTGGTAATAAGCCAATGTGTTTAATTTAAATATTTAAGTTACATTAGTGCATCCATCCATCCATCCATCTTCTCCCGCTTATCCGGGGCCGGGTCGCGGGGGCAGCAGTCTAAGCAGGGATGCCCAGACTTCCCTCTCCACAGACACTTCTTCCAACTCCCCGGGAGGGATCCCGAGGCGTTCCCAGGCCAGCTGGGAGACATAGTCCCTCCAGCGCGTCCTGGGTCTTCCCCGGGGCCTCCTCCCAGTGGGACATGCCCGGAACACCTCCCCTGGGAGGCGTCCAGGAGGCATCCGGAACAGATGCCCAAGCCACCTCAGCTGACTCCTCTCGATGTGGAGGAGCAGAGGCTCTACTCCGAGCTCCCCCCGGGTGACGGAGCTTCTCACCCTATCTCTAAGGGAGCGCCCAGCCACCCGGCGTAGGAAGCTCATTTCGGCCGCTTGTATCCGGGATCTTGTCCTTTCGGTCATGACCCAAAGCTCATGACCATAGGTGAGAGTAGGGACGTAGATCGACCGGTAAATCGAGAGCTTCGCCTTTTGGCTCAGCTCCCTTTTCACCACAACAGACCGATACAGCGACCGCATCACTGCAGATGCTGCACCGATCCGTCTGTCGATCTCGCGCTCCATCCTCCCCTCACTCGTGAACAGGACCCCGAGATACTTGAACTCCTCCACCTGAGGCAGGAGCACTCCACTGACCTGGAGAGGGCAGGCCACCTTTTTCCGGTCGAGAACCATGGCCTCAGACTTGGAGGTGCTGATCCTCATCCCAGCCGCTTCACACTCGGCTGCAAACCGCCCCAACGCACGCTGCAGGTCCAGGCCCGAAGAAGCCAACAGGACAACATCATCTGCAAACAGCAGTGATGAAATCCTGAGGTCCCCGAACCGGACCCCCTCCGGCCCCCGGCTGCGCCTTGAGATTCTGTCCATAAAAACTATGAACAGAACTGGTGATAAAGGGCAGCCCTGCCGGAGGCCAACGCGCACTGGGAATAGGTCTGACTTTGTGCCGGCAATGCGGACCAAGCTCCTGCTCTGGTTGTACAGGGACCGGACAGCCCTTAGCAGAGTGCCCCGGACCCCATACTCCCAGAGCACCTCCCACAGGACACCACGAGGGACACGGTCGAACGCCTTCTCCAAATCCACAAAGCACATGTGGACCGGTTGGGCGAACTCCCATGACCCCTCGAGGACCCTGCAGAGGGTATAGAGCTGGTCCAGTGTTCCACGACCAGGTCGAAACCCGCATTGTTCCTCCTGCATCCGAGGTTCGACTATCGGCCGAACTCTCCTCTCCAGTACCCTGGCATAGACTTTCCCCGGGAGGCTGAGGAGTGTGATCCCCCGGTAGTTGGAACACATCCTCCGGTCCCCCTTCTTGAAAAGAGGGACCACCACTCCGGTCTGCCATTCCAGAGGTACGGTCCCTGACTGCCACGCGATGCTGCAGAGACGTGTCAGCCAGGACAGTCCCACAGCATCTAGGCACCTGAGGTACTCAGGGCGGATCTCATCCACCCCCGGTGCCTTGCCACTGAGGAGCTTACCGACCACCTCAGTAACTTCGGCTTGGGTGATAGACGAATCCACCTCAACTACCCCAGCCTCTGCCTCCTCGACAGAGGACGTGACAGTGGGATTGAGAAGATCCTCAAAGTATTCCTTCCACCGCCCGACCACATCCCTGGGCGAGGTCAACAGCTCTCCACCTCCACTGTAAACAGTGTTGGTGGGGCACTGCTTTCCCCTCCTGAGGCGCCGGACAGTTTGCCAGAACTTCTTTGAGGACGACCGATAGTCTTCCTCCATGGCCTCCCCGAACTCCTCCCAGGTCCGAGTTTTTGCCTCTAACACAGCATTGGCTGCTGCGCGCTTGGCCTGCCGGTACCGGTCGGCTGTGTCCGAAGTCCCACAAGCCAACCATGCCTGATAGGACTCCTTTTTCAGCTTGACGGCATCCCTTACTTCCGGTGTCCACCACCGGGTTCTGGGATTGCCGCCACGACAGGCACCAGAGACCTTACGGCCACAGCTTCGCACTGCGGCAGTGACAATAGAGGTGGAAAACATGGTCCACTCGGACTCCATGTCTCCAGCCTCCCCCGGTATCTGGTGGAAGCTCTCCCGGAGGTGGGAGTTAAAGCTCACTCTGACAGGGGGCTCTGCCAGACGTTCCCAACAGACCCTCAGCGTACGTTTGGGTCTGCCAGGTCTTTCCGGCCTCCTCCCCAGCCAGCGGATCCAACTCACCACCAGGTAGTGATCGGTTGATAGCTCAGCCCCTCTCTTCACCCGAGTGTCCAAAACACATGGTCGAAGGTCAGATGATACGACAACGAAGTCAATCAACGACCTTCGGCCTAAGGTGTCCTGGTGCCACGTGCACCGGTGGACACCCTTGTGCTTGAACATGGTGTTTGTTATGGACAAACCGTGACGAGCACAGAAGTCCAATAACAGAACACCACTCGGGTTCAGGTCGGGGAGGCCATTCCTCCCAATCACGCCCCTCCAGGTGACGCTGTCATCCCCCACGTGCGCATTGAAGTCCCCCAGAAGAACGACGGGGTCCCCGGTTGGAGCACTTTCCAGCACCCCTCCCAGGGACTCCAAGAAGGCCGGGTACTCTGTACTTCTGTTCGGCCCGTAGACCGTAACAACAGTGAGAGACCTGCCCCCAACCCTAAGGCGGAGGGAAGCGACCCTCTCGCTCACTGGGGAAAACTCCAACACATGGCGGCTGAGCTGGGGGGCTATGAGCAGGCCCACACCAGCATGCCGCCTTTCACCGCGGGGGACTCCAGAGTAGTGAAGAGACCAGCCCCTCTCGAGGAGCTGGGTTCCAGAGCCCAGGCTGTGCGTGGAGGTGAGCCCGACAATCTCTAGCCGGTAGCGCTCCACCTCCCGCACAAGCTCAGGCTCCTTTCCCCCTAGCGAGGTTACATTCCATGTCCCCAGAGCTAGCTTCTGTGTCCATGGATTGGGCCGCCGAGGTCCCCACCTTCGGCTGCCGCCCAGATCACAAAGCACCGGCCCCTTACGGTCCCTCCTGCGGGTGGTGGGCCTACTGGAGGGCGATCCCACGTGGCCTTTTCGGGCTGGGCCCGGCCGGGTCCCATGGGAAAAGACCCGGCCACCAGACGCTCGCCTGCGAGCCCCAACCCCAGGCCTGGCTCCAGGGTGGGGCCCCGGTGACGCCAATCCGGGCGACGTCGCGGAATCCGTTCTTATCATCATTCAGGGCTTCTGAACCGCTCTTAGTCTGACCCGTCACCTAGGACCTGTTTGCCTTGGGAGACCCTACCAGGGGCAGCAAGCCCCCGACAACATAGCTCCTAGGATCCTTCGAGCACGCTAACCCCTCCACCACGTTAAGGTGGCGGTTCTAGGAGGGGACATTAGTGCATCCACTGTCTTAAATAGATTATTGTTACTTCCTGCTTGTATGGATGGCGTTTGCTCCCAAGCAGTTTTACAAGCAGTTACTGACTTGTGATCTGCTTGCTAACATTCTACCAATGTTTATATTTTTCTGTGATTTTTCATTTTATTGTGCAAATTAATTTATTTTTCACCTTTTAAATTGCATACATGTAAATCTGGATAAAACAGTTTGATTAAATCAAACCTTGTCAATTATTATACATGATCAAATAATAAAAAAAAGTGGTTTATGCATTGCAGGAGGAAATTAACTTTTTAAAGTTTCATCAGTTTACTCTACCTGTAAGTTTTAACTGCATTGTGTCCATGCGCACAACACGAACGGCATCGTTTTCCGTCATTTTCGTCATTCTGAGAACCACGCCAATTGTTTCTCCCTACCGTTTCTCGTGAAAAGTAAATTTCCCACTATTTATCTTTTTTGTGGTTATTCTTTATTATTAATACATACAATTAGTTTATGGGCATATTATATGTAGTTGTCAGTTAAAACAGAAAAATCTGTGTAATTAAGGAACTTTTATTTTCATGATCTGCACGCCAAAAGCATACACTCTTAAAAATGCAGTTTTTTTTTACCCAGCCATTGGGTTGAGCATGTTGGGTGATTTTGTTTTGGTTGGCATCTTTAATCCAATCGCTGGGTTTTTTTTTTAACCCACCCACTGGGTTACAGTAAAAGTGACAGTTGAAATCACCCCATTTGGTGACATCCTCACCAAAATTACCATGAGATGAAAGATGAGTAAGAAAAAAAGGTATGTCATATTGTTTTGTTTTCTCTAAAAAAACTACATGATGCTAAATCTAGTGGTTCTAGAGCAATTAGTGTTATTTTTTAAAAAAATTCTATTTATTAACTTTTCCCTTGTAGCTAAACGCTATTAACGTAAAAAGTTAATGTTACCAGGCATAACATTTACGTTAATTCAAACATTTTTTGATGACACTTCTTAAAATAAGGGCATGTAATGAGAGTTAATTTGTTAACAATTTACGTTACGTCTAATGTTACTAATATATCATGGCAAGGTGACAGGGAGGTCGTAAAGTGTCCTAGGTGCGAGCCTGCGGTCAGGACATGCTGCGAAACAAGCTTGTGGTCCGGGAGGGCACGAATACGAGGCGCTTAAAGTAAGTTAGAAATGTTTTATCAGCTTCACTCCTCTCCTTGACTCCTTTATCAACAAACTCCTCTCACTTGTCCATAGGGTACAATGATGGGATAAACCGTGAATGAAAGGATCCACATGTTCGGAGCCCCAGGTGCAGACCCAGGTGTGAGAGGGTCTTGGCTGACCCAAAGGTTAACGCTTTGTGGTTTAAAAAACATCAAAGGAAGGGTCCTGATATCACTTGTCTCTCAACAATGACTACAGTCCGTGAGTTTATTACCATTTTGACTAAGCGGTTAAGCTTATATTTATTCTATTACTTAACCACCAAACGAGTTTGCGCCTCATGTAAATCATGTGCACTGTTGCCAACTCCTCGGTAATAAAAGTCGCTATAGACTGGCCCAAAAGTCGCTAGATAACGTCATAACCTAATTTGCATAATTGTCACAAGAACCAAACTGCCGACCCAGATGCGAGGGAAATTTAGCTTTATTGTCTTTGAACAAAGGCAGCAAATAGACGCACAGACAGAAGAAGAGTCCAAACAGAAAATAAAAACAAAAACATATGAGCTTGTCCTAACAGCGCCCAAGCGCTCACTCTTACCGAAGAAAAGAGAAAACTAAAAACTCAGCGCCCAAGCAGTCACTCTGACTGAAGAAAAGAGAAAACTAAAGACTCAGCGTAAGTGCCAGAAACCAGATAGTCCAGGAGTCGAAAGGGCAGACTGAGAGCTAGAGTGACTGGACCAGAGTAGTCTGCAGGACAGGGTTCTCTAGGAAGACGAGAACCACTTGTGCACACGAAAACCTCACACTGAGTGTTCCAGTTGGAAGAATCCATGCTTACCACGATATGCAATGAAATTCAGGCTAGAGAGTAGGTTTTTAAACTATTACATTATTAGTCCTTTTTTTATGTTTATATTTGTCTCCAAGATGTAATTTCTTCATTCGAATTAAAGCTTTTTCCTTTAATGTAGACAGTGACATATTTTATGAGACAAGGAGAGTGATTGAGACCAAAGAGGAGGCAAGGAGTCTATTTGAGGAATTTCACTCCTCTCCAATAGGTGGCCACAGGGGAATAAACCAAAAACGCTCTGTCATATGTGGCAGATTCTACTGGTTTGGGATGTCAAATGACATTGAAATTGGCTAAATCTTTTTTCTTTTGGTGGAGGGGTAGAATATTTATAGTTTTCCTGTACAGAAGTCAAAAGTTTGTAACCATGTTTGCATTTATATTAAGTTTTTTATTTTGAACAGATCCAAACATTTGGCTGGGGGTGCATGTATATATAAATAAAAAAAGTATATACATTTCAAATACTAACCTTATATTAGGTTCTGGAATGTGATCCTTGCCAAAAAATTGGAAAACCCTTGACTGCTGTGCAGCCCTTACAGTGTATAAACATATTTAACTTGATAAATTTAATAACATTTCAAATTGATTAACTTGAGTTTTAGTAAGTTTGTAATAGTAATATTACCATATTTCCTCTACTCCGCTTGATTTGAGAATCATGGTTTTCTGTGTCATGAGTTTGTGTCATTAATTCTTTTATAATCTGCACCAGCTTTATATGTCACAGGTATCTGCTATTTGGGATGGATTTGATAGGGCAACTGACTATTTTTCGATGTGGGTGGAGGCCTTCCCATTAAAATCAAAGGGTGCAGTGGCAGTGCAGAGACATCTCTGCACAATTATATACAGAAATGGGTGTCCCCAGATGATTCTCTCTAAACAAGGAAGAGAATTTGTACAAGAAGTAAGTGCATGTATCATCAAGCTCTGGTATAAAATTATGCCTAAAAATTATTAGTTTTAAGGAAGTATTTGAGGACCTGTCGAGTATACACCCCGTCAACTACAGCTTATGTTAACATTTGGTAGATAAATATTTGGATGTTTTTTTATTATTATTTTACTTCTAAACCAGTATTTTTGAATGCACTTGCACACCCACTTACATGCATATTATGTAAATGTTGGCTAAAAAATATTTATAATAATTTGTCATTTACATTTTAAGCTTAACTTTGGCCTATATGAACTTCTTCACATCAAAAGGAGTGTCACTGCAGCATATCATCTGCAAACAAAAGGCCTGGATAAAAGACAAAGTATTTATTTAATTTTAATAAATTGTGTTTTCCCTAAAATATAACCATGAAAAAGAATAAAAACTAAAGATTAATTAAAAAAAATTTGTTTGTATTGCTCCATTTATGAGCCCTCAAGAAGTTGACCAGCAAAACAACTGGAACTTGGATCTAGATGCCACTTTGTTCTCACACAACAACAAAGCACTCCCCTGTTGGCTTGATGTGTGGGAGGGAGGCGGTGTAGTCCCAGCCGTGGTTCCTTTTGAAATGCCGATTAGTGTGCTCATTTTGTAAAGCAAGAAAAATACCTTAAAACTACAGTATACTTGTAGGTAATGGTTTAGCTTTCTTACTAGCCAATGAAGTAAATATCAGGTTTCATTTTAGTGTGTCTGACAAAGTTATCTGTACTTAAATTTTCATTTAATCATCTATTTTAAATCTTTTGATGCACGTTCTGTTATCATAATAATTCATAACCATATTCTTCACGTAGTTTTAAAACAGTACTTGTCAGGCTCTATGTCTCCAGTCCGCTTGTCTGCTAACTCCGCTCATCAGCCTCAGCTGCTTCTTGTTGCGTTAATCTCTCTGCTACTTAAGTCCTCCTGTTGTGTCTTGCCTTTGTGAGTTATTGTTCGGCCACAGCATTTCACTGATGTACAACACTAGCTCTCGCTGCCTGTTTTGTCTTGCTTGTCTAGTTAGTGTGGATTGCTTGGACTCTGGCCTCACCCGAGGCAGTGTGGATCGCGGTGGGCTGACCGCTCTGACTCTCTCGCACTCTGCCTACACCCCTTGAAAGAGCGGGGAAGACCAGCAAACCCTTCATTTGTGTTTTGTGCTGCATAGCCTAGCCTTAGTTCTGTTTTTGGACTGTGAGCTGTTCCTCCTGTTCTGTCGAACAACTGTTTTGTTTTCCCCCTTCAAGCTATTAAAGACTGTTGGTTCCGATTCCCTCGCTTCGGGGTTCTCCTTACTACCTACACCCGACAGTACTGGCTTTCATTTTACACATCACTTGCATATTATTACAAGCATGCATTTATATAGTTAAAAAAAATATATATATATATATATTATATATATATATATATATATATATATATATATATATATATATATATATATATATATATATATAAAACTCAAAGTGTCTTGTTTTATTAAAAGTGCCTTTTTTTCTTTCACTCATCACTTCAAAAGGGCTCAGAAGAAATATAAGGATTGGTCTTCATAACTGGCTCTTGGCCAACCTGAGGAAACGTAGGAAGAGGAAAGGAAGGAAGAACTCTTGGGACTTCTTCTTCTTCTTTCGGCTGTTCCCAGTTTAGGGGTCGCCACAGCAAATCATCTGTTTCCACCTAACTCTGGCCTCAGTATCCTCTACTCATGTCCTCCTTCAGCACACTCATATAACTTGTCTTTGGCCTTCCTCTTGCCCTCTTGCCTGGCAGCTCCATCTCCAACATCCTTCTACCAATATAACTACTATGCCTTCTCTGCACATGTCCAAACCATCTCAATCTGGCTTCTCTGACTTTGTCTCCAAAACAACCAACCTGAGCTGTTCCTCTGATGTGCTCGTTCCTAATCTTGTCCATCCTTGTCACTCCTAAACTGAACCTCAACATCCTCATCTCTGCTACTTCCATCTCTGCCTCGTGTCTCTTCCTCACTGCTACAGTCTCTAACCCATACATCATAGCTGGTCTCACTACTGTTCTGTACACCTTTCCTTTGATTCTTGCTGACACTCTTCTGTCACACAACACCCTTGACACTTTTCTCCACCCACTCCAACCTGCCTGCACTCGCCTCTTCACCTCTTTTCCACACTCCCCGTCGCAGTGGACTGTTGACCCCAAATACCTAAACTCCTCCACCTTCTTGACCTCAGCCCCCTGTAACCTCACTGTTCTACTTCCCTCCCTCTCGTTCAAACACATGTATTCTGTCTTACTACGACTGACTTTCATTCCTCTTCTTTCTAGAGCAGACCTCCAACTTTCCAGGTGTCCCTCCACCTGCTCTCTACTCTCACTACAGATTACAATGTCATCTGCAAACATCATTGTCCATGGAGATTCCTGTCTGACCTCATCTGTCAATCTGTCCATCACCATAGCAAACAAGAAGGGACTCAAAGCCGATCCTTGATGTAGCCCCACCTCCACCTTGAACTCCTCCGTCTGACCTACAGCACATCTCACTGTTGTCATACTCCTCTCATACATATCCTGAACTACTCTGACGTACTTCTCTGCCACTCCTGACATCCTCATACAGGACCATAGCTCCTCTCTCGGCACCCTGTCATACGCTTTCTCTAAGTCCACAAAGACGCAGTGCAGCTCCTTCTGACCATCTCTGTACTTCTCCATTAGCATTGTCAGAGCCAAAATTGCATCAGTAGTGCTCTTCCTGGGCATGAAGCCATACTGCTGCTCGCAAATATCCACTTCCCTTCTTAGCCTAGCTTCCACTACTCTTTCCCAGAGTTTCATTGTGTGGCTCATCAACTTTATACCTCTGTAGTTGTTACAACTCTGCACATCACCCTTGTTCTTAAAGATTGGCACTAGGACACTTCTCCTCCATTCCTTAAGCATCTTCTCATTCTCTAGAATCCTGTTGAATAACCTAGATAGGAACTCCACTGCTGTCTCTCCTAGACACTTCCACACCTCCACAGGGATGTCATCTGGACTAACAGCTTTTCCACCCTTCATTCTCCTCAGAGCCTTCCTCACCTCATCCTTTCTAATCTTTTCAACTTCCTGCTCTACAATGTTCACCCCCTCCCCCCTTCTTTCCCTCTCATTCTCCTCATTCATCAACTCCTCAAAATACTCCTTCCATCTTCTCTGCACACTCTCCTCACTCGTTAGAACCCTTCCATCTCTATCTTTAATCACCCTTATCTGTTGCACATCCTTCCCATCTCTGTCTCTCTGTCTCGCTATTCTGTACAATTCCTTCTCACCTTCCCTCGTGTCTAACCTGGCATACAACTCATCATATGCCTTCTGTTTGGCCTTTGCCACCTCCCTCTTCACCCTGCGCTGAGATTCCTTGTAGTCCTGTCTACTTTCTTCAGCCCTTTCGATGTCCCACTTCTTTTTAGCTAGCCTCTTCCTCTGGATGATGTCCTGTACTTCCTCATTCCACCACCATGTTTCCTTATCTTCTTTCCTTCTTCCTGCTGACACACCTAGCACCTTCCTACCTGTCTCCCTGATCACTTCTGCTGTAGTTTCCCAGTCCTCTGGAAGCTCTTCCTGGCCACCCAAAGCCTGTCTCAGCTTCTGTCTGAATTCCTCACAACCGTCTTCCTTTTTCAACTTCCACCACTTGGTCTTCTTTTCCATCTTTCCTCCCCTCTTCTTCCTGACCACCAGAAACATCCTACACATCACCATCCGATGCTGTCTGGCTACACTCTCTCCTACCACTACTTTGCAGTCAGTGATCTCTCTCAGATTGGCTCGTCTACTCAGGATGTAGTCCACCTGCGTACTCCTACCACCACTCTTGTAGGTAACTCTATGTTCTTCCCTCTTCTGGAAATAAGTGTTAACTACAGCCATTTCCATCCTCTTGGCAAAGTCCACCACCATCTGACCTTCTGGATTCCTTTCCTTAACACCAAACCTGCCCATCACTTCCTCATCACCTCTGTTGCCCTTGCCCACATGACCGTTGAAGTCTGCTCCCACCACTACTCTCTCCCCTCTGGGAATACTCTCCATCACCTCATCTAACTCACTCCAGAATCTCTCCTTTTCTTCCAGCTTACAGCCTACTTGTGGAACATAACCACTCACTACATTCCACATCACCCCTTCAATCTCTAACTTCAAACTGATCACCCTGTCAGACACTCTTTTCACCTCTAAAACATTCCTCACAAACTCCTCCTTCCGGATCACTCCTACCCCATTTCTCTTCCTATCCTCACCATAGTAAAACAGTTTGTATCCCCCTCCAATACTACGCGCTTTGCTACCCTTCCACCTGGTCTCCTGCACACACAGAATATCTACCTTCCTTCTCTCCATCATGTCCGCCAGCTCTCTACCTTTCCCGGTCATTGTACCAACGTTGAGAGTCCCTATTCTCAGACCTATACTCTTGCCTTTCCTCTTCTCTCTCTGCCACGAATCCTTCTCCCTCCTCTCCTTCTTTGACCAACAGTAGTCCAATTTCCACCGGCACCCTGTAGGTCAACAGCACCGTTGGCGGTCGTTGTTAACCCGGGCCTCGACCGATCCGGTATGGAAATCAAATTGATGACTTGCATATTTGGTTTTGGCATGTTTTACGCCAGATGCCCTTCCTGACGCAACCCTCTCTATTTATCCGGGCTTGGGAATGGCACAGAAGTCACTGGCTAGAAACCCCTGTGGCTAGATTTTGTTTAACTTGTAACACATGTAAATGTAAACAACACACCGGCAATAAACCATCAATATACTCCAAATAAAATTTTTGCTTCTCTGCCTTGGTGGCTGTTAGTTTGTGGTCTCTTTAGATTCTTGTTTTGCTGGACTTTTAACAGCTTGCTTAGTGAAGCCTCATTCATTTATTCTTTAGGAAGAAACCTTAGGTCTTTAAACCTTGGAAAAATTGCTGCGATCTTCATCCGTGTGAGATTACTGATGCCCTTCCATTTAGACATGCCACTTACCCAGACAGCTCTTCCTGTTGTGATGCTGGAGCTGTACTCACTCCCTAGGCAACCTAGGACTTACTCACGACCTTACGTTTGTGGCTGGGGTCATAAGTAACCATTACATTTTCCATCAGTCGGTCACTACGGCTTATGTTGGTGACGACTATAAGAACATCCTGCAAAACACCACAACTTAGGTCCTTCCGCATCCTCTGCCCTGGTCTTAAGTATAGATTTAATTTTTATCGGGCAATCGGCAATTTTATCTCATACCAGAGGAAGGAGCATCGATCCCAGAACTGAAGGGAGACGCATGGTGGCCGTACGCTCCACCTCGAACACTGGACTTAGAACTTCCGGCAGTTTATTACATGAAAGGTTTAATTGAGGGACCTACGGAAATACGCCTGGAACCACTGGGGAAAGGTCTTTCAGAGGAAAGATAGCATAGACGGAACTAGCTGGAGCAATAGTTTTCGAGAGTTAGCCTTTCGGGGAACTGCTCGGCCCTCCTGTGCCCGGGTCATAAAAGATTCAGCCGGTAGTCCCCCATAGAGGGCACACAAGTGGAAAGAACGTAGGAGTAGTCCGCTTACTCTACTATGCCTGTTGGGGTAAGAGGAGCAAAAAAGATGGAGGTTATCTCCAGGGGCAAAAAAAGCATATATCACTAAGAATGGCGCAACCCAAGCTGGACACCCCTTCGTACATCTCAGACAATGCTACCACCACGTAGCATGACTGAAGAGACGGATTCAATGCTCAAATTATAGTACCTGGCGAAGGTTTTGGGTGTCGACCAACCCGCAGCCTTGCAGATCTCTGCCAGCGGAGTCCCCCTGGCCAACGCCCAGGAGGCAGGGAGACACCCCTGAAAGAGTGGGCTCTCAACTGCAAGGGGCAAGTGACATCGAACGCTGTGTATGCGGTAGAGATGGCCTTCACTAGCCAGTGGGTGAACCTCTGTTTGGAGAAAGCCTTTCCTATCATCTGCGGTCCTCCAAAGCATACAAAGAGCTGATCAGAACTTCTAAGGTTCTGGGTCCTTTCTACATAGATCCTCCGTACTCGAACTGGGCAATTGGGACCAGGGGCTGATGCTGCCTCCTCTCCGGGCAGAGCTTGGAGGTTCACTACCTGAGTTTTAAAGGGGATGGTAGGAACCTTGGACATATAGCCAGGCCTGGGCTTCAGAATAACATGAGTATCACCAGGTTCGAACTTTAAGCAGGTCTCATCGACAGAGAGTGCCTGCAGATCCCCCACCCTCTTAATCGAGACTAACGCGACCTGGTGTTCTGTCTTAATTGACAGAAATTTAAGCTCTACTGATTCAAGCGGCTGAAATGGATGGCCTTGACGTCCTCTAAGGACAATGGAATGTTCCCAGGAGGATGGCCTAGAGGCCTAGAGGGTCTAACCCTTCTGAGGAATCTGACCGTTAACTTGTGTTGTCCCAACGTCTTGCCTGGTGGCAAGGCCCGTGCCGCTTCTGATGGACCCTCTTCCCCTGATGATGTTGGGGCCCCTGGACAGGACTGCTCCTCCGTCAACTCCTTGCTCTCTTGGTCGACATCTTCGACCTGGAGGCTGACGATCAGGGGAGGACTGAGGAGGTGTCGAGCAGGTGGTGGGGTGCCGACTTAGAAGGGGACCTGCCAAGTCTCTTCCTACGCGCCTTCATGAATTCTCCCAGACCCTCCACCTGCTTCCTGATCGTAGACACCCGTGAGGTAAGGTCATCTACGGCGATGCTGAAGAGGCCATCTGGGACCACAGGTTCGTTGAAGAAACGCCTCAGGTCTTTAGGGAGGATGTCAGTCTGGGTCAACCAAATAAGGCGGCTGCGGACAACTAATGTAGACATCGTGTGGCCGAGCGAGCTAGCTGCAACTTTTGTTGCCTTTAGCGCGAAGGCGGTAGCCGCCCTCAGATCCTCTTTAAGACCTGGGCCACAAATCCCTTTCTGCATCTCTTGCAGGGCATTGGCTTGGAAAACCTGAAAAGCTGCCATGGCATGCAGGGCAGCGGCAGCTTGACCCGCCGCAGCATAAGCCCTCGAAGTCAGGTCCAATGACAGGATGGAGGCCTTGGCTGTTCATGCCAGGCGGCAGGGTTACCCGGGCATAAGTGCACCACCAGCGCCTGCTCTACCTGGGGAATCGCTTCGTACCCCTAGCTACGGCACCGTCAAGGGGAGTGAGAGAGGGGAGACTGGTCAACCTCACTTTCAGAGGTGCTTTCCAAGTTTGGGTCAGTTCCCGATGCACTTCCTGGTATCGTTACAAACCACCCCACAAACCACGCATCCAACCGGGAGATCTCGGGTGCCAGGGCAGAGCCACCTGCAATCCAATTTCTCTGGCAGTCCGGGTAAGCAACTCCTCAGAAGTCCTCAGAAGATGCAAACAGCGCGTCATCTGATAACTCACTGTAGCGGATAGCAAACGCACTGGGGGAGCGGGAAGCGTGCGCCGCGACCCTTCTCGACTCCACTGGGCACCGGGGACATGCACTCATTGACCCTTATGGGCACGAGCTAAAAAAGCCTCTGGCGGTGGACTGAAAGAACTCCACACATTATGATCCCTCAACCACTGCCTCAGCATGTCTACGCCCAAGACAACTGAGTCAATGATTGTGGCTATCCGCAATCGATCCACCGAATCTAACAGACTAGCACGGTCGTGACATGTTTGGAACACGCTACAAACAGTCGACCAGCAAAACAAGTGCTCTACTAAGAAAAAGAGTCTCACTTGTTGTTGGAAAGCAGTGAAAGAACTGGAGTCTTGGGGCGTGGAGCGGTTTCAACCTTCCGGCCGGCCAAAAAACCTCGCTGGTTGCCGTTCGAATCACCAGATCTCGAACATCTACACACAAGGTATAATCCAACTGTTTTCTTTTGTTGTGTCTTTCACACAGTCGCTTGCATGTCAGAGTATGGCTCCATAGGAAAAAGGAAAAGTGTCATGCTCACGTCCGGTTTATGCGGGACGGCATGATCACATAATCATCAGCACGTTCGCCGATTGGCATTTTGAAACAGTGTGGAATGAGTAGAGCTAAGTCGTAGTGACCGACTGATGGGGAACAGGTGTTCACATGGAAGTAATGTTAGTCAAAACAAAGGCCACTTTGTATTTGAAGAACTTTTTAGCAAATATGATTTATTTATTAAAGTCCAATGGTAGAACAGTGCAGAAATGAAGCATGTGCTGGATGAGGCGGATCTGCAGAACCATTTGAAAATGTTTTAAAAAAATAATTTTTTAAAACTAATCCTAATTGTTTGCACAAACTGGTTTTTGCAGGGGTTTTTTTACCATTCACAAAACCTTATTCATTCTTCACTTAAATTCACTCCATACTTGTAACATTTTTTAAACACTCATTATCAATTGCATTGTAGCAACAGTGGGTTCATAAATGTTTTGAAATGAAACAGTTTTACAATAAACATGGCTTTTATATTCATAATAACAGCTGATGATTTCTGCCTCAGAGCTTGTAACTCTTCGTTGCTGGTTGTAAGAAAATATTCTTTAGTTAAAAACAAAACATTATAATATTTGAAACTTTCAGTGTTATTTATTGTTGCTCCATATACATTAATTGAAATATCAGGCAACTTTTGAGAATAGAACATCTATCTTTAAAACAGGTAACTTGTTTTATTTTGTGTGGTACTGAACACAATAAAGCGTTTTCCACTCTTCACCCTCCTGTGCATCACTGAACTCACCTGACCTGACCCACTGTCCTGACCATCACCTTTCTGCCAAAGGTCCCTTATAAAACCCTTGTGCGGGTGGGCTACATGTGTGACACAAGAGCTCACCTCTTATTCTCTGATTGTCTTCTGGCTTTGGTAGAATGTGTGATGGTAACCCCACTGAGACCCATCTGTGTCACGCTAAGAGCCAAAATCCACCCCCAGGGTCTTATAAAACACTGAGGTCATCCCTCTCACACACCTGCATGATGTTTTACAAACTAACCAGAGCTCTGGGTGCAAATGTTTTGCTCATCTTTCCATAATGACTACACCTACCACTGACCTGAACCAGACGCACACTGTCAGAAACATCAGCTTGTAAATGTGTGATGAGCAAAACCTGTCTTGAAATTGTATCTAACCTTGCTTGCTTAAGGATGTGCAATAAAATTATAACACAGATTTAAACATTTAAGAGCAGCATACATTTTTTTTGTCTAAACAATTTAAATTAAAGGTTTCAGCCCATATAAACATGCAAAACATCTTTAAGCACAGTACCTCTTCAGACAATAATCATGGGAATAAAATGAACACAATTGCCAATGAAACACTTTGCAAAATGTAATAACTACAACTCTTAAACTTATTGGTAACAAATAAAACAATGTACGGGCAACGAGATGTGGTTACGATG
Source organism: Danionella dracula (assembly GCA_900490495.1). Lineage (NCBI taxonomy): Eukaryota > Metazoa > Chordata > Actinopteri > Cypriniformes > Danionidae > Danionella > Danionella dracula. Next base: position 3,296,280 of record UELW01000278.1, read on the forward strand.
ACTTGCTGACGTTGAAATGGTCTTCGCCAAATGGGTTTCTTTTGAATGTCAAACTAATGATATACTGATAATCTTTTTAACAATCAATTTTAGGGTTTAGAGAATTGTTAGGAGAATATCCAGGGGAAAAATAAAGTTCTAGCTGTTGCCAAAGTAGATATAATGGCTACAATTACTCTAAAAAACCCTTGTTGTACATTTTCTTAAATGGGCTATGAACCAAATAATCAAAATGGGCCTGATATTTTGTGTTGATGGCGAAAAGAGGAATTAATGCTGAGTGAGTTTGAAAACAGTCAGGACCTGCGCCGTGCTGAGGATGGCGCTGATGTGGTGGAGGAGTTCATCGGTGGGTTACAAGTTAGAGATGTTGAGCGCAGAGGGTTGATGGGCATTAGGATTCATCTTCGAGGGCTTATATTAGGATTCATCTTCGAGGGCTCCTATAGCAACAAGGCTATAGGAGAGGTCTTGGTTGAGTTGGATCATGTTTTGATTGAATCGGAGCATTAGGATTCATCTTCCAGGGCTTCTGCAACAAGGCTATAGGAGAGGTCTTTGTTGAGTTAGATCATTTTCTAATTGAATCGAAGCAGTGGTCAATCCTATTTCGGTATTTGCAGTGCATCGTTCTTTGTCATCAGCAGCAGACAGGCCCTGTTGGTGGAAAAGCTATTCCTATACACTATAGTTGTTTTCACCTGTTGCAGACCTGTAGGTGAAGCCATTTCTGATGCTGGGTCATTGTTTTGTTTCAGGGGTGTAAATCCCCCAAACTATACTTGTCTATATGTTGTGTATGTTGAGGAAAGCCCCAAAAGTGAGGGGTGAACTGAAAGTCTTTCATTAATAAGTTGTTATTAACAGCAAAACTGCTGTTCAATGGAACAGGGACAACTCAGGCGCAGCGGTGAAGAAAAGAAACCAAAGTACGTCTCTTTGGAGGGATAAACACAAAGTCTGTTACGATCTGCTTCAGAAAAGCAGAGAGGGAGCCAAGCTGTCGCCTCCTCCGCCAGAGCCCAGCTGGGATGAGCAGCTCTCCCAGGATTCTCCCAAGACCCCAGCCTTTCCAAGACATCTAAAAGCTGTCCTAAAAGCCTCTGGTCTTTACCACGAAAATCTGTCTGGCCACTCCTTTCGCAAAGGTGGACAAACATCTTGCCAGGCCAGAAAGACTGGTGCCAGCAGCAAATTCAAATATTGGGAAGGTTGTCCTCTAACACGTAGCAAAACTACATCAGGACGAGCTAGGAACATATTAAAACTGCTCACCACAGACAAATTTCTGATGTTTATCTCAGGCTGCATCAGTAAAGCTTGTGTGCCGACTCTGTTTAGGGCCTCGCTCAAGGCATTGAATGTTTTTACAGATAAGGGCTCTGACAGAACCACCAAATTTTACACATTCTTGGGGGGTTCCTCATATGCTAGATCCCACCAAGTATGTTTTATTTTCAAATCTATGACTAGCTTCTTGATTGTGGACTCGTGAAATTATGCCCATTGGTTAGTTTCGGAAGTTCACGAAAGATAATTAGAAGGGGCAGCACACCAAATTCATATCAACTGTACCCTCAAACGTTTATTGGCAAACGTCCACCTACCCTTCTCCACAACTTAATTGGGGTGGAGGAGGGTATGATTGCACCAAATATGCTTGTGTATCTACAGCTAATTTCTTGGGTGTACACTCAAGAAGGTTATATTGTCTGCATCATATAGCTCATAAATATGACTCCGCAGTATGATTCGCAGTTTCTGTAGAAGCATTACATTTGCCCTGATGAATATTTCAACTGCTAGCTAGCAAAAAAAAAACAGAGATAGCAAATGAAGGTTATTGACATTATCAGGCTTGACTCCATGATTTAGCATTTAACATGGAGCACAAGCCAATAAATTGACGGAGAACTATCTGTTTGCATCACCACGCCCAATCAAATGGCATGTGCTGTGCGATACCATAACACAAAATTAAATAATTTGAGAATCAACCAGTTCGTAGGCTTGATGTACAAGTATATATGAGCCTTAAGAATTGTGGGGAGAGTGTAGTGACTTGCGCCTCTGTTGGAGCACATCTGCATTACACAGCAGATGAAGTATTGCAAAATTTGCCTAGTTCTGAATCAGTGATCCGCTCGGCCTATGTGGGAGTATAAAGCAGCTCAAGTTGCTTGTTATTTTTATCTGATCAGACTTTTTATGCTTACATTTTAGTAGAGAGCCTAATTTAATATACAGAGAAGTATTTTACTATGTCTTCAGAGATAATAGATATAACCTTTTAGTTTCTCAGTAGCTCCAGCTTGGTTATGTGTTAAAATACTGATTATCATTATACTGATTATAATGACGGTTAGCAACTTATCCTCAGATAAGATCTGTATATTTGTTTAGTTTTTTTTTTGTGTGCCAGCACAAGTTTATTGATGTTATTGAGGTGCTATACAAATCAAATTTAATTTGAACTAAAACCTGAAATGTTTTGCAATACTATCATGAATTATTATCAATTATTATGAAAATACCCATATTACAGATTATACTATTTAAATGTATAATCCAATCATTAAGATTAGAATTACACTCTTGAATTTACACACTTGTATAAACATCTATTCATTAAAGACAGACTAATAGAAGACTTATTGATTTGAGTGGTATGAAACATTTGACAGGGCTTTCCTAATGATTTATGGAGAGAGTCTAAGTCGTTTATGCTGTCTTCTTTACTTTTCTGAATCCAATCCAAGCCAGTTCAATCTGACATACAGCATTACCTAACTTTTATAATTCATAAACCACAAAGTGAAATACCTTTTGAGGTACTGAAAGACATTTAAAGGCAAGATGTGTTCTTTTTGGGCCAGCTTTGGATGATGTGTAAAAAAAAGTCTGCATTGTTAAAAATAGAGGAGTGTCATGGCTGAGAAAGAACATTTCTCACACTGACCACTGACCTGAATGAATTTAACAGGAGCTCTTTAAATACACCAGACCGTATGAGTAATTCCGCTCTCCTCTTTTAAATGCTTCAAGATGATCAGCTTCATAAAAAACTAATAAAGGCTTAAACCAAAGAATTTTCTTTTCTTCGACTGACCTAAACTAGACCTCCACGCTAATGTAACTAAATGTAATGATGAAAATGCCAATTTGTGCTACACATACATCAGTATTAATTTATCCTTAGACAGAATTTAATGTAAAACAGATATATAACACTTAAATGAGGAGAAAACCTTCTTTAACATTGTTATTAGATTATGTTTCACCATTACTGATATCAGTAAAATTCCCCATGTTTTTCAGTAACGAAGAAGACCATTTTTAAGAATCCCTAGAGGTTCTAAAAAGAAATCTAATTCAACTCCAAATACCTGCTGTTACAAGAGATAAACAGTTAAAATTATAATGTTAATTAAGCTTCACGTTTAGAGAGAATACATACAGATTGTAACAAAGATGTGAATTGCATATATATATATATATATATATATATATATATATATATATATATATATATATATATATATATATATATATATATGATATTGGTGCCGGAAATTACTTCACACACAGGTCCCCAAACAGCTGCGAATGGACAAGAATCTTTTTATCCTCAACATTCAGAAACAAAAAGTAATTTTGATCCCAAAACACTTTTTACAAAGCTTGGGATCGTTTTTATCTGAATGGAATGTTTTTATCTGTTAATGAGAGCTCGAGGAAACTCTGAGTTGACTTTACATAAAGTTAGAACAGAATTTAGCTTTTTTAATTGAAGGATATTGATGAATTTAACATTCATTTTTCAGTTTTTAATTATATCCATACTATGTTGGGAACATTGCATATCAAATGTAAAGGGATCTAAATTTTCATATGCTGATTTGTTTTAATAATGTAACATTAGAAATTATATTTGTATTTTTTATGGGGCACGTCATGGTGGCGCAGTGGGTAGCATGGTCGTCTCACACCAAGAAGGTCGCTGGTTTGAGCCTCGGCTGGAATGGTTGGCATTTCTGTGTGGAGTTCTCATGTTCTCCTCGTGATCGCGTGGGTTTTCTCCGGGTGCTCCAGTTTCCCCACAAGAACAAAGACATGCGGTAAAAGTGAATTGAGTAAGAATGATTGTCCATAGTGTGAATGTATGTGTGAATGTTTCCCAGCGATGGGTTGCGGCAGGGAAGGGTATCCGCTGCGTAAAACATATGCCAGAGAGTTGGTGGTTCATTCCGCTGTGGCGACCCCGAAAGGGAAGAAAGCCGACATGAAGATGAATGAAAGAATTGAATGAATTTTTTTATGGGCAAAAATATTTTATTTTATGTGTCCCATCAGGCTTTTACAACAATGCTATAATAAGTAATTAATTGAAAATAAGAGATTAAATTAATCATAAAAACAATTAAGTATGTTAAAGCTTTAAACTTGTTATATGTGGTTAATCAAGAAATTTCTTTAGTTAAGTTGTGGAGTGGCTCGTTATGAAATCAAGGTCTTTCATTGTATTCACTCAGCTAATGTGCTATTTATTTTATTAAAGGTTAGGGTTAGAGACTACACAGAGACTATGTTTTTAAAGTATACATTACATTGTATTATTAAACTAGAATATTAGACACACACGTGCATGCACACACATTGTGACGGGTGTCCATTCCATTCTTTGCTGTCCTGGCACAAACGACCCACACCTGGAGTCTGCAATCAGCCGCCGCCCAGCCTCAGCTGCCGGCAATCACCGGGTCCCAATAAGAGAGAGAAGAGAACACAAGCCAGGAGAGCTTCTACTCCTGATGAATGCAGACGCTAACTCCTCTTATCTCTCTCTTATCCCAGACATATCCCAGATATATATATATATATATATATATATATATATATATATATATATTTATATATATTTATATATATATATATATATATATTCCTTTACTATTTCAGAATAGATTTTAAAGTTCTGCTGCTCGTTTATATGTCTAAACATAACTTAGTACCTGAATACCAAACAGACATTGTAAGTGAATACACACCAAACAGAGAGCTGAGATCCCTCAGATCAAATAAATTAGATCTACCTCAGGTAAATTCCAAACATGGTAAATACTCTTTTAGTTACCATGCAGCCCACAGATGGAACCAGCTTCCAGAGGAGATCAAGGGTGCCAGCACTTTAGTCACGTTTAAATCCAGGATAAAGACTCACCTGTTTAGATGCGCTTTTGTCCACTGAACACCAACGTCTTAACAAATATTTTATATACCTAACGAAAGTGCCTTGTGAACGTATTCGGCCCCCTTGAACTTTGCAACCTTTTGTCAAACAGGCTTTAAACATAAAGATATAAAACTGTAATTTTTGTGAAGAATCAACAACAAGTGGGACACAATCATGAAGTGCAACAAAATTGTTTGGATATTTCAAACTTTTTTAACAAATAAAAGACAGAAAAAGTGGGCGTGCAAAATTATTCAGCCCCCTTAAGTTAAAACTTTGTAGCGCCACCTTTTGCTGTAACTACAGCTGTAAGTCGCTTGCGGTATGTCTCTATCAGTTTTGCACATCGAGAGACAGACATTTTTGCCCATTCTTTCTTGCAAAAGAGCTCGAGCTTAGCGAGGTTGGCTGGAGAGTGTTTATGAACAGTAGTTTTCAGATCTTTCCATAGATTCTCGATTGGATTCAGGTCTGGACTTTGACTAGCTGGACAGCTGACTTTCTAACACCTGGATATGTTTATTTTTTAACCATTGAATTGTACATTTTGCTTTTTGTTTTGGATCACTGTCTTGTTGGAAGACAAATCGCCATTCCAGTCTCAGGTCTTTTGCAGACTCCATTAGGTTTTCTTCCAGAATGGTCCTATATTTGGCTCCATCCATCTTCCCATCAATTTTAACTATCTTCCCTGTACCTGCTGAAGACAAGCAGGCCCAAACCATGATGCTCCCACCACCATGTTTGATAGTGGGGACCGTGTGTTCAGGGTGATGATCTGTTTTGCTTTTACGCCAAACATAACATTTTGCATTGTTTCCAAAAATTTTGATTTTGGTTTCATCTGACCAGAGTACCTTCTTCCACATGTTTGGTGTGTCTCCCAGGTGGTTTGTGGCAAACTTTAAACAACACTTTTTATGGATATCTTTAAGAAATGGCTTTCTATTTGCTACTCTTCCATGAAAGCCAGATTTGTGCAGCATACGACTGATTGGTGTACTATGGACAGAGTCTCCCACCTCAGCTATAGATCGCTGCAGTTCATCCAGAGTGATCATGGGCCTCTTGGCTGCATCTTTGATCAGTCTTCTCCTTGTATGAGCTGAAAGTTTAGAAAGATGGCCAGGTCTTGGTAGATTTGCAGTTGCCTGATACTTCTTGCATTTCAATATTATCTCTTGCACAGTGCTCCTTGGAAAGTTTAGAGCTTGGGAAATTTTTTTGTATCCAAATCCACCTTTAAACTTCTCCACAACAGTATCTCGGACTTGCCTGGTGTGTTCCTTGTTCTTCATGGTGCTCTCTGTGCTTTAAACAGACCTCTGAAATTATCGCAGTGCAGGTGCATTTATACGGAGAGTTGATTACACACAGGTGGATGCTATTTATCATCCTTTTTTAGGTCAAAATTGGATCATTCAGAAAACCTCACTGAACTTTTGGAGGGTTTGCTGCACTGAAAATAAAGAGGCTGAATAATTTTTGCACGCCCACTTTTGACGTCTTTTACTTGTGAAAAAAGTTTGAAATATCCAATAAATTTCATTCCACTTCATCATTGTGTCTCACTTGTTGATTCTTCGCAGACAAATTACAGTTTAATATCTTTATGTTTGAAACCTGAAATGTGGCAAAAGGTCGCAAAGTTCAAGGGGGCCAATACTTTCACAAGGTACTGTATCTTAATCTATGTCTTAATTTTCAGTAATATGATTTTATATGACTGTTTTATGCTTGATTTAATTAAAATGTACTTTCTTTTTTATCTTTGTTTCCAATGTAAAGCACTTTGAATTACCCTGTGTACGAAATGTGCTATACACCTTGTGCAGAGTTATTAGGCAAATACGTTTTTTGACCACATCATCTTTTTTATGCATGTTGTCCTACTCCAAACTGTATAGGCTTGAAATCCTGCTACCAATTAAGTATATCAGTTTATGTGCATCTGTGTAATGAGAAGGGGTGTGGTCTAATGACATCAACACCCTATATCAGGTGTGCATAATTATTAGGCAACTTTCTTTCCTTTGGCAAAATGGGTCAAAAGAGAGACTTGACAGAGGGATGTCTTGCAGAGGGATGCAGCACATTTGAAATTGCCATGGTTTTGAAGCGGGATCACAGAACAATCAAGCGTTTCATGGCAAATAGCCAACAGGGTCGCAAGAAGTGCGTTGAAAGAAGATGGCGCTAAGCAAAAACTGAGGAAAATCAAGCGTGAAGCTGCCAAGAAGCCATTTGTCTCCAGTTCAGCCATATTTCAGAGCTCCAACGTTACTGGAGTGTCAAAAAGCACAAGGTGTGCAATACTCAGGGACATGGCCAAGGTAAGGAAGGCTGAAAAACGACCACCACTGAACAAGAGACACAAGATTTCATTTACATTTATGCATTTGGCAGACGATTTTGTCCAAAGTGACTTACAATAGGGGAGAGTCAATATGCAATCTGTTACACCGTCAAAGTCTTTCTCAGCTTCTCATAATAGAAATGTTATCAACTGATCAATAAACCAAAGCAGTGAGGGAGTAGAGGAAGAAGATAAAGACAGAGGGGGAAAAAAGAAAGTCGTTTTTTTTATAGCAGGTGTTCCCTGAAGAGAAGAGTTTTCAGTTGCTTTTTGAAAGCTGTTAGTGTTGCTGCTTTCCTGACTGGATCAGGGAGTTTGTTCCACCAGCCAGGGCCAGTGAAAGAGAAGGGTCTGCTGAGAGATCTTCTGCCCTTGTGGGATGGAACCACAAGTCGCTGTTCCTTCTCTGAGCGAAGGCTTCTGGAGGGCATGTGTATGAGCTCATGGAGGTAAACAGGGGCTGATCTGGAGATAGTTTTGTATGCCAGCGTTAGCATACAAACCCAATAGCATATTGGGTTGAATTTAACTCGAGCTGCAATGGGGAGCCAAAGAAGAATGATGAAGAGGGGAGTAACTTAAGCTCGTTTCGGTTCCTTGAAGATAAGACGAGCTGCAGAGTTCTGGATCATCTGCAGAGGTTTGAGCGCATTTGCTGGAAGTCCTGCTAGTAGAGCGTTGCAGTAGTCCAAATGTGAGAGGACCAGAGCCTGAACCAGGAGTTGAGTTGCATGCTCAGTTAAGAAGGGCTCGATCTTTCGAATATTGTGCAGTGCAAATCTACACGCTCGAGTTGTCTTTGTGATGTGGTCTTTGAAGGACAGCTGTTCATCCAAAATCACTCCAAGATTCCTGATTGAAGGAGAAGGGGTGACTGTAGAGGATTGCAGCTGATTGGGAGGTCGTAATGCACAGAGGGATGAGCTGGGATTACCAGAAGTTCTGTCTTGGCCATGTTGAGCTGTAGGTGACGGTTCTTCATCCAAGTAGAGATGTCGTTCAGGCAGTCAGTTATGCCGGTAGTTACTGACAGGTCATCAGGGGGGAACGACAGATAGAGTTGAGTGTCGTCAGCGTAGCAGTGGTAGGAGAATCCAAGTCTGAGGATGATAGGGCCCAGGGAGGTGGTGTAGATGGAGAAGAGAAGGGGGCCAAGGACTGAACCCTGGGAAACCCCAGTGAGTAGTTTATGAGTGTTTGAGACCTCACCCCTCCACCCGACACTGAAAGATCCACCAGTGAGAGTGGCGAGAAGGATCTGATGGTTGACTGTGTCAAACGCTGCAGAGAGGTCTAGTAGGATGAGGACAGATGATCTGTGGTTAGCCCTGGCCCCTCGCAGCGCTTCCGTTACAGACAACAAAACCGTTTTAGTTGAGTGTCCTTTCTTGAAGCCTGATTGGTTGTCATCAAGCTTGTTGTTCTCAGTCAGGAAGGTAGAGAGTTGATTGAAGACGATCAGCTCAATGAGTTTTGCAGTGAAGGGCAGCAAAGAGACAGGTCTGTAATTTTCCACCAGTGATGTGTTGAGTGTAGGGTTTTCATAAGCTGACAAAAATCAAAAGGATTTATATTAGAACAACAAGCATACAATTGTTCTATGCAACTGAATTGTCACTTGAATAAGTTATAAATAATGAGTTATTTAACATTAAGGAGTAGTTACATTTATTTTGCATTAGATTGTTTTATATTTATAAGTTACATCTGGCCCTTTGAGGACAGCCATTATGCTAATGTGGCCCTCGGTGAAAATGAGTTTGACACCCCTGGTTTAATACATGTATGGTTTCGATGAGGGACCAACGGAAAAATTTGGAGGGTATTTCCAGGGGTACAGGCAAAGCTGGACACCTCTTCATACAGTTCAGACCGTAGTACAACCGCCTAGCACAGCTGAAGAGATGGATTCAACATTCAGGTATACTACCTGGGAAAGGTGTTGGGTGTCAACCAACCTGCAGCCTTGCAGATCTTGTGGGTGTTTTTGCAATTACGGCTTGATTCAGAGATACATTTTTGTATATATACCCCTCCTATGGAGCAACATAGGGAGGTACAGTTTGAGAGCCTGGTTCTGTAATTAGCCGAGCAAAACAACAGCTGCTGCGAAAGCCATATGCCTCAGGAGCCTCTGGAAGATCTTCAGAGGGACAACTCATCTTGTGCAGCCTCTGCGTGCTGCCTTCTGCAGGCTCAGGATGTCTACGCCAATGACAATGATTGTGGCTATCCGTTAATGTGATCGATTCACCGCATCCAACAGACTTGCATGGTCGCGACATGTTTGGAACCTACAAACAGTCGACCGGCAAAACAAGTACTCTACTAATAAAAATCTTACTTGTTGGTTGAAGGCAGTGAAAGAGCTGAAGTCCAGGGCGTGTAGCGGTTCCATCCTTCTGGATCCGGCCGAAAAACATCGCTGGTTGCCGTCGACTCACCAGATCTCCAATAATCCACACAAGATATAATGCAACTGTTCTCTGTGGTTGTCTCTCACTGAGTTGCTCGTGTGTCGAGAGTAGGCTCTAGCAAAAAACAGAAAGAGCATCACGCGTGCATCCGCTGTATTTGGGACACCATGATCACATGATCAGCAGCTGATTGGCATTTTCAAATAGTATGGAGAGTAGAGCATTCCTAGCGGCGCTTCCCATAGTCGTCACCGACATAAGTCGTAGTCACAGACTGATGGGGAACCAGAGTTGTCAGTGGGTTAAGAGGTGGGGCTTTTTAGTCTCTGGTCTCTTGTATTTACAAAGACTCTAATGGGAAAGTTATTAAGGATTACTCCTTAATACTATCTTTATTATAGTCATTGAAGACTAAGTCAGACATTGAAATGGTAAAACAAATGCTTATAATCAATCTGCAATTCTTTTTAACCTCTTTTTGACATGCTTTTAACTTTTCATTTGTAAAAATATAACTTGTTTTATTGAATAAAAGATGTTGGTGGCTATACTAGAATCACTAACATAAGATCAAAGGAAAAAATATACATTTATTTTTTTTTAAATGTAGTCTCTCTCTCTTCCTAATCTAGCCACAGGGGTTTCTAGCCAGTGACTTCTGTGCCGGAAAGGTAGAGAGCTGGCGGACATGATGGAGAGAAGGAAGGTAGATATTCTGTGTGTGCAGGAGACCAGGTGGAAGGGTAGCAAAGCGCGTAGTATTGGAGGGGGATACAAACTGTTTTACTATGGTGAGGATAGGAAGAGAAATGGGGTAGGAGTGATCCTGAAAGGAGGAGTTTGTGAGGAATGTTTTAGAGGTGAAAAGAGTGTCTGACAGGGTGATCAGTTTGAAGTTAGAGATTGAAGGGGTGATGTTGAATGTAGTGAGTGGTTATGCTCCACAAGTAGGCTGTAAGCTGGAAGAAAAGGAGAGATTCTGGAGTGAGTTAGATGAGGTGATGGAGAGTATTCCCAGAAGGGAGAGAGTAGTGGTGGGAGCAGACTTCAACGGTCATGTGGGCGAGGGCAACAGAGGTGATGAGGAAGTGATGGGCAGGTTTGGTGTTGAGGAAAGGAATCCAGAAGGACAGATGGTGGTGGACTTTGCCAAGAGGATGGAAATGGCTGTAGTTAACACTTATTTCCAGAAGAGGGAGGAACATAGAGTTACTTACAAGAGTGGTGGTAGGAGTACGCAGGTGGACTACATCCTAAGTAGACGAGCCAATCTGAGAGAGATCACTGACTGCAAAGTAGCATCGGATGGTGATGTGTAGGATGTTTCTGGTGGTCAGGAAAAAGAGGGGAGGAAAGATAGAAAAGAAGACCAAGTGGTGGAAGTTGAAAAAGGAAGACGGTTGTGAGGAATTCAGACAGAAGCTGAGACAGGCTTTGGGTGGTCAGGAAGAGCTTCCAGAGGACTGGGAAACTACAGCAGAAGTGTTCAGGAAGACAGGTAGGAAGGTGCTAGGTGTGTCAGCAGGAAGAAGGAAAGAAGATAAGGAAACATGGTGGTGGAATGAGGAAGTACAGGACATCATCCAGAGGAAGAGGCTAGCTAAAAAGAAGTGGGACATCGAGAGGACTGAAGTAAGTAGGCAGGACTACAAGGAATCACAGCGCAGGGTGAAGAGGGAGGTGGCAAAGGCCAAACAGAAGGCATATGATAAGTTGTATGCCAGGTTAGACACGAGGGAAGGTGAGAAGCAATTGTACAGAATAGCGAGACAGAGAGACAGAGATGGGAAGGATGTGCAACAGATAAGGGTGATTAAAGATAGAGATGGAAGGGTTCTAACGAGTGAGGAGAGTGTGCAGAGAAGATGGAAGGAGTATTTTGAGAAGTTGATGAATGAGGAGAATGAGAGGGAAAGAATGGGGGGAAGAGGTGAACATTGTAGAGCTGGAAGTTGAAAAGATTAGAAAGGATGAGGTGAGGAAGGCTCTGAGGAGAATGAAGAGTGGAAAGGCTGTTAGTCCAGATGACATCCCTGTGGAGGTGTGGAAGTGTCTAGGAGAGACAGCAGTGGAGTTCCTATCTAGGTTATTCAACAGGATTCTTGAGAGTGAGAAGATGCCTGAGGAATGGAGGAGAAGTGTCCTAGTGCCAATCTTTAAGAACAAGGGTGATGTGCAGAGTTGTAACAACTACAGAGGTATAAAGTTGATGAGCCACACAATGAAACTCTGGGAAAGAGTAGTGGAAGCTAGGCTAAGAAGGGAAGTGGATATTTGCGAGCAGCAGTATGGCTTCATGCCCAGGAAGAGCACTACTGATGCAATTTTTGCTCCGAGAATGCTAATGGAGAAGTACAGAGATGGTCAGAAGGAGCTGCACTGCGTCTTTGTGGACTTAGAGAAAGCGTATGACAGGGTGCCGAGAGAGGAGCTATGGTCCTGTATGAGGATGTCAGGAGTGGCAGAGAAGTACGTCAGAGTAGTTCAGGATATGTATGAGAGTAATATGACAACAGTGAGATGTGCTGCAGGTCAGACGGAGGAGTTCAAGGTGGAGGTGGGGCTACATCAAGGATCGGCTTTGAGTCCCTTCTTGTTTGCTATGGTGATGGACAGGTTGACAGATGAGGTCAGACAGGAATCTCCATGGACAATGATGTTTGCAGATGACATTGTAATCTGTAGTGAGAGTAGAGAGCAGGTGGAGGGACACCTGGAAAGTTGGAGGTCTGCTCTAGAAAGAAGAGGAATGAAAGTCAGTCGTAGTAAGACAGAATACATGTGTTTGAACGAGAGGGAGGGAAGTAGAACAGTGAGGTTACAGGGGGCTGAGGTCAAGAAGGTGGAGGACGGGGAGTGTGGAAAAGAGGTGAAGAGGCGAGTGCAGGCAGGTTGGAGTGGGTGGAGAAAAGGGTCAGGGGTGTTGTGTGACAGAACAGTGTCAGCAAGAATCAAAGGAAAGGTGTACAGAACAGTAGTGAGACCAGCTATGATGTATGGGTTAGAGACTGTAGCAGTGAGGAAGAGACACGAGGCAGAGATGGAAGTAGCAGAGATGAGGATGTTGAGGTTCAGTTTAGGAGTGACAAGTATGGACAAGATTAGGAACGAGCACATCAGAGGAACAGCTCAGGTTGGTTGTTTTGGAGACAAAGTCAGAGAAGCCAGATTGAGATGGTTTTGACATGTGCAGAGAAGTAATAATAGTTATATTGGTAGAAGGATGTTGAAGATGGAGCTGCCAGGCAAGAGGGCGAGAGGAAGACCAAAGACGAGTTATATGGGTGTGCTGAAGGAGGACATGAAGGTAATTGGTGCAAGAGTAGAGGATACTGAGGCCAGAGTTAGGTGGAAACAGATGATTTGCTGTGGCGACCCCTAAACTGGGAACAACCGAAAGAAGAAGAAGAAGCCTCTCTCTCCCTCCCCCTTTCTCACTCTTCTCAATATCCTTTTTTGTTGTTTCTGATGAGTAGACTTATGCTTCTTTGTTGAACTTGACAACTTATCTACCTGCTTTTACAGTTCAACATTTGCTCACAGCAGGGGCACTCTAAGCAGAGTAGAATGGGCTGAACAATGCAGTAATTAAAAGAGGGGCATAATTTGACTGAAGTTACGCAAATGTTTAAAGCCTCGTATTATTGAAAGTAGGCCATACTTTTGTTTTATTTGTATCTCTCTTGTGGATACATTTCACGGTTCCTTTACAGTTAGTACTGAAATTATTTCTCTCTGGGGCCTCTAAAGGGCTTGTGGCCTTAGAATCGTCTTATTTCAAATGATTCAGACATCTTTGCTAATTTGGCTGAACGTACAGATCTAGTAGAAAAGAACATACAATTGTAGCCAAAAAAAAATTTCCTAACCAAAATGTACACAACTCATTGCTCTATAATCCCCATTGTCTGGTCACAGAGTAAAAGCAGTTAAGAGATAAAAAAGAGAAAGCAAATGTCAATACATGCAATGGAGTATGTTCAGCTTTTAATAGTAAAAAAGGCAACTGAAAGAGGTAATTTGCAATGGAGAATGCGGCCATAAATAAGCTATGTTTTGCTTGCAAAGCAAGCCCTTCACCATTCAAGCTAATTCCCCATCCAGTTACAATTACATTTTATGCATTTAGCAGTGGCTTTTGCACCAAGCGACTTACATTAGGGGAGAGACAATATGCAATCTGTTACACCGTCAAAGTCTATTTCATTCATTTTCATGTCGGCTTTCTTCCCTTTCGGGGTCGCCACAGCTGAATGAACCGCCAACTCTCTGGCATATGTTTTACGCAGCGGATGCCCTTCCAGCCGCAACCCATCACTGGGATCTATTTCAGCTTGCTCATAATAGCAATTGTATCAACATATCAATAAACCATAGCAAAGGAGAAAATAAAGGAAGAAGATAAAAACAGAGGAGGAAAAAAAGACAGAGGAGGAAACAAAGAAAGTTGTTTTTATTTTTTACAGTAGGTGTTTCCTGAAGAGAAGAGTTTTCAGTTGCTTTTTCAAAGCTGTTAGTGTTGCTGCTTTCCTGACTGGATCAGGGAGTTTGTTCCACCAGCCAGGGACAGTGAAAGAGAAGATTCTGCTAAAAGATCTTCTGCTTTTTTCAGACGGAACCACAAGTCGCTTTACCTTCTCTGAGCGCAGGCTTCTGGAGGGCTTTGTAGGAGTGGAGGTAAACAGGGGCTGATTTGGATAGTTTTGTACACCAGAATCAGCGATTTGAATTTAACCCGAGCTGCAATAGGGAGTCGGTCGGTCGGAGTATCACTGCAAAATGCAGGAAATGGTTTGACTTGCTCCCACACACAGACACAAAGCAAGCACTCTAACCTTTCAGCTACTTACCCAAAATGACTGAAAAGTTTTAGGCTAGATTAAGATCTTCATTGAATAATAATCATTGCCTTTATAACCAGGTGTTTTGACAACAGCCGAAATAGCTCAGTTGGGAGAGCGTTAGACTGAAGATTTAAAGGTACCTGGTTCAATCCCGGATTTCGGCAAATGTGTCGATTCCTGTAAAGGCAACATCTTTGCCATTCAGAACTACTTTTTTTGGGTCTGACTAAAGGTTTCTGGCTTTTCTTTTTATTATTAGTGTGATTTCTGCTTAGTCATTTTATTATTAGAGTGAATTTTTAGGGCCAGCTAGTTCAGTTGGATAGAGCTTGGTGCTAATACTGCCAAGGTCACGGGTTAGAGACCTGTTTAGGCCAGTGCCGAAGACTTTCTCTCTGTCTGTGCTGATGCAGCACGTAAAAGAAAAGCCCTGGATTGGCTCAGGTATGTCATAGACAAGCCAAATTTGTCAATGTTTCTGCTTTTGGCAAAAAAGAATGCCGTTGGTGAAAATTGTCGAGTTTAGTTTGGTATGTTTTCTCCAAGGGTCACGGTGGCGCAGTGTGTAGCACAGGCGTCTCACAGCAAGAAGGTCGCTGGTTCTAGGCTCGGCTGGGGCAGGTGGCCTTTTCTGTGTGGAGTTTGCATGTTCTCCCCGTGATCGCGTGGGTTTTCTCCGGGTGCTCCGGTTTCCCGTCCAAGTCCAAAGACATGCGTTTTGTACGAAATTGTAGAGTTTAGTTTGGCATATTTTCTCCATTTTAGAAATGAAAACGCAGGACTGTTGAACAATGAATACTGGCAAATTAGATCAGACAGACGAATAAACGGTTAAATTTCTCCATGAGCTAAATTCATGACTACAGAAACAGAGACGTCTTCAACACAAGAAATCATATATGATTTTTTTGTGATTACATAGACATAGGCTAGCTATCTTTGCCAGAAAAATCCCAGAACATCATCAGTCACTCTCTCTGTATAATCAGTGACAGTGTGACATCATACTGTCCAGCTAAATTTGGTCAGTCTGGTCACCGGAGTTAGTTTACTGACCTAATTTTTGATTACTGTGATCCTCACAGGAAACAAATGAAAAGGACTCTCTTGTTCTAACTAGATGCAACCCTACATTTAAATGCACGGTTAACAGCAATGTCCATCACTTGACCTTTTCTATCACTGAATCAGGAAGAAAGACATGTCTTGTTCTTGAAATACTATAAACAGTTCTTCTCAAGTCTTTCATTTGGTGGTTTGCTGATGTAAACGCTAAAATGGCATGGCTATGTTTTGATGGATTTTTTGCAAAATAAAAAAAAATTGAAAAAATCCCATTTTCTGACTTTTGATTTTGACAAAAGAAAATGTAGTACATATGTGTGGCAGTAAATTAATATAAAACGTGACCTAAAATATGAAAGCAGTTTCAGGAAGAGGCCTAATAATGGAAGCCTGTTGAAAATATTATACTATTATATACCTGATCACTACAACTTTATGAATGTTAAAATGACCCATGTCATGCTTTTACAGAGTAACAGCTCTAAATAAAATGTATATATACACAATACAATTTCTAAATATATGTAAAGCATTGAGTTAAAAACCCATAATCATGTATTTAAACAAATAAAGATTTTAAAAATTGTTTAAGTGGTTGACTCTCGTTTTAAATCAAGAACTATATAATTTGGCTGCAGTCAATTTGTTCCATAAATTCTATAAATGTCAACTACAAGCAACGTATTGGCAGTTTTGGGAGTAACTAAAAAATATTTGACACAAACTTACTTTAGGTGGTAACCCACTACTATAAGGCAATGCTTTTATATTTTTTGTAATAAGTATCCGGCTCCTCATTCATTGCTGTAAAGTCACTTGTCTGATATTCAGGCAGTAGAATCTGGATTTATTCTACTCCACTGACCAACTTGTTCAGGTGAACAAGAAGTAGAGCATAGATTCTTGAGAATGAATAAGCACTTTCCTCTTGAAAGAGTTCCTTACAGCTTCACAGGTTGCTCATCCTTATTCTGACATCATAGAACTGTTGGAGACATTGCCCTCCCCACTTTTTATTGTTCTGAAGAAATACAGGGTCAGCCTATCGTTTTTTTTATCCTCACCAATCTTTTTTGCATGCATCTCTTCTGTTTAATTGAGGCTTCCCTTTAGGATGAGAGCCATGTGATCCAATTTGATACAGTGTTTGGAATCCAGTTTCAGAGTTTGATAATGTTCTTGAAGCCTCTTTGGGGCAGCTGTAAATATCTGTCAAAGTTAAAACATTTCCTCAACATTGACCCCGAAATATGTATTACCCACAACACTACAGTACATTATTCACAGCACAAAACTTGCATATTCACTAAAATGAATAAGGAACAAATCTTCCTATTGACTTCCTATTGACTGAGCCTGCAGAAAATCCTGAACCGATCTCGACCGGGCAGCGAGCAGAATCCAGGGTGTGGGAAACACACCAGGCAGTATACAGTCGCTATCTTGCGTCTTCGTAAGACCTCCTCGTAGAGGGAATCCTGGAGTGGAGAATGGTCTCAACGACCTCGGCCGAGAGGCCGAAGCTAGGAGTTGTACCCCCTCAGGGGTCAAAGATATTCTCCACAACTCTGGACGGGGATGTACCACCGTCCCCCTTGTTAAGAGAGCAGAACTTACCCTTTAACAGGGATCTCCCATGGCTCGCCAGAAGGGCCAAGTGGTCTGCAGACCACGGCCGGCCTGGCCATAGGGGGGCCATAAGGAGGAGGGGAAGGCCTCTTTTGATGTACCCTCTCCAGGACTCCGGGAAGCAGTGCTACTGGGCCCGTTCACAGAGAGCCTGGGTGAGCGCAGGGGCAAAGTACACGCTCCCTGAAGCACTAAGGGTGGCAGGGTTAGCGGAATATGTGTCGAGGGGTCACCGAGAGACGACAGCCTTCCATGAAGCACGTCGCTCGATGAAGCCGGAGACCCCCCCCAGCAGGAGCGCTTAGCCGCAGCCCATTTATTAAAATGATGGTCCTCAGACCATATTTCCCTGGACTTGGGGCTTGTGTTGCCACCCCTCGGGAGGGGCACGGGCAGCGACATTCCGCTTCTGGGCCCCCCTGTACCCAGAAGGAGTCTGCTCCCACCCAGCAGAACTCCAGGTAAGCCCTCCCCACCAAGGCCGGGGTGGCTTGGAACGGCTTTATGGGGAGAGCCGGGACCTCGAGAGACGACGCCATACCAGGCGAAAGATAGCTCGCAAGCATCTGTCCACCTTGGTTTGTCCCATAACCGCACCCCTGCATCCCCTAGATGTTCAATAATGAACATCAGGAGAAAAAAGGCAGGCCGTGTAAGGCTGATCCCAGGACCTAGACACCTCGGTGTCCGGGAAAAACGGTAGCCCTCGGCGTGGAGGTTGCGACCGCGGGCGCATATAGCGTTCATCAAGCTTGCTCTCAAACGAGGGGCCGGCTACCATTGGAGGGACCGACTCGACATCAACCTCCTCGGAGGAATACAGGAGTTAATCCCTCGTCCATTGCGTGGTGGGGAAGATATCACCTGAAGGCGCGCGTCCGCACCTGACGACAATGGACCGTCACTAGCGGGTGAGGCTGGCGATAAGGCTAGGCCCGTCCCCGCGCCCTCCGCTAGCTCACTATGCTCAGGTTGGCCGTGACATTGAAATAATGCCCAATTGACACTAAGGGGCCTAAATTGTGTCAAGAAAACATCCCCCACACTATTAAACCACCACCACCACCAGACTGCACAATGGTAAAAAGGCATGATGGATCCATGTTCATATTCTGTTTATGCCAAATTCTAACTCTACCATTTGAACGAGTGGTTATTTCAAGCAAAGTTACTCTTCTGTCAACTTGAATCAGTCAGCCCATTCTCCTCTGATCTGTAGCATCAAGGCATTTTCAATCAATAAATGTTTCGGTATAATCAGTAAATTTGTCAATTCAAAAGACAAACTAGGCACACTGATGTCATTTTCATTCATTATTAAAAGATTAACAAACTTAATTTCATAATCACCCGGTAACTAGTATATATTCTGTATTTTGTTAATTTTTTTATCACATGATAGTAAAGGTTTAAGTAATTTTTTATTACTTTGAAAATAACAATATTATTCTTATCTTATATTATTTTTGTGAAACCTTTTGATTTCATCATTATACCTCAATTTATTTTTCCTCTTGATAAGGTTTTCAACTTTCATCAATTGTATTTTACAGGTTTTGTTTAACAGCTATTTTATATAACTCATTATTGGGCTCTGGATTTTCCCATTTTGACATCATTCAGCACTTTTTCCATTTTCATAATATTTTTAAATGTAAGAATTTCAAAGGTCTGTTAATGTTTTTCTTTTCCAATTATTTCAATGTGAGTTCAAATAAAAGTTCTTAAAATACCTTTCTTAATGCATAACAAAAGGAAGGTTTAGCAGAACTAACCAATAATTATTAGTTAACTCTGGAGTCATTATCCTTTAACTGATTGCATTTGGAAAGTTTTTACCTGGTCTTGACAATATAAGGCACCATTCCTTTGTCCAAAGACGGAATAAAAGGTGGCAGGAAGGTGGTTATGCATGCTGCTGCTCTGTAGAGAGCCACACCGGTTGACCACAACAATAGCGCGGGGCCAGACGGCGGCGATGGTCAGCAGGAGCTTGTAAGCGCTCCTGAGAAGAGCGGAGTGAACGAGTGACCAGGCGCCAAGTGCACAACGCGCGCCGAATGAACTCACGGACGGAAGGCACATCCATCTCACTCTCCTGGGCAGCAAAGAGAGGAGGCTGATACCCCAGGCATGCCTTAAAAGGAGAGAACCCCATCGAGGCAGAGCTAAGTGAATTGTGGGCATATTCCGCCCATGGGAGTTGATCAACCCACGAGGTAGGGCAGCTCCTAGTAAGGCAACAAAGCATGTGGCCTAAATCTTGGTTGGCCCTCTCGGCCTGACCGTTACTCTGGGGATGGAACCCAGAGGAAAGGCTGGCTGAGACACTAATCAAACGACAGAACTCCCTCCAGACCTGAGAGGTAAACTGGGTAGCTCGGTCAGAAACGATATCCAGAGGGAGTCCGTGTATACGAAACACGTGGCTAAAAACCAGTCGAGCGGTCTCCAAGGTCGAAGGGAGGCCTGGCAGGGGAACGAAATGCACAGACTTGGAGAAGCAGTCTAGTACAGTAAGAATGGTGGAAAACACTTTAGAGATAGGGAGACCGGTCATGAAATCGAGAGCCACGTGAGACCAGGGACCGCTGGGGATGGCGAGGGGACTGATCTGGGGGAGTAGACCAGCAGGGGGTGCGGAGCTGGACTTGCACTGGGTGCAGACAGAACACAAACGCACAAAACATGCCACATCATGAGCAAGTGAGGGCCACCAAAAACGTTGACGGATAACCTAGACAGGAGCGTGTGCCGAGCGAAGTACAGTGCCATGGAGAGTCTTGCGAACAAAAAGGCGATTCGGAGGGCAACAGGAAGTGAGCTTATTGGAAACCCCTCTAAGTGACTCCTTGACTGTGCGCTCTACTCCCCAAGAAAGGGATCCAATGATCCTCTCCTGGGGGATGACGAGAGAATTGCCTTTTGGCTCGGAGACGGTGCAAAATTGACGTGAGAGCTCATTGGGTTTAGTGTTGCGTGAACCGGGACGATATGTGATGGTAAAATCAAAACGTGCAGAAAAAAAGAGACTGTCCGATCATTCATAGTCGAACGAAGAAACTCAAGGTTACAGTGGTCGGTCCACACAATGAAAGGAACGGATGCCCCCTCGAGCCAGTGGCGCCACTCTCCCAACGCCAACCGAATGGCGAGGAGCTCACGATCACTAACCCCGTACCGGCGTTCAGTGGGGTTGAGGCGATGCGAGAAAAAGGCACAGGGGGGAACCTTGCCATCAGACTCAAGGCGCTGGGACAATACAGCACCTACCCCAGCTTCGGAAGCATCGACTTCGACAATGAATTGTCTATCAGGAGAGGATCTGATCAAAATAGGAGTGGAAGTAAAAAAAGTCTTGAGACGATAAAAGCCTCTTGGGCAGAGAGAGACCACACAAAAGGTGTGTTGACAGAGGTGAGAGCGGAGAGGGGAGCAGCAATTAAGCCGAAGTTACGAATAAACCGTCTATAAAAATTAGAAAAACCCAAAAAACGCTATAGCACAGTGCGACAGTCCGGGACAGGCCAATCCAGAACTGCGCTGACCTTGGCATTTTCAGCTGCTGGGTCCATGACAGACTGGCGTATTCTGTCAGGAGAATAACAGCGGACCCAATTGCATTGAGAAAACCTTTATTAAACAAAAACTACAGAAGCACAATCTTCTGGAATGGAAGAGCTACAACTGGAACAACTAAATCAGGAGAGCCAAAACAGGTAGCAACATGAACTAATACGCCAGTAAGGAAAAAAGAAAGAAGGAGGAAATAAATAGTGTGGCTAATGAGCAAACGAAGAGCAGCTGAGAGCCAGAGAAAAGAGTAAAGGGGAAACAGGTGTGAAAGGAACATACAACTATTAGTGCGATGTCACTCCAGGTAACAGAAACAATACATCAGAAGTAATGATAATAATGATTTCCTGACAAACTTCAAAACAAATGATTATGTCCAATTATTAACCAGGTAAATCAAACAAATCCACCTCCAGTTAAAATGCAATCATCAAATACATTCAGTTCAGTACAGTTTAAAGTACAAATCAATCCTAATAAGAATGACTTTCCAACTAAATGTATTCAGATAAACCCAATAACAAAGAGAGAACATAATCATTATTTTCCTGATCATGGAGAGAGAGGCTGCGCACCACATGACCTGGTGGGGGAGCTCTGATTGCAGAAACTCCTCAAGCTTAAGGACAAGTCCCTTCAAATACTTGAGATAACATTATCAAATTACATCATTACGCTGATTGGTTCTTTGACTTTGGAAGGCTGTCCTTCTGTGAAAACCCTTTAATTTAAAAGTTGCTCTTGTGTATGATTGGTTCTCTGAGATAGAATGGTGGGAGACCATACATTGTGGTGCGAAGCAAAACACTGACAGGTTTGGTTAATTAAATAAACTCATATATAGATTCAATACACAGTGAGATGTTCATCACTCGGCACCCAGACCCAGTCTCCTGGCTCCACATATTGTCATTACAATGTTTGAGTCAAGCTGTGAGATCACTCTTGGTTTTGTTCCAAAAGAACTGCTCGTTTATTTAGGTTGCATAATCATGTCAGAGTTTTCTCAGCTCAATCTGTGCCCTCTGCATAATTTGCATCTGATAAGGGAGGCCGTCTCTGTTGGTTCCTGCATTCAAAGCAAATGGCCAGGCCTTCTCAAGCAGATCACTCAAAGCATAATTCAGTTTCTTACAACAATAAATTATAGTTCAAAGCCACAACTAACAGTCTAGTTTGCACAATGTTTCACAATACTTATTATTTTTTATGTTCACTAGAAATTAAGATTGGACATTTATCTTCATAATTATTGATAATAATAATAATAATAATAATGCCTTTAATATATATGCTATTGCATAATGTGTTCTTTTGTAATGATAAAACTGGTTATCCTTATTTTGAAAACATTTAATTTTTGTACATTTAATTTTTGTATAACAAATATGTTTAGTGTACACCCAAGCTGACTAGATTTCATTTTCATTTCTTTCCATTACTTTTTTTTTTACCTCTTAGTGAACTTATCGACTGTTACCTCAAATGGTGACCCTCTGAATCAAGTATTCTTTAAAGACAGTGTAATAGAATATTTAATCATTGTAAGTAATTCTCTAATAAGATTGTATATGTATGTATATTTGGGAGGAAACAGGAAGTGACGTAGAGGGGCGGGATTTATACTGAAAGGAATCTCAAGGGAGGCCCCGTGTCCAGTCTCTTGCTCCCGGGTCTGCTCAGAGAAGGGCTGCTCCTTCTCTGTCTCTCCCTTTCTTCCTTTTCTCTCTTTCTTCCTTACTGTCCCTTTCTCTTTCTATGTTGCTTGCAATGTGATCACATGCTTCGTTGATATTAGGTATGAGCTTAATTCATGTTTGGAACAACTAATAAATTTCTGTTTATGATTGTGTTCATATATCATGTCTCATGAGTATTAAAATTCTACTACAATTGGCGACGAGAATGAGCCTAACATCAGCTTAGATAAACGGACGAATGCGTGTAAATTTATATTATTGTTAGCCTAAACTTTTGCGATTTTTTGCCTGGGTATAATGGTGGATTCATTTGTTGCTACGACATGTGGTTCCTTTGTTATACATTGACTAAGATGGCGGACGGTCCAGTGCTGTTTGTGTCCCTGCCTGATAAGAATGCTTTAGTTATTCAGCTGTAGCGAGCTGTGATTAACACCGAGAATTAGAGCGTGTTGTTTTTTTTTTCTCTGCGGTAATGCGTTAGCATTAGCCGTTAAGACAAAGCGTAGCATTGATGCTAACGATAACAAAGAAACTAGCGAGTTTTACCATGTGTGCTCGACTAGGGTTAGTAAAGTTTGGGGTGATTAAATATGTTTAGACATAACATACGACAGACCCGACATGTGAACATTATCAGCTGTGATATTTCTTGATACTTTTTTATTGCATGTGTACTCTTACTGGGACACGTGCACATGCGTGTTTTGTGTGTGGCCTTTGTGGCGTACCAGTAAGGGGAAGGTCGTGTTTTGTTGAAAATTAAGGGGATAAATTCTTCTTGTACGACTTGTTGTATTGGAGAACAAGTAGAAGACTTATAATTATTTTCATGACTGGGGAAACACGACTGAGGGGATAGTTTGTGATGAACTCTCTGGTACAAACCGCACAGGTTCTAGGAGAAACGTGGGGAGAGTGCACAAATTATTTTCTGCACACGGCCGGCGCTGCGAGACTCATCTTAAGCTCTGAAAAAGCAGTACTGTGATAGCTGGCCGTGTGTCTGTGTATCGACAGTGTAGCGGTACGGATAGAAGCAGCGATATTAACCGGTTTGATTCTGGCTGCGAAATGTAGGTACCACAGGGAGTTTGACGAAATTCCTGCGTGACTTTGTGCAATGAAAGTGTTAATTAGCATTATGATGAATGTTCTCTGTTGGATTTCTGTGTATAATGTTATTTCTAAAATAATGGAATTGGGCCACTTATTCTGAGCATGACATGAATGCAAATGAATTTTTCAAGAAACAGTTGATCAAATTGAAAATGAAATTGGCTAACCAAATTACAAATTCTTAATTTGAAAGAGAAACTTGGTTGAAACTACACATATTTCTATATATGGTATAGCGCATGCGAACAAGTGAAAGACCAGATTTTCATTACATATAGCACATATGTGTGATAAAATCTGTGTCTGTGTTTGACTGGGAAGCCTGAGTGTGACATCTGTGCTTGAATGCAGTGGGAAGTGCTTTCCTGATAACACTGGGGAATATTATTAAATTTTAGAGGCATTAAGCCTACAATTTAACATGAATGTACTAAATTATACATAGTATAATCTCGATCAAACAACTTAGATTACATTTGTGGAAGTAAGTTATTGCTAAATAATGAATAAATAGATCTACAAATTGGGGAAATTCAATTAGAGGTTGAGGATTAAAAGGGGTAAAACTAACAGAAGTTAAAAAAAAGCGTAGATGAAAGCATTAAACTTACTGCTTTAGTAGTGAAGGAAATTCAGCATAAGACAAATCAAATAAACTCTAGAAGAGAAAATCTTGCTAATGTAGACATGACATTCATAATAGTTATGTTAAAAAAACATCTAATTTGACTCTTTGAGGCGACTTTTCCTTTTTGCATAAGTTCAATTGACTTAGATGTGTGTTAAATGGAAAGGTTGTGGTTATTTTCCCTAAGAGAGTTATTTTAGATAGAGAGGGAATTTTGGTTTTAAACACTGCACCCTAAATTTAAAGGAAAATGTTGATTGAGCATATTATTATTGTGTGTAATTGCATCAAATCAGAGTTTAATTTACCAACTCAAGATAAATTCTGAATAAGAACTAACTTGTTTGTTTTGTTTATTTTAAATGAGATCTTGGTCAATTCTG
This sequence comes from Danionella dracula, assembly GCA_900490495.1. Classification (NCBI taxonomy): domain Eukaryota; kingdom Metazoa; phylum Chordata; class Actinopteri; order Cypriniformes; family Danionidae; genus Danionella; species Danionella dracula. The sequence goes on from UELW01000278.1 coordinate 3,321,230, forward strand.
AGCTCGAAGCATGATAACATTCTGAGAGTGGAGATGATGGAGTTCTTCAAGCACCTGGAATCATCATGGCCGTGTTCACATCTGCCCCATGGACTGCACAGACAACTTCCAGCCTTGTCCATGTATGCAAACATTATCAGCATGCGAACGGATCATCTGATGCAAGTACCCTTCTATTTTTCTCTCCACCCACACAAACACATCCTTCCCAAAGACTTCCTCCTCCAACATGGTGGTACACCCGAGAAAGGGGTGGAGCAGACTGTGACATTGGGATGGCGTAGCTTGCGCTGGTTACAGAGACTGTTTTTCACACACAATCCTGTAAGTCCATTAAGAGTCTATGGCCTGGAGTGAGCAGCTTGAGGGAAAAGGAGGAAGGATGCGTCTCACGAGGAGGTGTGGAAGAGAAAAGGGGAAACGGAGAGGAGAGGGGTCAGATCTGAGGAGGAGACAATCGAACTGTGCAAATCACTCGTCTGACAAAGACATCATCACAGGCCTTCATCAATCATCTGGGTAGAGGAAAATGGCTACAACATTAGGTATTTTTTTTATACTAACAAACTAACATAGTTGAAATGGGTTTGGAATCAATAGGATTACTGAAACCTATAAAACTCTGCTGAGCATACGCATTTATCAAACTTAAACCAAGAGTGAAGTTAAAAGTGTAAATTTGGCTGGTTTGGGTGCAAACAGAAAGAATAGGATTTATTTTATGAACTTCAGTAAGAAGTTGAGTGACTGGTTTCTGATGTCCAGAGGGATTGTGGGAATTTAAAAGAAATGAATTCTAAATTGTATTGACTTTAAAACAAATCAATCTTTTAGACTGGGAAAATGTAAAAATCCATTGAAAGGAAATTAAATCAACTGATATTGAATTTGTTTAAATGTTTAATTCCTAAATAAAAAGGGTTGCAATCTAATTATATTGGGTGTAGATTGATGTCATCTAGATTAATGTAATGAGTTCTACCAGAAAAGCAGAGTTTTGTATAATACTCTGACTCATTATAATGCGTCTAGGTGTGACAGATTGATATTAAGATGGGCTGAAAGTAACCAAACCACTCTTGTTCATGAAGAGAAGTTGAACTACTAATAGACTAAAATGACTAATGTGAAGTCTGAAGACTTCTGTTGCTTATCACATCCCTATATTTGTGTTGATTTCTGGGGAAAGGCATAACAGGGATTTATTTTAAATGAGATCAACTGGTTTGAAATGACTTAGGATTTAGGTGAATGAGGATTTTCAACAATGAGTTTTTTTCTATGAAGAAGGGGAAATTATGAGAATTTTGAAACCCAACCACAACCTTTCATGTTAGCGGAATCTATTTCATAAGTTTCATTGACTAAACATTAAAACATTTATGATATTTACAGGGATTCTGATTAGTCAGAGTGTTATCGATAACAAAGGAGCACATAGTATGCCATTGGATGTGAATGTTTATTCATTGGAAGATCTTAAATGGATACCTGACTTAAGACTGAATAATAAGCAATGGTAAACAAGTGTTGCTTGTGGACGGACTTAAACGGGACAGTCTTGTGATGATGCAATTTGAGAGAAGAAACTAATGTGAACTTTACAGTGACTACAAAGTGAAGACATTTCCTAAACCAATATAGAGAAAATTGTTATTCAACTAGCAGTGACAAATTGATAATAATAAGGGAATAAATGAGAAAAGAAGGCCAATATCTAAAAGTAAAGGCTTTTAAAACAGTTTATAGAAAGAAAGTTTAACACTGAGCAAAGTCTGGGGAGGTGTTTGCTGGTGATGAATGGGACTGAATGAAGTGTGTCTAACCTAACTCATGTACATTGCTTCCACAGGGAATGATTTTTTTAAAGCATTTTTTTGGTGGAGAATCTGGCCATTAATTTTTTTATTTTTTTTATCTTTTTGGGAGCGTGTCGACGAAGCATACTGGAATGATGGGTTTAGATATAGTTTAGAATAGTTTAGTTAGGGGTGGGTTGAGTTCTGTTGCAGAACAAACCTAATAGTTTGAAGAAGAAGAAAAAACTAAAAATGAGGTGTCATTGACCTCTTTTGAAACAATTCACTGACATTTATGGTTGTTTTTATTACAGACGGCGGAAGCAGTGTGTATTAAATCATTACCTGATTTGTGTTGTGATTGTTTAATAATGTTTTTTTTCAGGTAACATGGACATGGAGGAGATTGTACATCAAATGCTTATCTTGGATGTGAGATTGAATCTTGATGTATGTTCTTCCTTGTAGTGGTGGTTGTTTTTTGTGTGTCTGATATTTTTTTTCCAGATTGGAGGAGAAAATGAAGATCCAGGAGTGAGGTCGTATTTGAGTTTAAATTGCTATCATGAAATTGATAATAACACTGTTTTATGTTATTTTGTTTCTTTGGGGGTTTTGTTTATTTTTTATTTATTTATTTATTTTTTTTATGTTTTGTATGAATGACTAATACTGAGCTTCAGGTTGGATTTGCGCTCATACTGTTTGTTCTCGTAGATAGTTGAATGATGAGAAAGCTGATGCTGGAGCTGACCGAGTGTGGCAGTCTGAGAGCGGTGAAAGCATCCTAAAGGAGAACCTGAACGTCTATCCACTGAAATGGGTCCAGTTCAATGTCTCCTAACAACGTGGAGGTCGTTTGTGCTGATGAGGAGCTCTGCTGGCAACCTTGCGCCCAATTACAGGAGAGCTCTGAAACCAGGCTGAAGGAAGGCTTGGGGAAAGATCTTGGAGCTTTGTGTGTTCTGTGCTACAGAGAGGAGGTACAGAGAACTCAACTGGGTACATTGTTCTACATTCTTCCTTTGGAAAGAGGATGTTCGTGAAGCAAACGGTGAACTTCATCAAATTCATTCTGGTGGAGGACAACGAGGAGTGTGCTGGGAAGTTCTGATGGACGAAGGAGCAGATGCATCAGATTTACGTGAACAGTGTGGTCCAGCCAGTCCCTCCCCCAGTGTCAAATAATTTTAAATATCTAGTACCAGATCCCAATTACATAATTAGTGACTCTAATATATTGGATAATGTGGTAATTATGGAGGATACAAATTTACCAGAGGAGGTTAAACAAGTTAAAATAGCAAAAATTAAGTATGAGGGGAATTATGGTTGTGCCTTGGCATTATTACAACATGAGAGTTAGAAACTTAACCAGAGCTGTTGGATATGGTTACGGAATGGCACACTGAAATTTATAACTGTTGATTTTGTTTCTCAAGATTTATGTAAAATATGGCTATAATTACTTTAATGGCAGAAGGAATGAAAATCATTTAATTACAGACAAGATACAAACAAATTGCTTTACTGAAATTCCTATGTATTCAAAGCTAGATTTTAAAGTAATAACATCCAAAGCAGAATGTTTTAACTTTTCGGAACGAGGCATTTATGATGTGAGATTTTCATAATGTAACATTAAGGTAACTAGATCAAACAGCCAAACAGGAAAATATGAAAAAAAAAAAAAAAATAAGATTGAATGATTGCTAATTGAATGATTGCTAATTTTCTATTGTCGTTTTTTTCATTATTAGAATATGGGACGAGAAGCTTTATTAAGGGTGATGCAATGCTGTCTAATTATTAACTGTGAACATCAAAACAGAGTCTAACCATTAATTTTTGGGTATCTAAGGGTTATACAGGTAATGGTTATGTTCTATTAGATTTATAGATTCACCGATGGCAATTGTGAGGTGTTCTTTACATTCTAAAGGGTAGAAATAACTGGTGTTAAATTATTAATGGGTTGACTTGAAGAATGTTATTGTTAGCTGATTAGACTGAAGTGAAGTTAAAACATATCGATTGATGAAATGTAAACAATAGAGATGCGATCATGTAAACATTAGAGATGCGGTCGTTAAGAGCAATTTGACATTGGATATTTGTTACAGCAAAAGGGGGGAGTAAGTAAATAATTGATTAATTATTAGCATATAAAATAATCTATCATATGAAATAATTAAGGAATTATTTTGTACGTATTGATTGTTGCTGTTTCAATATCAAATGAGTAAAATGCTTGGATTATTAGAGAAAAATTCTGTAGTTATAAATTTTATATTTAATAAACCTATAGATCCAAAGTAAATGACAAGCAGACAATTTGGTATTATGTAATTAGACCTGTCGGGAGGTTAGGAATACTGGTTGGAACTATAGATTATGGGAATTCAAACTCATCTTCATCATCGTAATCTGGAGGATCTTAACAAGCTTGCCTTATCTTTTGTGAATGCAAAAAGGAACATACCCTGGATTACCTCTTCGAGGAAACTGTTTCGAAGGAACTCTGGGATTAAAGACTTGTTTTTATTTTTGCATGTTTTTATTTTGTTTATTTCTTGTGTTATTCTGAAACTAGAAAATTAGGAAAAAGCAAAACAATCAGCATTCAGCAATTAGAGAAGGGACAGTTAAAAGTATTTTAAGTCTTTAACTTTTGGCTGAAATTTAAGAAGCAAGGAGATGTTTGTCAATATTTATCAATATTGAAATTTTGTCATTAGTAATGTTGGTTATTGTAGATTAAGAATGTGAATTAGTAATTTGCTTATATATCTCATATTTTCTTTAACGATGGGAAGGAATTATGCAGGATGATTGAAAGAGACATTGCTAAGAAACATTTGTATGACATAGAATAATGTATATTGTTGAATGATTTTGTCTTACAGATAAAACTGTTTGATAGGAAATGTTTGATAGGAATGCTTATCATCTGAAGGTGAATGATTAAATTTCAAAACATATTTGTCTTGTGACAAAAGGGGGGAATGTAATAGAATATTTAATCATTGTAAGTAATTCTCAAATAAGATTGTATATGTATGTATATTTGGGAGGAAACAGGAAGTGATGTAGAGGGGCGGGATTTATACTGAAAGGAATCTCAAGGGAGGCCCCGTGTCCAGTCTCTTGCTCCCGGGTCTGCTCAGAGAAGGGCTGCTCCTTCTCTCTCTCTCTTTCTTCCTTACTCTCCCTTTCTCTTTCCATGTTGCTTGCAATGTGATCACATGCTTGTTGATATCAAGGTATGAGCTTAATTCATGTTTGGAACAACTAATAAATTGCTGTTTACGATTGTGTTCATAAATCATGTCTCATGAGTATTAAAATTCTACTACAACAGGTTCATCCAACCAGTGTGTTTTCTTACTCTCAAGATGGGCTAAATAAATGAATCCAGTTGCACCCCTGGAGTAGAACATTATTGGGTAAAGTGGGCTAGCAGCTCTCAGACAGGCTGCAGCAAAATGAAGCCTGACCTTAATAAGCTGATGCAGGGTGTTGCCCATCACTATGTCTTGCAGGAAAGAGCAATCCTCTGAGGCATCGATGTGATAGTCCATGCCGTAGAGCAAAGAGGCCAGCAAGCTACACACTCCTGAGGAGAAGACACAAACACCTGAAGACAGCAAAGGGAGTAGAGGTACAATCTGCCTCTTCATGTGGTTCTCTATAGCTGATTTTGTAGATATCCAATATTTCTTTGAGTCATGATTCATGAAAAGGTTGTTTATTCACTGAAGAGTGATGTATGACCGGTATTAGTCTCCTCTTTTAGTGTTCAACACTAAAAACTAATGACATTTTATTACAGCTTTGTAAACATTCTAATAACGATTTTGGGTATTTTAGTTTGATTGTTGAGGGATCATTCACATTTTTTTTAATGACGATGAATTCAGCACATGAACATATTTTGGAAATGTGGGACACTAGTTTTGTCAAACTCAAATAATGCCCTCTACTGGATGCGCAATAACTAAACTGCCTTGCTGTGTTTAGCTAAAATAAACCCAATTTAATAGTAAGTTAAGTTAATGGTGATGCCGACACATCAAAGGGGAACCGATAAATTCAATAGACATTGTGTGCATAGAGAGTGGCTCACCAGTTTCTGCCGAGAAGAGCAGTTACCATTTGTTGACAACTGTAATCTCTTCTGGGAGCTCCCTAAACTCTTCCATCCCGATTGCCTTCATCGAAGCAAATTAGGCTTTAAACTTCTGTCAGATAACATCAATAGGGCCCTTACAGTATGAAGTTCTGCAAGTATCTGTTCTGGGACCCATTCTATTCTTAATCTTTATGCTGCCCCTCTGCAAAATAATAGGAAACATGGGATTAGTTTCTATTGCTATGCAGACAACACCTAGCTCAGCAAAACCTAAAAACCTTTCAAAGCTAAATGTGTTGCTGACATCAATGATTGGATGAATGAAAATTACTTAAAAAGGTAAAGCCACTACTGAAAAAGACAAACTTAGATAATACTGTACTGAGCTATAGGTCCATCTCAAATATCCCTTTTGTTTGTAAAATTATGGAGAAGATTGTGGCAAACCAACTATATAAGTTCCTGACCCTAAATAGACACATGGATTGTTATCAGTTGGGTTTCAGAGCTCATCAAAGCCCAGCGACAGCTCTACTGAAGATAGTACATGACATCCGGTTAAACACTGATTCCGGATCAAGGCTCACTTTTGCTAATTTACTATTTAACCTGTACATGCTTCCACTGGGTCAAAGTATGAGAAGGAACCAAATATCATACCATAGTTATGCTGATGATACACAAATGTATCTAGCTATCTCCCCGAATGACCATAAACCCCTAAACTCTCTCTGCCAATGTCTTGATGAGATAAAAAAAACTAGATGCAAATTATTATTATTAAACTGGATTCAATTAAACAAAGACAAAACTGTAGTCACTGCATTCAGAAGCAAAAGTGAGGTTGTTAAGGTTAACACATCTCACTGGCAAGGGTCTAATAACTACAAATCTGGTCAGGAATCTAGGGGTGATTCTGGACTCTGATCTTAGTTTAAATAGTTTAAATCAGCTTATTACCATCGTAGAAACATTCTAAGAATCAGATGCTTTGTTTCCAGACAAGATTTAGAGAAACTGATTCATGCTTTGATCTCCAGCAGGCTGGACTACTGTAACGCTCTTCTCACTGCTCTTCCCAAAAAGACAATTAAACAGCTCCAGCTAATTCAGAATGCAGCGGCTCGCATTCTAACCAAAACTAGAAAGTCTAGTCTCTAGTTCTTAAGTCTTTACACTGGCTGCCGGTCTCCTTCAGAATAGATTTTAAAATTCTGCTGCTCGTATATAAGTCCAAACATAACTTAGCACTTAAATACCTAACAGACATCAGTGAAAAGATCTCGGTGAAGGTATGAAGTCTGTTCGTGAGCAGGGCAGAAGCCATTGCAAAAAATAAACAACTATTGTAATTTTTTTAAAATTTGATCATATTGTCAAATCTTTGTTTCAGTTTATGCAGTCTTGGAGGAATGCCTGAGTGCCATTGCACTTGCTCATGGTCTACAAACGCATAAGGACACCACACACCTACCTGGCATTCCAGATCCAACCATCCTTTAACCCAGACTATAGATGAAATGAATGGATGCACCAAAGCACCACAGCACCAAAGTTTTAGAGACTAGGGTTGGCTTGCCTGAAGGACATCACTGGTCCCCCACTGGACCCGCTGCAGTTTGCCTGCCGATCCAATTGGTCTCTGGATGATTGGAATGACTCACTCCCCTCTCACCATCATGAGTAGCACTGTGGCACAAGTGGAGTTATACAGACTCCCACAGATACTGCTTACTCAGTTCTACTCAGCTGTCATTGAGGCTGTTCTGTGCACCTCCATCACTGTTTGGTTTAGCTCAGCATCCATATCAGAAATTGGGAGACTTCAGAGGACAGTTCGGACTGATGAAAAACCATTGGAGCTCCCCTACTCTCTCTAAAAAGAACTGTACATACACCTCATACACCTCCAGAATGAGAAAGAGGTTTAGCTTCAGAGATCCTGGTCGACGCTTCAGAGATCCAAACACAGCAAAAAAAAAAACAAAAGCAGCTAAGCAACAGGACTCTGATGTGGACTCTTTGCACATTTCCATTCGCTCCACATTCCGTTGTTCTGTTGCTGCACTTTATTTTTACATTACCCTTGGGTCTGCACATTACTATTATGAGCACATTTCTATTATGAGAAGCTGAAATAGACTTTGACGGTGTAACAGATTGCATATTGTCTCTCCCCTAATGTAAGATGCTTTGGACAAAAGTGTCTGCCAAATGCAGTTATTCTACCCATAAAATTGCACAATTTTACAAACACGCTTATATGACTGAAGACTTCATCTTCACATTCAGAAATGCAGCATGCAAGCAGGTTTAATACTCTAGTCTAAGAAGATGCGGTGGATGCCAAATCAAAAAATAAAACAGTATAGACCCATAATTTATTTTCCAACAATATAAACTGTAATTTATTTACAGAATGTAAATAGTTGTAGAATGTGTTGAAAAGAGTTGTATGTAAATAATTGCTTCAACCATGAAGCTGTTAGAAAAGAGTATCGTTGGTTTTTGTAAACCACAGATGCAGAGTGGATCTGAACTGAGCCTCTGGGGTCCTTGTACCTGCTGGAAACACCGAGAGAGAAGAGAGAAAAGAGATTAAAAACTAGGAAGAGTTGCATTCTAAATGTATCTTCTAAATGTAAAAACATATACTGTAAAGGTGTTGGACAAAGATATATTCATCAACAGAAAATTATTAATAAAATAACCAAACAGAACCAATAACTAACACCAGTTCACTACATCTCCTGAGTGAAACAAGAGGAATAACATTACTTAAATAAAGTCAGTGACCACTATGGGAAGCTCTGCTAGGAGCGCTCTACTCTCTCCATACTTTTTCAAAATGCCAATCAGCGAATGTGCTGATGGTCACATGATCACATTGTCCCGCATAAAGTGGATGCAAGTGTGACACTCTTCCTGTTGTGATGCTGGAACCGTACTCATCCCCTAGGGAACCAGACTTTCTCACGACCTTACAGTTGAAACTGGAGGACATAAGTCTCCTTTCCTTATTTGGGGGACATAAGTCTCTGTTCCCTATTCGGGGAAGAGGGGTTACGAAAGTAACCATTACGTTCCCCATCAGTTGGTCACTACGACTTATGTCAGTGACGACTATGGGAACACCCTGCAAAACGCCAAAACCTAGATCCTTCTGCATCGGCGTCGGCCAGGTAAGCCAGGCACATCAGTAGTCAGGCACCGAGCGGGCCCTCCTCCACCCTGGCCTTAAGTATAGACTTCGGCAAATCTCTCTCATACTGACTCATACCAGAGGAAGGAGCATCAATCCCAGAGCTGAAGGGAGGGTAACGAAAGTAACCATTATGTTGCACTAAAGTTCCAGGGCCGCTCCTTGTTTATGCTTGCTATGTGAAACCATTGACTGTATATTACATGACAGAGCAATCGTGCAGTCAGTGGGTCCTGGCAAAGTCAAATGAGGCTGTTCTTCTTTTGATGTTTTATGGCAGTTTGCATCCTTTCTTTTGGTGCATCTGGGATGTAGTTTGGACGATAAATTGTCTAGCGATAAATATTACAACCTATACTAAATGTATGTGTCTATACACACAAACTTATAAATGTATATGGATACATATACATGCACACGCTCATATTCGGTTATCATTTTTAGTTTTTTATAAAGAAAAATCTAAATATTTTTGAAAGTTCTTGCATCTTTTAATAGTGCCGAAATTGTAAATGGTTCTATTTTAATTTTTTAACTTCTTCCATTAGACTTCTTCTCTCCTCTTCATAGGTTTTGCAATCAATAATAAAGTGTTCAGTAGATTCCTGCTCTCCACAGCTTTCACATTTTCCTGTTGGGTGATTTCCTATTTTGAATTGATGGTGACTTAATCTGATGTGTATAATTCTTAACCTTGTTATTATTGTCTCTTCTTTTCTGTTTCTTATAATAAATTGTCTTTCTTCTGCCTTATCCTGTATTTTATAAAGATCTCTTCTAGTTTCACCTTCATTCCATTGTTCTTGCCACATTTCAATGATACTTTTTGCCTCATTCTTAGTGGAATGTTTGCTGTAACCTTCTCTTTTTTAACAGCTTGCTTGGCTGCTGCATCTGCCTCTTCATTTCCCTCTATCCCCACATGAGCAGGAATCCAAAAAAATGGAACTATTAAATCTTTCCTTACCATTTCTTCTAGTTTATTTGTTATTTCATTAACTATATCTTTGTCTTCCCTCTGATTTTCTTATTTTTACTTCGTAGAGCAGATGAACTGTCTAAACAGATTTTTAGTTGAAGCAAATGAGTGCTATTTTAATTGCTACTAATTCTATTGTAAAAATACTAAGATTGTCCGTCGTTTTTTCTTTCGTTACTATTTTATCTTTTGGAATTACCACCGCTACTCTTGTTTTCCTAGTTTTTAGGTCTTTTGATCCATCTGTAAATATTTGTATTTTATGTTCAATGTTAATGTAGTTTAGTGTGTAAGAAGCTTTTTGACTTTTATTTTCAATTTAGTTGTTCAAAAAGGTTAACTTAATTGTAATTATTTGTGTATGCCATGGTGGCTTTTACATATATGACGCTATACTCATATTTATCTAGTCCCATTTTGTTAGCTATTTTGCTTCCTAACCAACCTAAATTATAGACATTAGTTTGATTATATTCCCAACAGTTTTTGATAATCTTTTTTTAAAGCTTGATCTTTATCTTGACCTTGTATGTTTACCCAGTAGTTCATCATTATTTTTACTCTTCTTAACCTTAAAGGCATCTCTCCTGTTTCTATTTGTATCGCTGTTATTGGGGATGACGCGATAGCTCCACAGCTTAATCTGAGAGCTTTTGTTTGCTCTACTTCTTGTTTCTTTAAATTAGTTTCTGCCGCAGACATATATGCTAAGCAACCATAATCTAATTGGGGTGTCATTGATTTTATAAATTTTAATAATTCCATTTTTGCTTCCTCCCCAATCTTTTCCCAATAGGATTCTTAATATATTATTTATCAATTAACATTTATTTCTAACATAGTCTATATATTTTTGCCAGGTTCGTTTCTCATGAAATATTATTCCTAGGAATATTATCTCTGCAACTTGTTTTAATGATTCTCCATATAATTGTAACTTAATCGTCTTGTGTCTTTTTGCAAAACATGTTGTGTTTTACTTATTGATAATTTAAAACCCCATTTCTTTGTCCATTTTTCAATTTTGCTTATTGCATTTTATTTTGTATAAATTTTATATTTCTTCCTCTAAACCATAATGGGCGTACAAAGACATCCCTATGTTTGATTGTTCTAGATCTTGAAATATTCCATTTATCATTATACTAAAAAAAATTGGGCTACATACACTCCCCTGGGGGACTCCATTCTCAACTATATGTTTTTTGGAAAGTGCTTGACCTGTATTATTTTCTGTAAAAAAAATCTAATCAGTTTAACATCAAAACAAACAGCTACCACTACTGCTTTATTGGTTTGAACTTTTCTTAATTCGTTTTTAAGACATATAAATTAATCTCTGTTGCTTTTCCCTTTAAAATCCATTTTGGTAAAGTTTTGTTTTCCTGTTTGTTTCAACATAGTATTGTATTCTTTTTGTAACCATTTTGTCCATGACTTTCCCTAGTTGTGACATTAACGCTATTGGCCTGTAACTATTTGAGTCTGCTTCATCATTTGTTGATGGGTATAATAATTTCATGTTTCCATTCCGCTGAAATTATTCCTGGATTCCATATTTTATTGTATATTTTTAATATCATACTTAATGCATTGTCTCCTAATTTTGTTATCATGGATTTGTAAATTCCATCAACCCCTGGAGTGGTATTTTTATTATTTTCTAGTGCGATATCTAATTAATGTCTTGTAAATTGTAGGTTTATATCTATATTTTCATTATATTTTTGTCCTTCGTTTCTATTTTCTTCTATCCTTTTCTCCCTTTCTATTTTTGTTCTTCTATTAGATTTTTTGTAGTATGAATTTCTTTATATATTTCCACTAATATTTCTGCTTTTTCTAGATCTTCTTTTAGTATTTTATCTTTTCATTTTAGTGCTGCCATTTTATTTGTTGTATCTATTCCTTTCATTTTCCTGAATACTCTCCAAATTTGATCTATATTTGTTTTTCTACCAATAGCTTCTTTTTGCCCATCTTATTGTTTTCCTTACTTTTGCTCGACATTTGTAGTTAATTAGAAGTTCAATTGTGTGATTAGTTTTAAACAGTTTTAGAGCATCACCACATTCTTTGTTCCACTATGCCACACTTTTCCCTCCTGTTTTTGCCTTTTGGTATTACTTCTTCTGCTACTGTGCTAGTATTTGTTATTTTTTAACCTAATCTCTCAACTTCTTCATCTGCTATTTCTTTTATAAATTCTCTATCCATAATACATCTAAAATTTCCATCTAAATTTATTTTTCCTCTTTCTATCCCTACACACATTAGTTACAGCAAGAGACACAAATTACACCATCCACTTTTAGGACTATGCAACAACACATCCATTAAATGAAAGCATTTTCGGTAAATGCAACAAATACCTGCACACACAAAGTTGGCAAAGATGAGGAATTACGATGAGACATACAGTTCGCTCCACCTAAAAAACGTCTCATTTAATATACGGCGCAGATGGCCAAAAGCACACTTAATAACGCTCAAATGTATCTGATTTATATCAACATACATAAATGTGACTTTATATTGTCATTGAAAACTTATAACAAACAATTCTTTATAATTTGCGTCGAATTTATCACTTTAAACGACTTATAACATTGGTTTAGCGTGGATCTAACAATTGATCGACAACAGTCCTATACAACTCTGCAGCAGACTCCCGTAACACCAGAGCGACAGCGCCACCTGTAGCTCCCAAGGGTAAACACACACATATCTATGCAGGGTTTATTAAAGGAACACTGCACATTTATTTAACATCGTTACAGATAGATAGATATTGTTCACCTTTTAGTTTGACGCTATTGTATTCCGTTTTTTTAATTTGCTTTTTTAAGAAAAAAACAACAGGTTCTTTTTTTGATTGAGCCGGCAGATTATCCAAAACATGCAAACTTTGTGCTTCTGTTTACAGTTGTTTGTCTCCAATCTGGCAACACAAATCGCAGGGCGCAGTCGCAGCAAACCAAGGCGATGGACCAGCGGCTCTTCTATTAGCAAAGCGCCTCTGCATTATACTACTTTTCACCTATAACAGAGTTTGCTTTCTTATCAGAAATAACGCTGTATTGAAGGTTACCGCTTCAGTAGACATACTTCGCTTCCCCATTGTTGCAGCATTAATGGTTATGCATGCAACGAATCCATCCAGACTCAATGATGGGTAAACACACAAATAAATCCACTTTCACCCACAGGCCAATATTATAAAAGAAAGACTTCAGACAAGTAATCGTCATATTACGTGTTTAAAGTTGTTCGTTTGGGTTTCGTCGACAGCGAATTGCTTTTATTTGTTTTCGTTTCGCATTGTAACGTTAGCATACTGACAGGAAGCGCATCTCTTGTTATTTTAACGTCTTTTTATTCCACAGGTGCACTGAGCGAAGAGATCCACAAGCCTACCAGGTACACTGAGAAGTAATTACTCAATAAACTGTTGAACTGTATTCGATAGTAAAGCTTAATCAGTCATAATTATATTAGCCGGGTTTAGCATAACATTGGTGCTAACAGGCCTAGTTCCTGTTACCAACTATAAACGTTGAAATATTAATCTTTATTATAAAACTTTAAATATATTTTAATATGTCGAGGTGTATTAATATTGTATTCTATTTCCCTTTTTTACCAGAAAATTAACGTCAATAGCATAAAATGAGAGTATTTTCTGTTTTGATTATGACCGTTAGTGTAAATGGTTGGTCTGACAACCAACAGACAATTCATATAAAGTCTTTGATTTTTACCAGATAATCTATTACATTTTATCATTAATAAACTATTGTCTAAATGGGACGAGACAAAAGAAATTTCAGTGTCTTGTTTTTTCATCATTAATAATGGCTAACTTTTCGGTCAAGTGTCAGTGTCAAACTCTAGGAAGTTTATTTGTGTTTGTTTCAACAAAAATGTTATCAGTAGCTCTGAGAAGTCAAAACCTGTTGAAGCTGGTGGAGAGCTTCACTGTACACAAAACTGCTTTGGGAATCCCAAAGCTGACGTTACTTCTCTGGCAATATATGCTAGTCACTTTTTTCCTTAATTTTGGCAAACATTTGTTTCCTTTTATGGCATTAAAGGCGTGACAATTTTTACCTGTAAATTGGCAAACCAAAAATACCGAAAGAACATAGTCCCTATTATGATCACTTCTCCATGTGAGTCACTTTGTAATGTAGTCAACATAAAAATAAATCTTAAAAATACAGCGTTGGACTATTTTGCCAGTTAATCAAGTAGAAAATGGATTTCAAACGCAAAATATAATTTTATTATTGGTCTTTAATAGTGTGTAGCAATTAATGTCTACTAACAATTTCTACTAATTTACATTAACTCATGTTATAACCACAAAAACCCTGTTAGGTTGTTTTGTGACTTTTGTTTATGTTTTGTTGGATCAAACATGTAGCACAACAATAAAATCAAACTGCTGACTTTTATGTAAAGCTAATAGCTAGGTAGTGTTACATAGGGAGCATTTGTGTTAGTATTGTGTTAGTTAGTATTTGTGGCAGTAATTAGTATTGCAATGTGTTAAACGTTTTATCCTCTTTCCTCAGGACCATTGTATATGTAGCTATGTTTCATTGCCATGCCTTGTTATTTGTAACTAAGACTTATGGATTTTTTAAATAATAGTAATAATGTTTATAAAAATGTAACTGGCCAATTGAAAAATATGCGTATAGGCCAGGGATCACCTAATTAGCCTGGAGGTCCGGAACCCTGAATATTCATTGTTTAACCATCATAAAACATACCCTGATAGGGTCCTCTTGACTTGTCTGATTCAACTAAAATATATAGGGCTTCAGATATCCATGACCATAATTGGGGATTACTGGTGTATGGTAACACCAAATTCATGCACAAGTTAGCCAAACGTAACTGTATTTTACTTGAAAAGAACAATTCAAATCTTTTTCGCCAAAAGCTGTCTCGATCTCTCAGAACATTGAATTGTTAAGTTAATCACTTGGTCAGCTTGTTAGCAAATCATAAATATGTAATATTTCACTTAAAACTGGCAACCTGGACGACGAAATAATACTCACTCAGTGACTGGAGAAGAGGTGATACACAGAAAGACACCAAAATATAACTTTTCGGCTGCTACTTACTTTTTAAATTATTAATATTCTGGCTGAACTACTTGCATCAATAACACTGAGGGAACATTAAGTAATGTCTTTTGACCAAACAGGGGCATTTAATGTATTGTGATTTTTCTGTGATTTTTTTTTGTAGCAATTGAAATCCCCAAAAAGCAGCCTTTCCTTAATCAAAATCAACTCAATTTGGAGAGCTCTTGCCCACTGTGTGCATGGTTGATTTGGTTCTGCCCTGACTAACACTTTTAAAATAGTTACATGCTGCATTTTTAATTACAAGTGAGAGGGAAGAAATTCAGAGCAAGAGCAGCAGGCCCCTTTAACTTTACAGAGCAGTCAATCTTCTATAATATTAAATTTGACTTGTTTTTACCTTTTAGCTGTTTTTAGTTGTTGTTGGGGAGAGGGAAATGTCATTATTTAATCTTATAAAAGCTGTTGTAAAATATTTTATTCAAGACCATAAGAAAGTGTAAATATTAGTATGTGTAAATAATTATTTATATTTCAAATTGTTTCATTTTTAGAAGATCACTAAAGGCATTTGTCTACTGCAATCTTAGACTAATTCAGTAGGTAACGACTCATGATCTGGAACTGTATTTGAATTGTGCAGGAAACTTTTTCCTTATGAGTGACCATAGCTAGCTTCTCCTGTTTTTTGTTTGTTTATTTTTTTGTTTTAAGATCCTGCCTTTATTTATGCTTACATGTTCCCTTTTTTGCAGTCTGTCAAATGCCAGTCGAAGAGCCAGCCAGGCAATGACCATTGGCATGACAAGATGCAAGATACCTCAGACTCCACACCACCGACTAAAATTCTGCGCCGATCCGACAGTCCAGAAAACAAACACAGCGATGGGACAGGGCACAGTCACACAAAAGCATCACACGTTCATCGCCCCTGTGAGAAGGACCATGGTCAGTTTTTCAGAAATATCTTGAGTTCCATTGATGTTTTCAGTGTTAATCAGCACAATAGTCCTATGACTATGAATGTGTGTGAATATCTACTTTTTCAAGTTCAAAAATGAATGATGCTAGAACCTTTTAAGATCATACACTAAAATTAAAGTGACCATTTTGTCCTGAATGTGACCTTACAAGATTACTTCAGACAAATACCTAACCTATAGTGACCCTAGCCTAGAGTGAATGTTGTTGTAATATCAGAATACAAAGTCTTCTCTAGGTTCAAAGCTTTTTGGGGGTTAGTTATAAATTCGTCTCTTTTGAATCAGAAGAGTAAGAATGTATGAGTCCAGTGTTTCAACATCAGAATCTGTCAGCAAACACAGATATCGAGTTTTAAGAGTTTTCACATAATTAGCAAATAAACATTAAAACAAAAATGCATATGTTAATTGAAAACTCAATGTAAGAGTAACTCGCTCCGTCATATATTCCACATTTAATAACCCCTGACTTTTCAATCCCACTCTAAATCAAACAAATATATATTTTTAGAAAACACAATTTTACTAAAAAAACCTTTAAGCACAAAAGATTTTGACTTTGTGGTGGGCTAACATTTTTAGCATAAATAGATGGTGTTTTGCATTACAATTATTAGCTCCTCAGCTAGCGACCTTTACTGCAAAAACATGTCAAAATATGATCACAATTTTTTTCCCCCAGTAAAGCAAAAAGCTGTCAAGAGTCATTCCACCGAATCTGTCTCTTGACTTCCAGTGCTAAGTGCTACTCTACTTAGTTAGGTCACTATTAAGTAACTATTTCGTAACTATTATGAAGTGCTAAAAATTTATTGTTCTGTTGGTGTTTTTTTTTTGTTGTACTTTATATTTGTGGTTCACCACTGTTGAACAATTTGTGGTAGGAAGGTTCTTTTATTAATTTCTCTGTAGTGAAATCTGTATTTTCAGAATAAAATAATATAAAAGCATAGTTTACTTATTTATACGTCATAGAATCTTTACGTTAAAGCAGGCAAATTCAGTCCTAGCACTTTTGTTACTGACCAATAAAGCCCCCAATTAAAGATTGTTGTATTGTATAATTAAGTCATAACAAATTTATTATTTGAAACCTGCCCGCTTGGTCTTTGTTTTACATATAGAAAAAACCTAAAATAAATAAATATAAGTTAGACAGAAATGACCATCTGTCAATCAATCTGGCATGAGTGATCTGTGTCATTATAATTACATCGACGATTTGATTGTTAATAAAGGAGTATATAAATATTCTTATTTTTAGAATGGTAACTGTTGGATTACTATGAATTCTTTTCAAATAATGTACTAAAACATTTGACTGTAACATGTTAAATCACCACCAATTAATGATGTTTATAAAATATGATGTCAATATATTTTACTGCAAAGCAAAAAAAATGTAAACCATGTGTTCTAACATCTTTGATTATGGAACACAGGGGGGATAGATCTTGACACCTGCTTTTCAGAGAAACAACTTTACATAAGCCTCTTAAGATTGCTACATTATTACTGTTACAGACAACAAAATCCATCATACCCTGTAGTGTAGCATGTGGGGATAGCCGAATAAATGACCTCAATGATTCCTGGTGTTTACTGCAATAATTAATTAAAGTTGAATATTTATTCACAATTCCTATGTAGAAGTGCCACAACACTTGTACAAAAAGAAGAGTTGGCTGGCATAATGGCTGCTTATTTGCGCTGATGCACCAATGCTGCAGAGAGGAACATAGAAGTGGAGGACTGTTCTTGTGAGACTCATCCGCTTGTGCTAACATCTGCCCAAGGCTTGCATATTTGCTATATTTTCAAAAAGCAAACATGCGTGTCATGTCTCATACAAATGAAATATAGTAGGAGGTAAATCACCATCTGCATGTAGAAGTAGGCTCACTCTTATGCGTATTTGTTGTTTTAACACATTTGCAAAACCATTATAGTTATTATAATATATATATATAATAATATAATTATATTAATAATTATATATAATATTATTGGATAGTTTAATTCTTTGTTGTGCATATTAACATAAACTTGCAAATTCACATTATTTCAAGACCTTTTAAGGAAGGAACTACAACTACATGTCAGTTGGAATTTCCTTTTAAAACACAAAGAGTAAAAAATACTCAACGCTTAAAATCAACCCTTATTTGTAAAAAAAAAATGTAATGGTTCAGATTACGGTCTTCAGCAGACTGAGACCAATGCATACATGTTGATATTAAGCCAACTCCCTCGTATTCTTGGGTATTTTACTGCAAGGAATGTTTGCGCTCTACATTTGATTCAGGGAGGACAACTTCCACTACAAACACATCAGTTTTTTTTCAGAGGGGATTCTTGGTAACTAGCATGGGACTATTTAAGTGCTTTGTTGTCATTTTTGAGAAGCTTGGTGATGCATCACACTCTCTCCATCAATTAAATTGGTCATACAAGTTTGACACATGCAAGTTTTTCATTTACTCCTTTTGTGACAGCACTGCATCATGGGCTTTTCCCCAAGCTCTGTAGTTTTTTTTGTAATTTTAGAACTTAGTCTGAGCAAGCTCTTTTTGGCTTTATTGTGATTGCAAATTGTATTGATTTTGATTTAACATTTCAGGCATCAGTCCACTTGAAAACTCCCATCATGGATCGAGTTCTCACACTCAACCAAACAGACCTTCAGAGGTGGTGAGTATTTCTAATATGTTTAGTAAAGCTTGATTTTTAAAAGATGCCTACTGCAATGCATTTAATGAGGACTTATGTTAACCTGGGGAAGCAGTTGTACTTGTTATAATTGTTAAAATACTGCAGTTCTTTCATGATTTTCAACTTTTAATCTAGAATTTGTTGGTATGTTATTGTTATAAATCATTTGAAAAGAGAAAATTTCGAACAAATATCCATCATTAGGGCTCGAGCTCGAGAACCATACTTTTTTTTTAATAGTTTTTATTTATTTTTTAATTGTTTTTATTATTATTCTTTACCATCTTTTCAGGGACTTTTGAGGACCTGAACATTAACAAAAAGTCACAGGTTTTTGCAGATTTTTCTCAGACCCGGTGAAAAATGTGGTAAAATTTTGATCCAAAAAATTATTAAAAAAAAAATGATAGCACCACCTAAGGCGTTTTTGCAGCTGCTGCGCATACAGTTTGGTATACATGTGTAAAGTACCAAGCTGCAAATTTTACTAATATAAATACTGTTTCCAAAATCAACAGGAAGTCGGTTATTTCGCAAAAACCTCTAAAAATGGTTTTTGTTCAATCTACACTTTGACGAACTCCTCCGAAAGATTTTATCCAAACGTCTGCAAACTTTTTCTGTATCATCATAAGCCATACGGAAACCTTAAAATTATATATATATTTTTTAGCTATCATTAGCTATCATTAAGTATGTGGTCGTGGTGGCTGGCCAATATTCAAATTTCGATTTGAAACAGGAAGTTGTTATAAATATCTCAGGCATAAAATATCCAATCCGACTCAAACTTGTCTCATTCTGATCATAGTCCAAGCCTGAAAACAGTCATATGACAACGAACGTCATCAGTCAAAGCACTACCTAGTGACAAGCATTAAAAGCCTGTTTTTTTTTTAATATAGTTTTACGCTTCTATTTCATATTTTGCATACACACTGAAATCTTTAAGACCTTAAGACCTAACAAAAAAGTCCACTTGGTTTAGTTTCGAAACTGGATGAAAAACCAAATTTTTTTTGGTTTTATATAAAAAAAAAGTAGACTTCATACTTTGACGAACTCTTCCTAGGTGAAATGTTTGATCCAGCTGAAAATTGGAGTGGTTATTCATAAAGCATTAAAGGAAAAAAAGTTGTATCAAAAGCTAAGAATTACGTCAAATGGTTTTGGGATGGTTCTCTATAGCGCCAACTAAAGCGGTTTTGTAGCTGTTGCGCAACCAGTTTGTCATAGGCGAATGAAATTTGGTACACATATGTAAATTACCAAGCTGCAACTTTTACTAGTATTAACACTGTTTCCAAAAATCACAAGAAGACGGTTATTTCGCAAAAAACTCAAAAAATTGCGTTTTTGCTTGTTTTATACTTTGATGAACTCCTCCTAGGTGAAATGTCCGATCTAGCTTAAAATTGTTGTGGTTATTCGTAAATCAAAAGCTAAGAAGTACGTCAAATGGTCTTGGGGTGGCGGCCCAGCAAAGTTCACCCTTCAAAAATGTGCAAAAAAATTTATATATTTTGGACTGTATCTCCGTTCAAGTTAATTCAATTTCTACAAAACAGCCTGGCATGATTAGCCTTAAATGTAATCTTCGTTTAACCTGTCTTTGTAGCTGTTGCACTACCAGTTTGTCGTAGGCAAATGAAATTTGGCACACATATTTAATTTACCTAGATGCAACTTTTAGCAGTATTAACCCTGTTTCCAAAATCGACAGGATGATGGGTATTTCGCAAAAATGTGAGTTTTTGCTCATTTTAAACTTTGACAAACTCCTCCAAGGCAAAATGTCCGATCCAGCTGAAAATTTGGTGTGGTTACTCGTAAGGCATTAGGGAAAAAAACGATCAAAATCTATTAAGTACGGCCAATGGTCTTGGGGTGACGCCCCAGAAAATTTCACCCTTCAAAAATGTGCAAAGAAATTAACATATTTTAGACTGTATCTCCGTTAAATTTTATTTAATTTCAACAAAAACACCCTGACATGATTATCCTTGTCAGGCTGAACAAAAGAATATGCATCTCTGTTACAGCGCTCTAAAAAGTGGCTCTACAGCGCCCCCTTAAATGTGACCAAAATCTTCATTTTAGCTGTTTTGACCCATTGAACATGTTAGAAAACCCATTAAAATTTGTTTGAATGTCAGGTTCAATAAGTTCTAAATGTATATTAATCTAACACTCACTGAAATTGTACCTTGGACGACAGCTCTGCAGCGCCCCCTTGAATGCAAAAAAGTTTTACTCGCAAATTAATGAACTCCTCCTAAGAAATTTTCCAGATCAAGCTGAATTTTGGTCTTAAGGCATTAGGGACCAAAAATTATCAAAAACTTAGAAGTTCCTCACGAGGTCTCCTTCAGAATAGATTTTAAAGTTCTGCTACTTGTGTACATAAGTCCCAACATAACTTAGTACCTGAATACCTAACAGACATTATCAGTGAATACACAACAAACAGAGAGCTGAGATCCCTCAGATTAGATCTATCCCGGGTAAATTCCAAACAGGGTAAATACTCTTTTAGTTACCATGCAGCCCACAGATGGAACCAGCTTCCAGAGGAGATCGAGGGTGCCAACTCTTAAGTCACATTTAAATCCAGGCTAAAGACTCGCCTGTTTAGTTGCGCTTTTGTCGACTGAGCACCAACATCTGAACAACTATTATCTTAATAATAATAATAATGCCTTCAATTTATATAGCGCTTTTGTAGACACTCAAAGACGCTTTACAATTACGAGAGCGTTATTCTTTCACTCCACATTCACACTCTGGTGGTGATAAAGCTACCTTGGTAGTCCTCAGCTGAACTGGTGGCTGACCACCACCAAACACCCCCCACCAGTCACACATCCACACTGGGCAATGTGGGTAAAGTGGCTTGCCCAGGGCCACAATGGCAGAATGGCCCTAACGGGATCGAACTACCATTCTTCCAGTTACAGAACGACAACTCCACCGCTGCACCATCTTTCCGCCCACTTCACTATCTTAATCTGTTTTAATAAATGTTTCTTTAATTTTCAGTATGATTTTGTCTTTTTTTATGCTCGATTTTATTAAATGTACTTTCTTTTTATTCCTTGTTTCAAATGTAAAGCACTTTGAATTACCCTGTGTACGAAATGTGCTATACAAATAAACTTGCCTTGCCTATGGCACCTTAAGGAATTTGACCTTTTTTAAACGTTTAGGGCTAAATAGATTTTTACTGTAGCACTCGCATGCTTTATCCAAAAAGCATGAAAAAATTCTAGAATTACGAGCCTACCATTCTGACCAAGTTGCTATGCTTAAGTGACGATACACTTTTAGCGCCACCTACTGCCTGTGTATATTTGTGGCGGTATCTCCCACGTACTTCATCCAATGTACATGAAAAAAATTAAGCGTGATTTTTTTTGGGGCAAGAACCCTATTGTTTCATGTGAAATTGAAAAGCTTTTTTGACTATCATAAAGTATGTGGCGGTGGGTCAATGTCCAAATTTCGATTTGAAACTGGAAGTTGTTATAACTTGGGCATGGAATTTTCGATCCGGCTCAAACTTCTCATTCGGATCATAGTCCAAACCTGAAAACAGTCATATGACAACGAACATCATCAGTCATAGCGCCACCTAGTGGCGAGCATTGAAAGCTTGTTTTCGCTTCTATTTCAGGCAGCATAATGCATACACACTTGTCACATGTGTGTGTTACGGCTTAGTGATGGAATGTCTAGGGAGGACAGTCATAACATAAAAATTCTGATTTGAATAATCCACCTGGGATGAGTGCGCAGAAAGAAGGAGACCCGATGTAGCAGAAATTAACACTTTATTGTTACCACCAGTTGTCCATACACAATCTTAAAGGAAACAGCAATGAACCAAAACCTGGTAGGCTAATTTACCACTTAACTTAAAACTCGCAGGAACCTCCTGCTTCAGGGCAGTAGCTCTGAGCCCTCAGTAACCCCTAACCAAGGAGAACAGCGTGAAACAAACAAATTAATAAAACCCAAAGGAGAATAACTGATCCCCAACTACTTACTTTACTAGTTTAAAGAAAATAAAATAACCAAAAACCGAAATCTTCAGCGTGTACGACGCCCTGCGTTCCCTACACTGGCTGACAAACATAAATACAGGTGGACGCTGTCTCCGAACCCTGTCTAGTGTTTTTAACAAGGGAAAACTGTGTATGGTGCGAGAAACAATAAACTAACTAACACACAATCCAAAATAACACTACACAAAGCCCACACACTACGAGATCCAGCCCGCAACGTACAGGCACACGCCGCTGGAGAGACACACTCTCGCTGCCTGTACACTCAACCTGTCAGAGGCGCTTCCGCCCCGATGTAGCGGCAAGGAGAGCTTTTATTGCGGCCAGGCGTCCAGGGATTGGCCAACGGTAGAGTGCGGTGAATGATTGACAGCCTGTTCAGCCAATCCGATGGCTAGACACTCCTGTGACACGGACCATAACGAGGGGGGGGGGAGAAAAGAAACAGATGTTAACAATTTCACACGTTTCATGCTAACAATTAGTTCCCCTCGGATCGTAACACTCCCTCCCTTAAAAGAACAAACGTACTTAGCAGTTTGTTCAAAGGTCATCACTGTCCACTCTAGATAATGCATCCGCTAGAACATTATCCACCCCTTTTTTGTGCCTCACTTGCAGGTTATCGTCTTGGATAATCAGAGACCACCTCATTCTGATTTCGCATGCTCACCAGGAACACTAACGGGTTGTGGTCAGTAAATACTGTGACTGGTAAACTACTTGATCCCAAATACACTTCGAAATACTGTAGTGCCATTGACAATGCGAGAGTCTCCTTTTCGATCATAGAGTAGTTATTCTGTGCTTTGCTAAACTTCCGTGAGAAATAACAAACAGGGTGATCGATGCCTTCCCCATCCTTCTGCAGAATAACGGCACCCGCACCGACCGCGCTTGCATCTACTTCTAGTTTAAATGACCGCGAAAGGTCAGGCGCCGCCAGCACCGGAGCGCAACACATCAAGGATTTAATTGACTCAAACGCAACTTGACACTCGTTACTCCAATGAAAATAATTAGCTGGACTAAGTAGAGATGTAAGAGGAAATGAACTGTAGAAAAGTTTCTACAGAAGCTGCGATAATAACCGGTCATACCCAAGAATCGGCGGAGTTCTCGTCTAGTTTTAGGTACCGGGAAATTAGCTATTGCTCTCACTTTTTCATTTACTGGGCGCACTTGCCCTTGCCCAACTTCCTTTCCGAGATAAGTAATCGTGGCTTGTCCAAATTCGCACTTAGCCAGATTAACAGTTAGTGAAGCCACAGCCAAACGTTCAAACACTTCCCGTAACGTCACGACATGTTCCTCCCATGTCTCCGAAAAGATGACCAGGTCATCCAAATATGCTTGGCAGTGACTAACTCCATAGAGGACAATGTTAATAAGCCGCTGAAACGTCGCAGGGGCCTTCCGCAAACCAAATGGCATTACCGTATACTGGAGAAAGTCATCTGGTGTTGCGAATGCCGAGATCTTTGATGCGCGGCTAGTTAATGGCACCTGCCAATACCCCTTAAGCAGATCTAGTTTGCTTACAAAGCATGCAGAGCCAACTCTGTCCACACAGTCCTCCATGCGAGGTAGAGGGTAACAGTCTGGTATGGTAACAGCATTTACCTTGCGATAGTCGGTGCAGAACCTCGCTGTGCCATCGCTCTTTGGCACCAGAAGACACGGGGAACACCATGGGCTGTTACCGGGTCTTGCAAGGCCATGCTCCAGCAGATATTTTACCTCCGATCGCATGATGTCTCTCTTTGCAACATTCACCCTGTACGCATGCTGCTTGATAGGCAGCGCCCCACCTATATCAATGTCATGCTGCAACACTGTGGTGCGAGATGGAATATCATCAAATAAACACTTAAATTCACAGATTAAATGTTTGATATCACTTTTCTGTGTTTCTGATAACTGTGGAAGGTTTTTATCTAGATTACTCAAAATCTCCGAGTTATTCAACTTCACACACTGATGATATGTGTGCCGGAGCACCACTCCCTCATCTTCATCCACATGTTGAGCAGGAAACACAGGTACATTTCAAGTGAAGGTTACCACAGCAGGTAGCTGTACTTGACCAGCGCTGTCATCCGGCACACCTGTCTGTGCGGGATCTCTGGAAAAATAAGTTTTGAGCATATTAATATGACACACACGGGATCTCCTTCTCCGGTTTGGAGTTTCAATGACGTAGTCCAACTCCGACAGTTTTTTAAAATAACCGTATAGGGACCTGAAAAACGAGCGGTTAAGGCAGAGCCCACAACTGGCAATAAAACAAGCACTTTATCACCCACCCTGAAGCTGCGGGAGACACAATGTTTATCATATCGACGCTTCATTCTCTTTGGGCGGTCGCGAGCGATTCTTGTGCCAACGACCAGACTTTATGCAGTCGCTCCTGAAATTTGCTCACATATGCCAGCACATTCGTTTTAGAACTGATTGTCTTACCCAAAATGCTCTCTTTGAGCATTTTCAGAGGCCCACGGACCTGGTGTCCAAAAACTAGTTCTGCCGGGCTGAAACCTAGGCTTTCCTGTACTGCTTCTCTCACTGCAAATAATACCAACGGTATACCTTCGTCCCAGTCATTACCAGTGTAGAGGCAATACCTCCTCAGCATAGACTTCAGGGTTTGATGGAAGCGTTCGAGTGCGCCCTGGCTCTCTGGATGTTACGCGCTGGAAGTCCTGTGTGACACATTTAAAGATGACATAACTTGTGTGAAAATTTTGGACAGAAAGTTTGTGCCTTGATCTGTTTGCACTACCTTAGTCAAGCCAAACACAGAGAAAAATTTAATAACGCATGGATGACAACAGGTGCGGTAATTTTTCTCAGCGGGACAGCTTCAGGAAAGCGAGTGGCACCACACATGACAGTCAACAAAAATTGGTTACCAGCCTTTGATTTAGGCAAAGGGCCCACACAGTCAACAATGACATGCTCAAACGGTTCGCCCATGGTCGGTATCGGTATTAGTGGAGCAGGAGGAATAACCTGATTTGGTTTTCCTGTCATCTGACACGAAACACAAGTGCGACAATAGCGAGCAACGTCGCTCTTTAAGCGGGGCCAAAAGAAATGCCTTAGAATTCGGGTGTATGTTTTTCGAATACCAGTGTGTCCCGAGAATGTGTGGTCGTGTGCTAAGGATAATACTTGCTGTCGAAAACAAGTGGGAACAACAAACTACATCCCATTCCGTATTCTGCGTTTCGTCAGCGCACCACTTGCGCTTCAACAAATCATTCTCTAGAAAGAAAGCGCTTCTCTGTTCCTTTGCTTTTTCTAGAGGGACTACAGAGGAAAAACAGCTCTTTAACGAAAAATCACCCTTCTGTTCTGCTATCACTTTTTCTCTCGATGCAGACAGCTTCAACTCATCCGCTTTCCTCGGAGAGGAGAGTTTACCAGTCTCATGATCTTGGCACTTCGACATCTCCTCAGCAAAAAGAGGAATCACAAATGTCTCAGCTAAATCAACAGATGTTCTTCTGCGGGCTTGGGCCCTTGTAACCACACATGCTGGGAAAAACTTTGTGTACATCTCCTCAGACCTCTCAGAGCTCATGTCAGGCTGATTTAGCACCTCTAATACGGGAAAAACTTAGGAAAGTCATTTCCTAATAGAAAATCAATGCCTTTTACTGGAAGTTCCTGGCACACAGCAACTCTCACAAGTCCAATAACCAACTCTGTTTCCAAAAAAACTTGGTGCAGCGGAACCTTCACCAAGCCCATCTCAATTCCCCGAACAAGGATTTTACTGCCGGCATAACTTTGGTCGCTAAAAGGCAGTGCACCTGCTCTTAGAAACGACTGCGACGCTCCCGTATCACGGAGAAGTTTCACTTGGACACGAGTCGCAGAACACTCCGGAATTGCCACAAATCCTTGCTGAATGAAAGGGGTAAACATAGTTTCTGGCTCCTCACCCCTCGGCTGTCTGTTATGAGGCTCCGTCACACGTTCAATCAAAGCAACTGCTTTTTTCTGAGAGCAACACACTCCGAGATCAAATGACCTGTACGGTGACAAAAGAAACACTTTCGCTCATCTTTCGGTTTTGAAAAAAACTGTCTGGGCCGGCTTCGATCAGCTTGAGTCTCAGAATAATTTTTTTCTAATCGACTGGGAACAAAAATGTTTTTATGCATCAGCACAAACTCATCCGCGAACACTGATGCCTGTGCCAAAGTGGCAACTTTTTGATCATTCAAATGCACTACCACACGCTCAGGCAGACAGTTTTTAAACTCCTCCAAGAGGATTAATTCCCGGAGGGTGGAAAAATCAGCTACTTTACTTGAATGAATCCACTTATCAAAAAGTATAGATTTTTCCCTCGCGAATTCAGCAAAAGTTTGAGTGAAACTCTTTTTTTGCTTCCTAAACCGCTGTCTGTACGCCTCACGGACCAACTCGTAAGCTCTCAAAATCGCAGACTTGGCTGCATCGTAATTGAAGCTTTCCTCCAGAGACAAACTTGCACAGACTTCTTGCGCTTTACCAGTGAGTTTACATTGCAGTAAGAGCGGCCAGATCTCTTTGGGCCA
Source organism: Danionella dracula (assembly GCA_900490495.1). NCBI lineage: Eukaryota > Metazoa > Chordata > Actinopteri > Cypriniformes > Danionidae > Danionella > Danionella dracula. The sequence goes on from UELW01000278.1 coordinate 3,348,774, forward strand.
ACTCAGCGCTGCAATTTCGGCTTCCTGAAATTGTGGAACGAGAGAAATGTGCTTGCTTACATCGAAGGTACGCTCAGGCGGGGTCTCAAAATCACCCGTTTGTACCCGTGTTGAAGCTGGAGAAGGCATCAGGTAAGTCTTTAACTCAAGTTCTCTTAACCTCACTTCCTTCTCGATTTCAAGCTTTCGTAACTCAAGTTTAAAGTTTAACTCAGCCCTACGCTCTTCTGCCTTTACATTGGCTTCAAACTGAAGCTTGGCTAACCGAACTTTGAGTCTTGCCTCACTTATTGACTTTGGTGAAAGGGTTACAGAGGCAGGGAAATAATCCTACTTTCTGTCCGTCTCCTCTCCCTCACTACTAGTGCTCCGATCACCATCTGCGGTTTCTGGATTTAACTCAGATGAAGTTTCCCTACTCTCGGGCAACCCAGGGGGTATTACGATACCAAGCTCTATCAAGCCTTGGAGAACCGCACTTTTAATCTCCCTCTTCAGCTGCTGCCTTGAAACTGTAATTGCAAAATGAGCCGCAATAAGCAACAAATCATCTTTTCGGCACAAGTTAATTTCTTCAATAGAAGGGTTACTCAAAAACAGGCTTAAATCAAAATCAGCCATACTGGTTAGTTAGATACTTTTTTTTTTTTTTTTTTCAAAACTCAAGCTCAGTTTCCAACAGACCACAAATGCACTATAACCTACAACACTTCACTCTGCGCATCATCCCAAATGTGAACATTTTTTAAATCAAATTTTTGTCCAGATAATTAAGATCCCGGACGAGCCCCCAATTTATGTTACGGCCTAGTGATGGAATGTCTAGGGAGGACGGTCATAACATAAAAATTCTGATTTGAATAATCCACCTGGGATGAGTGCGCAGAAAAAAGGAGACCCGATGTAGCAGAAATGAACACTTTATTGTTACCACCAATTGCCCATACACAATCTTAAAGGAAACAGCAATGAACCAAAAACTGGTAGGCTAATTTACCACTTAACTTAAAACTCGCAGGAACCTCCTGCTTCAGGGCAGTAGCTCTGAGCCCTCAGTAACCCCTAACCAAGGAGAACAGCGTGAAAAAAACAAATTAATAAAACCCAAAGGAGAATAACTGATCCCCAACCACTTACCTAGTTTAAAGAAAATAAAATAACCAAAAACCGAAATCTTCAGCGTGTACGACGCCCTGCGTTCCCTACACTGGCTGACAAACTTAAGGTGGACGCTGTCCCCAAACCCTGTCTAGTGTTTATAACAAGGGAAAACTGTGTATGGGGCGAGAAACAATAAACTAACTAACACACAATCCAAAATAACACTACACAAAGCCCACACACTACGAGATCCAGCCCGCAACGTACAGGCACACGCCGCTGGAGAGACACACTCTTGCTGCCTGTACACTCAACCTGTCAGAGGCGCTTCCACCCCGATGTAGCGGCAAGGAGAGCTTTTATTGCGGCCAGGCGGCCAGGGATTGGCCAACGGTAGAGTGCGGTGAATGATTGACAGCCTGTTCAGCCAATCCGATGGCTAGACACTCCCGCGATACGGACCATAACGAGGGGGGGGGAGAAAAGAAACAGATGTTAACAATTACACATGTTTCATGCTAACAATTAGATCCCCTCGGATCGTAACAGTGTGTAGGACCTTAAGACCTACAAAAAAGTCCATTGAGTCGAGTTCCGAAACTGGACAGAAAATCGGATATTTTAGGTTTAATGTAAAAAATATAGACCTCTTACTTTGACGAACTCCTCCTAGGCGAAATGTTTGATCCAGCTGAAAATTGGAGTGGTTACTCATAAGACATGAGAGAAAAAAAGTTATTAAAAGCTAAGAAATACGTCAAATGGTCCTTGGGTGGCGCCCCAACAAATTTCATCCTTCAAAAATGTGCAAATAATCTACATATTTTGGACTGTATCTCCGTTCAAGTTAATTCAATTTCAACAAAAACAGCCTGGCATGATTTTCCTTGTATGACTGAACAAAAGAATATGCATCACTGTGACTGCGCTCTTAAATGTGACCAAATTTTTTTTTTGTTGTTTTGGCCCATTGAACATTTTAGAAAGCCCATCAAAAATTGTTCGAAGGTCATGTTCAATAAGTATATTAATCTAACACACTCACTGAAATTGTACCTTGGACAACAGCTCTGCAGCGCCCCCTTGAATGCGAAAAAGCTTAACTCGCAAATTAACAAACTCCTCCTAAGAAAAAACTTCATCGCATGGTCACACTTTATATTTTTCCTTATCCCTCCAGCCACGTGTTCCAGCAGATGACTGGTCTGAGCACATCAGCTCATCTGGGAAGAAGTACTACTATAACTGCAGAACAGAGGTCTCTCAGTGGGAGAAACCGAAAGAATGGCTGGAGAGGTATGTTTCTTTACCTTTTAATTAGGGCTCGAGCACCAGTGGTGCGAGAACCCTTTTGTTTTTCGAAAAATTCTTTTTTTTATTATTATTATTATTATTCTTTACTGTCTTTCCAAGGACTTTTGAGGGCCTGAACATTAACGGAAAGTCACAGATTTTTGCACATGCATCAGACCCGGTGAAAATTTACGTATGATTGTGTTTTGAAAAATGTATTAAAATATTGCTCTATAGTGCCACCTAACACGTTTTTGCAGCTGTTGCGCAACCAGTTTTAAAATGTAATACACATGTGTAAAGTACCAAGCTCATGTGAAGCATCATGTGATATTGAGAAGCATATTTTGTACTGTATCTCCGTTCAGGTTAATTCAGTTTCAACAAAAAAATTCCTGGCATGATAAGCCTTGTCAGGCTGAACAAAAGATATGCGTCTCTGTGACTAAGTACTTTACTTTACTAAGTACTGAATGATACAAAGCTTTAAATGTAAAGACAATCTATATTGTGTATGTCTATATATGGTGTTATAAGATTAGCATAACCTAAGCATATCAATCTGTTCAGAATCACAAGATTGACACGCTTAATTTTTTTTCATGTACATTGGATGAAGTATGTGGGAGATAAAGCCACAAATATTCACAGTCAGTTAGTGGCGCTTTAAACGTATCGTCACTTAAGCATAACAATTTGGTCAGGATGGTAGGCTCGTAATTCCAGAACTTTTTCATGCTTTTTGGATAAAGTATGCGAGTACTGTGGATCTGGGAGACCCTTGCGTATTTAAATGATCAGGAATTCAGTTTGAGAATCAAACAGAGGTTTAATATTCTGATACAATACGATCATAATACAGCTGGGTGTTCTCTGCTGAGAGAAGACAGCCTTTTTCATCATTATCACAAACATTTATTCCTGATAGCTCCTCCTTTTTCATCTGATTGTCCTTCAGAGGGGGAGAAAGAGGGGGAGGGAGAGAGAGGGAGAGAGGGAGAGAGGGAGAGGGAGAGGGAGAGGGAGGGGAGGGAGGAGGAGGGAGGGAGGTGAGGGAGGGAGGAAGGGGAGGGAGGAGGGGAGGGAGGGAGAGGAGTGAGAGAGGTGCGAGAGGAGAGAGAGCGAGATTGCGAGAGCGAGAGAGTGCGAGAGCGAGAGAGTGCGAGAGCGAGAGAGAGAGAGTGCGAGAGAGAGCGAGAGTGCGAGAGCGTGAGAGAGAGAGCGCGAGAGAGCGCGAGAGAGAGAGAGCGAGAGAGCGAGAGAGAGAGAGAGAGAGAGAGAGAGAGAGAGTGGAGAGAGAGAGGAGTGAGAGAGAGAGATGCGATAGAAGTGAGAGAGAGAGAGTGCGAGTAGAGAGCGAGAGAGAGGAGAGAGTGCGAGAGAGAGAGTGCGAGAGAGAGAGTGCGAGAGAGAGAGTGCGAGACAGAGAGAGTGCGAGAGAGAGAGAGTGCGAGAGAGAGAGAGTGCGAGACAGAGAGAGTGCGAGAGAGAGAGAGAGTGCGAGAGAGAGAGAGTGCGAGAGAGAGAGAGTGAGAGAGAGAGCGAGAGAGAGAGAGCGCGAGAGAGAGAGCGCGAGAGAGAGAGCGCGAGAGAGAGAGCGCGAGAGAGAGAGCGCGAGAGAGAGAGCGCGAGAGAGAGGATCACGTGGACAGTCCAATTTTTAGCAGTGTAGTCCATTCTTCTTGTTCCAGTTGTGAAATGCGGCTCTAGACACCCCCACTCTGATTTTCCACAAAACTTTCAGATCCTCTCCTATCTTTTCATAACAGAGACTTTCCAACTCTCCTCTAACAAGCAATTTCTTATACACTATTTTATCTGTCCTTAAAGACTAAAAGTGAGATCAGCACGCAGGCCTTCTCACTGAAAAGACTTTAGTTTCTTTGGCCTGTTCTATCTAACTAATCCTGACTATTATAATACACACATTAAAACACCTATTATTTCTAATACAATATCATTACTGGCCTACTAATGTAAAAACCCTTAAATCCCTACCCACAAAATCAATGATCCATTATACAATTATCATTTATTAGCTTACTAACAAGACTATATGACAGAACATTAATAAGCATTGATTAAACAATAATAAAAATCCCACAGTGCTACAGTAAGAAATCCATTTAGCCCTACACATTTAAAAAGGTCAAGTTTGTTGAGGTGCCACACCAAGACTGTGTGATGAACTTCTACGTTTTTGATAACCTTTTGATGCCTTAAGAGTCAGCAGACCAAATTTTTGCTCGATCTGGAAAATCACGCCATTGTTCAGATGGATCGGAGGAGTTCGTCAAAGTATAAAACAAGCAAAAACAGCCATTTTTAGAGGTTTTTGCAAAATATCCATATTTCTGTCGATTTTGTAAACAGGGTTTATGTTAGGAAAAGTTGCAGCTTTGGAATTAACATATGTGTACCAAATTTAATTTGCCTATGACAAACTAGTTGCGCAACAGCCACAAAACTGCTTTCGGTGGCTATAGAGTTCCACCCCAAGACCATCTGTCTTCTTAGACCATGTACTTCTTAGCTTCTGATAACTTTTTTTTCCCTCCATCCTTATAAGTAACCACACCAATTTTCAACGGGATCGGACATTTCGCCTAGGAGGAGTTTGTCAAAGTATGATTTCTATATTTTTTACATAAAACCTAAAATATGCTGTTTTCTGTCCAGCTTCGAAACTTGATCCAATGGACTTTTTTGTAGGTCTTAAGGTCCTAGACATCTTGCGACAACTTTAAAGTGTGTATGCAATACACTGCCTGAAATAGAAGCGTAAAACTATTCATAAACATGCTTGGCGCTATGACTGTTGATTTTCGGTGTCATATGACTGTTTTCAGGCTTGGACTATGATGAGAATGAGACAACATTTAGCTGGATCGGATATTCTAGGCCCGAGTTATAACAGTTTCTTGTTTCAAATCGAAGTTTGGACATTTGCCGGCCGCCACAGCCAAATACTTTAATAGCCAAAAAAAGCTTCTCAATTTCACATGCCATATGCCTTTTGATGATACTGAAGAAGTTTGGAGATGTTTGGCTCATTCTACACTTTGAGGAACTCCTCCCAAAGAATTTATCCAAACAGGGATTATATTAGTAAAAGTTGCAGCTTGGTACTTTACACATGTGTACCAAATGTCATTCGTCTACGACAAACTGGCGCTATAGAGAGAGACTTTTTTTTTTTTTTTTTTTAATCAGTTTTCGGATCAAAAATTTTCACTGGGCCTGAGACATGTGCAAAAATCTTCAACTTTTCATTAATGTTCAGGTAGTTAAAAGTGCCCGCAATGACTTGCGGAATACAATAGGGTTAACAAAAGCCCTAATAAATAAATACGAATTTCTTTCTACGCACTTGAACCCCTGTTAATAATAAAAATCCTAACAATTACAATAAGGCTTCAGCACAACGTGCATGAACCCTGAATGAATGGAAAAAATTTAATCAGTGGCTACTTCTATAGGTACACCTTGCTAGTTCAGGCCAGGCCTCGACCACACTTGATTTCAGATCTACTCTCGGTTAAATGTGCTATTTGTTCAGAAATGATGCAGGCCTTGATTATAGTGTTTTTTGTGCCAGCTTTGCCTGTTTATCAATCCATAACATCACACAATCCCCTTTGACAGAAGTTTTCCACTTTTGTTTTCACAACAACTTACTGATTTTTTCATATTCTGACAATTTCTTTGTAAACACAGTCACACTCTCCTTATCCTACTTGGGTTTCCATTTGTTGCAGTATTGTGACATCTAGTGCTGAAATATTGCAGTTTTGTAAATGTGGATGGAGATAACAAAGGGTGTTTAATGACACTTCGCTGTGTTAAATCAACACAAAACCATCTATGTTAAATAGCTATTTTTCACTCGCAAACACCCACTTTTATGTAGATGAAATAGTGTATGTGTATGTTGATAATGTGGTTTCACCGTAGGTGAACAACAAAAACCTGAGATTTTAAACCAATGAACTCAAACCAAGAAACAATGATTGTGAGAAGATCAAACTCACTCCACCGTGCTTTATGAAAATGTGACCTGTAGTGGTTAACAGATCCTATATCGTTGTGTTATCTTCAGCAGGGGTCTCTAAATCAATTCCTGGATGGCTGCAGTCCCTGCCAGTTTTTTTTCTACTCTGTTTCAGGAGATACACCAGTCTCTTCAAACAAGGCCAGAAGAGCTTAATAAGTGGAATGAGATATATGCATAAACCATGCAGGGCTTCGGCTCTCCAGGAATTGAGTTTGAGACCCTTGATCTACAGAGATGTGAGATATTTTCTTTTGTGTGGGATTTTCTGCACCTTCCACAAATAAATGTCAATATACGAGGGTTGGGTTGACATCTGCAACCCTGCAGCATTGATAGAACATATTAAAAAAGTGTTTATGAGTGATGTTGGCCATATGAAGAATCTTCTTAAAGAAGAGGCAGAGGAATCCGGTTCTGGTAGGGCCTCACTGGTGTGCGGCCTTATGATGGGCTCACGTGTGTAGCTGGTGCTGCCGTGGCGCCTCGATTTCAGCAACTGGTTTATTGGTTTCATGTGATCCCATCTGTATCTTGGGTCAAGGAAGGCTCACGGTTTGCATTAATGCTAGATTTGCCTCTAAGATGCCTGTAGATCTGCTTTAAAATGCTTGAGGTCGGCTATGAGTTCTACTTTCACTTCAGATGTGTCTCGTTGCTGTCCTCTTTCATTCAGTCAAAGCTTGCCAGATAGGTGAATATTCGCCTTTTTTTTTTTTTTACTATTATAACCGCAACACCATTATAACGATACAGTTCACTTTGCCAGAGTTTACAGGCACAAAACTTCAAACCGAATATTCGGATAGGTGTGTAGAGGACTTTAGATCTCTAGAAGAGATAATAGTGCCTCTCTTCATTCAGTGGACACACCAAACTTCTTTTCTGAACAGAGAACAGAGGCAGAGAGAAAGTGCCAAGACTGTGGTTAACAGCTTTCCCAAAGACAGAGATTATCGACAGGAGTCCATGCAGACCAGTGCCACAAGTGCCCTCAGTAGTTCAAGTAAGAATAAACTTTACATGTTTTTTTCAAACTGAGTGCTGTTTGTAAAAGAGCTGCAAGGGGGTGCCGAGAATGTTTTTTTTAATTGAGAGCACACTGTACAACATATTTCACTGTCCTATTTGTTTTTTTTTTTGTTTGTTTTTTCCAGAATCTTCTTTAGCAGAAAATCAACCGTTAAACTCTAGTTCCTCTCTACCTTCATCTGTGAATCCCCCCACCACCTTCAGCTCATCCTCGTCCTCATCCTCAACAGTACCTGTGTCTTCAGCCCTGCAGGCCTCAGCCTCCTCTCTGCTCCAGGACCCTGCACTGCTGCGTCAGCTGCTTCCTGCTCTCCAGGCCACCCTGCACATTAATCACACCAATCTGGATGTGGCCAAACTTAATGAAGGTAATTCCTTCATTTTTCAGATTAGTGTTTTTACTCTATTTTGGGGTCTTTTTCATAACATTTTGCAATTAGATCAGTTTTTTCCTGATATGAACAATCCAAATGAATTGTTCTAATGAATCATTCTCACAAATGAACAAGAGGCAAAAGAACGACGTTTTCTATTACTGAAAGACAACAGCCACATGGCACCAGTTTTATAATCTTTGAGGGCTTTGTTGAATTCTTGATGGGCGGACCAGCCGTGCAAACTTCTGGGTGTTTATATTCTCCTCTTTGGCAGTCTTTTTTTATAAGACTGGTGCTATTTTCTTTTGTGAGATTGAAGCGGGAGCATGTATCGAGCACTTTCCAGCTTCTCTTTCATGTATTATTCATGTCATCAAAACAGCCAGCTCTCATTGGCTGTTCTCTTGGGGAAACCTGATCCGTTATTGCAGAGCTGAATTTTTTTACACAACACTTTAAATATATTTAAAAAGGTTTGCCCGTCTGACAATTAAAAAAAAAAAAAGCATAAAAACAACAAAAGAGTTAGGAGTTTGGTGTGCAATTACAGAGACACTCTTCAGCTCTCTGTCTGTCACCAGACAGACACAAGCTCTTCTGCGCTTCTTTTTTTTTTTGTTTGTTTGACTGGCATCCCTTATATCTGGTTGTGCCATGGCTGTCACAACAAGTATCAGAGACTAATAAAAAAAAAACAATAAAACAATAAAAAGAGCAACCCTAAAGATAAATGAGAGAATAACGGACTGGGAGTGTATAAAATGGCAGTGAAGGGGTAGGGGGCCTGGGAGGTGCGTGTCTTTAGTTTTCAATCACAAAATAATGGATAATTATAGTATAATTTACTCTTAAGTTGGTACATATCACATTTGGTTAGTAGGTGCTCTGTGATCTTTTTATTCTGGGAATCAGCAATGTCAATAACTAGCAAGAAAAGTTTTTGAATTAGTTCATATTCATTCATTAGTTTACAATTTATTGTTAGTTACTAAGAACACCAGCATTTAAAAAATAATGTTTTTAAAAATACCTTGATAGGCTAAAATGCTGCTCTGTGTAGGTGTAGACAAATGGCCTAACAGATAAAAAAAAGACAGCGGTTATGAAATAACTTTGGACAGGGTCTTAGAATACCTCTTTTAAATTCTTATCCATGTGTACCACTGCTTTGACTGTTTGTCTGTTTTTTTTTCCTCTCTGTCTTCATCTAAGTGCTCACAGCCGCTGTCACACAAGCTTCCTTACAGTCTATGCTTCATAAGCTTCTTACTGGAGGGCCATCCGCTTTCAACATCACTACTCTGCTTTCCCAGGCTGCTCAGCTTTCCACACCAGGTATGCCTGTAGCTCTCTGAACTCGACGTTTGCTTCCTCTAACTAATATGCTGTTGTAATGAAACAGAGGGAATGGATAAAGGAAAGGTCATCTCTTTCTTGTGACCTGTTTCAGATCTTTTATTCAATAAAAATTTGAACATTTTTGTTAACATCACACATTGGTTGTCTATTTAGTTTAATCATTTTAGATGTGTATTGTCCTTTTCACTACTGTGTTTAAAGCAGCTGCTCCACAGTCAAGTCAATCGCCTGTGTCGATGGCTTCAGATGCCTCTTCACCGAGGTCTTATGTGTCTCCCAGAGTCAGCACACCTCAGAGCAACACCATCTCCAAACCCCTGTTCAGCTCTGCATCACTCACCTCACAACCAAAGGTCACTTGCAGGAACCCGGATTCATGTTTAGAATTTTGTATAGTTGTTAATTCTATAATTAAAGTTAATGATTGAGATTTTAATCAGATTATTGCATCATTCTGCCATTTTAGGTCAGCACATCGATACAAAGACAAGGATCAACATCCCAGCAAACAGTCAACTCTGACAAACCATTAGAGATCAACGATCCACGCCTTCAAAGTCAAATGTAGGTCTTTTTAAATTATATTTATAATGATTTAATTATACTGATATTTTTTTTTGGTAACATTTTCTATAAAAAAAAAATGTTCGTTTCCTCAGGACATTTGAGCTAAAATCTAGGGCTGTCAAGCTCATAAATACACACTGACACTACAGGCCTATGCTTTTTGACATCATTGTCAGAACATTCAGTGTAGAAGCAACAGAATTTCGCTACCTGAAAATATCGAGGTTTAAAAAAAGCAGTGTTTACAATAAAAATTAATACAATAAAACATCCTTAAAAGCTGAAGTCAACATTGATGCTGCTAGGGAATTGAACTACTTGTAAAAGTACAAAAAAAAATGAAGAAAGATTTGATTAAAATGTTTGGGCCTTAACGATCATGAAACTATTTTAAACGAGAAAAATTATTATTGTTTTTATTGTTTACTTTTTCCTGCACATGCATCTAATGCGCATCTAATTGAGTGGGATTGTGTTTATGTTCTAGTTACAGTATTTCACCGCAGTAGCAGATCGATGTATCTTGAATAATCTTTGTTCAGTTAAAAGTTACCAAACACAATAATGTCAATAATAGCGTGAATGAGTGCTCCATAGAGGACATCAAAAGACTTTAAGTGCAGTGGCGTTCAATCTAGTTTAGTGTTTGTTGTAATGTTGTTAACTTGTTTTTCCTTCAAAATGTACACAAAAATCCTTCTGGCTCAGATAAACTCTTATTTACACTTAATGTAGGTTTGTACCTTTCAGAATAGTGTGAATGTAACACTGAAGCACTTAAGTGACAAGTTAGCTTTAGCTATGCTAGCTTGTTGTTCTGATAATGAGAGAATGTTCGAATACTACCAAGAGGAAAATCTTTATCTTATGGGAGGAAAATAATCTCTCCGTTTGATGATAAAACAGTGTTCCTGTTGTGAAAAAGTATTGCTTATTTAATCCAGGTTTTCAGATTAGTTTTTTGTTTTTCATTTTATTTACTTATTATGTATATGTACTGATTAGAATTAAATAAACTTCTTTATAACATTTATTACAATTAAATAAACTTCTTTATAACATAAATGTTTCAATTTAAAGACCATCATCTTTTTTGTTTTTGTTTTATGGAGAAAAAATTTATGGAAATTAGATCAAGTTAGATCAGTTATTTTAAAAATATTTTAAAATATCTTTGGGAAACTATATATGTTATCAATGAATGGGATAAAAAATAATAGTTTAAAATAATCATCTATTCAATTATTACCTAAATGATCATTTTCGCATAATTGAGCACTATAAAAGTAAGCTATGGATTCAGTAACTGGGAAATATCAGGTTAAATTAATTAAACCATAAAACTTGTTCTTGTGCCAGGGCTACTTCAGATAGTCCTCAATGAAAATGTCTGCCATGGAAGTCGCGGCAAGGTGATGTTATTGCCTTCACCTCATAAATGAGCAAACTGTTGTCTAGGTTAATTAAGCTTTTAAAAGTTTATCAAAACGTATCATTACTACTTTATATGCTTCAAGTTATCTAAATATTGTTGTTTTTTTATATCCATGTTTTTATATTACCTAAATATCTCCAAAATAAAGTTGAGTCATTTATATCATTATATAAAAAACATACAATATCCTTCGGTGGTGGTGTGCGAGATAACCTGTGTAGGAAACTCACAATTGAAGACCAGGAGATTTTTGGGGTATCACAAGCTTTAATGTTGAGCGCTGCAGTCTTCCAAACATCTAACTAGACAATGTATTACATTGGGTTTTAATACTGTTAGGATGCACCCCCAAGGAGGAGCCCAGCCGCTGATATTCATGAAGTCAACAAAAGGTCAGGCTTACATAGCACGAAAAGGTACTTATCAAGATGTTCCCAGACCTTAAGGAGCATGAGTCTCTGTGGAGGCCGTAGGTTTGTTTTCCATTAATCATTATAAACAATTCCTGAGCAATCTAGATAAGGTCACAGACAGAAACGATACAATAGTGCTAAAAAGTGACTGCGATATAAAAGAGTTATGTTGGAAAATCATTGTTCTGAATTTTATATTCCTACAATCCTCCCCTTGAAAGTTATCAAAATACTCTCACAAAAGTCCCTTCTTTTAGCCTATGTTAAATAACACAAGCCCCATCTTCTTGTCATGTAACTTTAAAAAGTTACAGGTACATTATCTTATTTTATGTCGTTCCATAGATCTATGTTAGTGTAGATCTCAGAGCCATTTGACGGTATGATGTAGATGGTAATATCATATAGCCTACATGATGACATCATGTAATCTATGGTCGATTTTCAAAGTCCATCGTGCAAGAGATGCACAAGTCTCTTGTGAAGTCTGATTCTTCTTCAGTGAAGTCATTTAGATGTCCCGATGTTTTCATGCTTCAGGTTCTTCTTCTTTACAGAGTCATTCCGATACCTCTGTGTCCAATGCAGTCCAGTTATGGGTCTCTGACATGGCCCTGCATTACACAAAAAAGAAAACGTCAGTATTCTTGCACAGACTTGCATTTGTTAGACTTTTCCTGTTTGTCTAACCCTTCATGTTATCGTATAGTGTACATTTTTTGTATTAAAAGAAAAACAACAACTTTAAAATAAAAAAATTTTGAATTGCCCAAATAAAAAAATCTCCATCATTAAATTGGGCAAGACACAAGACACTACTACTACTTATTAGTGGTGGCAGAGGTTGCCTTCTTCATCCTCAGGCGACATGCTAGAGCCTAAAAACTCTAGTCCTGCCATATCTGGACTCTAATCTGGACGCAACTGCCTTCTATCCAGGGCAACTTTAAAATGAATCCACTTATCCCCTAAAACAATCTTAGTTTTGCTGCTGCTGTTTTTTTTCAATCTCCTAATCTTGTTGTTGACACCCAGTTGAGCAAATAGTATTTTACAAAAGTCTCAAACATGGTGACTGTTATGGAAATATTAATACTCATGAGACATGATTTATGAACACAATCGCAAACAGCAATTTATTACTTTCCTCAAACATGAATAAAGCTCATACCTTGATATCAATGAAGCATGTGAAGAAAGGAGAGAGAATGAGCAGCCCTTCTCTAAGCAGACTCGGGAGCAAGAGACTGGAAATGTGGCCTCCCTTGAGATTCCTTTCAGTATAAATCCCGCCCCTCTACCTCACTTCCTGTTCCATCCCAAGTAAACACAGGCTCATACAAACTCAATCTTATTGGATAATTAATTACAATGATTAAATAGTCTATAACATGACTTTTTGCACTTCTGATCTTTATGTTGTTCTTCAGTCTTCACTGGACTGTGGTCCTACTCGGCCTCTCTGTGTGGTGTATAAACTATGAGATGTGAGACATCATCATCCATCAGTGAAACATCAGTCATAGCAGACATCATAAAATCTAATGGGTAAATGGATCTTTATGTTGTAGTTATCATTTTTAGCTGTGAGTTTACTTCCTCTTTGTTCATTGGTTGCTCAAATGTAAATGCTAAAATCCCTCTGTTCTTGTTCTAAAGAGTCTTTCATCTTTGTTGAAGATACTAGGTTTGTTAAGCACCCACAGCTCAAATGGTTATCAGCTCTGTTAACCGCCCCCATGTGTTTAAACATGGCAGAATGGGAAGCCCAACACATTTTGCAGGAAGCTGTTTATATGGTTGAATTATTTCATGTTCCTTTTAAACATTCTACATTCCTTCATAAAGTGTTTAGATTTCCCACAAAAATGGCAAATTACATCTCGTCTTGAACATTTCTGTTTTTTGTTCAATTTAATTTCAGCATGAAAAGATGCTGCTGCAACTGCTACTCTTGTCTTGACCTCAGAGTCTCTTTCCCATACTGCTAACCTGTCCAGGTTATTTTGCAGAGTGTCCTTAGGCCATGTTAGATTTAGAAAAGACAAAGCAGACCTGTAATCTACTGAAAGTCCATCAAACCATATCCTTACTAGAGGTCGGTTATGATCCAACACCTTCTCGGAGGTGTCTGCAATACCACTGTAAGCTGCAGCTGCCTGGCAGAATCTTTCAGTGTATTCATTAACAGTTTCATCCTTCATCTGCATACAGCTAGCCACTTTAGACCAATCAGTCTTTGGGCCAACAATCTTCTGTATCACTCTCAGAACGCCTTCTCTCAGTTCATGCTTACTGGCATGTTGAAACTCTGAAGAATCAACAGTGGCTTCAAAATCTCTAAATTCTGCCTATGTCAAAATTTGGGATATTAGCTGGATGACTTCAGCAATTAACATGTCATAGAGCTTAATTTTTCTGGCCAATGCGCTCCTGAACTCAGAAAAATTTGAATGCACTGATGGCAAACTCTCAGCAAGCCTTTCTATAGCTTCAGGATCTAGACCGGTGGTGACTACTTGTAACTGCACAACCGGGGTTTCAAATGGAACGGTTTTTACACCCTCATCTCCCTAAGCTCTCATCTTCACTCCACAAACATTAACTTGTCCCGTTTCAGTTTTATCACAGTCCTCTTGTCCATAATGTGATTTCAAACCTGAGTGGCCTTCATATGACTGTTGGTCTGAGTCAAATTCAGTCGAATCGTTACTTATCTTTTTCTTCAGACTGGACACTTTAGCTTCCAGCTGTTTCATTTGATCTCTTAGCATTTCAATGCATTGAGCTTTTTCATGTGCTAATGATAAGCTGAATTCTTGATGGCGAAAGATAATTCCTTTGATATTTTTCTTTCGAATGCACGAACCCAAAGCTTTCTTACTGTTCAATAGTCCACACACTATCTGAGTGAATACCAAACTTCTTTGTTAAATTCACTTTCGCTGATTTTGTGACTATTGATTCCATATGGTGTCCTAGTAGTGATTTGAACTCACTGTCTGTCCATACAGGGGATGCTAGTCCACCTTTCTCATTTTGTTTTCTGATCCTTCCTCCAGGTCAGGAAAAACCAATGTAACAAACAGACTTGCCTTCACTAGACAGCAGAAGGTACACAATTTGCTTGTGTTTAATGAACAACCTTCTTCTCCATGTCATATAGAAGGAGTTCTTTGTAAAGCAAACATTGGGACAATTTGTTCTCAATTCCCCGATAGAGTAGAGAATAATAAATTCTAAACACTTCTCTGGTAGAGAAGAAGATAATTTCTTAACTTCATTGGTATATTTGCCACTAACTGTGTAATAAGGCACACAATAAAATGTTCCTTCACTGACAGAGGATAAAGAACCTTCCCTGGCAGACGAACCTTACTTTGCTAAAAATATTAGCTGTTAACCTTCTCTAACTAAACAGAGGGTACACTTTCTTCTCTATTAAAATAGAGGATAACGTTTTCGTTAAACAAACCCTGAAGCTGTTTGTTAACTCATCTCTGGCTGAGCAGAGGGAATCACATGTACTGGTCTGTGTTGGTTCACAACAATCTAGATAAGGTCACAGACACAAATGATACAATAGTGCTAAAAAGTGATTGCGATATAAAAGAGTTATTTTGGAAAATCATAGTTCTAAAATTTGTATCCCTACACCTGGTTGATACTCGTTTAAATTTTTTGTTGAATGAATAAGCAGATAAGTAAGGGACATACAATAGCTAGGCGTTGTATATTGATTTTGTTTGATCTGCAGTACATAACAGTACATAACGCCACTTGACTGACACAGAGCTGCCTAAACTACACGACTCTGTGAAAAAAACATAATTATCCACAGCCTACTGCAAACCTCTTCTGAGTTTACTTTCAGCACGGAGATTTGGAGAAGCAGTGTTAGCTCTGTGTCGAACACCAGCCAGGCTTAATTTATAAGAATTAAGATTTAAGCCCTTATTTTTTTTTATAATTATTTGTTCTGTTCATGTTCTGTCCATACTTCTCATGGAAATTAATATGAAAAAGACATGGTTTATGAACACAGCAGCAAACAGCAATTTATTGCTCAATCCCAAACATGATAAAATCATACCTTTAGTATCAATGGTTCATGTGATCTCACTGCAAGTGGTGTAAAGGTAGAGGGAGAGAGAAAGGGAGAGACAGCGGATGTCCGAGAAGCAAGAAAACAGGACAGCAGAAGGACCGCATTTGAGTAGCCTCCTTGGATTCCCTCAATCACAAGTCCCGCCCCACATTCACCACTCCCATTTCTCCTCCCCTGTACCATCCCAAGAAAACACAGGCACATACAAACTCAATCTCACTGGACCATTAATTACAATCATTAAATATTCCATTACACTCCCCTTGTTTGTCACAAGACAACTAGGTTTTAAAATTTTAATCATGGAAGATACACATTCCTATATAAATATTTATCAAACACTTCTATCTGTAAGACAAAACAATTCGGCAATAAATGTTATTCTAATAGTCATTCAAATGTTGCTAAGTAATATCTCTCTCAACTATTTTACATATTTTTTTCCCATCGTTAAAGAAAACATGCATAAATATAATAACCATTAAATTACTAATTCACATTCATAACCAACAACAATAACTAGACATTCCTGAATCACAGCGCCTTTCTCAGAACAGCACCAGAAAATCAAACGTTTGACTGCAAGCTAAATTGCCTTATCCAGTACACTAGTGAGAACATACCTTTAACTGTCCCTTCTTTATTTGCTGCATTCTGTTTGTTTTTTCATTTGTACAGTTTCAAAAGAATGATCAAGAAACAATATCAACATGCAAAAATAAAAACAAGTCTAGTACAGATTATGATGATGATTTTGAACTCCCATAATCTATATTTTTAACCAGTATTCCTTACCTCCCCAGGCTTAAATGCCATGATACCAAATTGTCTGCTTTAGTAATCTCATTTATATCTATAGAATTAATCAATTTAAAACTTCTAAATATTAAATATAATTTTACTAATTTGATATTGAAACAGCAACAATCATTAATTACAAAATAATTACCCAATTATTATCTCAGAATTTCCTAGATATTTCACATGATCATAATGTCTTTATTATTTTACTTGTTAATACTTAATCAATTATTTTACTTGCCCCCCTTTTTGCTGTAAAAATATCCAATGTCAAATTGCTAATCGCATCTCTAATGTTTACATTTCAGTATTCGATATGTTCTAACACTACTTCAGTTTGATTATCTAAGAATAACATTCTATAAGTCAACCCATTAATGATTTAACACCACAGTTATTTCTGCCTCTTAGAATTTAAAGACCACCCAACATTCGCCATTAGTGAATCTAATAGAACATAACCATTACCTGTATCTGTGTAACCCTTATACCCATAAATGAATGGTTAGACCTTTTTGATGTTCTCAGTCAATAATTTAGACAGCATCGCATCACCCTCAACATCTCTTAAGAAGCTTCTCGCCTCATATTTCAGTAATGAAAATTAACAATAGAAATTAACAATCATTCAATTTTAATAAAAAAAGTCTTCTTCTACTGCTGTTCTACTGTTATATTGTGAAAATCCCACATCATAATTGCCATCTTCTGAACAGATACAAACTTCTGCTTTTGTTGTTGTTACTTCAAAACTTAGCTTTGAATACATAGGCTTTTCAGTAAAGCAATTTGTTTGTATTGTCTCTTGAATTAAATAATTTTTATTGCTTCTGCCATAACCATAGCCCTAGGACTTTTACATTGAATTTGATAAACAAGGTCAATAGGAATTTGTTCAGTGTCCTGATTAATTTTTAAGCTTAATGGACTTTGTGAGAGGATTGTGTGAGAAAAAAAACTGTCTTTGTAACTAGCGTAAGCTACGCTGTCATCTTAATGTCATAATCTGCTCCACCCCTTCTTTGGGTGTACCATTGTGTTGGAGGGAAAAAGTCTCTGGGAAGGATGTGTTTGTGTGGGTGGAGAGAAAAGTAGAAGGGTACTTGCATCACATGATCCGTTTGCATGCTTATGATGTTTGCATGTCTGGACCAGGCTGGAAGTTGATTGTGCAGTCCATGGGGCAGATCTGAACAAGCTGATCGCCTCTCTGGATTCCCTCAATAACAAGTCCTGCCCTACATGCGTCACTCCCATTTCTCCTCCACTTGACCATCCCATGAAAACACAGACACATACAAACTCAGCCTTATTGGACCATTAATTACATATGATTAAATATTCCACTACATGCTTTTCATTGTAAATAAATTAAATCTTAATTCCAAACTAGTCCCTTGTTTGTTTGTTTTTTTAATTATATGACTAAAGCTGTTACCTGTAAATTTAAATCCTATTTTTATTATATTTGCGAGTACTGAAATGCAAGTACTTGTACTCTTTCCCAAAAAAGTGGTATCGGGCTTTCGAGTTTTTTCACTCGTCGTCATCGAGAGCTCGAAATAAGGTGAAAAGGCACTTTGCTAAGTACCGAGCGATACAAAGCTTTAAATTTGAAGACGATCCATGTTTGTTACACAAACAACTCATATAAAAACAGGCGTCTGTGTTTAGTCTGTGTAGGTGGCGCTATTAGCGTATTGTCACTTAAGCATAGCAATTTGGTAAGAACGGTAGGCTTGTAATTCCATAATTGCTACAGTAAGAAATCCTTTTGGCCCTGCACATTTAAATAAGGTCAAATTCATTAAGGTGACACAGCAAGACCTTGTGACGAACTTCTAAGTTTTTGAAAAATTTTGGTCCCAAATGCCTTATGAGTCACCAGACCAAATTTCATCTGCAAATTTTCTTAGGAGTTTGTTAAATTGTGAATTAAGCTTTTTCGCATTCAAGGGGGCGCTGCAGAACTGGAAGGAAGGAGGCACTTTAGAGCAAATTTTTAGAGCGCAGTCACAGTGATGCATATTCTTTTGTTCTGCCTGACAAGGATAATCATACCAGGCTGTTTTTGTTGAAGTTTATTTAACTTGAACGGAGATGCAGTCCAAAATATGTTGATTTTTTTTTTGCACATTTTTGAAGGGTGAACTTTGCTGAAGCGCCACCCCATGCCCATTAGACGTACTGTTTAGCTTTTGATAACTTTTTTTCTCTCATGCCTTTCTAGTAACCACATCAATTTTCAGATAAATCAAACTTGTCGCCTAGGAGTTTATCAAAGTATAAAACGAGCAAAAACAGCTATTTTTAGAGGTTTTTGCAAAATATCCATCTTCTCGTCGATTTTGGAAACAGTGTTTATAATAGTAAAAGTTGCAGCTTGGTATTTTACATATGTGTACCAAATTTCTTTCGCCTATGACAAACTGGTTGCACAACAGCTACAAAACCACTTCAGGTGGTGCTATAGAGTGCCACCACAATGCCATTTGATGTACCTCTTAGCTTTTGATAACTTTTTTCTCACATGCCTTACAAGTAACCACAACAATTTTCAGCTGGATCGGACATTTCACCTAGGAGGAATTCGTCAAAGTATGAAGTCAAAATTTTTTATATAAAACCTAAAATATCCGGTTTTCCATCCAGTTTCGAAACTTGACCCAAGGACTTTTTGTAGGTCTTAAGGTCCAACACACATGCGACAAGTTTTAAGTGTGTATGCAATACAATGCCTGAAATAGAAGCGTAAAACTAAAAAAAAACATGCTTTCAATGCTTGCCACTAGTTGGCGCTATGACGAATAATGTTTGTTGTTGTTCATTTGTTCTCAGGCTTGGACTACAATGAGAATGAGACAAGTTTGAGCCGGATCGGATATTCTATGCCCGAGTTATAACAACTTCCTATTTCAAGTCAAAATTTAGACAATTGCCCACCGCCACGACCACATACTTTATGATAGTCAAAAAAGCTTCTCAATATCACATGCCGTATGCCTTATGATGATATTCAAGAAGTTTGGAGATGTTTGGATAAAATCTGTGGGATGAGTTTGGCAAAGAGTAGAACGAGCAAAAAAACCCATTTTTAGAGGTTTTTGCGAAGTAACCGACTTCCTGTCAATTTTGGAAACAGGATTTATTTTGCAAAAGTTGTAGCTTGGTACTTCACAAATGTGTACCAAATTTCATTCGTCTATGACAAACTGGTTGCGCAATAGCTGCAAAAATGCGTCAGGTGGCGCTATAAAGCAATTGTTTTAATACATTTTTCGAAACACAATCAAACGTAAATTTTCACCAGGTCTGAGGCGTGTGCAAAAATCTATGACTTTTCATTAATGTTCAGGTACCCAAAAGTCCCCGGAAAGGCGGTAAAGAATAATAACCCCCTAATAAGTAAATAAATAAGATTAAAAAAATAGGGTTCTTGCACCATTGGTGCCCTAATTACACAGTCTGACAGTCGCTAAGACAATCCAGGTTGAGAGAGTCTGTTAATTACAGTCTGGTGTGCTTGAATGCACTGAATGTTCTTGACGGTTCCTAAAGTCACGCAAGGATACATAGTGGTTTGACCGAGCCGGCACTACGTTTTGGTAATACTTTTGGTATTTTGAAAATATACCACACCTAACAGCCAATTAGAATCAAGTATTCAGACAGACCGTGGTATAATGAACAATAGATGGATAATCGTCTATTTAGAACATTCACCGATATGCGCTGTGAGCGCAGACATCATTCACTGTGTCCTTTATGTGCTTGGTGTCATATGATCAAACACGGAAGTCACGCAACACTTTAGGTTCAGAAACACCCGTTTCCTTATGGACTCCTCACAATTTGGTTTCCCATTCTGCATGTCGAGGAGATGACCGGAGCGGACACATGATTGTTTACTCCGTATGCAAAGTACAGTGCACATTTTATGGGCCACAGGGTGGTGACCACAATAACAAAGATAAATTCTGTAAAATAAAGGAAAAGCTCCATAGCAAGAACGACACTCGTGTGTTTTCCTAGTTTGCATCTTCTATTTCAAGTAAACACATATTCATATTACATTCAGTGCATTATATGTCCTGTTAATAACATGGCTATAAAAGTCAAAACACAGTCAAAGTACATCAACATGCTTCTGCAACCATGGAAATCCCTTGGTTAATAACTCTGACTTAACTTTTTTATTTTTATTTTACAACAGCATTGCAAACTATATTTTGGAACCTTTAATATTACATTAGCTTCTATTGGCTTAGTGCAAAAGTCTGGATTTGGATCATCTGGATCATGTCTGGATCATGTACTTGGATGTATAAGTACATGAATCTCACTAAATTATGGACAAAGCACCTTTAAATTTACAATAGTTACCTTAGATTACAATACAAAACAAAAGGACAGTGTAGTGAACCAAAAGAGTTCTTCTGTAGCTTTAAATGAACTACTAGTGCATATTTTCTTTTACAAACTAGCATCAGGATGCTTATGACATGGATTATAGCAATATATGTTCACTTTCTGAACCCAAAATTAAGGTTAGTATGAAATAAATACATTCACATCGAATTGCAGAAATTTCGCGGGAAGGGCGCTCACTCTTGCGAGACTATGTGGTGTCTTGCGGCTTGGTACTAGCTAGACTTTGCCCATGTATTTCTGTGTGAAGATACATTATTTTGATTCCATAGCAGTATCGATTAAAAAGAGACAATTTAAATTAGTTCATTTGTGTGTTTAATTCTGAGGTGTTCTCATGTAGATTAGTTGTGAAGTCTTGATGAATCCTCAGTAAGTGATATACTTAAATGCAAATTTGATTGTTTAACACTTTCTCCATCTTGTTTTATACAATTTTCCCTCCCGTGGTTTTTACTCACCCTGACAGGGCGTTCAGGCCAAGCTCTAAGCTCACCGACAGAAATTGTCTCCCGTGCCTATCTGAATGCTTTCAAACTTGGCGTGCAATCGCGTGAGGGTGTCTGCTTCGAGAACGGCGCGAAACTAAGTGAGAGATCGCCGGAAGAGGCATGGCAATGACGAGAACGGAGCATACCTGCTGCTGCTTTTTCTCTCCAATTTCTTTCTCCTCTCCTTCAAAAAGTGTCCCTCAACCCTCTCAACTTCTTCCTGCACACTCCCTCTGAAAAATTATCATGTTTAGCTTTAGCTAACATCAGCACAATATCCATTTAAATCAGGTTGATTAATTAAAAATGTGTAACTTACCAGATTCAGCCACCTCAGCATCCACTTAATTCCAAGCAAGGTCGTTTTTGCTTCCACATGGATAATAAAACAAAGTATTAATTCTGACTGGCCACAAACTGTGATATTTGTCTCCTCTATTGTTGTTGCTCATGTTCCCGCTTCAGAACAACCATGTAACTATAAGAGCAAGCCCCTGATTGGTTGCCGCGCAAACGAACTTCGCCTATCGACGAATATCCACGACTTATCATGGCAAAAGACAATATCGGTATTCACTTTCAAACCAGTAAAGCGTCCATCCGTAGTTTTTTCAGAGTTAAAAAAAAAAGACTCGAACCTATGGTAGACTGCTTACAGACTTATCTTCAAGACATTTTAAATGTACTCAAAATGCAACTTGCTGCTTTTGGTATAAAAAATCTATAAAATTTGGTAAGAAAAATACTGTTTGCTGTTCTGTTTGCTAACACGTTAAACACCATGCACTGTCTTAGTATGTGACGTTCTATTTATATGCTGGTTTTGACATTAACATTTAATATGTTTCATCTTTCTTTATTAGATTGCTAATTTTCAGTAGATTTTGAATACTTTATATGTGGTTCAACAAATTGTGCTTTTGTTATTTTCAAGAAAATTCCAGAAAACTGTCATGTTTTTTTTAATCATTATTGTTTGTTTGAAAATATTTAATTGTATCTAATTGTGACTGTTCAAATGTCTGTGAAATGCAATCTGCTACTTTTTTGGGGGAAAAAAAATCAAGACCTGGAACTCGAACCTGTAACAAACTGTATGGTAAACCATTGCCCATCACATTACACCACTGATGCTATGCAGATTTATGTAGAAATACTATTTTATAACATTGCTTAAAGCAATAAGCACGTATAAACACATATTTGAATTAAAATCTTTCGACAAAAGTTTGTAGGCATGTAATGTGCTTAAAATGTAATTTAGTCCTTTTGGCATCAACAGGAAAAATATTTAGAGGGTTTTCACCTGCTAATTTCTGTTCACTAACATGTTGTTTAACACAATGTTACACAATACACTACTTAAACATTAGCATTTCATCTGTTGCACAATTTTTTAGTATCTGGTACATTATGCTTAAGTTCAAATCGTTTACAGTTTGCGATGAGAAAATCTGTATCTTTGCTCCATCTGGCAGACAGCTATGGTAACACTGATTATTTAAACCTGGCCCATCTCTCACGCATGGATCGTGGTAGGCTTTCGTGGCGACCTGAGACACCCTCTGTAATGTTATTTTGTTGGGTTAAATAAGCATAAATCATTTATTCTGTTATAGCCCCGTACGTGTTCGGTTTAGGCATGCTTTTTGTTCCATGGAATTTTTACATGTATTGTTTGGGTTTTCTAGAAGCCAAGAAGGCTTGTCAAGCACCAATGGCAACACCGGGATCAGTGTTCTTCCCTCGGGGATCACCACTCGACCCCAAAGCACTTTCACTCCTTCGCTAGCATCGCACTTTGATGAAAACCTCATCAAGCATGTTCAAGGCTGGCCTGCAGAACATGTGGAGAAGCAGGTACTCGTCCTCTCTCATTGTCATTATCTTTGAATAAAATAAATCAGATTTCAACATTACAACTGCTGAACTCATTCCTCATTCAGGTGTCACGGTTGAGAGAGGACATCCACAACATGGGGACCCTGTACATGTCAGAGATCTGCACAGAGCTCAAGAATCTTCGCTCTTTAGTGCGAGTGTGTGAAATCCAGGCCACACTTAGAGAGCAGAGGTTTGTAATCCTACAATCCTACTTTGATTAACTCTCAGGAGTCCAAGGATGTTCCAGCTTGTCAAAATCCTGAACTTAAATTAATTAGCATAAAAAACTGCAGAGGTGAGCTTTTAATTTTTGTTTAAATTGCTCATCTTGCACTTTAACCAAAAGGCAGTGCGTGTTGAAATTTGTATCCATGGTAGGGCTGGGTGATCATTAAATCTCAATAAGTATCGTCGATAACATTTTCTCAATAAGATGACCGAGAGAGGTCAATAAGTGTTTCAACATCCAAAACATTTGCTATTGTAGTTGTTACATGAGGCAAGCAACCGGACAACCAGTCAACTCTTGCTTCTGATTGGGTTATCTCATTGACTAACTTTTATAACCTAACATGCGCTCACACCAACAGGGGAAAAGAAAATTGCATTGGAATATACAGAGGGGGGTCATCTTCATAGTTTATTTGAAGTCATAGTTCAGAGAAAGTAAAGATTAATTTGAAAAACAATTATGGCTTTAATAAACAAAAGCATAGCTTAATATGTTTCAATGTTTAAGTTTTATGAATCTCATGAACGAATTATATAGATAAAGATATAATTTGTACAAATGATAATCGGTAATGACTAAATACTTGCTCGATGATTATTTGTCCTATTTTTACAGGTATGAATACCCTTTTTTATAAAATACTTGGCCACAAAAAAAAAGAAGGAAATTCCCCTCATCAAAAAGAATTAATATATATGATGTATATTATATCGTAATTAAACTGTTCATGTTTAGATAATGTTGCCTTGTTTTGGTAATAAAAACAAGTTCAAAATAACAGGTTTGAACAGCTTTCACTCCAGAGCAAAAACCTGCTTTAATTTTCACCAGAAATTAAGAAAAAATTCTTAAAATTATCTTTAAAGTAAATGATATTATTTTACTAATGCCAGAAAAAAAAACGAATCTGAAGGTGTGAATCCCTCATCCAACTTTGATGGGTGACTAACAGATAAAACAAATTCATGCTACACTGGCTTATTCATTGTCATTAACAATGATTAATTTTTACATAATAGAAATTTGTATTCAATTAATTAGATTCAATTATTTATTTCATTCTTCTTTTAAGTCATTGATGACCTGTTTTATGATGCATTTATTTAATTATTATTATAATTGCTTATTTCAGTAAGTAATAATGCTGTATTTTTCTGACTTTGTAACTGGAAAAACTTTTATTTATATGTAGGACAGTAATTTTTTTTCCTGTCCCCAACAGGGTTCTGTTCCTGAGACAGCAGATCAAAGAGCTTGACAAGTTGAAGAACCAAAACTCCTTCATGGTCTGAAGCTCGTGGTGGTCTTTCTCTCTCTTGTTCTGAAGGCATCCAGGCTCCTGGTGCTGTTTGGACCCCAGGTCAACCGGAGCTCTCAGAACTGCAATCGTGGCAAAGACTGTCGTTTTTCTTAGAATTGCAGCGAGAAGATTGATTAAATACCTCACAGATGACCCTGAGATTGTATGTTAGTTTCACCACCATCTAATGTACATGAAAACCTAAAGCTCGATCTCAGTCGAATCCACAAGGAACACGCAGTGGATCTGTTTGTGTTTATGGATCCTTGAGTTCTCCAGAGATCCATCTCATCGTTCAGTGGCTGGCAGTGATCGTGGAAGCTAAGCTGTCAGAGGGGCCTTCTTTGCACAAGGAGACTGATGTTTTTCAAAGTGACCAACTCAAATAAATATAATATAGTCGAGGGCACGTGTGTTGCTCAGAGGGGTTGAATAGGAATAGAAACGCAGAGGCTGCTGAAGATTCCTCGGTTAGTGAGGTGGCAGTGCAGTAAATGCACATTTTCTTTTTCCGGCCTTTATAAAAGGTATATATCTGCCTTCTCTGCAGCGCTATTGCTCTTGTTTCAGCACTCTGATTTGTCTTTGTTTTGTACTGTTAATTAGCTTGTTTCTGTTCAGTTCTTCACTCATAGAATTGAATTATGCCATTCCAATAGCCCAATTTAGGTGGATAAAAAAAATTGTATTAAAAAAAAATCCATGTCTTATTGATAGTGGAACTGATAGTGGAACATTAAAAATGCATCCTTTTCAGAGGAAAAGTAGAGGTTTATCTGGATGATGTTTTTTTCACATGGAAGCACAAGTGGGCGATTGCTGTTTAATGGTTTTGTTGTCATTCAGCTTCTACCCCATTATTCTTTTCCTCTTCACCTCAGCTGATGCTGGGTTCAAACAAAACTAGACCAAATTTAATGCTAGAGATTGTAATTGGAGTTTCAGAATAGATATGCTGGGTATGATGTTTTGTATATGGTTTATAAAAGTTACGTATAATAAATAATTACCACATTATATTTTTGTAAATTATTTTGTGCTGATTTAATAGTAGTAAATAGCAGTTCCTCTGTGAAGCCCCTGGGAGCCTCGCTGACTGAGGTAGGTGCTAATCACCTCCCCAGCATAAAGAATATACAAACTCAAGATCCATCGACGAACAGTTTGTCAGACAGCACCTGAAAAAACAAAACAAAAACTAACAAACGAAAAACAATGATTAGAAAAATGTTACAGACAACAAACAGGTGATCAGCATCAGCTGCAGGATGAATGATGAGGATGGGTTAGATAGGCACATTGAACCACATTGTTTTTTCAACAGTTTGTATGTTTATAGTGCTGAGTCACCAGATCCGTTTAGACAAATCCCAGGAGCCAATTATTTGAATGCTAGATTAAACAGATATGCTGCTGTGTTCTGGACTAACTGTAATTTAAGTGGAGGTCATTAAAATCATGACTTTAGCAAAGTTCCTGAGGTGAAAGAAGGCGGTCTTAGTAATGGTTTGCGATGGTTTGTTTACCAAATCGTGGGGTAAACCGCAAGCGAATCGAAGGGCCTTTAGCTGTGAAGCGCAACCCTGTGGTCGGAGACTTTTCGTTGCTTCATGGCGTAATCACACAGAAGGAGCGCCAATTACATCTCTATTTCCCTTGACTCCACCTAGAACAGGGGTGGGCACACTTTTTTGCCCGGTAGTCACATTGACTTTTAAAATTTGACAGACGCTCCAGGTCAGCACAAAAGATGATACATTAAAAAAACTGCATTTGGCAAACATTAACAGAAAAGAGCATTAAACAATGAGATACCAGTGTTGTTGATCACTCTTTTAAGCCAGTTCATCAAAGTCTGGTTGTAATTCTGTTGTAGCAATTGTCAGGTGTTTATCACTCGTCTAGGATCTGTGGGGTGCTTTGTTAGTCTTCATCACAGTAACAGCCTGTTCACACACATATGTACAGCCAAACAACAATCATCAGAATGCTTGGAAATTTGGCAGTACTTAATGAAACATAACACTAATTCAGTTGCAGGGATTTTAACTTATCCACTTGTTATTAACTTGTAACACAATGTCACATTGGAGATCAATCAGTTCCAACTGCAACTCCTGTGGCACCGTTTCCGAGTCTTTTGAGGAGGGAAATGACACCAGCTGAAGTCCCCTGTTTATTTTTCCAAAATCACAAAACTGACAGAATTCCTCATGCAGGTCATCCAGTGATTTGCTATATTTTTTTAACATGTTGCATCTCTTTTAACATAGCCTGTTTGGGGAATGAGCAAATGACTTGTTTGACATTTGCTTCGAAAATAAAACCAACTTTGTTTTGAAGGCTTTGACGTTTGCTGGATTTCATGCACAAACTGTTTTTTCCCTTGTCGCTTCACATTCCGCTCATTCATGTGTGTCAGTTTGTCCACAGTAAAAGCTAAATAACAAAGCCAATCAGTGTAATTCAACTCAGGAAAATATTCAGTATTCTCAAATAGCTCCAAAAAGGAAATAACTTCCTGTTTGAGCTCCCAAGCGTACTTTTCCTAAACTTAACCAGAGGACATTAGATTGGTAAATTAAGTCTGTGTGCACAGTGTCAGTTTTTTCAAGAAAATTAGTAAACTGACGATGGTGAAGTTCCTTTGCTCTAATAAAATTACCAAGTTTCACAACTGGCTTCACTACATTGTTAAGTTGCAACATGAATTTACACAGTGATTCCTGGCAAATTATGCAGTGTAGGAAAATGACTTCAATATGGTGAGTCTCTACCATGCAGTCTTTAAGAAACTCCCCTTCAGACAAAGACTTGCTGACTTTTGCGAGAGTGTAGGCCAGCAAATAACTTGTTTTCATGCTTGTTTCTTGGATGGAGGTTGCACGAATAAAGGTGTTTTGTTGAGACTGCAAGCTAGCTACCAACCTTTCAGTGGTAGCCGAACGTTCTGGCATAATGTGCATGCTTGGTGGAAAACCGGGTTCTTTGCAAATAAGACATACAGCATCGGATCGGACTTCAGTAAAATAGCGTTTAGGTGTCCAGTCTTTCTCCCAGCACTTGCTGTTGACATTTCTTTTTGTGAAATTGTTGCAGATGGGTTCTGATCTGAACGGTAACATTAGCAATAATTAGAAATGCGATAATTCGAAATGGCTTGGGCTCCGGTAAATCAAGTCACTGCACCACCTGGTGTTGAAATACCTGTCATTTCAATTCAAAATGAAATTAATGTTCAGCAGGCTGGATTGGCCATAGGGGTTGGCCATATTTTGCCGATCCCTGACCTAAGCGAACGTCCCCCCCATTGTTCAGGAATGCAATGATACCAGCGAATTTAATTCACCCCAATGTGGCCAGACCTTAAAGCTTTGATTACTCGGGTTGTAATAACCCTTTTGTACAAAAGTTCCATTTAAGTGACCCACTAAAACTGCAGTTCCTGTTAGTTAAGAAGTTTTGTGAAGGTTGAGCCGCACCTGGCAGCAGCGATGCAATGTAAGACCCCGAGATTGACGACTTGATGACGATGTAACACACGTTTTCATGTAAAAAAACCAAAAAACTAAGACGTCTAACCTGCTGTCTGATAAGTTCGTCGTCTAAGCTGCTGTCTGATGAGCATGTCGTCTAACCTGCCGTCTGATGAGCCGGGAAAAAGGGAGGACAGCCAAAAGATCAAAAGGGGCAAGGAGGGAGACCACTCCGGACCAGGCTGGACTAAATGTAGTGTGTTCTTGCAAGTGTTGTAAGGGGCCCAGGGGTTGCCCAGCCCTGGAAGCGAGTCAGTGGCAGGTGAGATTAGCCTACTGTTTGCTCCAATAATTCAATCAGTTATTTTTTACAAGCAGGGATTAATTTATTTAAATTCAGATTTTACTACTATTTAAATTAATATTAATTTTAAAGTAGCAAAAAATAGTTTTTTAATTTAAATTCTGATTGTACAAAGTTAACCTGTTACGTTAGTCACACAAAATTAGTATTCATTTAAATAGTAGTAAAATCTGAATTTAAATAAATTAATCACTCCTTGTAAAAATAACTTCGATTGAATTTAGTAAAATCAGGATTAAAAATACAGTTGCTTGTAGAAATAAGTTATCAAAATAATGCAGTAATCCAAACCCCCAACTCAACAAATGAATTAATTAAATCAGGATTTAAATCAAATCTAAAAATTATACATTTGCATTAGACTCTAGAAATTCAAAAATGTAATAATGCAGGCCTAGTTTTGTCAAAACAGTAAAAATGTAATTACTATTTAATTGGGAACTCACAAAAACTTAAAAACATGTTAAAGACGGAAACATGACATAAAACATCAACTTTAACAGTGGTCTAATTTGACATTAACAAAACGTATTTTTTTATACATCCATATTCCAGATATGAACACAACTAACAACTCTTCTTGAGACAAGATTAAAACAATTTATTGATTATAGTTTATCCTTTAAAAACAAAAGCAACTTAGATTGTTTTATTTTTATTCTTTAAGCTGTTGGAGTAATATTCATTCATCTTCATGTCAGCTTTATTCCCTTTCGGGGTCGCCACAGCGGAATGAACCGCCAACTCTCTGGCATATGTTTTACGCAGCGGATGCCCTTCCAGCCGCAACCCATCGCTGGGAAACATTCACACACACATTCACTCTTTAACACTATGGACAATCGTTCTTACTCAATTCACTTATTCCGCATGTCTTTGTTCTTGTGGGGGAAACCGGAGCACCCGGAGAAAACCCACGCGATCACGGGGAGAACATGAGAACTCCACACAGAGATACCAACTGACCCAGCCGAGGCTTGAACCAGCGACCTTCTTGCTGTGAGACGACCGTGCTACCCACTGCGCCACTGTGACGCCGAGTAATATTCAGCCAGATTTATATTGTTCTTGTAGTCATCTTTTTGTTTTTGGTGTAATGTTTGTAAATGTCTTTGGCTTGTCATTGTTGTTTGTTTAAAGAGTCACTTTTATAAGTAGGTTAACGTCTTTGTTTGGGGAGACTTGACTCTGAGCGTTAAAGACAGAACTGACTGACAGACAGGCGTCCAATCACAGCTGACTTCGGGGAAATGAGGGTCCCGCCCCATCTAGGACAAAAATCAAGCTCGGGTGAGTGCAGGAATAAGTCGCGCAGGTTAAGATTGAGAGCGAGCAAGGGAGGGAGATTTGAGAGCGAGCGAGCGAGCACGTAAGCCCGTCCCCTCGCTCGTGACAGAGTTTTTTGCTCTCAGGTTTAGTCATGTGCGTGCGCGGGTTGAAAAAAAGCTTGCGGTTTGTTTATGATCTGTTTCTCCTCGGGCAAATGTTAATATTATGCGCGTGTGATTATCAAAAACACGCGCTCGATTAACGGCACGGATTTGCCG
Source organism: Danionella dracula (assembly GCA_900490495.1). Lineage (NCBI taxonomy): Eukaryota > Metazoa > Chordata > Actinopteri > Cypriniformes > Danionidae > Danionella > Danionella dracula. The sequence goes on from UELW01000278.1 coordinate 3,379,033, forward strand.
CCATACACGGCTTCCTTCCTAAACCTGCAAAGCACTCCTACCAAGGAATTAATCAAATCTAGACCAGTGAGTAAAGTGTCATTTAGTGAGATCCCATAGAATTTAGCAGAGTAAAGACCAGCCTCCGTTTTTCAGGTTTTTGAGGATGGTAAACAACATGGTGTGGTTTATACCATTGGGGTTCTCTTTCAGACACAGCTGGACCTATCTCTGCATTTCTTATATTCCTCGTGATACATTTTATTTTAGCACTGATATCAAATCATATAATAATCCCCCTCGTGAGGTCGAATGTTTATTCCGAAAAAATACTTCTGCCTTGACGATGCTTCTGAATTAAAGTGTTTGTAAATAAAGTTTAAGTTACTGGCATCCAGGGTGTGCAGTGCCACATGGCTTCGAGCCCTATTCGCTGCTTGCACCCATATTTAGGGCCCGAGCACGCCACCGAAGTTGTGTGGCCAATCCCTATTGTAATTGTAATGATTATTAAGGCTTGAGCACCAGCGAGAACCCTATTGTAATTCGAAAAATTCATTTTTTTTTTGTAATAATCTTTACCATCTTTGATTTTGGCACACACCTCAGACCCAGTGAAAAATTTCTTAAAATTTCGGTCCGAAAATTGATTTAAACTAAAAATTGGCTCTATAGTGCCACTTAACATATTTTTGTAGCTGTTGTGCAATCATTTTGTCATAGGCGAATTAAATTTGGTAAATGTTGTGATTGTGTGTAGTAACGGGTGTGAACCACTAGTTGTCACTACCAGCAGTCGGTAGTGAGCGGAGTACGTTTTGTAAGATAAGTGAATGAAAATTGTATGTGGTGAATAAAGAAGTTACTGGCACTCAACTAGGAGTCTTCATTGCAAACACGAACATAACATGGTACCAGGAGTAAAAATGTAAAGGACGACATGGATGTGAAACCACCGGAAAGCTTGAAACTAACGGGGAATGTCGACGACAACTGGCGCATGTTCAAGCAGCAGTTCCAGCTGTACGTCGCAGCGATGGGACTGGAGACAAAGCCCGACGCAAGAAAGGTAGCGCTGTTGCTAACTATAGCGGGGCCACAGGCCATCAAAGTATTTAATACGTTCGTGTTTGACGACCCTGGTGATAAAGAAAAGTTGGACGCAATACTGGACAAATTTGATGCTCACTGTTCACCGAAGAAGAACGAGACGTACGAGAAGTACATGTTTCGGTCTCGGACACAGAGGGGACAGGAGCCGTTTGATAGCTTCCTGATGGATCTGCGTTTAAAGGCGCAGTCCTGCAATTTTGCAATGCTAAAGGACTCCATGATCCGGGACCAGATCGTTTTCGGCGTAGAGGATAATAAAGTCAGAGAGAGGCTATTACGAGAGATGGAGCTGACGCTGGTGGGAGCTATTAAGATATGCCAGGCCAGTGAGTTGTCCCACAAACATGTGAAGACGTTTAACGACATGTCTGCGATAACTTCAGCGCAAGTGAGCGAAGATGCGGCAGCGGTCGGAGCAGTGACGTATCAGCGGAAAAGACGCACACAGACCCGGCATGCACAGCAGTCAAAGGAGATCAGCTGCAGGCGCGGTGGCTCGAAGCACAGGTCCAGACAGTCTACAGCCTATGGTAAGCAATGCTCCAGCTGCCAAGGCATGAACCATTTTGCTAAACAGTGTTTCTCCAAACGAAAAGACGGGAAGAAAGGGAACTTAGTTGAGAAGCCTGATCTTGGTGAAACGTTCTTTGTTGGAATATTTAATTGTGAAAGTGGAAATAATACAGACGATGAAAACAATGTCACTAAAGAAGATAAATGGTTAGCTCCACTATTGATAAATGGGACTGAAGTCACCATGAGATTGGATACTGGTGCAAAAGCGAAACTGATCAACATGTCTGATATAAATGCAATGGAAAATAAGCCACAAATTAGAAGGAAAGGATTTGGACTGAAAGACTACAATGGGCGTCCAATTAAATGTTTGGGCACATGCAGACTGAATGTGACAGTAAAAGGAAAAATGCACATCCTGTTCATCTTTTTTTTTTTTTTAACCTGTCCTGTCCTACTTCAGAGCAGCCCCATGAGAAGGGAGGTGCTTCGTATGAGTTGGTCAGTCTTGCTCTTTCCAGAGAATTGAAGATATTATATATTGATTATTCCTCTGGATAGAAGCTTTTAATTTATTTCATTCACATTCATCACAATAATTACATTAATCAATCATATAAACATACATCAGGACAGGACGGTGTTAATTAAAAAAAAAGGGGAAAGAGGAGAGAAGTAATTGAGGGGAAAACAGAGGTAGAGAAGTTTTGGAGGGGGAAAGAGAAGGTGAGAGGTAATTGTGGGGGAAGGAGTCAAGATTTAGTTGAAAATGAGAATAAGTAAAATAAATAATATTAGATACCTACCTTAGTACATCCAAGTAGTTCGCATCTTTCTACAGATATGCATACAAATATAAATATACATACATACATACATGCAGATAAACATGCAGAAGAATATTAATAATAATAAATAGAATTAGTAATCATATATGTATATATATATATATATATATATATATATATATATATATATATATATATATATATATATATATATATACACACACACATACACATACATATACACACACATACATACACCTACACATATATACATACATACATACATATATATACACACATAGACATAAGTAATTGAGTGTTACAGGACAGGTGACCTAAACCTCAAGCATCTATCAGCGACCAAACATCCCAGGTGTCATGACTAACCTTTTATGTCCCAAATGAAATGTGGGATCTGCCTCAGGCCAAGTCCCATATATGGTCAGGAACTACCCAGGTATCCAACCCACCCCCCACAGAACGACAAGTTTTGGGGCCTGGGACCCGGACCCGCCCCACCTCCCCTGGTAAAGTCGGAAACCCCAGAGAGCAATGCCCGGGGCCCCCTGCAGCAGGAGGTCGACCAGCCCGAAGCTAGGCGGGAATGCAGCCCCTGACAGTGCGGGCAGAGACTGGGAGGCCCCACCCACAAGCACCGCCATGCCCACATCCCCCCGCGGTAGGCCCCCAGTCCCGGGCACCTCCGTGGACCCGCCAGGAAAAAGGGAGGACGGCCAAGGGACCAGAAGGGGGCGGGTAGGGACACCACTCCAGACGCGGCAGGACCACCCCCGGGCCACACCCCGACCCCATGCACACATCAACCAGCAGTCCCCCAACACACACTCACCCCTACCAGCAGCCCCCCAAACCTAACCCCACGCACACCCCTCCCATCAAACCCTACTGTCCGCTCCGGGAGGAAGGCCCACCCGGTGCCCTGGAGATGTTCTGTGTCCTATGTCATTAAAACTGAGAGTCCCCGTCTAAAGGAGGCAGGGCGGGATCGCCGATAGGTCACCCCGCCTGCCTGATCCCCCATGGGAACAAGGACCCTCATGATTCTATTTGTGTGAGTGAAGAGAGTGTGTGTACTGGGATCTGGTGTGGTGAGTGGGAGCAGCCGACTGGCCACACCATCCATCCCCCCAGGGACAGCACTGCCCCCCACTGCAGGGGCCATGGGAGACCTGTGAAGGATAATGCGGGCAGCCGGGAGACAGCTGCCCCCCCCCCCTAGTAGGACCAGTCCTACTAATTCACACGCACTTACGCACCCACCCGTCTCTCAAATGCACATACTCGCATACACACCCTCCACCCCATCCACACACACACATACACACACACACACACACGCACACATTTGTTCAATCACACCCCCCCCCACCCCACACACACACACACACACACACACAAACACACTGGAGCCACTGCTTGAGCATGCACAGGGCCGGCCCCAGCCCGGTAGGAAGCCTCACCCCGCCCAGACCGGAATCGCTCCCGCACCCAACCGATCCCCGAACCGATACCCCCCCTAACCCGCAAGCCCCAGAAGCACCACGGGTGCTGGCTAGCCTCCCGCCCGGAGACTGTGGCGAGTTCCGGCAGCAGCCGTGAGTTCCGGCCCCCCCGTGCCCCTGCCCCCTCTCACCGCCCCTTGACAATCACCCCGTCACGCTGAGCTGGCCGGCACCCCGCAGGCCCGGGCCCCCCTAGACCCCCCAAGCCCCACCCCCCATGGCCACCGCCAGCCAACGGAGGAGCAGCCAGCCAACCCATCATAAGGCACCCTGCCCGAACCCCCACCGCCCCGGGGTGACAGCAGGCTTAACCCAGATGCCCCAGTCCAGATCCTGTTCATCTTTGTTGTACATGAGGGACGTGAACCACTTCTCGGTGATAGAGCCTGTGAAAAACTGGGACTAGTAAAAAGAGTGCATCGTGTCATCCCAATGAGAAGCACAGTAAATTACTCTGTAAACTCAATCATACAGAATTTCTCAGATGTGTTCAAGGGTTTTGGTGTTTTGCCCTTCACTTATAAAATACAGTTGAATCATGCAGCACGCAGGGTTCCTGCTCCATTAAAAGACAGCTAAAGAAAGAGTTGGACAGAATTATCATGTTAGTAGTAATGAAAAAAGTTAATGAACCTACAGAGTGGGTCAACTCAATGGTCATCACAAAGAAAAAGAATGGAGAGCTGAGAATATGTTTGGACCCTAAAGACCTAAATGAGAGCATAAAACGAGAACACTATCAAATACCCACACGTGAAGAGATCATAAGCGAAATGTCAGGTGCCAAATACTTCACAAAACTCGACGCCTCACAAGGTTTTTGGCATTTGAAGCTGGATGAAAGCAGCGCAGGGTATTGTACCTTTAACACTCTCTTTGGACGACACTGTTTCTCAGACTGCCCTTTGGAATAAAGTCAGCACCTGAAATATTTCACAGAGCGATGGAGCAGATCATTGAAGATTTGGAAGGAGTTCGAGTCTACATTGATGACATCATCATATGGGGTTCCACAGCTCAGGAACACAATGAGAGACTGTGCAGAGTGATGGAGCGCATACAAAAGTATGGACTAAAACTAAACAAGAATAAGTGTGAGTTTGGTGTGGAAGAAATACTCTTCCTCGGCGATAAACTGTCTACAAGGGGATTCAGCCAGACCATGACAAAATACATGCAATACAGAACATGCCAAGACCCACTGACAAGTCAGGTGTGTTACGCATCATGGGGATGGTAAATTTTATAGGAAAATTTATTCCCAATCTAACATCAAAGACATCATGCATATGTGAACTTCTGCACAAGGACTGTGAGTTCAAATGGACAATTAAACATGAGCGTGAGTGGCAGCAGCTTAAGAACACACTGACCACAGCGCCAGTGTTGTCATTTTATGGCCACACCAAGAGGATAAAACTGTCTACAGATGCCTCCAAAGATGGCATTGGTGCTGTTCTACTCCAGGCTGAGGGTGAGCACTAGAAACCAGTAGCTTATGCTTTGAGGGCTATGACCAAAGCAGAATGCCGATACACTCAGATTGAAAAAGAATGTTTGGGACTGGCATATTTTCACAGCTGAGACTGATCATCAACCACTGGTTGCCATCATCAAAAAGAATCTGAATGAGATGTTTCCGAGGATACAGCGGTTAATGATGAAGATGCAGAGGTATGATTTTGATCTGATATATACACAAGGGAAAAATCTGATCCTTGCGGATGCTCTATCAAGGGCGACTGCTGGCAAAAGTGTGAGTGCAACTGATGAGGACATACAATGTCGTGTGAACCTAGTGTCGACTGCCCTGCCTGTGTCTGACATGAAGTCGAGACAGATAGCGGAGGCTACCGCAAAGGATGTGCAGCTACAGCAGGTCTTGAGGAACATGGATGAGGGATGGCCAGTCGGTACATGTCCACAGTTTTACCATGTCAGAGGTGAAATTAGTGTTGTGGATGGTCTGCTTTTAAAGAAGAGCAGGATTGTAATTCCACAAGCTTTGAGGATGGACATGTTGCACCAGACACATGAAGGGGACCTTGGCATAGAAAAGTGCAAAAAGAGGGCGAGAGAGTCAGTTTTCTGGCCTGGAATTAACCACGATATTGAAACACTTATCAGTGGCTGTGAAACATGCCAGAAACACAGACGTAAGCAGAGCAAAGAGCCTATGGTGGTACCAGAGTTACCAATAGCACCATGGCATAAAGTAGGGATGGGCTTGTTTCATCTTGAAGGTAAAGAGTATTTAGTGGTAATTGATTAATACTCAAACTTCCCTGAGATAGCGCTATTAGCAAACGCATCGTCAACCTGTGTCATAACGCATGCAAAATCTATCTTTGCCAGGCATGGTATTCCACACACTGTGGTGAGCGAAAATGGCCCATGCTTCAACAGCAAAGATTTTCAGAAGTTTGCAGTGCAATACGATTTTAATCATGTAACATCAAGCCCGCATTATCCACAGTCAAACGGACAAGTGGAAAAGGGGTTCACATTCTGAAACAACTCTTAAAGAAAGCAGCTGACAGTGGTGCTGATCCATATCTGGGTCTGTTAAGTTACAGAGCATCACCTCTCCAGTGCGGTCTGTCACCTGCTGAACTATTGATGAAGAGGAAGCTTCGAACCACCTTACCAAGTCATCTAAGCAACACATCGAAACAAAGAAATAGTGCAAAAGCTGAACATAAGCTACGACAGCAGAAGATGAGGCAAAAGTCATTCTATGACAGGACAACCAAGCACCTTCCTCCACTGAAAACCAACAACACCGTCAGATTTGAAGATGCTAATGGAAGGAGCAACGGTTCTGCAAGAAGTTACCCCACGATCATACACGGTTAGAACGGATGATGGACAAATCCTCAGACGCAATCGTCGCAGTCTGTTGAAAACTCCTCAAGAAACTGTGGGTGAGCTTAGTGTGACCTGTGCTGAATCTCAGGTAATTCCCACACCTGTGATCGACAGTGGCCCTGATATACCCACTCCAACTCCTGAGTTGAGAAGATCCACAAGAGAAATCAGAAAGCTTGATAGACTGAACTTGTAAAAAAAAAAAAAAAAAAAAAGTTGATATTTATGTTCACCTTTTAAACAAAATGTGTGTTAGTTAATGTTGTTAGTGCCTTATAGTTAGTTTGATGCAAGCTGGGTTATACTCTTATTCTTTAGGGATCATAATGACTGACCTGGCACAAGTAATTGACAGACGTGATAGTTAATTTTATTTAATTTTTATTTAAAAAGGGGGATGTTGTGATTGTGTGTAGTAACAGGTGTGAACCACTAGTTCACACCACTAACAGCAGTCGGTAGTGAGGGGAGTACGTTTTGTAAGATAAGTGAATGAAAATTGCATGTGGTGAATAAAGAAGTTACTGGCACTCAACTAGGAGTCTTCATTGCAAACAAAAACATAACAGTAAACATGTGTAAAGTACCAAGCTACAACTTTGACTAATGTAAGGAATGTCTCTTGCTCATCAGAGCACATACACTTTCCTGGGGGACCTGGAATCCTTTGATCCCTTCACACATTCCTAAGTTTATCTCCTGTTGCCAATGCAGGGGAAGAAACACTAACTCCTATCACTGATGGTGACTGATGCCAGTAAAAGTCACAGAAACACGATCATTCAAAGACCTTTGGAGAAATAGGAGGACGGGTGATATTGTCCAGGCACACTCGCTAGCTTGGAGCGGTCCTGGCGCCATTGCTAGGTCAAAGACTGTTTGAATCACACTTCTCCCCCCCGGATTCACTCAAGGCGCCAGGAACTCACAGATCTCAACCTAAGAAGCCCCTTGGCTGGATATCTTATGCTGGCTTTTCAACACATTACAGAGGAAAAGAGACTGATATGTACATTTATGCACCTATACCCTTGATTAATAAACTAGCCACAGAGGTTTCAATCTAGCCACAGGGGTTTCAAGCCAGTGACTTCTGTGCCGGTCCCAAGCCCGGATAAATAGAGAGGGTTGTGTCAGGAAGGGCATACAAGATAGGAAACAAGGAAACAAGATGGCGACGTGGATGGCAGCCTCGGTACACAGCTCTGCAGTGTTTTTGTTTGTTTTGCTTGTTTGTCCTGCTATTTGTTTTGCTAACATTATACGTTACACCTGAGAGGAACTGCTCATCTTTGGGAAGCACTGGGAAACGTGCGAGGAAACTCGTGAAGCTTCGGGAGCGCGGATTCCGAACATCGCTGCCGAGTATCCATCTGGCAATCTGCGCTCTTTACCCAATAAAATGGACGAGATTCATCTGCTTAACTGGAGCAACAAAGACTTTTCAACCTCTGCTGTACTGTGTTTCACGGAGACCTGGCTCAACGAAGGGATACCGGACGCCGCTCTCAACCTACCCGGATTCGCACTGTTCAGAGCAGACCGCGACTCGAGCACAACGGGAAAAATTCGCGGCGTAGGCACATGCTTCTACGTCAATGTGAGGTGGTGTACAGATGTAACAGTGATGAAGATCTGGAACCGCTATTTATTACCTGCAAGCCCTTCTATTCACCCCACGAGTTTTTCTCGTATATTCCCCGCAGTGTTACATCCCGCCGCAGGCGCGTGTGAGTGCAGCGCTGCAACAGCTGGCTGACGAGATCACGAATGTGGAGCAGCGGTTTCCGGACTCTTTATGTGTTATTCTTGGAGACTTCAACAAAGCCAATTTGAGGAAAGAACTGCCAAAGTTCCAGCAGCACATAGAGTGCCCCACCAGAGAGGGGAAGACTCTGTATCATTGTTAAACACCGATCAAGGGTGCCTACCACGCCGTCCCCCGCGCAGCTTTAGGACTCTCTGACCACTGCCTGGTCCACCTTATTCCAGCATATAAACAACAACTCAAAGCAGCTAAACCTGCAGTGAAAGCTGTTAAAAGATGGACCACTGAAGCAGAGCAGAACTTACAAGCCTGCTTCGACTGCACAGAAACTGCTGCCTCAGAACTGGACGAGCTCACTGATTCAGTAACATCCTACATCAGTTTCTGTGAAGAGATGTGCATCCCCTCCCGGACTTATGTGACATATAACAATGACAAACCATGGTTCTCTGGAAAACTCAAACAGCTTTGTCAAGCCAAGGGTGCTGCCTACGCTTTGTACAAACAGGCCAGAAATACATTGAATAAGGAGATCAGAGCTGCCAAAAGAATGTACTCTGAAAAGCTTAAAAAACTGTTTGCAACCAACGACTCTGCTTCAGTGTGGTCAGGCCTAAAGACCATCACTAACAACAAAGCTCCAGCATCTTCATCAATGGGCAATCAAAACTTGGTTAATGATCTGAATGAGTTTTACTGCAGATTCGAGACAACCTCCGATTGTCTCCCTGAGCAGCCATTAACACCTCCGGCACACACCATTACAAACACCTTCAGCATAGACCATCCTCCCACTCCTCCTCTACAGATCAGCAAGGGTGATGTTTGTCAGCTCTTCAGGAAACAGAAGAGGAGGAAATCACCAGGTCCTGATGGTGTCTCTCCAACCTGCCTGAGAACCTGTGCTGACCAACTGGCTCCCATCTTCTCTCTAATCTACAACAGAACACTGGAGCTGTGTGAAATTCCTGCATGCTTCAAACGCTCCACCATCGTCCCCATCCCCAAGAAGCCAAAAATCTCAGGCCTCAATGACTTCAGACCAGTGGCCCTGACATCTGTGGTCATGAAGTTCTTTGAAAGACTGGTGCTGGGCCATCTGAAGAACATCACTGGTTTGCAGGTCTAACAGGTCTGTGGAGGATGCAGTTAACATGGGGCTGCACTACATCCTGCAACATCTGGATTAGCCAGGGACCTATGTAAGGATCCTGTTTGTGGACTTCAGCTCAGCATTTAATACCATCATCCCATCACTGCTTCGCAACAAACTCTCCCAGCTCTCTATCCCTGACTCCACCTGTGAGTGGATCACAAGCTTCCTGACAGACAGACAGCAGCTTGTGAGGATGGGGGAATTCAAATCATGCACCCGAACCACCAGCACTGGCGCCCCCCAGGGGTGTGTTCTCTCTCCACTTCTCTTCTCTCTCTACACCAACGAATGCACCTCGCACAACTCCTCTGTAAAGCTCCTCAAGTTTGCAGACGACACCACCATCATTGGCCTCATCCAGGATGGTGAGGAGTCTGCGTACAGACAGGAAGTGGAGCAGCTGGCTCTCTGGGGCAGTCTAAACAACCTTGAGCTCAACACCCTCAAAACATTGGAGATGGTAGTGGACTTCAGGAGAAGCCCCCCTGCACACCTTCCCCTTACCATCATGAACAGCACTGTGACACCAGTGGAGTCATTCAGGTTCCTGGGCACCATCATCTCTCTGGACCTGAAGTGGAGCCCACACATCGACTCGATTGTGAAGAAGGCTCAGCAAAGACTGTACTTCCTGCGACAGCTGAAGAAGTTCAGTCTTCCACAGACACTGCTAACCCAGTTTTACTCTGCGGTCATCCAGTCTGTTCTCTGCTCCTCCATCATTGTCTGGTTTTAATCCGCCTCTAAAGCAGACATCCGTAGACTTCAGAGGACTATTCATACGGCTGAGAAGATCATCGGTGCTCCCCTGCCCTCCCTCCAGGACCTGTACACCACCAGAGTGAGGAAGAGGGTTAACAAAATCATTCTAGACCCCACTCACCTAGGACACTACCTTTTTGAGCTCTTGCACTCTGGCCGCCGCTTATGAGCCACTAACACCAGGGACCTCATGTATAAAACGTTGCGTAGATGTAATCCTTAAAATGTGTGTACGCACATAAGGCAGAATTTGCGTACGCACAAAAGTTTTCAGATTTATAAAACCGTACGTACGCCAGAACCCGCGCAAGGTTCGCTTTATAAATCAAAATGATCTGAATATTGTGCGCAGGTGCACGTGCGTATTCCTTACCCCAATCTCCTCCTGAAATAACCATATTTGGAGGTTAAGACCGCCCATTTTGAATATGTATGATCTCCCTGCATATTAATACCACAAATAATTTGGTTAACAAAAGCTAATTCATTCTCAGATGGTGCATTTATTGCAACATGAGTGCAGTCAATAGCACCGATTACATTGGGAAAACTGGCGATTGCTCCAAATCGCATTTTGATGTTGGCTTGTTCAGCTTGCGTGTAAGGAAAACGGATGTATCGGGGTGCCATCCCCACTATGGCATCCCATGACTCAGGGATGACTGCGAAATACCCGATCGGTCTGCCAACTCTCGCTGGAAAGTACCAGTGGCCTAATGTGGTCAATACTTGCACAGGAACACACAGCGCATGGTTTCTCCGCGAGGGTCTTTCCAATGCTGGCCGTAATTCAGAACACAATTCCAAGAGGATGGCTCTTGGAAATCGAAATCAGCTCATGAGCCAATCATCATCATGAGCAAGGAGATCTTCACGGTCTCTGAAAACACGCTCCCTCCGTAGAGCGTCATTAGCAAGGTCTTCTAACAGCGCTAGAGCATCCATTATGATGATAAGTTATACACGCACATACCTTTTTATAGCCCATTCATTAAAACAAATGAGTAAATTCTAAGTATTTGCACCTGGTTAAGAATGCTAATAATGATAATTCAGGTTGATACAATTTGATTTATTGGGTGATGTAATAGGATAATTTAGAAGTTTTTCATTTTAAATTGCTATTGCTATTTGGGACAGTTGGTGTCGCCAAAACACATACTCTTCTAAAAGAGTGCGTACGCACGGTCAAGAGCATCCGTACGGTGCGCACTTATTTACGCCAAGTTTATTTTTTATAAATCCCGATATGTGCGTGGAAAAATGCGTACGCATATTTCTATGCCCATTTTGTGCGTACGCAACGTTTATACATCAGGCCCCAGGACTGTACGGCACAAACAGAGCTTCTTTCCCCAAGCTATCCATCTGCTGAACTCTTAGCTCTTATCTCCCCGTCGTCTGTTACCTGCTCCTGGACTCTTGCACATTTCATCTCCCTGCAGTTTGCACTTAAGCACACCACACTTTATAGACTTTGTTCAACTGTTTACATTTCATCAAGCCTTAATTCTACCTCATAGCCTTCTGTTAACTGCTTGTTTTGTTGCACTTTAATGTACTTATGTGGTTTGTATTGTACTTTGTTGTTTGCACTGACGGCTCCTTTGTACCAAAGGAAATTCCTTGTGTGCACACACACATGGCAATAAAGCTGATTCTGATTCGGCGTAAAACATGCCAAAACCAATATGCAAATCATCAATTCAATTTCCATACCAGATCGGTCGAGTCCTGGGTTAACAACGGCCGCATCCGGTGCTGTTGACCTACAGGGTGCCGGTGGAAATTGGACTACTGTTGGTCAAAGAAGGAGAGGAGGGAGAAGGATTCGTAGGCAGAGAGAGAAGAGGAAAGGCAAGAGTATAGGTCTGAGAATAGGGACTCTCAACGTTGGTACAATGACCGGGAAAGGTAGAGAGCTGGCGGACATGATGGAGAGAAGGAAGGTAGATATTCTGTGTGTGCAGGAGACCAGGTGGAAGGGTAGCAAAGCACATAGTATTGGAGGGGGATACAAACTGTTTTACTATGGTGAGGATAGGAAGAGAAATGGGGTAGGAGTGATCCTGAAGGAGGAGTTTGTGAGGAATGTTTTAGAGGTGAAAAGAGTGTCTGACAGGGTGATCAGTGTATGACAGGGTGCCGAGAGAGGAGCTATGGTCCTGTATGAGGATGACAGGAGTGGCAGAGAAGTACGTCAGAGTAGTTCAGGATATGTATGAGAGGAGTATGACAACAGTGAGATGTGCTGTAGGTCAGACGGAGGAGTTCAAGGTGGAGGTGGGGCTACATCAAGGATCGGCTTTGAGTCCCTTCTTGTTTGCTATGGTGATGGACAGGTTGACAGATGAGGTCAGACAGGAATCTCCATGGACAATGATGTTTGCAGATGACATAGTAATCTGTAGTGAGAGTAGAGAGCAGGTGGAGGGACACCTGGAAAGTTGGAGGAGAACAGTAGTGAGACCAGCTATGATGTATGGGTTAGAGACTGTAGCAGTGAGGAAGAGACACGAGGCAGAGATGGAAGTAGCAGAGATGAGGATGTTGAGGTTCAGTTTAGGAGTGACAAGGATGGACAAGATTAGGAACGAGCACATCAGAGGAACAGCTCAGGTTGGTTGTTTTGGAGACAAAGTCAGAGAAGCCAGATTGAGATGGTTTGGACATGTGCAGAGAAGGGATAGTAGTTATATTGGTAGAAGGATGTTGGAGATGGAGCTGCCAGGCAAGAGGGCAAGAGGAAGGCCAAAGACAAGTTATATGGGTGTGCTGAAGGAGGACATGAAGGTAATTGATGCAAGAGTAGAGGATACTGAGGAAACAGATGATTTGCTGTGGGACCCCTAAACTGGGAACAGCCGAAAGAAGAAGAAGAAGAAGAAGAAGAAGACCCGTGATTAATAATCGTATCATGCCTTAATTGGTACTGTGTAAACTGAGAACGTATATCTAGGCTTGACCTGTTAGCGAAAACGAATGAATGGGTGAAGGGATGTTTTCAGTATTAAATTAGTCGTGTTTAGTATCATTCTGCTGGAAATATTATTTCTGAAATAATGACGTTCCGTAGGAAGTTACTCTGTATCCTCTTTGCTGTATCCTCTATTAACTGATACGAATTATGAGTTGAGTTTCGCTTCTGTGACGTCATCACAGCTCGATTTCAGAGTAACCTTATTGGCGAAGCTCTGCAAGGCAGAGCCCCGCCTCGTAGCTCAAGAGAGTCTGCGCGGCTCTGTGGCTCTCTCTATTCTACTCTCTCTCTCTCTCTGTTCTGCTCTCCCTGTTTGCTCTCTCTCTGCTCCTAAGTCCTCTCTCTCTGCTCCTAAGTTTTCTTCTCTCTTCGGTTTGGCGCTGGTTTGAAACAAAAGAAGCCACGGTCCACTAGCATCGAGCCTCGACTTCTGAACTTAACGAAGTTTGCATCTCACGTGAAGCTTTTCCCGGACAATCAGTGACTCTTTCAGAGTTTGATTCAATCTTCTCATCATCAACTCAGCCATCTTCGCACGGATGATGCAAGGAACCTCACCGATCCAAAGAACTTCCAGAACACGGTAGAAAGCGCATTTATTACTTGCTGATGGTGCAATCGATTCATAGCTGAACGCCTATGAAGTGTCCTTAAGACAGATATTTGATGAGATTCACAATTAAGGGTTATCAGTTTAAGCTGTTTGATATTAGATTTCAGAATACAGTTGCCAATCATTTCTTCTCTCTGCGTGCATGTGTGAGTGTGTGTGTTTATTGTTCTAGTTAGTGATAGTTAGCTCATGTGTGTTTTAGAATAGACAATAAAATATGTTGAACACACTACTTATTTGTGCATGTTTAAATGCTCCCTGAGATGTCTTTCTTAATGCTACGAGCTCTAAGTTGGATCTTAGTGTCTTTGGGACACGAATCACATTTGATTGAAGATCAATATTAAATGCGGAATGTTAATTACTGGTGGACAGGATAATTTTTAAGTTGTTAAGTTGTCATCTGAACCGATCTCATTTGATTCTGAGTCTTCCGAATCGACTCTTCGCCTATTCCCCAAGAAGATCATCGCAACACTGAGGTAGTTAATCAACTGTTTTCGGCATGATTAAAGTGTATTTTGTTACACTAATATTAACCTTGTTTCCAAACTTAACAGGAAGTCAGTTGTTTCGCAAAAACCTCTAAAAATGGCGGTTTTTGCTCGTTCTACATTTTGACAAACTCTTCCCACAGACTTTAACCAAACATCTCCAAACTTCTTCAGTATCATCATAAGACATCCGACATTTGAAATTGAGTGATCGCGGTGGCCGGCCAATGTCCTATTTCCATTTTCGAGTTGTTTTAACTTGGGCATATAATATCTGATCCTACCTAAACTTGTCTCATTCTCATCATATGACAAAGAACATCATCAGTCACCTAGTGGCGAGCATTGAAAGCCTGTTTTTTTTTTTATAGTTTTACGCTTCTATTTCAGGTAGGGTATTGCATAAACACTTAAAAGTTGTCACATGTGTGTAAGACCTTAAAACCTACAAAAAAAGTTAAGTGGGTCGAGTTTCAAAACTGGATGGAAAACTAAATATTTTAAATAAAAAATATATATATATATAGACTTAATACTTTGACAAACTTTAGATTTAACAAATGTTAGATCCAGCTGAAAATTGGTGTAGTTACTCGTAAGGCATGACGAGTAAAAGTTATCAAAAGTAGTTAAGAAGTACGTCAAATATATTTTATCATCGATTAGACAATTTAATATTACCAGTAAATCTGCCGTTAAATATGCTCAAAATAAACACTGGCAAATATAACCAAACAACCAATTATTAAAATGCTTCATAAAAGAATTTAGAGACTGATTTATCCTGCGATGTTTACACGCCTGTAATCCTTCTGCATGTTCTTTATTTTCCAGCAAAGAAGCTTGTAGCAAGATAAGCGTTTCATCTACTGGAATCGAAACCAGCTGAAGACATGCATTAAAACAAATATTTTGTGCATTCTCTCATTTTATTTAATAATAAAACAATCACAAATCTTGTGTTTTCATTGTTGACATCTGAACATGTCTTATTAAACATTTAATTATAAACTAACGCAATATAACCACTCGCTAACACACAAAACTACAGTAATCTAGCATGATCCCAGCCAAACGACAGCTTTAAATGAGTGAATAAACGTTTGAAGGCTGGTTAAAGCTTGTTATTCACTGAAAGTGCAAACAGTTTGTGGAGTTTTTCATATTGTGGCGACCCTGCACGGCATCGTGCCCCGGTGCATTGTGGGTAGCACTATTGTTGCACAAAAAGGGGTATTTCTCAGCTGTTGTGTGTTTGTGCCGCGTTTAATTGCTGTTTTACGTTCGGTTATGTTGCCAGGAGTTCATTTGTAATGAATATGTGTTTGTGTGCGAACTCACCGTCTACTATGCAGTAGGTGCAAATGGTCTGGTCAGTGTCAGCCACCATGTTTTATAAATGTGTTTGCCAATAAAACCTGCTTCAGTGGAGTACCCGGTGTGTTGCGTCTGATTGGTTAACTGCAAGGAGAAGTCTTGGAGGCTTGGCTGTTCTCGGGAACTCATCGGCTCAAAACTACTATTCACTGAAAGTTTTTATAAGAGCTACGAGCAGCAGCTCTTGTCAGAGATAAGAGTTCCCTGGGGTCGAGCGGAGTATGGGACACAGGGATCTCCCACAAGTAGGTAGATGCCTGGCGCCCCGCCAGACTAGCTAGCTGTCCAGTTAGCTTAGCTCAGATTGCTCAGCTCAGCTGCCACCCGAACCAGCGGCTCATTACATTGGTGTCAGAAGTGGGATGGCAAGCTGTCTAGGAGACAAGAGTGGACCTGAGCCTGGCGGAGATCGAGAAAGCACTCCTGGAAATGGATGAGTCACTCCACGTGCTGCATTGAGCGAAATGCCGGCGGGGGAATGCTGCACCTGATGGCGCTAGGGAGCGCCGGGCAACGGCAGCGCCCCACCAGTGGTAAGCAGAGCAAGGTGGTGCGTCCATCAAGCTCCCACGCTATAGTGGAACGGCAGCGCTGGAGCCGTACCACGCGCAGGTACAGCTGGTGGCACGTCACGAGGGGTGGAGCGATAGCAAATGTCCCTCGCATTAGAAGGCCCCGCCTCTGTCGTAGAATATTAAACTCTCTCTCGTAGAAAATCACTCCGGAGGCAGGGTATAGAACAACAGCAACAGCGGCAACTTTATTTTATAACAGAACCTGAAACGGTGCTCTAAAGAAAGACTACGGAAAGCTACAGGTAAAGTCCAGAAGGAAGAAAGGCGGGGGAAAAGAGGACGCGAAGTCTCCGCGCGCGCGCATTTAAGCTCTCCCTAGGGGACAGCCCCATCGCTGCACGGAGACTCCACCCACTCACCCAGTCGCCTCCCTCCCAGGCTAAGACTGTTTACATACATTCAATATCATTTTAAAATGCCAAAATAGATAATTATCAACACCCATTATAATGAATGTAAATTTCTATTACATTTCCCTCCTGTTTGTCACATGACAATTACCTTTAAAGAAATTTAATCATTATAAAAAATAAAAAACATAACCCTGATATTACTTTGAGGTAGATATACGATCAAGTTAGATTGCAAAGAGAATATTATAAGTAATGTATTGGTTGATCCAATATTGTCATTCGTATGATTTTAACAAAATCTTCATTAATTACCTTACTTAAATTTTCCCTCTATACAATATGAACCCCATCTTTAACAGGAATAAGGCACATTCAGTAACACAATACATCTATTAAAATCACCTCCTAAACACATGAAAACACACTATAAACAAAAAAAAAACCTTAACAATTTTATGAAAGTTATTCAGCCTAAACACTTCTACAAGCTTAAAATACTAAACATTACTTATCCATAAACAAAAATATCCCCTCTTTCCCAGATTAGCACCAGAAGGACAGTGTTTCAACCGTTTAAGAATTACAATTCCCTTGTTCAGTCTACTCTAACTGAGGCAATAGCTCAGATACGGTTGAAATTCTATCCCTCAGGTTCTACCCTGGGTTAATATGAAGGCCAAACATCTTTCTGCTCTTTGTCTTGCAGAAAGTAAAAGACCAGTTCATATTCACTAACTTGCCCTACTCTGTTTGCCGTGTGCTGCATTGGTGTCACAATCTCAGAACATTCAAAAATAACAGTAGCATGCAAAAGTTAGTCCTTATTTTATCTCCACGAAATCCTCAGGCGTTGATTCTTGAAAACCCTTTTCCCCCCCGAGTGACTTTAAGGGGAGAGGTTACTAGCACATCACCCTTTAATTCCATTAAAGATTGATGGTAATTTCTTCAACATCAACAAATGGCGCCTGCCATTCCTCATCCGTTGTTTTCACCATCTTATATCCCTCCATTGCAATGACTGAAGCGATTGCTTTTTCCAAAAAAGATGAGATGCATTGCAAGAAACAAGGCAGGCAGATGACGATCAGCAAGATTATGATCAGAACTGGAATCATGGTGTGTAGAAGCCAGTATCCCCACCCTCCCCACAGGTTCACAATCCATGAAAACCACGAGTTGTCTGCTTCAGATGGTACAACTAAAGAATTTCTCATATGTTGTATTACGTTTGATATATTTTACGTTTGGATTACAAAGATACCTTGCAAGCACCCTCTTAGCCTTAGTTGCTTTGCTGTGTTCTACACCCATAACGCTCGGAGAGAAAGAGAATGAGAGAAAAGAAAAACAAACAAAAATAAACAAACAAAACGCCAAAACTTCGATAAGGAAAAAGAAGAAAAAAAAATATTTATATATTAATCGCTTCGCAAAACACACTGCACGACTGTGAACATCAACTGCAATACCACACAAACACTTTCAGACACGCAAGGTCACGCAGGAATTTCGTCAAACTCCCCATGGTACCTACATTTCGCAGCCAGAATCGAACCGGTTAATATCGCCGATTCTATCTGTACCGCTACACTGTCGATACGAACATCCGGTCAACTATCACAGTACTGCGTTATTCAGGGCTTAAGATGATTCTCGCAGCGCTAACCGGATGCAGAAAATAATTTGTGTACTCCCCCCACGTTTCTCCTAGAACCTGCGCGGTTTGTACAGGGGAGTTAATCACAAACTATTCCCTCAGTCGTGTTTCCCCAGTCATGAAAATAATTATAAGCCTCCCACTTGTTCTCCAAGACAACAAGCCGTACAAGAAGAACTTATCCCCTTTATTTTCAACAAAACACGACCTTCCCCCTACTGGTTCGCCACAAAGGCCACAACGCAACGTGCACGCGCGTACACGCACCAGTAAGCGTAAACACGTGGTAAAAGTATCTATCTAATATCACAGCATAAAAATGTTCACTCGCCTGAAAGCTCGTGCCGGAAATCCCGCGTCGAATCGCTGAATCGCTGAAATCACTCGACGAAAAAAGCATCCCTCGACGAGAGAACAAAAACAATGGCTCCTTTGTGCCAACACGTGGATTCAACTGGCGCGGCCAGTTATCCCATCCTCGTCGCCAAAATGTCGTAGAATATTAAACTCTCTCTCGTAGAAAATCACTCCGGAGGCAGGGTATAGAACAACAGCAACAGCGGCAACTTTATTTTATAACAGAACCTGAAACGGTGCTCTAAAGAAAGACTACGGAAAGCTACAGGTAAAGTCCAGAAGGAAGAAAGGCGGGGGAAAAGAGGACGCGAAGTCTCCGCGCGCGCGCATTTAAGCTCTCCCTAGGGGACAGCCCCATCGCTGCACGGAGACTTCACCCACTCACCCAGTCGCCTCCCTCCCAGGCTAAGACTGTTTACATACATTCAATATAATTTTAAAATGCCAAAATAGATAATTATCAACCCCCATTATAATGAATGTAAATTTCTATTACATCTCACAAGTACTGCTAGACTTGGCGCCAGAGGAGCAGGGAAACGCAGACGCCCTCACGGCAGCGCTCAAGTGCAGATTCGGCCACCACATCTTGGCAGAGTACAGCCGGGACGAACTGGCCGAGAAAAAGCGGCGGATGGAAGAGAGTGTGGGGGCCTTCACGGCGGAAATCCGTAGTTGCGTCCGCCGGGGTTTGCCCACCTTCCCGGCGGATGTACGAGAAGAACTGGGTCTCCAAGCGTTTTTTTGAGAAGGTTGGCACCAAAGAGGCTTCGACAGCACGTCAGGTTGGCAGGACCTTCCACCTTGCAACATGCTCTACAGCTGGCAGAGGAGATTCTCCGCTCCAGCCCGGCCACATCACATATAACTCATCAAAGACAGCACAGCCGAGCAGCTGAGCGTGAGATGCCGGGAGAGGCGAGCCAAGCGAGGATCGCTATAGAGGAGTGCTGTTACCGATGTGGGGAACCCGGGCATTGAGCCAGAGACTTCCCAGCCCCGAGCCCCAGAACCTGGGCTCGCCCACCGGCGGGAAACGACGACAGGGGGGTGAGGGGAATCTCGCCCTGCTCTCATCCCCCTCCTTCTCATGAGAATGGGCGGTGCGGCCAGAATGGCGGACTGTACATCAACTGTGTAGTGGGTGGTTACCGCTGCAGAGCGCTAGTGGACACTGGGTCGACTATCTGCCTCATAAGGCGAGGACTGCTGCCAAACACAGCAGGGGCGTTACCAGTGGACTGGACCCCCACCAACACTTAGCTGCTGACAGTGACTGGTGCCAAGACCTTGATGCCTGGGAAGAAGGTCCTTCCTGTCCACGTCGAGCACCTGACCACGGCCCACGAGTTCTGGCTCGCAGACATCCAGGACGAGTGCATTTTGGGGTTGGACCTCCTGAAGAGCTGGGGAGCTGTGGTCAACGTCCCAGGGGCCCTCCTTCAAGTACAAGACAGAGCAGTACCTCTGCAGACCGGACGCCAGCGCGAAGGAGCTGCTGCCACCTGCGTCATGGAGCGCCAGCATCCCGTGCCATCGATCCTCAACCACCGGCGCTATGCGTAGTCGTCTCGATGGGTAAGAATTCGGTATCGAACACTGTGTTTGGTGCGGGGCCTGTACCCATTGTGAATCAACCCCATAGGCCATCACGGGAAACCACCATAGCGATAGAAGAGTTGGCTCAGCGAAGCAGCGCTCACTTGACGGAGGGTCAGGGGTCCCAGTTGAGTGGACTGCTTGCTGAGTACCAAGATATTTTCGCACCTAACGAACGCGATTGTTCTCGTACGGATCTGGTAGAGCACCACATCGATATGGGATCAGCCATGCCGATTCGCTTGAGACCGCACCGGCTGGCTATTGCTAAGCGACAAGCAGCGGAGGAGCTGATCCATGAGTTAGTGTCGAGCGGCGTTATTGAACCATCGGATAGCCCATGGGTGGCGCCGGTTGTAATGGTACACAAGAAACACGGGGCGTGGCGCCCTTGTGTGGATTACAGACAGTTGAATGCTGTGACGCGCAAGGACTCCTACCCCTTGCCTCGCATCGATGATGCCCTTGATCATGTCACCGGGTCCAGCTGGTTTAGCTCCTTGGATCTTCGTAGCGGATATTGGCAGGTGGCTCTGGCGCCTGATGCGAAGGTTAAAACGGCGTTCTCGATCGGTCACAGACTGTGGCACTTTAATGTGATGCTGTTCGGACTTTCTAACGCGCCGGCCACGTTTGAATGGCTACTGGAACACGTGCTGAAGGACATACCCCGTTTGCGCTGCGTTGTGTACTTGGATGATCTTTTAGTTCACGCTCCAAACTATGAGCAGGCGTAACGGAACTTAGGTGAGGTCATGGCTGTCATCTGTAGCGCGGGACTGCGTCTGAACCTGGCAAAGTGTAATTTGCTGTCGTGTCAGACGCAGCTCCTCGGTCACGTCGTCAGTGCGGACGGGGTATCCACTGATCTGGAAAAGACCGCAGTGGTCCGTGATTGGCCCCGGCCCGTGAACGCTCCCGAGTTGCGGAGCTTTCTCGGGCTGGCGTCATACTATCGACGGTTCGTTAAAGGATTTGCTACGCTAGCCAGCCCGTTGCATGGGCTGACCATGAAAAGGAAGCGCTTCGTATGGTCGCCGGACTGTGAAGAAGCCTTTGCGCAGCTGAAGCAAGCCCTCATTGACGCACCCGTGCTGGCTGATACAGACGCGAGTAACGTTGGGGTGGGGGCCGTGCTCTCCCAGCGTACCGACGACGGAGAGCGCGTAGTGGCCTATTATAGTCTCAGTAGCGCCGAGAGAAACTACTGTGTCACCCGGCGCGAGCTGCTTGCGGTAGTGCTTGCTTTGCGCCATTTCCGCTCATACGTGCTTGGAATGAAATTTATGTTACGAATGGATCATGCAAGGCCTCACATGGCTGTTAAATTTCCGACAGTCAGAATGGCAAGTGGCACAGTGGATCGAGATTCTCCAGGAGTTCGATATGGAGGTTCGCCACCGAGCAGGGCGATTACATGCGAACGCGGACACTTTGTCTCGACGACCATGTTTGACCAAGAGCTGTTCATATTGCGAGCGCCAAGAGGCACAGGAGCTGAGGTTCCCTGGAGTGGAGGCGGCGGCCCTGGGTGAGCAGCGGCGAGTTGGAGTGGTCTGGAGCCCATCGCAGTGGCAGCAGCCACCACTGACCACGACAGCTTCAGTGAAGAACCAGAGCTCTTCAGCAATGAGCAACTCGGGCAGCAGCAAGCAGCTGACGCAACGTTGGTGGAGGTGCAGGGCTGGTTGGTGACTGGCGAGCGCCCCGAGTGGCCGGAAGTCTCGTCAAAAGGGCCCGAGCTGAATATCCTACACGCTCAATGGGGGAACATAGAACTGCATGACGGGGTTCTGTACTGGCGGTGGCGAGCGCCGAGTGGAGGAGCGGATCGCGTGCAGCTGCTGGTACCTCGTGGCCTTCGAGTCGAGGTCCTTTGTTGGGTACACGGCGCGGCTGGGGCTGGACACTTCTGAAGCGTTTCTACTGGCCAGGGTGCCGTCAGGAGGTGGAACTGCACGTCCACTGCTGTGACACCTGTACTGCACAAAAAGACCCGATCCAGCAACCACAGGCCCCACTGCAGCCATACCTAGTGGGGGCCCCCATGGAGCGAGTGGGGGTGGAAATCCTCGGCCCCTTTCCCGAGACTGAGTTGGGTAACCACTACGTTCTGGTCGCTATGGACTACTTCACAAAGTGGCCGGAGGCATATGCGGTGCCCGACCAAAGTGCTGAGACAACTGCTAAGTGTCTGGTGAATGACATGTTCGCCCGCTTTGGAGTACCTAGTGAGCTGCACAGCGACCAGGGGCGCAACTTCGAAAGCAGTCTTTGTGGAGGTGTGTCGGCGCCTGGGGGTGAAGAAGACGTGGACCACCCCCCTACACCCCCAGAGCGACAGATTGGTTGAACGGTTCAACCGGACACTTGCGACGCAGTTGACTATTCTGACGAGCCAGCATCAAAGGGCCTGGGACACTCATCTGCCTCTTGCATTGTGGGCATATCGGACTGCGGTGTAAGAGTCCAGTCGGTGTATGCCCGCAGCACTTATGTTCGGCTGCGAGTATGGATTTATGTATGGATTTACTGCCCACAACGGAAGCGGTGTTTTTCCCTGAAACTGACTCACCAATGGCAAGGGCCAGGGGAGATACAAGAGAAACTGTCGGACGTTGTGTTTTGGGTGAGACTGCCTGGGCAGGGCCGTCGTGTTGTGCTCCACCAGGATCGTTTAGCTCCCTACCGTCCGCACGCTCCTCACACGGGACCGAGTGAGAGTGTGGTCAACCCGCCCATCATGCCGTCGATAACTGAGGTGGCCAGCCAGGAACACAGTCCGCATCGTAGCCTGACTGACGAGCAGAATGCCCGGCCGCGGCGCGAGCACCGCCGACCAGCACATCTTAATGACTTTGAGCTAAGCGCTGACTAGAGTTCTGAATTCCGTTAGCATCACATGTGTTCAGAGTCCATGCGGTTCAGCTGTTTAAGTGTTGAGGGTGTGAGGACACTTACCCTCTTGAGAAGGGGGCTATGTGGCGACCCTGCACAGCATCGTGCCCTGGTGCATTGTGGGTAGCCCTATTGTTGCACAAAAAGGGGTATTTCTCGGCTTTTGTGTGTTTGTGCCGCGTTTAAGTGTTGTTTTACGTTCGGTTATGTTGCCAGGGAGTTTATTTGTGTTTGTGTGCGGACTCACCGTCTACTATGCAGTAGGTGCAAATGGTCTGGTCAGTGTCAGCCACCATGTTATATATATGTGTTTGCCAATAAAACCTGCTTCTGTGGAGTCGTAGAGGCGTCGCTGTTCTCGGGAACTCATTTTGTATGGGCGTGTGTGCTTGGGATGGTCCAGGAGAGGAGAAGTGGGAGTAACGTAGAGGGGCGGAACTTGTGCTGGAGTAAATCCAGGGAACAAAATTTGTTCTCTTCTGCCCTGGCTTTCTATCTTCTCGGATGTCCGTGCACGCTCTCTTCCTCTCCCTCTCTCTCTCGCCTGCAGTATGCTCGCATAAACCTTCACTGACTCTAAGGTATGATTTATCATGTTTGGGTTTGAATAACACAATTGCTGTTGCTGCTGTGTTCATAAATCATGTCTCTTGAGTATTAATTTCTATAACAACTGTTCACACTTTTAAGGGTGCTAAATGAAAATTAGGTTGTCCCAAACTGTAGTGTACATAAACAAGGTCCACATGGTCTCAGGATGTGTACTGTACCGGTTAGATTATGAAGTGCAGATTCATGAATGTTCAACCGGATGATTTTACCCCCAATTTCAACTGCAATCAGTTGAACATAGCTCATGCATTTCAGCACATTTAGCTTTTTACAATTTGTACATAAAATGCTCAATGAAATGGCTATGTTCAGACTGCAGGTGTCAATGCTCAATTCCAATTTTTAAAAATGAAATCAGATGTTTTTTCATGTGCTTGTTCACATTATAAACATCATTCAACTTGTATCCGATCTGTGTATGAATGCTATCAAGCTTTAGTTTAGTTTTGAGCAATGATTGATGTTAATTTTGCCACTCAAGCCCAGAAATGAGACATATGTCGCATAAGATGACATAAAAGTTGGATAAATGTGGCCTGGCTGAATTGAGCTGTTCAGACTGTCTTGAAAATATCAGATACAGGTTACATATGGCCAAACGTTTAAGATTTGTGTCACTTTGGGCTACAGTTTGAATGTAGCCTAATATAGTTGAATGCAATGCATTAGCGCACACATTTATGAACCAACACCTTCCAAAAGTTGTATTATAATCATTTTGGCCCTTCAATGTTAAAGTAGTTCAGATAGCTTCCAAAAAATGAGACTAAAGACAAACCATATGAGCATGAAATGTTTATTGTTCATTTTGTTATAAGTCACATTGCTATAATAGGGACATTCACCAATTTCAATTTCATTTTAAAACCAAAAGTAAGAGCAAAGCTGAAAGGTGGTTTACCAGTATTAAATCCATCTTCCGTACCCATATAGGCATGAAAAGTGTGATATTAAATATTAGGGGACATTAATATTGAGAAGAACCAGAAATATTATTCATTCATCCAGAAACACACACATTCCTTATTTACACAGACAGATAAGCAGCACCAGTGTCAATTGTCATTTCGCCTTGAAATGATAAATGAATTATTTACATCCAAATTCAAGAGCTGGATATGGATTTAGAGGTACAAGAGTAGAAGAAATTCTTAAAACAGGGTTCGTACACATTTTTACTAATCCAATTCCATGACTTTTCCATGACTTTAAGTAAATATTCAGGACCTAATGTTTCGTGAACTGTCTATGTATACGTGTTAAAAATAAAGAAAATCCATGTTTCACCAAATCATATTTTACTAAAATAAATGACAAGCTTTGTAGTCTAGAATACGAAATAACCATTTATTTAAATAACACTTGTTCAGTAACAGTTGAAAAAAATAAATAATAAAAAAAACATAACATCAAAGTTCAAACCCTGAGAACTGCTAAGAAATGGATTAACATAATAAATGGGAGATAGGTAACATAAATCAACGGAAAGCAACAATGTTAAACTAAAAAAATAAATAAAAGTGTCCAGCAATAGTTCTTAACCGCCAAAAATTAACCCTGCTGGATAATGGTCTTTAACAAGTTAACTTAATCTTTTTGATTTCAGCATCCTACAAAAAAAAAAGTCAGCACCATTTATTTTTTCATTTCTGAAAGCTTCTCATCAATCTGTTTTTCAATTTTAAGCAGAGATGCTTTCTTTTCTTTTGCAGTACGGCGAAAACTGTTGGATTTGCTGATAAAGGTCAGATTGCCTGAAGATTCAGCCTTCTCAGCATATTCATCCGCTGATTTCTCAAGAGCACAAATGTCCACCTCTATCCTAGCCCTCTTTTTTTTTATCTTCCAGCTCATCTGTGAAGGCCTTCCTCTTTAAGTCAACAGCTTGTTGTTCTTTCTTTCTCTTTTCTTCATCCAGGTACCCATGGTACTTCTGCCTGGCTCCTGCAGCTGAAAGCAGCAGCTCCTTTGTGATTTCCACCTTGGTTATGCCCCCTACAGATCTGACATGGTCAACGATGAGCCTCTGAGCCACCAGAGATTTTTCTCTCTGATTCTCAACAATTAATTCTTTGTTAATTGAAAAACCTCTTTCAACGCTTGCCTGCCCATGTGATAAGACAAGAAGAATCTTGACCACATTCCACACTCTGGAAAGTGATGGTTTTGTTCCCATTGTCTCATACAGCAGGGAGTCCACTCGAGCGATTCCCTGAACTTTACCTGAAGAGCAGCCAAATCACAAAACTCTCTAAACTCTCTTAGGACATCGTCTCACATTGTCTCATTTACATGGTTAGCTTCAACAAGTATGTGCAACATCCTTCTCATTTGAGTTATGCAGAGTTCCTTACTTTCAGCCATCCTTCTCGGGTCAAGGCACTGCATGCATCTCATGCATGATGCACTGGAGCCTTTTTCAGCAACTTCTCAAGGAGTGTGATCAAGAGTTTCTTGCAGTCCATCTTAATTTCTAGTCTCTGCCTATCTGAAATTTTTTTGGAAGACTTGAGTTGGTTCAGGGTGGCTTCTGCTGCAAACCCAACATCGACTCGAGAACTGTCCTTGTGGAGACTGGTGTCTTGAAAAGGTACATTGATGAGCTTTAGAGTGGATGTGGCCTCTTACAGAGGCTTTTCTTTCAGAAATCGCCCCATGATGCCTGTGAAAAATAATGAAGTGATTTTATTCTTCAGTTTTATAACTTAATTTGCAAATTTACAAGCCAAATTAAATTAGCTAATTTATCTTGAGCTAAAAACAACTTATATTTAACTTATTATCTATCCATGAATTTATTAAACTGTAATAATAAACATTACATGAACTGTTAGCTAAAAGCAAACCAATAAAATTGTCTAAACAGTAATGGTAATAAACATATTAATTTAACTTTTATTTTAATGTAAATCTATAATTATAACACGTGATCGTGCAGTGCCTCCCTCAGTTAAAAAAAACATTTGCCGTCTGATCAGTAGGTGTCGCTCAAAACTCAAAAAAAAAAAAAAAAAAAAAAAATGCGTCTCTACTAGACAGGATTTTATTTATCTCAATGCCCTGCACCTGACATTTCTAAACACAAAAACGTGCTATTTTAAAAATGTTTAAACATATTCAAAATCTGGCTATATAATATTGTGGTTGTTTTCCCGCAATATAAAATACACTTTTGAAAATAAATTCAATAAAGACAGACTACGACTTTCAGTCCGATTTCTCTTTACTTTTCAGCACAAGATCAGGAAACAGCAATGTGATGGGTTACAGAACCTGGCTCGAAAACTGCACCTCCCTTGGTGTTTCATAGGCGCGATATATATGCAGAAAGTTATCTATAAATCAAGCTAATTCAGCCCACATTACGTCCAATGTTCAAGGTGTTCTTAACAATAAGTTCCACATGTCAAGATATAAGTATCACGTAACATTTCCTTATCAGAAAAATGTCACTCCGTTTTAAGGTCAGACTGTCTTTTTCATGGAATCAAAACCAATGTATGAATTAAATAAATGTTAAATCAGGTCACCCAATTGCCAAAACACCCACAATATATAATATAAAACGTCATAAATGTAATTTTAGTTTTTGCATGCATTTCTGAATGTTTTTACTGCAGTGTATTTAAACATTACTAGCAATCACACAATGAAAAAAATATCCTTACCTTTAATGAGTTTGTAGATATCACCGGAGAGAAAGGGCAGCATTGGTTGGTCAGACTGATACATGGTGAGGAAGGGGTCGATTTCTCTCGCAATGCTGTTGAATATTCCCACTTTCACTGGGAAGAGAGGATCAGCACAGTGCATCTTCACCTCTTCAAATGACTTTACTTTTGGATTGGGTAGTTCACCTCTCTCTACCATCTCGATGTATTGTTTGACATGGGGCCAGAGTAGCAATCCTCTTTCTGAAACGTTGACATTCTCAATCCACCGGTGCTTACAGAATTTAAGCATGGGAGTTTTACAACCGGTTGCAGTCATAAAATCTTCGTGACGTGCAGGGCAATCACGGAACAGCAAATTCAAGCAAGAGAGTCCACGTTCAACTTCCCATCCGGTGGATTTACATCCATCTCTGAACGCATTGTGCAGTATGTGCAAACCGCAGGAACCGATGTTAATTAGGGACTTTCCCGCATCTTTTTGCACTTGCTTCTGGAGTATTTCGAATACTTTCCAGTTGACGTTTGGTCCGTCCATTGAGATCTGGAGAAGATTCTTGAATCCTATCTCTGAAAGCAAGTTATTCATTTTTTCGGCGATGTCTTGAGCTGATGAATGGCCCATAAACTCTGAGCCGATGTATTTAGTCTTCACCTCGGACCCGTTCCATAGCCTGACATGCATGTCTAACTGTTTAGACTGTAAATAGTGATTCAGGCTTTCATCGAAGAGCATAACATAGACGCTTTGCTTCGATACATCTGCCAAAGTCAGTTTCTTAAAATAAGGAGCCAGTCCAAAAGTGCATAAATATGAGCACTTGCGTTCGCCGCAGGCAAAGCTCGCCGCTATCTTGCTGTCTGGGAACATAGTCTGAAAGAGCTGGCTTGTGTCTTCACAAGACTTGTATGAATAGTGTGAATTAATCACCTTTAGCGCCCACAGTACCTCTGCAGTTAGGGTTTCGTTTCTGGATACAGCATTTAAAACGGACCCTTGTTTTACAGCGGATGAGAGGGAAGCACTGCAGCTGGGAGCGGGTGACACGTCAGTCACACGGGAGAAAAAGTCAGCGATCGGGTAGGGAGCTGTCGAGCACGCAACTGCAGACTGATGCTTCACACCTTTAGCATGACTAGACAGCGCTGCCTCTCCCATGTTCGAAATGTCAAACGTTTTACGGCACTGTGTACATTTTGCACGTCCCGGGTCCTGATCTTTCTTAAGCCACCCCTTATACTTTTCATCATGAAGCCATACATTCTTAAACCTGCATTTCCCTGGCATTGCGCGAGTTTACTACATAATAGCTGAAACTGCGAGTCATTCCCCCCCGCGCAGAGCACGTCACGTGACCGATCGTGAGAACGGTAACTATTGTAATTTAATCAGTATTATCAACTACAGTAGAATATACAGAGATTGTGAAACACATTTTGTTGCTCGAGTCTTTCCTTTCCTTTCCCTCTTATTTCTCCCTCCATGATGCTTGCAATGTGATCACATTCTTCATTGATATCAAGGTATGAGCTTAATTCATGTTTGGAATAAGTAATAAATTGCTGTTTGCGATTGTGTTCATAAATCATGTCTCATGAGTATTAAAATTCTATTATACATGCCACATCTGAAATCATTTTTTCCTCGCAATATAATGGACGTCAGTTGGGACAAATCAGTTAAGGTCCATATTGTAGATTCATGACATTTTTTTTATTACTTTTTTTAAAAGAAACATTTTAGCATGGAGTGATTTTAATTTTAGAACATCTTTCAAGGTTTTGCACTTAAGGATATTTACACAACTGTCGATCGAAAAAAAAATGATGCATGAAAATCTAAGGCATTTAAAACTCATTTTAATTTATTGATTACGATCAGGAAAGTTCAATACAGGTCAGAAATACAGCAGGAGATCTCAGATGCCTCTGTTATTTAAATTCCAGAGTGAGTTCCCTCAAATATTTTTTCACCAGGTTTGCAGTTTAAAGGCAACTGATGTACTTTTGCATTTATGCATCTTCAGAAACTATTGCTGTGCATGAGGAAGGCCAAGATGACTCATCTATACAGAATAAGGTATTGGTAATAGGAGTATCCTATTTCCTAAAGTGTCCATCTGGCACACGACAAAAAAGAAATGTGTTGGCACATGCAGATGTACGCATACAATGTTAATTTTTCACCTTCTCTGAATTGTATCTAATGTCGTAGTACTTCTCCCCTGTCATTACGCATAAATGGATGGAGGTTATGAATTGGTGGATTCCTACTACTCGGCTGTCTTGATGCTCTTGAACTTGATCACCATGACAGTGATGTTGTCAGGACAGCCACGATAGAAAGACTGCAGGACGATACTCTTGGCACCAAAATGTGGCTCATCCAGCCGCTGACGAATGAAGCGTACCGCCTCCTCATTACTGAAGGCATCCCACAGCCCATCAGAGGCCAGGATCAAGAACTCTGGCTGCAGCTGGTCCAGGTCAAATGTCAACACGTCAGGGTCTGAGATCACCACCTTTAGGTTTTTCAGGGGGTAGTCACCTAAAGAGCGTGACATGGCCAGGATGCCCTGTACCCTCCACGAGCCGTTGAAACTGATGAAGCCACCTAAGAGGAAATCAATAAAGTAAGATGAAAACAAATATCACAGTTAGGATGGCAGTGCTAAGATCTCTACACACCAGAGCAGCAGATCAGATGCAAGCAGAAGATGCACTGCAGTGGATTTTTCATCCAAGTACTTTAGCGCTAATGTGAGGTTACACACCAGCCAGACAAAATGCAGTGCGTCAATGCCTCAGTTTCCAAGAAATGCTGCGTGTCATTTTTATATCTTATGCAGTGCTTCAAAACGCTGTGATTAGCTCCCCTGATCACGTGACTGAAGGTACCTGACCCGCTACGTGAAGGCGCTAATGGACTACAATACCCCCATGAGATAAACCCAGAGTTCCCAGAGAGAATTAAACATGTGGCATTAAACAATAAAAGAATGTTATCTTCACTGAAATTATTCAGTTATTCAAAAGCAATGAGGACATGCTGTGCTCTGGCTTGAACGACAGCTCTGAGAGGACAATGTCTCTCGTTCATAAGAGAGATGTGATATAAATTATGGGGTTCTTACAGATGGCACGCGGTGAGGTGCGGTTTGGTGCCGCAGTGCACGTACACCTGAAGCGGTGCTGTGTCTGCATGTACGAAGCTACTAGTAATGTGTCATTCATGTACAATTTGTTCAAAAATAACAAATCTTTGTAGTGAGTTGTGAGGAACTACTCTTCCTAGTGAATTTTCCATTCTCAACATCTCGTTCAATCGCACATTGCTTCTCAATGGAACCCAGAGCCTGTATTAGAAACAAGCAGTTCATTTGAATCATTCTTATCGTTCACAATGCTTTTCAATGGCTACAATACACGGATGTTAGAGAAGTTTAGTTCATTTGAATCACTTATTCACACGTTATGGTAGTTCACGTGATAGTGTGGTGAAATTTCCAATTTTTTGTCTAAATTAACACAAAAACTTTTTCACTGGACACTGGGAACAGTATGGATTTTACTGAAACAAACAACCTAATATTTATGTTTTTGAAGTATCCGAAGAGGTTTTTTAGGTGTGTGTTGTGGTGGATAAAATTTAATAAGTAAGGTGATTACTATAATAGGAATACTAACATCAATTAAGTAAGTTATGTGTTGATTGTAGGAAAACCGAGATGGAGAGAGAGAGAGATACCGTACCCACTGAACCGATGCAAAAGGTCTGCCTTATTGGGTGGATGTTAAAACTAGCGGGCTGAGAGAAAGTGCTTTCTCATCTGGTTTCTGCTCACTCACTGAGCACTTATGTTTGTTCTTCTGGCGCTTCTTTGGGCAGCGTGTGTGCGTGAGATGCACCAAATATGTATCATTGCTACAGCTGGCTCACAAGCTGTAATAAAAGGGGAGCGCAGATGCACATTTGAGCTCTAAAATAATTATTACATAAATCAAATAAATAATTTTAAGCCTAATTAAAGAAGTTAAGGATGACTGGTACATTAAAGGCCAGCCTTTTTTACTTATATGACTTATATATTTGGAAAGTGGGTGAGGTCAAATGAATGTAAGCACATTTGGGATTATATTAAAACCCACCAGGACAAAGATAAAACAACTGCTGCATCTGTAAGGCGATTTGTTTCCAAAATATTTGACTTGGTAAATTCACTAGGGTGAAGCAAAAACAACCACTGCACAAATAAGTTTCTTCATTTCTTAAATATTAGATATCAAAGTTTAAGTGAAAAGTGGGCATGGCCTAATTAATGTATGTAAATTTGGCATCAAGTTTCATTCAATTCTCAACAAGGTATGATAAACTAGTACACCTGTAAGTTGCTTCATTGCTCAGATATTTGACTTAGAAGTTTCAGTGAAAAGTGGGCGTGGCCTAATTAATTTATACAAATTTTCTCAATTTACTTTCCACTCTCAACTGGGGTTAAGATAAAGCAACTACCATACCAAAATGGGTGTTAATTTATGCTAACTTTTTATATTGTTAAGTTCCACTTCCACTACGGTTAAGATAAAACAACCCCCACACCTGTGGGTCGCTTCAGTTATGAGATATTTGACTTTGAATTTTTAGTGAAAAGTAGCATAGCTTAACATATTCATCATAACTACCAAATATTGATCGGCTGGTTTAGTTCCCTGAGTATTCCTACTTTATGTATGAGTCTCAATTGGTAACCATTAGCAATTGGTCTATTTACAATGAAAGCCTATGAAATTCAAGGAATTGTAATGGCCCATTAGAAATGAAAGGGACTTTTAATCTAGCCACAGGGGTTTCAAGCCAGTGACTTCTGTGCCGGTCCCAAGCCCGGATAAATAGAGAGGGTTGCGTCAGGAAAGGCAACCGGCATAAAAAATGCCAAAACCAAATATGCAATCATCAATACGATTTCCATACCGAATCGGTCGAGGCCCAGGTTAACAACGACGCCACCGGTGCTGTTGACCTACAGGGTGCCGGTGGAAATTGGACTGTTGGTCAAAGAAGGAGAGGAGGGAGAAGAATTCGTAGGCAGAGAGAGAAGAGGAAAGGCAAGAGTATAGGTCTGAGAATAGGGACTCTCAACGTTGGTACAATGACCGGGAAAGGTAGAGAGCTGGCGGACATGATGGAGAGAAGGAAGGTAGATATTCTGTGTGTGCAGGAGACCAGGTGGAAGGGTAGCAAAGCGCGTAGTATTGGAGGGGGATACAAACTGTTTTACTATGGTGAGGATAGGAAGAGAAATGGGGTAGGAGTGATCCTGAAGGAGGAGTTTGTGAGGAATATTTTAGAGGTGAAAAGAGTGTCTGACAGGGTGATCAGTTTGAAGTTAGAGATTGAAGGGGTGATGTTGAATGTAGTGAGTGGTTATGTTCCACAAGTAGGCTGTAAGCTGGAAGAAAAGGAGAGATTCTGGAGTGAGTTAGATGAGGCGATGGAGAGTATTCCCAGAGGGGAGAGAGTAGTGGTGGGAGCAGATTTCAACGGTCATGTGGGCGAGGGCAACAGAGGTGATGAAGTGATGGGCAGATTTGGTGTTAAGGAAAGGAATCCAGAAGGACAGATGTTGGTGGACTTTGCCAAGAGGTTGGAAATGGCTGTAGTTAACACTTATTTCCAGAAGAGGGAGGAACATAGAGTTACCTACAAGAGTGGTGGTAGGAGTACGCAGGTGGACTACATCCTAAGTAGACGAGCCAATCTGAGAGAGATCACTGACTGCAAAGTAGTGGTAGGAGAGAGTGTAGCCAGACAGCATCGGATGGTGATGTGTAGGATGTTTCTGGTGGTCAGGAAAAAGAGGGGAGGAAAGATAGAAAAGAAGACCAAGTGGTGGAAATTGAAAAAGGAAGACGGTTGTGAGGAATTCAGACAGAATCTGAGACAGGCTTTGGGTGGTCAGGAAGAGCTTCCAGAGGACTGGGAAACTACAGCAGAATTGATCAGGGAGACAGGTAGGAAGGTGCTAGGTGTGTCAGCAGGAAGAAGGAAAGAAGATAAGGAAACATGGTGGTGGAATGAGGAAGTACAGGACATCATCCAGAGGAAGAGGCTAGACTGAAGAAAGTAGACAGGACTACAAGGAATCACAGTGCAGGGTGAAGAGGGAGGTGGCAAAGGCCAAACAGAAGGCATATGATGAGTTGTATGCCAGGTTAGACACGAGCGAAGGTGAGAAGGAATTGTACAGATTAGCGAAACAGAGAGACAGAAATGGGAAGGATGTGCAACAGATAAGGGTGATTAAAGATAGAGATGGAAGGGTTCTAACAAGTGAGGAGAGTGTGCAGAGAAGATGGAAGGAGTATTTTGAGGAGTTGATGAATGAGGAGAATGAGAGGGAAAGAAGGGGGGAAAAGGTGAACATTGTAAAGCAGGAAGTTGAAAAGTTTAGAAAGGATGAGGTGAGGAAGGCTCTGAGGAGAATGAAGAGTGGAAAGGCTGTTGGTCCAGATGACATCCCTGTGGAGGTGTGGAAGTGTCTAGGAGAGACAGCAGTGGAGTTCCTATCTAGGTTATTCAACAGGATTCTAGAGAGTGAGAAGATGCCTGAGGAATGGAGGAGAAGTGTCCTAGTGCCAATCTTTAATAACACGGGTGATGTGCAGAGTTGTAACAACTACAGAGGTATAAAGTTGATGAGCCACACAATGAAACTCTGGGAAAGAGTAGTGGAAGCTAGGCTAAGAAGGGAAGTGGATATTTGCGAGCAGTAGTATGGCTTCATGCCCAGGAAGAGCACTACTGATGCAATTTTTGCTCTGAGAATGCTAATGGAGAAGTACAGAGATGGTCAGAAGGAGCTGCACTGCGTCTTTGTGGATTTAGAGAAAGCGTATGACAGGGTGCCGAGAGAGGAGCTATGGTCCTGTATGAGGATGACAGGAGTGGCAGAGAAGTACGTCAGAGTAGTTCAGGACATGTATGAGAGGAGTATGACAACAGTGAGATGTGCTGTAGGTCAGACGGAGGAGTTCAAGGTGGAGGTGGGGCTACATCAAGGATCGGCTTTGAGTCCCTTCTTGTTTGCTATGGTGATGGACAGGTTGACAGATGAGGTCAGACAGGAATCTCCATGGACAATGATGTTTGCAGATGACATTGTAATCTGTAGTGAGAGTAGAGAGCAGGTGGAGGGACAGCTGGAAAGTTGGAGGTCTGCTCTAGAAAGAAGAGGAATGAAAGTCAGTCGTAGTAAGACAGAATACATGTGTTTGAACGAGAGGGAGGGAAGTAGAACAGTGAAGTTACAGGGGGCTGAGGTCAAGAAGCTGGAGGAGTTTAGGTATTTGGGGTCAACAGTCCAGTGCGACGGGGAGTGTGGAAAAGTGCTGAAGAGGCGAGAGCAGGCAGGTTGGAGAAAAGGGTCAGGGGTGTTGTGTGACAGAAGAGTGTCAGCAAGAATCAAAGGAAAGGTGTACAGAACAGTAGTGAGACCAGCTATGATGTATGGGTTAGAGACTGTAGCAGTGAGGAAGAGACACGAGGCAGAGATGGAAGTAGCAGAGATGAGGATGTTGAGGTTCAGTTTAGGAGTGACAAGGATGGACAAGATTAGGAACGAGCACATCAGAGGAACAGCTCAGGTTGGTTGTTTTGGAGACAAAGTCAGAGAAGCCAGATTGAGATGGTTTGGACATGTGCAGAGAAGGGATAGTAGTTATATTGGTAGAAGGATGTTGGAGATGGAGCTGCCAGGCAAGAGGGCAAGAGGAAGGCCAAAGACAAGTTATATGGGTGTGCTGAAGGAGGACATGAAGGTAATTGGTGCAAGAGTAGAGGATACTGAGGCCAGAGTTAGGTGGAAACAGATGATTTGCTGTGGCGACCCCTAAACTGGGAACAGCCGAAAGAAGAAGAAGAAGAAATGAAAGGGACTTTTCTCTGTTGACTTTGAATAGTGACGTTAAATCAATGGGGACCTTTGACCCCCTCAAGTCTAGGGGTAAAAAACTTTTTCACCTTGCTCAGTATGGTATTGCTCAGCATGGTCCTTAAGTGTCAAGAATTTTAAGTTTCTATGAGATTTGAGCGACAACTCAACAAATTTTGACACCACGTTAAATCAATGGGAGAAAATCCAAGCATTCTTACTGATTCTTACCAATTATCCTTCAGTGGTACCAGTATGAGTGGATAAAGCAACGAGTAAAGTATGAGTCAAACATTTTTGAAAAGACTGAAGAGTTAGATTTTGGTAGTCTAGTGGGTGTGGCTTAATTAATGAAAGCTGATTTGGTATCATGATAAGTTCCACTTTCCACAGTTAAGATAAAGCAACCACCACTAATGTAAGTCCCTAATTTTCAGAGATAGTTGACTTTAAAGTTTTAGTGAAAAGTGGGCGTGGTTTAACAAAGTTATTTACATTTTGAATCATGGTACAATCCACTCTCCATTAGAGTTAAGATGAAACAACTGCCACACCTGTTGGTTACTTTGTTTTCAGTAGAAAGTGGATGTGGCTTTTATAATTTATGCAAATTTGTTAAGATACAATCCACTCTCTACTTGGATTAAGCATGGAGACTACTCTCTCCATGCTATTCAAAAAATGCCAATCAGCGAACGCGCTGATGGTCACATAACGCCATCCCGCATAAACCGCACACAAGCGTGACACTCTTCCTGTTTTTTTGCTGGATCCTATTCTTGACATGCGAGCAACTCAGTGAAAATAAAAAGTGGAATATTACCTTGTGTGTGGATTATTGGAGATCTGGTGAGTCGACGGTAAGCGAGGTTTTTCGGTTGGATCCAGAAGGCTGGAACCGCTGCACCCCCCAGCAGTCCAGATGGCTCTCAGCTTCCGTGTCAAGTGAGACCTCCTCGGCTGGAACGGGATGCTGTTCCGAGGTTGAGTCTGAACGCCAAGGTAGTCCGTTAGTTCGCGGCCCCGCTATGGAAAATGTCGGCGAAGGGCATATGATGCCATTAGTGAAGGATTAGTTAAGGAAGCCTGTTGGGAGCTTCCAAATATTTCCCTTGGCTTGTACACACTATCTGACACGGCTATCAACTGCAGTTTGCTGCCAAGCTGCCCAGGTTCAACAAGGTTCTACGGACCTCTGTCTCAGTCACAGAGACCTGTGCAAGGAGACCGATTCCCTTCTATGGAAAGGTGCAATCAAGCCAGTCCCTCCTGCCGACAGGGAAAGAGGGTTTTACCGCCCATACTTTCTAGTTTCCAAACACACAGGTGGTTTGCGTCCAATCCTCGACCTGCATTGTCTGAACGCTCATCTTCTGAGACTTCTATTCAGGATGTTATCCCTCAGGCGCGTGGTCAACTCAGTCAAGAAGGGGTTCGAATCCTGGCTTAATTGGACAACTCGCTGATACTGGCCTAGACGGGGTCTCAGTTCATTCACCTTAGAGACAGGGTCTTATGCCACCTCAGCCATCGGGGGCTTCGGATCAACTCAGAAAAGAGCCGTCTAACCCCTGGCCAGAGCATATCTTTTCTGGGTATGGAGCTAAACTCATTGAACATGCGAGCACGCCTCTCTCTAGAGTGTGCCCTGAGCCTGCTGAAGGCAGCATGCAGAGTCTGCACAAGATTAGTGGTAACTCTGAAGAACTTCCAGAGGCTCCTGGGGCATATGGCTTCCGCAGCAGTGGTTATTGCGCTTGGCTTATTACATTTCAACTTCCAAGTTCTGCCACGAGCATGGCATCCAGGGCAACTGAAGGAGAATGTCACACCTTGTTGCTGCCTCCACCTGCGTCTTTGGTAAGATGTTCGGTTCCTCTGTGCCGATGTCCCCCTGGGAGGACCTGCCAGATGTGTAGTAGTAACTACCGATGCTTCAAAGACTAGGTGGGATGCTGTATGCCGGAAGCACATAGTCTCAGTTTTGAATTGAGAAACACATTTCCTGGAGCATAAATCACTATGTGCAGTGATCCTAGCAATAAAGCATTTCAGGAGAAGGCTACAGGGACATCACATGTTGGTCAGGACGGACAAAATGGGGGCGGAGGTGTATATTAATCGACAAGGAGGGATATGCTCACCTCCTTTGTCGGCTCTCGCCCGCAGATTGCTCCTCTGGAGTTAGCATTGTGGTCTGTCCATAGTTGCAGTCCATATCCCCAGCAGGTTGAATCAGACAGTGAATGAACTGTCTCTGAGGAAACCTCAGTCAGGAGAATGGCAACTCCATCCCCTGGCAGTTCAGTAGATATGGGAACGCTTTGGTATAGCTGAGGTAAACCTGTTCACCGCTCCAGAATGCTCAGTGCCGGCTCTTCTATGCTCTGTCCCAGGCTCCTCTAAGGAAAGATGCTCTGGCGCATTGCTGGCCCAGGAAGAAACGGCTATATGCGTTTTCCCCAGTGAGCCTCCTCACACCCCTCCTGTGCAAGATCAGGGAGGACAAGGTCCTAGTGGTGGCACCCTCTTGGCCCAACCAACATTGGTTTGTAGAACTCTACTCCCTCGTGATAGTCCCTCCCTGGCCAGTTCCCCTGCGGTCGGACCTTCTGGCCCAGGGATGTGGGCACAAGCACCTGCGCACAAGACCTCTGAAATCTTCATGTCTGGCATATCATGTCGCGGAGGACACCCGGGTAATACCACGCTCTGTGGTTCAAACTCTGTGTCTTCTGAGAGCTCCCTCTACTAGGGCATGTTATGCTGGCAAGTGGGGTTGGTTCGTCAACTGGTGTCACTCTCGCAAAGTAGACTAGAGTAGAACCGTCCTTCAAGAGGGTCTGGATCAAGGACGATCTCCATCCACCCTGAAGGTTTACATCGCCGCGATTTCTGCCTATCACCTTCCAGTTGAAGGCAGCACGTTGGGACAACACAAGTTAACGGTCAGATTCCTCAGAGGGGCCAGAAGGGTTTGACCCTCCAGGGACCTTTCCATTGTCCTATAAGGACTTCAAGGTCCTCCATTCGAGCCACTTGAATCAGTAAAAGTTAAATATCTGTCAATTAAGACAGCACTCCTGATTTTGTTAGCCTCGATTAAGAGGGTGGGGAATCTGCAGGCACTCTCTGTCGACGAGACTTGCTTAAAGTTCAGACCTGGTGATACTCATGTTATTCTTAAGCCCAGGCCTGGATATGTGCCCAAGGTTCCTACCATCCGCTTCAAAACTCAGGTAGTGAATCTCTAAGCTCTTCCCGTAGAGGAGGGAGCACCAGCCCCTGGTCACAATTGGCCAGTTTGAGCACTGAGGACCTATGTAGAAAGGACCCGGAACCTTAGAAGTTTTGATCAGCTCTTTGTATGCTTTGGAGGACAGCAGATGATAGGGAAGGCTGTCTCCAAACAGAGGTTGGCCGACAACTGCATACACAGCGTCTGATGTCCCTTGCACCCTGCAGTTGAAAGCCCACTCCATCAGGGGTGTTGCGGCCTCCTGGGAACTGGCAAAAGGTACTCCGCTGGCAGAAATCTGCAAGGCTGGGGCTTAGTCGACATTCAACACCTTCTCCAGGTACTATAACCTGAGCGTTGAATCCATCTCTTCAGCCGTGCTAAGTGGTGGTAGCATTGTCTGAGATATACGAAGGGGTGTCCAGCTTGGGTTGCGCTATTCTTAGTGATACGTGCGCTATTTTCCCCCTGGAGATAACCTTCAGTTTTTTAACTCCTCTCGCCCCATCAGGCATAGTAGAGTAAGCGGAGTATTGCTATGTTCTGTCCACATGTGTGACCTCTATGAGGGACTACCAACTGAATCTTTTATGATCCCGTGTACTGGAGGGCCGAGCAGTTTCCCTAAAGGCTAACTCTTGAAACTATTGCTCTAGCTTGTTCCATCTATGCCATCTTCCCTCTGAAAGACCTTCCCAAGTGGTTCAAGGCGCATTTCCGTAGGTCCCTCAATGAAACCTTATGTGTATTAAACTGCCGGAAGTTCTAAGTTTAGCCTTCGAGGTGGCAAGTACGGCCTCTTCGTGTCTCCATTCAGCTCTAGGATTGATGCTCCCTCCTCTGGTATGAGTCGTATGAGAGAGAATTGCCGATTGCCCATAGAAAATTAAGTCTATACTTTAGGCCAGGGTGGAGGAGGGCCCACTCGGTGACAGACTACTTAAGTGTCTGGCTTGTCTGGCCATTGGCTGATGCGTAAGGATCTAGGTTGTGGCATTTTGCAGGGTGTTCCCATAGTCGTCAATAACATAAGTTGTAGTGACCGACTGATGGGGGACGTAACAGTTACTTTACTGAATAGGGAACGGAGACTTTAGTCCCCCAGTTACAATCGTAAGGTTGCGAGTAAGTCTGGTTGTCTAGGGGGTGGGTACGGCTCCAGCTTCATAACAGGAAAAGCGTCACGGTTGCGTCCGGTTTATGCGGTTTATACCATCAGCGTGTTCACCAATTAGCATTTTTGAAATAGTATGGAGAGAGTAGCACTATTTCACTAGCAGAGCACCTGTCAATCTTCCCCATAGCTCATGAGTTCACCTTCAAGATGTTTTTCATAATGATCTGCAAACACAAAAACGCTTACTGCAGGGTCTGATTAGGTTTCTTCCTAGCATTTTTCTAAAGATGGCATCATGGACCACTCATCTACCAAGGGAGCAGTGTCGACCTAGGTGTTTTTATGCCTGCATACTTTTAGCTGGTCAGCTTTGATTCTAATACATTCAATTCAATTACATTCAATACCCCCTCCTTGAACCGCCACCTTAACATGGTGGAGGGGTTAGCGTGCTCGAAGGATCCTAGGAGCTATGTTGTCGGGGGCTTGCTGCCCCTGGTAGGGTCTCCCAAGGCAAACAGGTCCTAGGTGACGGGTCAGACTAAGAGCGGTTCAGAAGACCCCATACGATGAAAAGAGCAGATTTCGCGACGTCGCCCAGATTGGCGTCACCGGGGCCCCACCCTGGAGCCAGGCCTGGGGTTGAGGCTCGCAGGCGAGCGTCTGGTGGCCGGGTCTTTTCCCATGGGACCCGGCCGGGCCCAGCCCGAAAAGGCCACATGGGATCGCCCTCCAGTGGGCCCACCACCCGCAGGAGGGACCGTAAGGGGCCGGTGCTTTGCGATCTGGGCGGCAGCCGAAGGTGGGGACCTCGGCGGCCCAATCCACTGACACAGAAGCTAGCTCTGGGGACATGAAATGTCACCTCGCTAGGGGGGAAGGAGCCTAAGCTTGTGCGGGATGTGGAGCATTACCGGCTAGAGATTGTCGGGCTCACCTCCATGCACAGCCTGGGCTCTGGAACCCAGCTCCTCGAGAGGGGAGAGGCGGTATGCTGCTGTGGGCCTGCTCATAGCCCCCCAGCTCAGCCGCCATGTGTTGGAGTTCTCCCCTGAGAGCGAGAGGGTTGCTTCCCTCCGCCTTCGGGTTGGGGGCAGGTCTCTCACTGTGGTTACGGTCTACGGGCCGAACAGCAGTGCAGAGTACCCGCCTTCTTGGGAGTCCCTGGGATGGGTGCTGGAAAGTGCTCCATCGTTCTACTGGGGGACTTCAATGCGCAAGTGGGGGATGACAGCGTCACCTGGAGGGGTGTGATTGGGAGGAATGGCCTCCCCGACCTGAACCCGAGTGGTGTTCTGTTATTGGACTTCTGTGCCCGTCACGGTTTGTCCATAACGAACACCATGTTCAAGCACAAGGGTGTCCACCAGTGCACGTGGCACCAGGACACCTTAGGCCGAAGGTCAATGATTGACTTTGTTGTTGTATCATCTGACCTTCGACCATGTGTTTTGGACACTCGGGTGAAGAGAGGGACTGAGCTATCAACCGATCACTACCTGGTGGTGAGTTGGATCCGCTGGCTGGGGAGGAGGCCGGAAAGACCTGGCAGACCCAAACGTACGTTGAGGGTCCGTTGGAAACGTCTGGCCGAGCCCCCTGTCAGAGTGAGCTTTAACTCCCACCTCCGGGAGAGCTTCAAACAGATACCGGGGGAGGCTGGAGACATGGAGTCCGAGTGGACCATGTTTTCCACCTCTATTGTCACTGCCGCGGTGCGAAGCTGTGGCCGTAAGGTCTCTGGTGCCTGTCGTGGTGGCAATCCCAGAACCCGGTGGTGGACACCGGAAGTAAGGGATGCTGTCAAGCTGAAAAAGGAGTCCTATCAGGCCTGGTTGGCTTGTGGGACTTCGGACACAGCCGACCGGTACCGGAAGGCCAAGCGCGCAGCAGCCAATTCTGTGTTAGAGGCAAAAACTCGGACCTGGGAGGAGTTCGGGGAGGCTATGGAGGAAGACTATCGGTCGTCCTCAAAGAAATTCTGTCAAACTGTCCGGTGCCTCAGGAGGGGGAAGCAGTGCCCCACCAACACTGTTTACAGTAGAGGTGGAGAGCTGTTGACCTTGACCAGGG
Source organism: Danionella dracula (assembly GCA_900490495.1). Classification (NCBI taxonomy): domain Eukaryota; kingdom Metazoa; phylum Chordata; class Actinopteri; order Cypriniformes; family Danionidae; genus Danionella; species Danionella dracula. Next base: position 3,421,054 of record UELW01000278.1, read on the forward strand.
AGGTGGTCGGGCGGTGGAAGGAATACTTTGAGGGTCTCCTCAATCACACTGTCACATCCTCTGTTGAGGAGGCAGAGGCTGGGGTACTTGGGGTGGACTCGTCTATCACCCAAGCCGAAGTTACTGAGGTGGTTGGTAAGCTCCTCAGTGGCAGGGCACCGGGGGTGGATGAGATCAGCCCTGAATACCGCAGGTGCCTAGATGCTGTGGGACTGTCCTGGCTGACACGTCTCTGTAGCATCGCGTGGCTGTCAGGGACAGTACCTCTGGAATGGCAGACCGGAGTGGTGGTCCCTCTTTTCAAGAAGGGGGACCGGAGGATGTGTTCCAACTACCGGGGGATCACACTCCTCAGCCTCCCGGGGAAAGTCTATGCCAGGGTACTGGAGAGGAGAGTTCGGCCAGTAGTCGAACCTCGGATGCAGGAGGAACAATGCGGGTTTCGACCTGGTCGTGGAACACTGGACCAGCTCTATACCCTCTGCAGGGTCCTCGAGGGGTCATTGGAGTTCACCCAACCGGTCCACATGTGTTTTGTGGATTTGGAGAAGGCGTTCGACCGTGTCCCTTGTGGGGTCCTGTGGGAGGTGCTCTGGGAGTATGGGGTCCGGGGCTCCCTGCTAAGGGCTGTCCAGTCCCTGTACATCCAGAGCAGGAGCTTGGTCCGCATTGCCGGCACAAAGTCAGACCTGTTCCCAGTGTGCGGTGGCCTCCGGCAGGGCTGCCCTTTATCACCGGTTCTGTTCATAGTTTTTATGGACAGAATCTCCAGGCGCAGCCGGGGGCCTGAGGGGGTCCGGTTCGGGGACCTCAGGATTTCATCTCTGCTGTTTGCGGATGATGTTGTCCTGTTGGCTTCTTCGGGCCTGGACTTCCAGCGTGCGTTGGGGCGGTTTGCAGCCGAGTGTGAAGCGGCTGGGATGAGGATCAGCACCTCCAAGTCTGAGGCCATGGTTCTCGACCGGAAAAAGATGGCCTGCCCTCTCCAGGTCAGTGGAGTGCTCCTACCTCAGGTGGAGGAGTTCAAGTATCTCGGGGTCCTGTTCACGAGTGAGGGGAGGATGGAGCGCGAGATCGACAGGCGGATCGGTGCAGCATCGGCAGTGATGCGGTCGAAGCTCTCGATTTACCGGTCGATCTACGTCCCTACTCTCACCTATGGTCATGAGCTCTGGGTCATGACCGAAAGGACAAGATCCCGGATAAAAGCGGCCAAATTGAGCTTCCTCCGCCGGGTGGCTGGGCGCTCCCTTAGAGATAGGGTGAGAAGCTCCGTCACCCGGGGGAGCTCAGAGTAGAGCCTCTGCTCCTCCATATCGAGAGGAGTCAGCTGAGGTGGCTTGGGCATCTGTTCCGGATGCCTCCTGGACGCCTCCCAGGGGAGGTGTTCCGGGCATGTCCCACTGGGAGGAGGCCCCGGGGAAGACCCAGGACGCGCTGGAGGGACTATGTCTCCCAGCTGGCCTGGGAACGCCTCGGGATCCCTCCCGGGGAGTTGGAGGAAGTGTCTGTGGAGAGGGAAGTCTGGGCATCCCTGCTTAGACTGCTGTCCCCGCGACCCGGCCCCGAATAAGCGGAAGAAGATGAGATGAAATGAGACATTCAATTAGTTTTAACTCAACTTGTAATGTTTGTTATTGTTATCTAAAACCTTTGTATACAGCACAGTTTCGCATTTACCACCTTCAGTCAATTGTGTACATCTTTCTTCAATCTGGAAAAGTTTGTTGCAAAGGAGAAGATTAATAGATATTGTTTTAGGAATTAGTCAAGTTAAAACTGCTATACATGGACTTCTGCAAATGTTGCATTGTTCATTAATAACGAAACATTAATATCATTAACTCCAAAAGGGTCCCCATTCCCCTTTTGACCTCGGTTGATTAAATCAAGATACCGAAACTACTCCAGGACTATGTGTTATAATTGGTTCATTGTATTCTAAATTCTTTACTCAACCTCTGTAACTTTAAGATTTTGTTATGCTTTCTTTAATCATGGAATCTAATTTTAACAAGTCAGACAGATAGACAGAAAGATAAGTAAAGAACGACATCATGTGATGGGTCTAGTCTTAAAGGATGTCCTCTGATGGTCCTGTGACTGGCCATGTGAGTAAGAGGGGATATCCTGCATGAATAACTTGTGATACCCCATGTGATGTTAGGTTTTTTATAACCAAACTCAAACAAACAACAGTTTGAGTTGCATGATGAGAAACAGAGGCTCAGAGTCTTAGACTACTCCAGCTCTCCAAATTGCCGAGATGACACGAGATGACAACACTTGCTCTCGCGCTGAGGCTGCAAACTCCTCCAGCGCTCCAAACGACTCCGATCCAAAACCTTAACCCAGCAGACGCTCTCGAAACCTATGAAGCTGCTCCAAGAGTCTTAGAATTTGCCCAGATGCTGCCTCAAACACTCCGTAACTCCTCCCGCGCTCTCAGCTTCAGGGCCAGTTAATGCATCCCTTTTATTGCTACTAAATCTAATTATTAATTAAAGAGTTGTTAATTAATTGGAATTATCCAGTTAATCATATTATATGTAGAATAGATCAATCTTCCCCAATTGGCCTACTCCTACATCGTTCCTCAGGTACATGTATTTAGCACCCAATATTTACACGACATAGTTTGTGTTTACACCACAATTTGTCATTATTTTTTAGTTACAAGTACAGATTGTTTAAATGCTTTGTTGTTTTAAATACATCTGTCTAGTCTCTACAGTCTTTTGTAGACAAGAATGTGTTTAACTTAGGTCAATAATCGTTGAATACTTGTTTTTTTTTATTAAACTGGTTAGTTTTAACATCCCAACTAAAAAGTAAACATTCAAATAAACACATGTTGTTGCCTTATTTTTTCTACAATCATCTTTACTAACTTAACCTTTATGATCTATTTATTTTTACAATAGAGCTGTGGGTATTTTGGCAATTGAGTGATTTAACTCAACAGTTGTTGAATTCGTAACTTGGCCTAAATACTATGAAAATATCAATGTGACTCCCAGGAACAGTCCATTATCTAACGAAGGTTTGGTACTTCAAGATTGACAGCATATCACTTGCGTCACTTACTGCGTGACATTTGTGCAAATGTGGTTTAACTCTGCATGATTGGGCTATCCTACGTCATGTACACTTATATAACTCCTGTATAACTGATCTCTTTTTTTGCAATTACTGTTCTTATGCTCCTTAAGTTCCACAAGTAAAAGAAGCTAGATTGAAGGTTTTTGTCTGTTCTTTCTTTCTGAGTTTCTTTTCAGGAAGAATGTAAGGTTAAAACAGACACTTAATGGCATCAAAACCAAGATTCATTAGCTTTTGAGAGACGAAAGAGAAACCTTCAACCCTCAAGAGAGTGGCTCTGCATTGCACCCGTCTGTGACTGCCTGCCTGCCTGCACCTGCACTGATCAGTGCTGGAGAGGAGCTGAGGAGGAACGCACTTTAAGACAGCAGCCTGGATGTAAAGTCAATGAAATGGAGAGACAAAAATTTGGTCTCTAAACATCAGATCTCTTACACCAAAAGCTATAGTCATAAATGAATTAATCTCAGAACTTAATCTTGACATACTATGCCTAACTGAAACCTGGCTCACTCCAAACGATTATTTTGGATTAAATGAAGCGACAACCAAAAATTACCGTTACAATCATGAACCGCGCTCAACTGGTCGTGGTGGGGGTGTTGCCACAATATATAGAAATACCCTAAACACAACCAGATAGACAGGACATAAATTTAAATGCTTCGAAGTACTTGAGCTCCATATTACTCCTGCAGTATCAAAACAAAGATGTGCCTTCTCTATAACATTAGCTGTTGTCTACAGGCCAGCAAAACACAATTCTAGCTTTCTTCAAGAATTCGCTGATTCGTCGCACATCTTTTGATCGAAAACTGTTTTTTGGAGACTTTAACATCCATAACGATGACAAAAAAGACTCGTTTGGTATTGCCTTTACAGACCTTTTACATTCCTGTGGGTTTAAGCAAAATGTGGTCGGAGTACCTCACCGTCTAAACCACAATATAGATTTGGTTCTATCTCATGGCATTGACCTCAGTGACATAGTTATATTGCCTCAAAGTGAGGACATCTTAGACCACTATCTTGTGCTATGCATACTATAAACATTAGCAATAGCATTCAATGCTACCAACTAGTGAGAATAATAAACCAAAAGACTAAAGAAGCTTTTATAAGAAACCTACCAGATATTACTCACCTTTCTAGTGTACCTGCAGATGAAAATGAACTTGACAGTATCACCTACAGTATGAATAATATTCTCGCTAGCACCCTAGACACTGTAGCCCTGCTTAAATTAAAACAAGTCAGAGATAGATAGGCCACTCTGTGGTCTGATGATAATACATAGCCGCTAAAATGACAAACCAGAAACTATTAGCGTAATTGAAAAAAAAACTAGATTGGAAGTAATCAAAATTGCCTCGAAAGAGAGCATGTCTAAATACAGACTAACATTAAAAACTGCAAGAACTAACTACGATCACAAATTAATAGAAACAAATCAATTTGTATATTCTTTATGCTGGGGAGGTGATTAGCACCTGCCTCAGTCAGCGAGAGTCCCCTCACAGAGGGAACTCCTAGTTACTCCACCTGATCCTCACGAGGACTTTTTAAAGCTGCTTTGAAAGAAATTGCTAAAGAAGCGCAATATAAAAACTTGATTTATTGATTGAAAGAGCATGACAAAGACTGGTAAGCATATTTCTTTGTTATGTAAGCACTCAAGTCCATTTTTCTATGGACTTGGCCTCATCTGAGACTTAACTGAGTTTGGACTTGGTTATGTCTCGGACTCGCTTGCGTTCGGTCTCGACCGAGTCAATAATGCTACACTGCCATGAAAACAACAAAATACGGCAAATCTATACTTGTGCATCAAGCCTACGAATAGCCCTCATTAAAAAAGTATGTGCATTCATATAACCCTGCGTTGACTCTTCTGCGCGCCATTTAAAGATTAGCAGCGTTAAGGCTTGCTCACACTCTCTGGATGGAAGTAGCACAGAGAGAGTGCTTTTAGCCTCTTTCTTGGCTTGTGCTCCATTTTATACACTGTACATTATACATTAATCGATTAAAACTTTGGGAATGTTTTCATGAAAAGAAAACTTTCCAGTTGGATGCTGTTAGTGGACATGCACTGCAGTTAGTGGACAATGTTCCTTCACAGATCAAACTCCTTCAGACACCCAATGTCAGCAAACAGCGGCATAACTACAATTTACCATTATACATTTTTATTTTATCTTTCGCTCATTTTTGTGTAGAAACAAGTTTTTTTTGGACAAATCTGATCTAATCTTGTGTGATGTGTTTATATTTCTAGAGATTGTTCTGATGAAGGGGAATCCTCCTGAGGGGTGGAGATGATGTCTGTGGCAGAGGACGAAGCATTAGGGACATAAAAACTCCTGAACATGTGAGAATAACACAACTTGTGAAATTGACACTGTATTTTTAAACCTTTGTGTCTTTGTGAATCACATAAGGAAAAAATTTTGTGATGAGAGCTTTTCTTCTAGTATCCTAGATTTTTTTTTCACTTGTTAATAAGCGTATTTCTAGTGCTAAAAATAAATAAATTCATTAATATGAATGAGCATTTAAAAAAGTATATAAAAAGATGGAATAAATTATGGAGTAAAAATAATTGAACTCGTTAATGTTTTTAAGAGTGTAAATAAAAAAAATAGTGAAGTTTTCATTTAAAAGGATGATTAAGCTTTATATTGTAATCTGCTTCTTTAAATGGCAATGAAAATGGCAATGCTGAAGCCCAAGTTTGTTGTTTACAAGTTTTTTTTTTTTGTATATAGGCTTTGACTTTAGCCAAAGGCTAAAGGCTATACCTGAGAGACATGGAAGCAGTCGCGTTAGTAGTAAAAAGAGAGGATTCGTCTGATGAGAGACTTGGAGATTCCTGAGGGTTCTCTAAAGATCTTCCTGACTCTCAAAGATCACACAACCCATTGTGATGACTGCTAGAAATCACTCGAGTGAGGCCAAAGTCACCAGTGTCCAAACAGTTCTACTTCCCTTTCCCCCAGCCACCAGTCCTTTGACCTTGCTTTTCCTTGACCGACTAAAGGCTATCCAAATGCTCAAAGGTACTCTATTTCCTGAAAAGGTGACCATATTGACAATTCCTGCAAGGATCAGTGGTCCACCTTAAAGAACTCTTACCTAAAGAGAATGGATCTAGAATATCCCAGTACACATGTTTCTGTGTGTGCGTGGGATGAGAGGATTACTGCTTTGCACTTTACGCTTTGGTCTGCACATTACCTCCAAAGCACATCTAGTTATAGTTCTATTACTTTACATTTTACTACCTCTATTTCTAGAATATTACTAAAGTCTATTTACTTTTAACTTGAGCAACTTACTTATATAACCTGTGTAACTGTGCAACTGTTTAACTGGTGTTACGGTACCTTGTTATTGTGTCGTTTTATTGTACCAAAACTGGAGAGTACCCCAGTACCACAACAAACTTGGCAATTGAGATCTTACTGATTCTGATACATGAGGAGTTTTGGAATTTTTTCTCATTGGTTTTAGAAATTATAGCAATGTTTGAGTTTTTTTTCAAGGTGACCGACATCCAAAATGGCCGACATGGTAAAATTGGAAATTTTGCATGACAGAACATAACCAAACATATTAACATTATTTTAATGATCATGGGACTTATGTCTAAGTAGTAGTTAGCTAAAAATAGCCAGCGTTGCCACAAAGAATAATCGGTTTGCAGGTGTTGCGATTGAAGCAGTTGAACTACAGGTGCGGCAGTTGTTTTATCTTAACCCCAGTAAAGAGTGGAATGTAATGTGATACCAAATGTGAATAAATTAATTAGGCAACACCCACTTTTACTAAAACGTTGAAGTCAAATATCTTTAAATTGGAACCTACAGGAAACTATGTTTCATAAACGATTTAGGCTATGCTCATTTTCCCACAAAAATGTCAGTCAAATATCTAATGAATCAACTTACAAGTGTTAATTTAGACCACTCCCATTTTCACAGAAACTTCTAAGGCAATTATAGTGTGGCGGCTATTTTATCCTAACCCCAGTCGAGTGTGTAATGTATTGATACTAAATTTGCTTATTTATTAGGCCATGCCCACTTTCGCTGAGACTTCAAAGTTAAATATCTGCAGTAACTCAGAGGCACTGCAGAAACACAAAAAGGGCACTAATATATATATATATATATATATATATATATATATATATATATATATATATATATATATATATATATATATATATATATATATATATATATATATATATATATGTTAATTAACTTGGAAACAAAGCAACATACATATAAGGGGTTGTTTCTTCCTTAAACAGAACCAGAAGGAATTTTAACATAACCTATAATTAAAACTTACCAGCCTTTTCAAAACGTTGTTTCTCTATACTTGCTCACGCCATCAAAGTGTTTACAATACTTTAACATCTAGTTAAAAATCCCCAGGCGAGGGTGTAATGTAACTTGATGCCTCATTGAAATACATAAATTATTACATGTGAATTCATTATTCACTCAAACTGTGAAATCTAATATCTCAGAAATTAAGTAACCTACTTGTGCGGTGGTTGTTTTATCTTCACCCTGGTGGAGAATGTAATTTACATGATGGTAGATTTGCATTATTTCCATTTGGCCATGCCTACTTTTCAACATAAACTTAAAATTAAAGACTTTAGGCCACACCCAGTAGACTATCAAAACATAAAACTGTTCAGACTAAAGGCCGCTACACATCTATCCAAACTGAGATTCGCATGAATCCTCAGATGGCTTCTCTGCAGGGTGCATTTCGCAAGCTAGCATTAAAAGTGGAAGCAGTGACACTCCTTGCCATTGTTTGGCGCTCATGTGTAATGATGTGTCGTCTGTGAAAAGAACGGATCTGACTCATTAGTAATAAACTCTTTTCACAGAGAGAAATGTTTTCTTTCATTGGTTGTTTTCTTGCAAAAAACCTATCCAATATTTCAGAGCTGTAACTCTTTTTCGTAAGCATCAATAGATCCAACAGATGTGTGATGTGCCGTCAATGCCTGTGCTTTTCCGATCGAGGTATGTTCACAAACATAACTGTGCACCATTTATTTGGATAGACCCTCTCAAACTACAAACTTAATCAAATGAAAACACCTTCAGACTTCAAACAACTTTTTTTATACTCATTCAAACTTTGAATGAAGTTTAAGCTTAGAATTTTTTGTAAGCTTATATTTATAACAATATAAAAAATTACAGATCGACTTTCTCAAATCAACAAAGTTGATCCAAACATTAAAATCTACTTTTTATTTGCCGTGTGACTTGTTCTACATCGCTAGCAGACTGTGCTGTCATTGTTCAACACAGATCTTATTATACATTGTTTTTAAAATGTAAAAATTGCATCATAATTGAATGGTAAGAAAAGATATTTCAATTTCGTATTGGTAAATTCAAGATGACTGACCGGCTCTCTTGATCCTCTTGCGCTCCTTCAGCTGGTACGGCTTATGGTCATGTGACAAGGACACAGCATTCCCGTCCTTGTCGCAGAGAACTCCACGAGAATCCCCCACATTTGCCACAGTCAGCTCACGGTCTGATAACAGTGCGACCAGACATGTTGTGCCTTGAAAGACAGCAGAAGAAATTAACTTTCAGTACTGAGCGCTGCTTCTGACACCATTTATCACAGCATTCTCCTTGAAAAGCTTGAGAACTGTGTTGGTCTTTCAGGGACAGTGCTAGAATGGTTCAGGTCATACTTACAAGGAAGAGGCTTCCATGTGAGTATAGGAGATCATATGTCAAACTGGACACCAGTTTCATGTGGGGTCCCCCAAGGACATTTTCTTCAATTAAATAGGGAGAAAATTGAAGTCATTGTTTTTGGGAACAAAGCCGAGGTTCTCAAGGTGAACTTTCACCTGAGCTCAGAAGGGAATTACAACTAAACATCCTCTGAGTAAATAACCTCGGGGTGATTCTGATCTGAGCAATAACTAAATCTGCTTATTATCACCTCAGAAACATTGCAAAAATCAGATGCTTTGTCTCCAGTCAGGATCTAGAGAAACAAGTCCATGCTTTTATCAGCAGCAGGCTGAATTAATGTAAAGGTCTTCTAACTGGTCTCTCAAAAAAGACCACCAGGCAGCTTGTTTAGAAAGCGGCTGCATGGTCTCTGACCAAAACTAGAAAGGCGGAGCACATAACGCTAGTCCTCAGGTCTCTACAGTGGCTCCCAGTCGCATTCAGAATAGAGTTTAAAGTGTTTCTGCTCGTCTATAAGTCACAAAACAGCTCTGCACTGAAATACATTACAGATATGCTTACTATATACAAACCAAACAGAGCTCTAAGATCATTAGATTCAAATTAGTTAGAACTACGGCACGCTCTAAACATGGAAAGTCTGCTTTCAGTTACTATGCTTCCCGCATCTGGAATCAGCTTCCAATGGAGATTAGAAGAGCTAAAACTTTAGTCACATTTAAGTCGAGACTAAAAACACATTTATTTAAAGGTGCGTTTACTGACTGAGCACTGCTGTCCGAACAGCACTGCACCTATGAACTTCAGTTTTTCCTTTATGCAATGAATTTTAATGTCTTTTCTCTTGCTTTTATCTATGATCTGTATTCTTCTGTAAAGCACTTTGAATTGCCATTGTGTACAAAAGTGTGCTATATAAATAAAATTGCCTTGCCTTGCCTGTTTTCAGATAACCTTACACTGGAAAGGTTACTAGCTCATAAATTGAATTGGACAAATATGCTCATGATGCAGTCAATCAAAATTAAATACCATTACCCAGAAATATTGTTTGCGTATTTGTGAGCTAAAAAAAAGTGTATGGCATATACTTTCTGTGGGTAGTGCCCGTTTTGGCTAAGGTCAAGTGTTTTGAAAATTTGTGTGTCTGAGGCAGTGGTACTCAGTATGTTGTATGCGTACCACTGGTGGTACTTGAAAAGCTCTTGGTGGCACATGAAGCCAACGGCTGTCATTACTGTGGGAGTGTATGTCAAACAAAAACTTATCAACCTTAATCGTGGCTAATTAATAATTGATTGATTTATTTGAAGTACACTGGGCTAGTCCATAGAAATAACAGGTCCCTACCTCCAGACTCTGAGTAAATCTGCCGCTTGACCCTCCCCAGTAGAGATGTAGTTTGATTATTGATAACAGAGCAACACTGCTGCAGCCTCAGGAGCACGCTACTGCTCTGTTCTTCAGTCCAATCCTTTATTCGGTTTCATTTTAAACAGGGGAAATTGGAGTAATTGCAGATAAAATACACAATTTCCAAGTCTTTTGGCACTAATCTTGCACAGGTAAATCATATAACATTACTTTGAGGATGTTTAAAAGAGAAGCTTGTCTCCCCTTGGCCGAAGTTCTGTGTGGAGGCTCGTCTGTCATCACAGCAGAAAGATGTTCTCTTTAAAGTTATTCAAAAGTTACCTTACAACTTCATTTATCATTAATGTCTGCAGCTGGAAAGAAGAATTATGCCAAAATTGTTTGGTTTTAACCCAGAAAATCACACTTTAAATTATATTTATGCAAAGATTACAGCATGCTACTTATCTGAAGAATCCAAATATCCAACACGTGTATCTAAAGGTAGGTCAGAGCATCATCTCACATAAAAAATATTTAAATTATTTAAATATAGTATGATGGAGAGCACCTAAAAGTAGAACTAATACAAAAATATTAAACAAATGTTGTAACATTTACATTTGCCTAGTTTACAGAAAGGGAAAGAAGGAGAGAGAGAAACAGGAGGGAGAGAGCAAACAAAGAAGGAGTGAGAAAGAGGAGGGAGAGGGAATAAAAAAGCAGATATTTTGCCATCAAATGAATTTTTTTTATCAGCAATACTATTGCATCTTATTTGAACTGTACTGAACTGTAGCTGAAAAGGAAGACCTGTATGCTGTGGCTATTTATGGTGGTACTAGGATTGCCAAATTTTTTCTGAAGTGATATGTGGTGAAAATGTTTGAGAACCAGTGGTCTGAGGAATACAGGCTGCACCAGTGAGTTCTTCTGGTTTTTAAAGATTTTCATAAGTTCGAAGCCTCCATGACTAACAAAAATGGTATCAGAAATTAAAACATAATTAAAAAAAATTTCAAGTTGGAACTCAACATATTTTTTGCTGCAGCGAAGTGAAAAGCCAGATAAAGTTAAAGCCTACATACTCCTCCATCTCGTGGGACCAGAAGCAATTGAAAGAGAGCATTCATTCACATATACTCCAAAAGAAATACTGTCTGAAGCTAAAATTCAGAGAGATATGCAATCCGGAGATCAACGTGACGATGGAGACATTCGTTTAACACCAGATATCAAAGACCAGGTGAATTGGTCAAGGCATATGTCAATACAATGAGAAAAAAAAGATAGCATACATGTAGCCAGATTTTATTTGAAATGTAATATACAATAATGCAATGTAATATATAAAATTTAAATGCATTTCTGTATTTCAATTAGCATTTTTCACATAACATGTGCGCTAAGTTTGTTGCAAAATTAAATGAAAATGAAAATATATATTATACATTTACAGCTGTCGTTTTAGAGTGTGAATTTAATAAACATTTTAAGGCTTTATAAGTTTTAAAATTAAATTTGAAAATGCATTATCAAAATTGAATGACAGGTGTAACATGTACACGCAAAGAAGTAGCAAAATTAGCATTCAAAAGATGATTGAATTCTAATTGCATTTACATTTATGGTAAGGAAACGCAAGATTCCATTTTCATCAAGAGGCTGTTTGATGTGTCATAATGCATTCTGGCTGACCACGTCCACTGCACGCACATTCCTTTCTTCAGGGTGAGGAAATATCTTTTTTAAATCATTACATTCAACTTTGTGAGGTTGCAGTCAAATGCTCTGGATATTTGCTTACTTTATAATTAGAGGTGAGAATCATGTATTAAGTATTAATCATTAACTAAAATATTGATTTTGATTTATGACTATATTTCAAGTATTCCTTTATGTTAAGGCTTTAAACAATGTATTAAAGAAAAAAACTCAGTTCTGTATGATCCCTGTGAGGAAAACTCTGTGTTTCTAGGGCCTCTGTTTTTTCTCTCAGTGCTTATGAATTCCAAGGTCTTTCATCTCAAGCAAACCCCCAACATCTGTGTGCTTCAGAGAAAAGCAGCTACTGGTGAGGGTTGGAGAGAGAGAGAATAATTCTGGTGTAGTTAATTAAATAATAATTACTCAATTGAGCTCAAATTTCAGGGTTCACGATTTCTCAACTTTCTAAGGAAAACTAGGATGGCAAGGGGATATCTCAGAAAAAGGAGTATATTTTTCTAAAGATAAAGAAGCTTTCGCTTGCTGGAATTTCAGCTCAGAGCTCAGGTATCTCACTCAGGCCCCACCTAGAGCTTATGAATATTTTTATCTATACAACTTTACCATTGGCTGTAATAACTTGAGAGCTTTGACAACAGCTCATCATCCGATCCAGCTGACCTGAGATAGGTTGTTGGTGGGGAAGGAGGAGAAACAGGATGGATTTGTAAAAGGAGTGTCCTGAATGGAGAAGAACAGTCATGTGGATTCCGTGCCACAAATACTACCTAATTCCTCTCTGTAAAAATAACATCTTATTCTAAACTTCATTCCTGTCTGAGACTCGGTCATTGATCAGGTTTTAGAGGTCCAACAAGGCCGGCGGGTTACAAATCATGGTGGCTGCAGAGCATACAGGCAATGCTGCAGAGTAGGAGTGTTGCTAGACCTAAAGCTCTATTGGGGCACAAGCCCCCACTCCTTGAAACGCAATTGCATGCATATATATGCAATGGGGAGTCAGTGAAGAGTGATGAAGAGGGGAGTAACCTGAGCTCGCTTTCGGTTCCTTGAAGAAAAGACGAGCAGCAGAGTTCTGGATCATCTGCAGAGGTTTGAGCGCGTTTGCTGGAAGTCCTGCTAGTCCAGACGTGAGAAGACCAGAGCCTGAACCAGAAGTTGAGTTGCATGTCCAATGCTCATGGACAATATACTTTTCTCGCTCTGTTATCAGTCTGAAAGACACAAAAGCCATCTTCCAACGTAACCTTAAGTCCCTTAATCCCTCTTCCTTTTCTTCAGCCATGTCCTCTTCTCTCTCATCACCTGGAAACCTTTTTTCTTTAAACATTCACGATGCAACTAACCATTTCTGCACCACACTTGCTACATGTCTCAATCAACTATGCCCTCTCTCTTCCAGACCAGCCTGAACATAAATCCCTGGCTATCATATGCTCTCCAGGAACAGAGGTCCGCCCTCAGAACAGCAGAGCGGAAATTGAAGAAATCAAAGATTAAACATGCCAAGGAAAGTGAAAGCTCTTAAGGACTTTCAACTCACTCCTCTGTCCACCCCAACCTCCCCCAGTGACCTCTCTTACTGCAGATTTCTTCACTGATCACCATCAGTCAACAGTTTACACCACCTTGCACCCAAATTCATCCACAATCCACAACACCTTGCATGTCCTCATTCACTCCACTCACAGAAGATCAGGTGTTCAAACTTCTTCACTCAGCGCATCCAACAACCTGCCCCCTCGATCCCATCCCCTCTCACCTTCTACAAACCATCTCACCTAACATTCAATTTGGTAATGCAATTTCATTTTGATACTTACAAAGCTAAAATAATTATACATTTCACACTCTAAAACTACAGCTGTAAATGGCAAATATATATAATATATTATCATTTTTATTTTTCTAACAAACTTAGCACAGATGTAAATTGAAAATCCAAATTTAACTTCAGAAATGCATTTTCATTTTACATACTACATTGCTATATTGCTTAGCCAAATAGCAAATTAAACTTCAAAAATTTCGTACACCTATTCTTCCAATTGTAAGTCCTTCTAGGTCAAAATTCAATTGAAAAATATCAAGCAATCAAAAAGGATGAGTAAATAAAAAAAAATGATACTGGTAGCTTATGGAGGCACGGTTATACAAACAGAAGGAACAGTGATGCTGCTACATTACTAGAAAAGAAAAGGTACATATGATGAAATTTCTTGTGGTTGATAAAAATGTTAAATCTTTGCTGGGGCTGCCAGAATGTTTAACAATTAACCAGAAAGAAAAGGTACATGAAATGGATGTAAACATAAATAAAAATTAAAGCTGCAAGCAGCTATGGGAGGGGTCTCGCACGATGCATCCGCCAGAGCAAAGGCACCGTCTCCCGGCCTTTCGTGTTTTTTCACTCGTCGCTGCCGAGAGCTCGAAACAAGGTGAAAAGGCACTTTACTAATGATAGGGATACGCAGCTAGAAACAAATATCTGCCACGTGAAACTTATCTGCAAGGATAACTTTCTGCATATATGCCCCACCTATGGAGGGATATGGGGTACAGTTTTCAGAGTCAGTTCTGCCACCATACTTGCTGCTGTTCATCAAATCTTATGCTGAAAAGTAAAGAGAAAATTGGACTGAAAGTCGTAGTTTGTCTATATACTAAATTATGTTCAAAAGTTTATTTTAAACCGAGGGGTGAACAACCACAGTACCGAACGATACAAAGCTTTAAACGTAAAGACGATCTATATTGTTACAGAAACAACTCGTCTAAAAACAAGAGTAGGTGTTATAAGATTAGCATAACATTAGCATATCAATCTATTTAGAATCACAAGATGGACATGCTTCATTTTTTTCATGTACATTGGATGAAGTATGTGGGAGATACAGCCACAAATATACACAGGCAGTAGGTGGCGCTAAAAGTGTATCGTCACTTAAGCATAGTGTAGGAAACTCACCAAATATAAGACCAGGAGATTTTTTGGGTATCACAAGTTTAATGTTGAGTGCTGCAGTCTTCCAAAAATCTAACTAAGCGATGGGTTACATTGGGTTTTTTAACACTATTAGGATGCACCCCCAAGGAGGAGCCCAGCCGCTGATATTCATGACGTCAACGAAAGGTCAGTCTTACATAGCAAGAGAAGGTACCTATCAAGATGTTCCCAGACCTTAAGGAGCCTGAGTCTCAGTGGGGCTGTCACATCAAAGAGTAAGCAATACAGATAAGGTCACAGACACAAATGATACAATAGTGCTAAAAAGTGATTGCGATATAAAAGAGTTATGTTTTAAAATCATAGTTCTGAAATTTGTATTCCTAGCAACTTGGTCAGAACGGTAGGCTCGTAATTCCATAATGTTTTCATGCTTTTTGGATAAAGTATGTGAGTGCTACAGTAAGAAATCCTTTTAGCCCTGCACATTTAAAAAAGGTCAAGTTCGTTAAGGTGCCATAGCAAGACCGTGTGACGAACTTCTACGTTTTTGATATCTTTTGGTCCCAAATGCCTTAAGAGTCACCAGACCAAATTTCAGCTCGATCTCCAAATTTTCCTAGGAGTTTGTTAAATTGTGAATTAAGCTTTTTCGCATTCAAGGGGTGCTGCAAAGCTGTCGTCCAAGGTACGATTTCAGTGACCATGTTAAATTATTATACTTATTGAAAATGACCTTCGAATAAATGTTAGCGGCCTTTCTAACATGTCAAATTAAGTTAAGTCACAGTTAAGGGGGCAGGAAGGAGGCGCTGTAGAGACAATTTTTGGAGCGCTGTCACAGTGATGCATATCCTTTTGTTCAACCTGACAAGGATAATCTATCCAGGCTGTTTTTGTTGAAGTTGATTTAACTTGAATGGAGATACAGTCCAAAATATGTCGCTGGGGCACCACCCCTTGACAATTGGACGTACTGTTTAGCTTTTGATAACTTTTTTTTCCTCTAGTGCCTTACAATCTTCAGATGGATCGGACTTGTCGCCTAGAAGGAGTTTGTCAACGTATAAAATAATTAAAAACTGGTTTTTGTGAAATATCTGTCTTCCCGTCGACTTTGGAAACAGGGTTAATACTAGTAAAAGTTGCAGCTTGGTAATTTACATATGTGTACCAAACTACATTCGCTCTCGACAAACTGGTTGCGCAATAGCTACAAAACCGCTTCAGGTGGCGATATGATCACCATGATCACATACTTTTTGATAGACAAAAAAGCTTCACAATTTCACGTTCGGTTTGCCTTATGATGATACTGAAGAAATTTGTATAAAGAAATTAGGTCTGGATAAAATCTGGGGGAGGGGTTCACTAAAGTGTAGAACAAGCAAAAACGCCCATTTTTAGAGTTTTTTGCGAAATAACCGACTTCTAGATGATTTTGGAAACTGGTTTTATATTAGCAAAAGTTGCAGCTTGGTACTTTACACATATGTACCCAATTTTATTTGCCAATGACAAACTGATTGTGCAACAGCTGCAAAACCGCTTCAGGTGGTGCCATTTTTTTTTTATCCGTTTTCGGACCAAAATTTTATGAAATTTTTCACCGGGTCTGATGCCCGTGCAAAAATCTGGGACTTTTTGTTAATGTTCAGTCCCTCAAAAGTGCCCGAAAAGACATTTGCATTCACACTATTGTTATCCTGTGCGTTTTTTTATCTTTCCACCCATTCTTTGACCGTTAACTCCTTCAGCATACTTTTAGCTAGAAACTCCATTCAAACACCAAAATGATCAGCTTTTAAAGGACACCCTTGCTATTTATCATTTTTTAAATATTTAACATTATTAGGGGTCGAGCACCGAAGGTGCAAGAACCCTATTGTTTTTCCTCGAGTTTTTTTTATTTATTTTCTTTTATTATTATTATTCCGGGAATCATTGCGGGCACTTTTCGGTACCTGAACATATATGAAAAGTCACAGATTTTTGCACACGCATCAGACCCGGTGAAAAATTTCAAAAAATTTTGTTCCCAAAACTGATTTCTAAAAAATGGCTCTATAGTGCCACCTAACACGTTTTTACAGCTTTTGAGCATCCAGTTTGTCGTAGGCGGATGAAATTTGGTACACATGTGTAAAGTACCAAGGTGTAACTTTTACTAATTGAAAGTCTATTTCCAAAATAGACAGGAAGTCAATTATTTCGCAAAAACCTCTAAAAAAGGGCGTTTTTGCTCGCTACTTTTTGACGAACTACTCTCACAGACTTTATCCAAACATCTCCAAACTTCTTGAGTATCATCATAAGGCATACGGCAATTGATATTGAGAAGCTTGTTCGACTATCATAAAGTATGTGGTCGTGGCGGCGGGCCAATGTCCAAATTTCGACTCGAAACAGGAAGTTGTTATAACTCGGGCATAGAATATCCGATCCGGCTCAAACTTGTTTCATTCTCATCGTAGTCCAAGCCTGAGAACAGGCGTACACACGAACGACATCCGCCATAGCGCCACCTAGTGGCGAGCATTAAAAGCCTGTTTTTCGTAGTTTTACCCTTCTATTTCAGCCAGTGTATTGCATACACACTTAAAACTTGTCGTGTAGGACCTTAAGACCTACAAAAAAGTAAATTGGGTCGAGTTTTGAAACTGGACGGAAAACCGGATATTTTAGGTTTTATGTAAAAAACAGACTTCATACTTTGACGAACTCCTCCTAGGCGAAATGTCCGATCCAGCTGATAATTGGTGTAGTTAGTCGTAAGGCATTTGGGATGAAAAGTTATCAAAAACGCAGCAGTTCGTCAAACGGCCTTTGGGTGGCGCTTTATAGCGCCACCTGAAGCGGTTTTGTAGCTGTTGCGCAACCAGGTTATCGTAGGCGAATGAAATTTGGTACACATATGTAAATGACCAAGCTGCAACTTTTACTAATATAAACCCTGTTTCCAAAATCTACAGGAAGACGAATATTTCGCAAAAACCTAAAAAAGTGTGCATTTTCGCTCGTTTGAAACTCTGACGAACTCCTCCCAGGCGAAATGTCTGATGAAGCTGAAAATTGGTGTTGTTACTCATAACACATTAGGGAAAAAAAGTTATCAAAAGCTAAGAAGTACGTCCAATGGTCTTTGGGTGGCGCCACAGCAAAGTTCAACCTTCAAAATTGTGCAAAAACAATTTACATATTTTGGACTTTATCTCCGTTCTAGGTTATCCACTATCAACAAAAACAGCCTGCCATGATTAACCTTGTCAGGTTGAACAAAAGGATATGCGTCACTGTGACTGCACTCCAAAAATTGGCTGTACAGCGCCCCCTTATATGTGACCAAAAACATCGCTTTAGCTGTTTTTAAAGCTGTTGCTCAAGCAGTTTGTCGTAAGCGAATGAAATTTGGTACACATGTGTAAAGTACCAAGCTGCAACTTTTACTAATATAATCCCTTTTTCTAAAATCAACCGGAATTGAGTTATTTCGCAAAAACCTCTAAAAATGGGCGTTTTGCTCGTTCCACACTTTGACAACTCCTCCCACAGATTTTATCTGAACATCTCCAAACTTCTTGAGTATCATCATAAGGCATACGGAACCTTAAAATTAGAACTTTTTTTCAGCTATCATAAGTATGTGGTCATGGTCGCAGCCAAGGTCAAAATTTCGATTTGAAACAGAAAGTTGTTATAACTCGGGCATAGAATTCCGATCCGTCTCAAACTGTTCATTCTCATCGTAGTCCAAGCCCGAGAACAGGCGTAACAACAAGAACATCATCCGTCATAGCGCCACCTAGTGGCGAGCATTAAAGCTGTTTTTTATAGTTTTACCTTCTATTTCAGGCAGTGTATTGCATACACACTTAAACTTGTCGCATGCGTGTAGGACCTTAAGACCTACAAAAAAGTAAATTGGGTCGAGTTTTGAAACTGGACGGAAAACCGGATATTTTAGGTTTTATGTAAAAAACAGACTTCATACTTTGACGAACTCCTCCTAGGTGAAATGTCCGATCCAGCTGATAATTGGTGTGGTTTGTCGTAAGGCATTTGGGATGAAAAGTTATCAAAAACGCAGCAGTTCGTCAAACGGCCTTTGGGTGGTGCTTTATAGCGCCACCTGAAGCGGTTTTGTAGCTGTTGCGCAACCAGGTTATCGTAGGCGAATGAAATTTGGTACACATATGTAAATGACCAAGCTGCAACTTTTACTAATAAAACCCATTTTCCAAAATTGACGGGAAGACAGATATTTTGCAAAAACCTCAAAAAGTGTGTGTTTTCGCTCGTTTTAAACTTTGGCAAACTCCTCCTAGGCGAAATGTCTAATCAAGCTGAAAATTGGTGTGGTTACTCATAACACATTAGGGAAAAAAAGTTATCAAAAGCTAAGAAGTACGTCAAATGGTCTTGGGGTGGTGCCACAGCAAAGTTCTCCCTTCAAAATTGTGGAAAAAAATTTACATATTATGGTCCTTATCTCTTTTCAAGATAATCCACTATCAACAAAAACAGCCTGGTATGATTAGCCTTAACAGGCTCAACAAAAGAATATGCATCACTGTGACTGCGCTACAAAAATTGGCTCTACAGTGCCTCCTTACTGCCCCCTTAAATGCTACCAAAATCTTCGTTTTAGCTGTTTTGACCCATTGAACATGTTAGAAAGCCCACCAAAATGAGTTCGAAGGTCAAAAAACTCGAAAAAGGCCGGGAGGCGGTGCTTTCGCTCCGGCGGATGCATCGTGCGAGACCCCTTCCATCGCTGCTTGCAGCTTTAATTTAAAATTATTTTCCCATTGAAATGAATGGACAACTTCTTCAAATCTTCTTCAAACTTCAGCCTCTTTCAGCTTTAACTACTTCAGCATACTTTCAGCTAGGAACACCATTCAAACTTTAAACAAATCTACACATCTTCAACTATTTCCACTCTTTTCAGCTTTTTTAAATCTTTTATTCTTTTTAAGCAATCACAGTTTAAGTTTTAAGCTCTTTGTAGACCTTTTCAGCATTTTGAATGGGATTAATAGAAGCCCGCACTCTAGCTTTTGGCCTCAGTTTTTAAGCAAAAAGTTTAGACTTTTGCCACTCTTGTAATTCAATCTTTACTCCTCATAAACAAATCAAGCAGAGTAAATTGTAGAGATTTTAGTCCTCTTTACGATGGTGGTGCTTTCGTTTTGATAAGACAAACGGTTTACACATAAGGAGGCAAAAACCCAAGGGAGGGCAACTAAATCTGGCATTCACTCCAATGTTAAATTCTCCTAAGCCTCCGTGAGAAAAACGCAAATCACCAAAGAATTTAGCTCACTGTCAGTCGTTCATTTTTTGACTATCTTTATGAAACTGTTATTCATTGAAGCCTTCGGGTTCTGCTAGTGAAAGAATTATTTTGATAGCTTTTGTAGTTTTTTTTTCAATCTTTCTTTGTTTGAGGTGAGGTTCCAGGAAAAACGTTCTCCGTTTGTTCTTCTCTCTGATCAGTCAGTTAGGTTACCATAGCAACAGCTCACACACCTGGATGAGATTAGTGTGCTTTGATTGAGAGCCTGCTTGCTCAAAGGGCAGTGACAACATTACTCTCTCTCTCAATCTCTCTCTCATTCTGTCTTTCTTTTTGTCTCCCCACCTCTCTCTCTTTTATTCTTTCTCTCTCATTCTTTCGGTCAATCTTTCTTTCTCTCTACCCATCTCTCTCTCTCTCTCTCTCTCTCACACAGGCACACACACACACTTTCTCTCTTTTCTTTCTCCTCTATTTTTCTCTGCTATTCTCTTTTCTTCTCTCCTCAATTTCATTTGGCTCTCTTTTTCTTTCCCCCTCCCTTTCTCTCTCTTACACACACACACACACACACTCTCTCTCTCTCCTCTCTCTTTTTCTCTCACAATCTCTCTTTTCTTCTCTTCTCTCTCCTTTCATTCTCTCTCTCTTTATTTTTCTCTTTCGTTTGTTTTTTCCTCATTTCTCTCTTCCTCTCACACTTTCTTTTCTTCTCTTCTTACTCTCGTTTTTTCTCTTTCTTTCCTCTCTAACATTTTCTTTCTTTTTCATTTCACCCTCTTTTTTCTCCCTATTTTCACCTCTCTCTATTTCTTTATTTTTCCTTCCCCTCTCTCTCTCTTTCTCACACACACACTCCTTTCTCTCTCCTTTTTCTTTCTTTCTCACACTCTTCTTTTCTTCTCTCCTTTTTCTCTTACACTCTCTTATCTTCTCTCTTTTTTCTTCTTTCTTTCTCTCTCTTAATTTATCTCTCTCCTCAGTTTTTTTTCTCTCTCCTCTCTGTTTTTTCCCCTCATATATCTCTTCCTTTCTCACACTTTCTTTTGTTCCTTTCCTCTCTAACACTTTTTCTTTCTTTCTTTCATTTCCCATTCTCTTTCATTCTCTCTCTTTTCCTTTTTTCATTTCCCTCTCTCACACACACAAACCTTTCTCTCTTTTTTCTTTCTTTCTCCTCTCTCTTTCTTTCTCACATTCTTTTCTTCTCTCCTCACTCTCTCTTCTTTCTTTTTTTCTTGCTCTCTTTCCTCTCAGTGTCTCATTCTTTCTCTCTTTTCCCCCTCTCTATTTTCCCTCCCCCCTTCTCACACACACTCTCTCTTTTTCTCTCACACTCTCTTCACTCTCTCTTTTCTTCTTTCTTTCTCTCTTTATTTTGCCCTCTCCTCTCTTTCTTTTTCTCTCCCCTCTGTTTTTCCCCCTCATATCTTTCTTCCTTTCTCACTTTCTTTTCTTCTCTCCTTGCTCTCTCTCTCTCATTTTTTTCTCTTTCTTTCCTCTCTAACACCTTTTCTTTCTCTCTTTTTCATTCCCCCTTACTTTCTTCCTCTCTCTTTTCCCCTCTATCTCTTTCTTTATTTTTCCTTCCCCCCTCTCTCACTCCTTTCCATCTCTCCTTTTTCTTTTTCTCTCTCTTTCTTCCTCTCTTTCTTCCTCTCTTTTTTCCTTCCCCCTCCCTATCTTACACACACTCTCTTCTCTTTCTTTTTCTCTCACATTCTCTCTTTTCTCCTCTTCTCTCTCTCTCTCTCTCTCTCCTTTTTCTTTCTTTCTCCTCTCTCTTTTTCTCATCTCTCTCTTTCTCTCACATTCTTTTCTTCTCTCCTCACTCTCTCTTTCTTTTACTCTCTCTCTCTTTCTTTCCTCTGTCAGTCTCTCATTCTTTCTCTCTTTTTCCCCTCTCTCTCTATTTTCCCTTCCCCCCTCTTTATCTCTCTTACACACACTCTCTCCTCTCTATTTTTCTCTCACACTCTCTTCTCTTTCTCTCTATTTTGCCCTCTCCTCTCTTTCTTTTTCTCTCCTCTCTTTTTTCCCTCATATCTCTCTTCCTTTCTCGCTTTCTTTTCTTCTCTCCTTGCTCTCTCTCTCATTTTTATTTGTCTTTCCTCTCGAACACCTTTTCTTTCTTTCTCTTTCATTTCCCTTTCACTTTCTTTCTCTCTATTTTCCACTCTCCCTTTCTTTATTTTTAGCTCTCTCTCCTCTCCTTTTTCTCTCTCTCTCTCACTCTTTCTTCCCCTCTTTTTCTCTTTTTTCCTTCCCTCTCTCTCTCTTACACACACTCTCTCCTCTCTTTTTTACTCTCACATTCTCTCTTTTCTTCTCTTCTCTCTCTCTCTTTATTTCGCTCTCTCCTCTTACACACACTCTCTCCTCTCTCTTTTTCTCTCACATTCTCTCTTTTCCTTCTTTTCTCCTCTTCTCTCTCTTTCCTTTCTTTTTTCTTTCTCTCTCTCTTTATTTTACTCTCTCTCTCTCTTTCTTTTTCTCTCTCCTCTCTGTTTTTTCTCTCCTTGCTCTCTCATTTCTTTTCCTTCTTTCCTCTCTCTAATACTTTTTCTTTCTCTCTCCCCTTTAAAATGAATAGACAACTTCTTCAAATCTTCTTCAAACTTCAGCCTCTTTCAGCATTAACTACTTCAGCATACTTTCAGCTACTAAAACCATTCAAACGTTACACAAATCTACACATCTTCAGCTTTTCAACTCATTCATCCTTGCTTTTCAACTCATTCGCCTTGCTTTTCAACTCATTTCAGCATTCCATTTCAGCACAAATGCATTCACATGCATTTCCCAACGGAAATGCAATGAATCTAGATTTTTTATTATTTCTTCCACCATTTCTTTGACCGCTAAATCCTCCCACAAATTTTTACCTAGAAACTCCATTCAAACACCAAAATGTTCAGCTTTTAAAGGACACCATCGCTTTTATTACTCTTATTTTAAACTTTCATACTTTGTTATAGAATATTTAACCCTTATAATTAATTATCTCTCTCTCTCTCTCTGCGGGTGGACGTCTGCTGCTTGCCTCTCCTTCTCTCCCCTCTCTCCTCTTTTTTCTCTCTTCATTCCCTCTCTCTTCTCTCTCCCTTTCTCGCTCCATGATGCTTGCATTGTGATCAGATGCTTCATTTATATCAAGGTATTATCTTAATTTATGTTTCAAATGAGTAATAAATTGCTGCTTGTGACTCTGTTCATAAATCATGGCTCTTGAGTATTAATTTCCATCATAACCTTTTAAAAAGTTTTACTTTATTCAGCTTTATTTTCTCATTGAAATTAATGGAGTGATTTTTTTTTTCAACTTTTCTTCAAACCTCAACCGCTTTCAACTTTAACTACTTCAACATACTTTCAGCTAGAAACACCATTTAAACTTCGAACGTCAGCTATTATAAATCTATTCAGCTTTTAAAATGTTTAATACTTTTTAACAAATCACAATTTTGTGCGTGATGTCTTCGCACTCTAGCTTTTGGTCTCAGTTTTTAAACAAAAAGACTTTTGCCTCTCTTGAAACTCCATCGTTACACCTCATAAACAAATTAAGTATTCCAGTTGTAGAAATTTTGGTCCTCTTTCCGATGGTGGTTGTTTCATTTTTATACATTTTGCACAAGGGGGCAAAAACCACGGGGAGGGCAACGAATTCTCCAAAGCCTCTGTGACAAAAATGCAAATCAAGACAGAATCAAGAATCTGTCTTCCTTTCTCTCCCTCTCTCTTTCTTTCTTTTTCTCATCTCTCTCTCTCACACACACCTCTCTCTCTCTCTTTCCTTTCTTCTCAAACTCTTCCAGAAACTTCTCCACTGGTTTAACTCAGGTTGCTATGTCATTTCAGACAACAAAAAGTACTTTGTTTTAATAAATAAAGTAAAAACAACAACAGATAAATTTGACCCCTAATGTAAGTCAACGGAGAGGTTGGAGTGGGCGCACTAAGATTTGAACAACTAAAAAAAAATTCCATCCTGCTCCATTTCCTACAACTTTAAGCTTTAGAGACCTATGGTTTTCAAAATAGAAGACTAAAGACCACGAACTAGAAGCCCATGAAGAAAGTCAGTAAATCGCTCATTAACTCCCATTGTAAGATTTACAGGATATCTTGAGAAAAACACAAACAATGCATATTTCTATCTACTACGCTAACAATAGATACATTTTTTGCCTACCTTTATAAATTATTTTAAGCATTTTGAAAAGGGGGGGGTTGGCAGGATCGTGTGTTCAAGAGCCCTTTTGACCTAGCGGGGTGAGTTTGGGGTCTTAGGCTGTTAAATGATCCTGGTTAACGTCATCTCCCGTCTCTTCGGAGGGAGTACGCATAATAAATCCTCCTGTGACCTATCGGTACCAGTTACCATAGGCTGATGGAATGTTCCAAGAGATAACAGCCTCTAAGTTTGCAGAGGGGGGGTGCACCGTGGTTAAGCACCAGACGTTCCTTACAGCTTACATAATTAGGCAACGGCCAGTTAAAATTAAATAAATTCTAACATCTCTGAAATGAAGCAACCTAGAGGTGTTTTGCTTTGACCCTAGAGTAGAGTGGTATGTTAAATGATTGCAAATTTGCATAAATCCATTAGGACATACCCACTTCCCCCAACAAGAACTTCAAAGTCAAATATCTCAGAAACGAAGCACCCAATAGGTGTGGGGGTTGTTTTGACTTTACCCTAGAGGAGATTGAATTTTAACATGCAAATCAAATTTGCAAAATAGTTTAAGCCACGCCCACTTTCCCACAAAAACTTCAATTTCAAATACCTCTGGAACATAGCAACCTACAGGTGTGGCGGTTGTTTAAGCTTTACCCTAGAAGAGAGAGGATTTTAACATGATGTCTGATTTGTAACAATTTTTATAAAAAATATGCCATGCCCACTTTTCAAGAGAAAATTCATTGTCAAGTATCACAGAAACGAAGCGACATATGGGTGTGGAGGTTGTATTATCTTGACCCTAGTGGACGACTGGATTGAACATGCAATGCAGTTAGTAAAAAGCCACACCCACACGCAACATATGGATGTAGCGGTAGTTTTTTCCATTGAACATCACCAAAAGGCATTTTAATATAACCCACAATTTAAACTTACCAGCTTCTTCTAAATATTGTTTCTCTGAACTTTCTCAAGCCAACATCAAAGTTTGGGTACCGAACTTGAAAAGTTAAAGTGAAACTAGGAGTGGTACGTTAAATGAATGTAAATGTTCAAAAATCAATTAGGTCACGCCCACTTTTCCACAAAACTTAAAAATCGATCATCTCCTAACCAAGGCAACCTATAGGTGTGGTGGTTGTTTTAGCTTGCCCCTAGAGGAGAGTGAATTTTAATATGATGTCGAATTTGCATATTTAATTAGGCCACAGCCACTTTTCCACAAAAACTTTAGTCAGATATCTCTGAAAAAAAATAAGCAGGTTTGGCATTTGTTTCATCTTAACCCTAGTGGAGAGTGAATTTAATATGAGGTTATGTAGTTGCAATCATTAGTTAAGCTTGTCCATCTTTCATTGCATTGTAAATGCAAAAGTCAAAATTGTAAAAACAAACAGACATTCAGATGGAGGGGTTGTTTTATCTTGAACATAATCGGAAGAGATTTAACTATGATGTAGAATCAAAACTTGCCAGCTATTTTAAAATATTGTTTCTCTGACCTTGTCAAGTCAATATCAAAGTTTGGGTAACAAACTTTAAAATCTAGTTATTCATTCATCTTCATGTCGGCTTTCTTCCCTTTCGGGGTCGCCACAGCGGAATGAACCGCCAACTCTCTGGCATATGTTTTACGCGGCGGATGCCCTTCCAGCCGCAACCCATCGCTGGGAAACATTCACACACACATTCACTCTTTAACACTATGGACAATCATTCTTACTCAATTCACTTATTCCGCATGTCTTTGTTCTTTGTGGGGAAACCGGAGCACCCGGAGTAAACCCACGCGATCACGAGGAGAACATGAGAACTCCACACAGAAAGGCCACCTGCCCCAGCCGAGCCTAGAACCAGCGACCTTCTTGCTGTAAGACAACCGTGCTACCCACTGCGCCACCGTGACACCACAAATCTAGTTATTATTAAAATTATTATTATAATAATAATTATTATCATCATCTTATCTTCTTCCCAAAATTCTGACAATATCTACTTCTAGATGCTTGAAGTTCTTAAGTTATTAAGACAGCCTTCTTTCACCTCAGGAATATTGCTAAAGTGCGGAAAATGCTGTCTATTGTAGATGCAAAAAAATTAGTTCGTGCTTTCATGACCTCCAGAATGAATGTTCAGCCGTCACGCTACAAAAATAACAGTTAGTCCAGAATCCAGCAGCTAGAGTTCTCACAAGAACACAGAAAATATGATCTTATTACACTGGTTCTGTGCTTCCTGTAAAATATCGCATTAACTATAAGATACTGCTCCTTGCCTTTAAGACGGGAGCAGTCTCCCATCATGATAAATTCAATCTCTCTCTCTTTGATCTCAGAAAGCACTATTATTGATTTTTCAGAAGATTAGTAAATCCACCAGAGGGGGAAGAGTGTTCTCATATAAAGCCCCAAAGCTCTGGAACAACTACCGGATGTTGTCGGGAGCTTAGCTACGCTCACAGAGTTCAGAACTAAATTAAAAAACATATCTGTCATTCAAATAATTGACTCCTGGGCAACTTCAATTACTAATCAGCTAAAATGACTAATATGAAGTCTGAAAATGTTCATTGTTTATGACATATCCATGATGGATATGAAGGCCACCTGAAAATTAGATAAAATTAAGGAATTCTTACATACAAGAACAATTCATTTTTAAACAAGGTTTTGGAGGAGGCGTTGAGTGAAAGGGGTTTATCAATTATGAGAGGATTTGTCAATTATGAGGAGTATTGAAAACCAACCATAACCATTCATGTTAGAGGAATCAATTTCATATGTCTCATTGAGTAAATAGTAAAAGACTATTAAATTGATACTTTACTACATTAAGATCAAATAATTAAAAATATGTCGAGATGACAGACTGAAGTCTTAAAGATTAGTAAAACTGCTAATGGAGAAAATACAACTTGATAAAACCGCTAACACGGAAAACATTACAGCAAAAACTATTGTTATTCAACTTGCAGTGAGTTTTTGATTATAATAAGGGAAAGGTTTTAGTTAGGTTTAATTTAGTTTAGGGACGTTTTGCAGCGTTTTCTGTAATTGTGTTCATCACCTGTTTGTGTGCGCGCCCATGCGCGTTTCTGATTCCTGCAGGTGACTCCAGCTGTCCCCTGATTCGCCAGGTCGGACGCGATCTACATCTAGAAGGCGGACCACTTCAGCTCGTCTGCGAATCAGCTGGAGTTGAAAAGGAATTCTTCGTCACCTGTCCGGCAGCGAGGGCTCTGCGGAGTCCTTGGCTCATGCAGCGGGGAGAGAGAGGCTCCCGCCCGTTTTGATCGTTCGTGCTCCCTGTTAAGTGTTTGTCTCTGCTTATGTTTCCGTTTAAGTTGAATTCTGTTTCCTACCCAGTATCACATATGTTGCGGTCTAACATCCAGGGTCTCAGAGACAGTTTAGCATATCACGTGACGTTGCAAGTAGGAATATTTCTGTTAGACACACTAGTTTAGCGGTGTAATAACTTTCTAGTTAGTGTAGATTAGTTCTAGCTTTGTGTGTGTTAATTAGTTAGCCTAGAATTGTCTGCCCTTTCTAGTTAGTTTATGTTTTGTTTTACCTGGCGTCCCTTAATCTCTGTACCTGGAGTGTGTGTATTTGTATTTGATTTGTTTTACACATTGTTCACACTGTTTGATTAATTAAAGCACATTTGATTTGTCAAAAAGTTATCCTTTGTGTTCTTCTGCTCCCCATTTTTATTTCTTGTTCCTCCACCTTTTTGTTACACCCGACCCTAGTTGCCATCACCTTTTGGGGTCGTAACAGTTACAGATCATATGCACAAGAGAGCTAAAATGGTAGAAACATGCATCTAGACAAGGTGTGAGCTGGGTAAGTATGTCAAACTACAATTTTATCCAAGAGGAAAATTATATTTTTTGAAGGGGTCAAAAGATCTAAAATAAAGAACGTATAAAGCTAAAGGCAAACTGACGTATAATAATAATAATAATAATAACTAAAGTAAATTATGACATTGAATTGATGAGTAAAGTGAATGAATGCAAATACAGCAAATACAATAAACAAATAATATATATTATTAATTCAATTAGATTTCTGTTTAAAAGTGGGAAGAAAAAATAGATAAATGACATCTTTGTTGTAAAGATAATTGATAAGTTGCAAAGGGGTCTTATTTATTTATCAACAATTAGATTTAATATAACTGCAAGTAGTAATACTGGGGCCAAGCTGCTCGAAAGTAAGAACTTCATGAGGACCGGTTCAGCTTAACAGTCAAGGAAAACAGACACATCTGCATTAGACCCCTAGACAGCAAACTTCATGTTCAGTGACCATTATATCCACAGATCATTGACACTGGGAGATCAGTCAAGGCCTGAAGCATAAAAAGCCTTCTAGAAGAAGCAGTTTTGAACATGGTTCCATGTTTTAAACCACAATCTTTTTCTCTGCAGAGCAACATCATTGAGACCGTGGCACAAACACTCTGTTTCAGCCCACCATTTTACACCAGTGAAATTCAAATGTCACATGGAATAAGGAAATTATACGACTTACGTCAATTATTGGAGAGTAATCATACAACTAACAAGAAATATGTTAAAGTCATAAATTGACTTTGGGCCATGAAGCATACTAAATAATTTAAAAATCTCCATGGTCCAGCTGGGGTTTGAACCCGGAACTAGTCTGAAGTCTTGATAATTGCTATGTCTTATTACAGTAATGAATAATGCAATTATACCTTTGCATCTATCAAGCTGAGCGCCCACTACATGACTTTTATAATCCTATAAGGAAATCTGGTTTCAGCACAAACATATATGGAGGCTCTTTGCATATTATCTTCCCTCATATCCTAAACACATACACTTACAAGATTTAAAAATCGTGTAAAGTTGGATTTATACTTTTGCATTAGGCCTACAAATTGCCCATTGCGAAAGCTCCGCTCTCACCCATTTGTCAAGTATTTACAGTTGCACTCCTATCTGTGCTGTCTATGCCCTGACCAATTCTGGTTTGATAAGAATGCCAAATTCTAGCACCCAAAACACAACACTGATGCTAACTAAAGACAGGTTTTATTTACATAGTTCATAAATTAACTTCGTACATACATCTGCTGCTGCTGTAGAAGAACTGTCGCTAAACTGGTCTATATCACAACATAGCGTGATGACAATGTTAACCTCCAGCTAGCTAAAACTCGGCTCAAAGAACAAAGGAAAGTTATTTATTGTACTGTCAGAGTTGTAATTCATTATCTAGCGTTTAACAAGTTCCACTTTTCTCTATTTCAGCCAATCTTTGAGTTCTAGAAAGCCTTGATGCAAGGTTAGAAAACAACATTCTGGAGCAGCCTTTGCTGTATTTTTGGTTCATCTCAAACTCTGTGTTAGACTCGAGTTCATACATATAAGGTACTATTACTTCACACATAGGCATTGTCAGCCAATTATAAAGTTTTAAAACAGAAACATGTTATTTAAAGCGACACTTTGGGTTTACGCTACAGCTGAATTAGGACTAATAGGAGTGTTACAGGGTGTTCAGACCAAGCGCTAAACACTCGGACAGAACATGTCTCCCGTGCCAATCTGAATGCTTTCAAACCTGGGGTGCACTCGCATGAGGACTTCCGCTCCGGGAACAGCAAGAAACTAAGCGCGAGCTTGCCGGAAGAGGCATGGCAATTACAAGACCGGAGCATACCTGCTGCTGACCCTCTCGTTCTCTCCTATTCCTTTCTCCTCTCCTTCAAAAAGTCTCTCTCAACCCCTCTCGACTTCTCCCTGTACGCGGTTTGCTGCTCCTCGTCTCTCGCGCCGCGGGGTGGCTTATCATGTCTTTACATAGACTTTACATTGAAATCAGCCGCTTTTACCGGATCATCAGCGTTTGGTGTGTACGCAGCATTAGTTAGTAGGAACGTAGTGAAATCATGTCTGGGAGAGGGACCATTGTAAACCGTGCGTTTTGCGCAAGCTAAACATACGAGGTGATTAAAAAATGTTTTTAAGAAAAATATTGCATTTTGTAAGTTATTAACAGTGCAGTGCTAGTATAGAGGGCTCCATTAATTATCCTAAGTGCTATAACAAGGGCATAACATGGGACCTTTAAGAAGCAATGAGTTAAAGAAAGAAATTGAAGTTGAGCATTTATGATTTTGGGCTATAAGCATGCTAAACGATTACCAAATATCCTTGGTCTAGCAGGGGTTTGAACCAGAAACTTTTCAGTCCTGTATCTTAGGTACTGCACCACTGACACATAGTCCTTAACACTGTTGTTTTCATGTAGATTCTTTAAACAGTTTCAATCTATTGACAGAAAGTATAAACTTAAGAATTCAGTTAAAGTTTAAAATTGAAGTTAAGCATTCATACTTTGGGGCCATAAAGCATACTAACTAAACCTTTAAAAATACCCATAGCCTACCTGGGGTTTGAGCCTATAACCTTTTGTACGAAGTCCTGTGTCTGTCACACTGTGCCACTGCAACATACTCCATGACAATTCAGTTTTCAGATAGAGTATTTTAATACAAAATCTAAATTTTTGTTATATCATTATCCCAGATGGTGGCACGGCAACAAATGTTCCTTTTAACTGCCAGGGCAAGGAGGCAAACAACTGTGTTGCGTTTCGGAATTTTAGCTCAATTTGTTTAGAAATTAGAGCAGTTTAGGAGTTTTTTCAATATGGCTTTGTGGGAGAATGAAAGTGGTGAAGGATTCCTAAAGGAGAACCTGACCATCTAACTACTGGGAGGGTGCAATTCAATTTTGAAACTGCTGCCTCAGACCTGGACGAGCTCACTGAATCGGTTACATCCTACATCAGTTTCTGTGTAGAGATGTGCATCACAACCCGGACATATGTGACATATATAACAACGACAAACCATAGTTCTCTGCAAAACTCAAACAGCTTCATCAAGCCAAGGGTGCTGCCTACAAAAACGGAGACCACTCTTTGTACAAACAGGCCAGAAATACATTGAACAAGGAGATCAGAGCTGCCAAAAGAACGTAGTCTGAAAAGCTGCAAAAACAGTTTGCAACCAACGACCCTGCTTCAGTGTGGTCAGGTCTAAAGACCATAACAAACTACAAAGCTCCAACATCTTCATCAATGGGCAATCAAAACTTGGTTAATGATCTGAATGAGAATCAGATTTGCGACAACCTCTGATTGTCTCCCTGAGCAGCCATTAACACCTCCAGCACACACCTTCACAAACAGCTTCAACACAGACCATTCTCCTACTCCTTCTCTACAGATCAGCAAGGGTGATGTTTGTCAGCTCTTTAGGAAGCAGAAGAGGAGGACATCACCAGGTCCTGATGGTGTCTTTCCAACCTGCCTCAGAACCTGTTCTGACCAACTGGCTCCCATCTTCTCTCTGATCTTCAACAGATCACTGGAGCTGTGTGAAGTCTTTGCATGCTTCAAACGCTCCACCATCATCTTCATCCCCAAGAAGACTAAAATCTCCGGTCTCAATGACTTCAGACCAGTGGCCTTGACATCTGTGGTCATGAAGTCCTTTGAAAGACTGGTACTGGGCCACCTGAAGAACATCACTGGACCCCCCTGCAGTTTGCCTACCGATCTAACAGGTCTGTGGAGGATGCAGTTAACATGAGTTTGCACTACATCCTGCAACATCTGGATAAGCCAAGGACCTATGTGAGGATCTTGTTTGTGGACTTCAGCCCAGCATTTAATGCCATCATTCCATAACTGCTTTGAAACAAACTCTACTCCCAGCTCTCTATCCCTGACTCCACCTGTGAGTGGATCACAATTTGGTATATACACTTCCTGTGGGTAGTGCCCCTATTCACAGTAAACAAATGTTTTGTAAGTTTGTGTGTCTGAAGAAAACAGACCTCACAGGTAAGTTGTTCTTATTAATAAAGTTAGGTTTTCACAAGGCTCTGTGTTTCTTAACAAGCAACAAGAGGTTTATACATCTTCACAGAATAACTTTGGGATAATAAACCATTTTCTGACTTCTAAAACTACACATCCTTTGCATTTTTCAACTTAATGGAATGACCTAAAACCTGGGCAGACCCTGCTCACCTGCTTCATCATGAGAGGCTGAGAACTTTTCAACCATATCACGATCCACAGCCAAAATTTGCTGCTCAAGGATTACTGGATAGGAGAGTGGGCTATCCTTCTTCTCATGCTCATAGGCTTGAAGCTGCTGTTTTAGAGCCTCAGGTAGATGAGCCTTCACGAAGTCTGCAGCTGCCTGGAAATCAGCAGGAGAAACAATGGTCAGCATTAATCTCAGTCAAGAACAATCAGGGGTTTATTTATAAATTAACATTGTACTATTTAATAGCAAAATATTGTTTCACATTTTGTTTGTTTCAGATGTGTAAAAGTGACCTATACCTTAAACAGGGTCCCAAAACAGTATAGAACATCTGTCTCTCCCTCTCTCTCTCTCTTCTATAGTTTAAAAAAATCTCTTTATAGTTTATTTATTTTTAGTTCAGCTACATCAATGTCTTAGAGGCTACATTGCAAAAAACAATAACAGACAGCAAAAAATCTCCAAACAAACTAACACAGACTGGACCTTCCATCTAAAATCAGACATAAAACTTACACCGAAAACGTAAGTCAGTCGACATCTTTGCTCCGCTATAGTACCGTAAACCATTATATACCAATAGAAAGTTAACATAAACTTATATAAAACAACTGATAGAGCTTTCAACCCAAACGGTTCTTTCTTTGACAGACAAACACATGCAGCTATTGTGCTTTTTGCGCTTTCTGCTCTTTAAGCAGGTTTTTAAACAAATCGACTCTGTTACAAATTAACACACTAGCCGTTGGATAATTCAGTTGGAACTCTGTTGCTCCTAGCCTTTTTAAGCTAATTTAACTATTGTTTAACTTACTATAATCACACAAAACTAACTCGTCGGACTTAGGTCTTTTAAGATTGCAATCGCACAACTAGTCTAACCAAAACAACTCTTTGATTTGTCTTGTCTAACAGTTAGACATAAAAACTAATAATACGTTTTTAAAAAATTATTAAATTCACTAAATAAAAAATTCTATTAGTAATACAATTAATAACAACCTAGTTCTACATGGAGGAGTGCAACCCATAATTTTCAAATAATTAATTAGACGAAATACTCATTACTACAACTTGTACACAAATTTGGCTCTTTCGGTTCAGCTTCTCTTGTGACTGACGGTTCTTTTTCAAGGCCGATCTATCTATAGAAGGCTAAAATGAAAAATAGGCTGAACAAATAACTTAACAAACTTTTAGAAAAAACATTTGGCAATAATTTTGAATATCTAAATAAAATAATCAATATTAAGACTTAAATAAAGAAAAAATCAAATGACTTGTTTCCTTAAACCTACAACCTAGTTGTAATGATACGTCACTCGGGTTGGGATCCATATGCAGGCTTTTATTAACAATGTAATCCAATAACAGGCGGTTAGTCAGGGCAGGCAGCAAACAGGCAGTAACAGAGATCAGCGAGAGTAGTACAACGGGCAGGTGGCTAGAATCGTAGACGGAGAACAGGCAGGGTCACAACAGGCAGGCAGACAAACAGGGTAAACGCTCGGAATTGCAGTATAGATACAAGCAAGACTTCGCACTGAGCGATGGGAATCAGTCTGTATAAATAGTGGTTGTAATGTCCTTCAGCTGGGTGTGTAATCAAGGCGCCCCTGGGGTGTATGGGGAATGTAGTGTGGTGTAGGTGGAGGAGCAGGAGTTAGTGCAACGGAGGTGCCCTCTGTTGGTCAGAGGAGGGAGTAACGAGGTTAGCCTCTGTGACACTAGTTTAACGCCTAGCTAATTTCGCTTCAAAACCCGCTTTTATATATTTATTTTTTAACATGCGGCATTAAACAACAGTGTTAGTGCAGTCTATAGTTTAGTGAGGCTAAAAAGTTTAACTCTTGTTTATATAAATAAATAATAACCTAAACAATACTGATAAAGCAGATACATATAACTCTACATAATATGGCCTCACCAATTTGCGAAGATCAGGAGTCATTCAATCTCAGAGTCATCAAATTCTATTTAGCAGATATTGAGCTTCAGATCCAACCTCAAGGAACATTCTTGAGGAAAAAAAAATTCTTATAGTACTTCAGCGTCTGTGCCCAGAAGGACATATGCTGCTGCAGTAAACTGCACGCCAGCACTGGACAATCACAGTCCTATTTCTTGTATTGTGAACAGAAGAGGAGAAGGCGAACATGTCCTCGGGGGGCCTTCACTCCTCACACGCAACCAAGTTTTGAGATCTGCAACCAGTTCACCGTTCTCAGCGAACCTGAGATGAACATTCTGGTGATTGGCAGTTCAATCGTTCGACACGTCCAAGCGACTGTCGGTACGAACAAAGCACGTACGCACTGCTTCCCTGGTGCTAGGGTTCTTGACTTAGCCGCAAGTTTACCTGCAATCCTGAAGCCTGATTGCAACATCATGGCCGTGGTCCTGCACGGCTCTAATGATACGTCTCGTCATCAGTCAGAGGTAAACTGATACGCACTGCTCGCCGTCTGTCACCAGTGACCCAAATTATCGTCTCTGGCTCTCTGCCAACATATCGAAATATAAATTCAGCATATTTTTTGCGCTCAGAGAGTGGCTCACCACCTTCTGTTGAGAAGAGCAGTTACTGTTTGTTGACAACTGGAATCTC
Source organism: Danionella dracula (assembly GCA_900490495.1). Lineage (NCBI taxonomy): Eukaryota > Metazoa > Chordata > Actinopteri > Cypriniformes > Danionidae > Danionella > Danionella dracula. The sequence continues at coordinate 3,456,139 of UELW01000278.1, forward strand.
TTCTGGGAGCGGCCTAATCTCTTCCATCCTGACGGCCTCCATCGAAGCAAGCTAGGCTCTAAACTTCAGTCAGATAACATCTCTAGGGTCCTTATCAGCATCTGACTACATAATTCCAAATATAACATCTTAGAACACGATCTCAGAAACCGACCTAATAACTGTCAAAACCTAACATTTGCTATCAAGACCGTGTCCATACCACAAAAACATTAAAAAAAACTAAAAACAACAATTTGCGTAACACCAATAATCTGATCAATATAAAATTAGACTACAAATTATACAACTCGCAAACATACTCTCTAAAATTTGATCTCCTAACCATCAGATATCTTACATCCAAAGCTGTAATCATAAAATAATTAATCTCAGAACTTAACCTTGACATACTATGCCCAACTGAAACCTGGCTCACTCCAAACGATTACTTTGGATTAAATGAAGCAACAACCAAAAATTACCGTTACAATCATGAACCACACTCAACTGGTCGTGGTGGGGGTGTTGTCAAAATATAAAAATACCCTTAACACAACCAAAAAGACAGAACATAAATTTAAATCCTTCGAAGAGGATCCGGCAGAATCAAAACAAAGATGTGCATTCTCTGTAACATTAGCTGTTATCTACAGGCTAGCAAAACACAGATCTAGCTTTCTTCAAGAATTTGCTGATTTTGTCGGACATCTTTTGGTCAATGCAGATAAAATACTGTTTTTTGGAGACTTTAACATCTCTATCGATGACAATAAAAGACTCGTTTGGCATTGGCTTTACAGACCTCCTAACTTCCTGTGGGTTTAAGCAAAATGTGGTCGGAGCAACTCATCGTCTAATCCATATTCTCATGCCATTGACCGCAGTGACATTGTTATATCGTTTCAAAGACCTCAGACCACTATCTTATATCTTGTGCTATACCTACTATAAACATTAGCAATAGCATTCAATGCTACCAACTAGGGAGAAATAAAAAAAATACTAAAGAAGCTTTTATAAGAAACCTACCAGATATTACTCACCTTTCTAGTGTACCTGCAGATGAAAATGAACTTGACAGGATCACCTACAGTATGAATAATATTCTCGCTAGCACCCTAGACACTGTAGCCCTGCTTAAATTAAAACAAGTCAGAGATAGACAGGCCACTCTGTGGTCTGATGATAATACATAGCCGCCAAAATGACAAACCAGAAATTATTAGCGTAATTGAAAAAAAAATTGATTGGAAGTAATCAAAATTGCCTGGAAAGAGAGCACGTCTAAATACAGACTAGCATCAAAAACTGCAAGAACTAACTACTGTCACAAATTAATAGAAACGAATCTAAATAACCCACGTCTCTTATTTGAAACAATGGCTAATCTACTAAACAGTCAAACATCGACAGTTTCAATTGCAGCTATAAAATTTAGCAGCAATGATTATGAATTATTTCTCAAATAAAATTACACCCATTAGATGCAAAATCACTAAAACTCATATTCAATCTAAGCAGCTTAACTCAAGTTCTATGCTTTTGCAAATATTGACCTGAAAGAACTGCTGAAAATAATCACAGCATCTAAATCAACAACATGCTCTCTTGATCCTGTACCAACAAAATTACTGAAAGAATTGCTACAAATAACCATTTCTCAAGAGCTCAAGAACCATTTCTAAATATTATAAACTCATCTCTATCGCTAGGTTACTTTCCTAAACAGCTAAAAAAATGCAGTAATTATACCACTAATCAAGAATACGCACCTGGATCCTACTGAGTCATCCAATCTCAAAAAAAAAAAAAAAAAAAAAACATGGTGGAGCGAGGAACATCGACACCAACAGAATGACGACGATAGGTCAAAGCCATAAGGAAGCCCATCGCCCGACAAGATCTCTTGTGACACCCAAAAACATTTTTACCATAGGACATTGGAATGTTCGATCTATGTATAGAGGAGGAACAGCGGCACAGATCGCGAGAGAGATGGAAAGGTACCAACTAGATATACTTGGGATCAGCGAATGCAGATGGACAGGAGCAAGCAGGATGAAGATGGCTTCAGGACAGACAATGATTTACAGCGGGGATGAAGAACTGCATGTAAGTGGTGTCGCTATCATGATAAGCCAAAAAGCAGAAAAGTCACTCATGGAATGGACTGCCATCAATAAGAGGCTCATAACAGCGAGTTTCTATTCGAGATACAGGAGAATGACCATTATTCAAGTATACGCACCTCACAGAAGGAAGAGATGGAGAAAGAACAATTTTACCAGGAACTACAAGAAGTACTGGATGGAGGCAACAAGAACAATATTGTCATCATCATGGGAGACCTAAAAGCTAAGGTCAGAAGTGATAACAAAGGGTATAAGAAGACAATGCGCATACATGGACTAGGAACAAAGAATGACAATGGAGAAAGACTGTGCGAGTTTTGCCAGTTGAATGGACTCGTGTTAACAGGAACAATATTTCCCCATAAAGACATCCACAAGGCAACATGGGTATCAGCAGATGGTGAGACAAGGAATCAGATCGACCACCTTCTGATCAGCTGTCAGTGGAGATCCTCTGTCTTGGACTCATGAGAACAGAGAGGAGCCGATACCAACAGTGACCACCACCTGGTGAGGACACGCATTAAACTGTGTCTCAGTCAACACAAGAAACACAATAAAATCAAACCGAGAATAGATGTGGAACGACTAAAAGATGAAGAGGTGAAAAAGTAGTACAGCAAGGCAGTGAAGAGCAAGATGGATCAGACCAGGACCGAAAGCGAAGAAGTAGAGGAGGTATGGGAACAACAGTAGAACGCCTACATCAAGTCAGCAGAAGAGGTGCTCTGCTTCAGAAAGGGGAAGATCAAGCCATGGATCAGTGATAACACCTAGAAACTGATCGATGAGAGAAAAGTTACCAAAACAAGGATGGATAGCACCCGATCAGAAAGAATCAAAAACAAAATGAAGGAAGAGTACAACAAGGAGGACAAGAGGAGGTGGACAGCAGAGAAAGCAGACAGAGCGAAGAATGCAGCAGAGAATGGAAAACAGAAAGAACTGTACAGCATAGTGAAGCAACTAACAAGACAGAGCACCAGACAAACGGCAGCAGTGAAGAGAAAACATGGGGAGTTACTGAAGAGCAAAAAGACCAGACTAGCAAGATGGAAAGAACATTTCCAGGAAATACTCAACAGAGAACCACTAGAGGAACCACCGCAAAAAGAAGAAGATGAAAAACGAGAAGAACTTAACATCCCAACCGAAGCTCCAACTATAGAAGAGATTAAGATCACACTGAAGACCCTCAAGAACGGAAAAGCCCTGGAGCAGACCAAATCTCAGCTGGATTACTGAAAGCAGACGTTGAGCAAACCAGCTCAGAATTAAAACGAATCTTTAACATCATCAGGGTTAAAAGAAACCGTACCAATACAGTGGACCAAGGGTCTCATCTGCAAAATCCCAAAGAAAGGCAACCTACAACACTGTGGGAACTGGAGAGGAATAACGCTGCTGCCTCTAACCAGTAAAGTACTAAGCAAGATTCTGCTAAACAGAATACAAGCAGAAGTTGACCCACTACTTAGAAAAGAACAGGCCGGCTTCAGGACAGGCAGAGAAACTGTCGACCAGATATTCATCCTCAGGAATATCCTGGAACAAGTCAACGAGTGGAATACCACATTATAGGTCCACTTAGTTGACTTCGAAAAAGCTGTTGAATGCATACATCGTGATAGCCTCTGGACCATCATGCGCCAGTACAGGATCCCCCAAAAGCTGATCCATATGGTCAAGACCCTGTACAAAGACTTCCAGTGCTCCGTCATCGATGAAAACGAAACATTTTTTCATGAATTTACTTGAATACTTGTTTGGTGTTTCTGTTATTCTGACAAATGCATTTCTCCATCTTCCATTGTATATTGTTTTCAAGCTTTCTGTAGCTGACTTGACCACAGGCAATTGTTCATTTTATTGAAACGTAAACAGGTAGGAGGAAATCTGTGGTCAACTTGAACACAATGTGTATAAACGGACCACAGACATTCTGTATAAAAAGAAGGCAACCGGGAGACTCGTTGCTCTTCTCCTAAGCCAACTCGCACGTACTTTTACTTTTACACATTTACATGTGAAGGAAAGCAGTGTTCGTCTTGGCTCTACAAAAAGAGTTTTGTAACCTTTACCTTTGTTTTGTACTTTGATTCCTGTATAACCTCTAATCTTCTCTGCTATTATTAACAGCGGCACCCATCACCTTTCTAACCATTCTAGTGTTCTATCAATGGATCACCTACTTTGTGTGTTTTAGAAAGTTAGTCACATCACATAAATTTTCCTCTCCCTTAAGGTTTGAAAGACAGATCATGCCAATGTTTTCTAATAATAAAATAGTCAAACAACTATCTGCGTGATCATATCGCGCACAACATCTATTATCTTAGTCTTCACAGAACACTACAAAGTGGTTTCTCGAAGGCGGTGGGATATTTAAATGAGGTTGTCTCACAGCATTGTAATTGGTGGAACTGTGGTGACTTCATTTGTGATGAATTTAACTGCACTGTTGTGAAGAATGCTTCAGTGTTGCAAATGCTTAAGACACAAGACGTCACACTTGGTAAGTTTTGGGTTCAACCCCCGGATAGACCAAGGGCATTTTAATTGGTTTAAGACCATCAATGTTTATCTTCCATTTACATTTGTAACTTAATTCTTCTTAAGTGATCACAAATCCACAATTCAGAACACTCTGAGGCAACCTCATTTAAATATTCCATCATCTTCAAGTCTACTGATCAAGACACCACTGTGTTCTTTGAAAATTGAGGTAGTTGCTGTTGTGCAGACTATAATTACGCTGCTAATGGTTTGAGACTTTTATTATTTGAAATCAATGGCATCATTTATCTTCTAAATCTTTTAAAGGGAGAGAAAGATAAATGTTTTGTGACTCCCATACTGGGGCACAATTTACAGTTGATCAAATGTTAGAACACTTGATAGGTTAGAACACTGGATAAGGAGAGTATTGCTGTATGTAATAGCATTGAAGATTACAATAAAATAGTAATTCACTAAAATTTGATTTTGTATGTTGGTAGTTTACAGAGATTATTATCTAGGAGTAATGCAAGGAACTTCTGCTTTCAAGCGGATGATCTCTCTCTCTCTCTTCAGGTTTGTTAAGTTTTTGTTTCTATTTGATCATGTTGATTTGTTCACTATAAATACTTTGTAAAAAAAACAATTTTTATTGCTGTTTGGTTAAGCTTTTTTTCTTTTGGTTTCTTCACTCCTGAAGCAATGTTTTAGCTTTTGCAAAACAAGTTGTTTCCCATCAGAAAACCAAATGTAACAGTCATTCATTAACTCAAAATTACTACTTTAAATTGTGTCTTGTATCTATTATGTTTCTTTTAAATAAAATTAAATAACCAAACAACGTACGTAAAAACTTCAGAGTAAAAAAAATATTGTACTATTGTGTCATTTTTGTGCCATTGATCTCTGAATCAAAACGTTGCAGGTTCAAATCTTAGAAAGACCAAGGACCGTTTTAAAAGGTTTAAGATAATTTAAGGGCTAAGGTTTTTATTGCTTTAATCCAATTTACTACCTAAAACTTTAATTTTAAGGCCTTTGTGTTTCTGACCTCAGGAAAACCAAAGTCTGCTCATAAATGTTTATGAATATTCTTAAATATTTGTAATGCATTATTATCTACTGTCTTTGATCATGGATGCTTGGTGCCATATCACTGCTTTCAGTTATATTTAGGGGGCAAGCAGCGAAGCACCTACAGTGTTTGTTGGTTTTCTTATTTAGGGGCCAAGCAGCAAAATTGCGGAGGCACCTATTATATTTGTTGGTTTTTAGGGGCAAAGCACACATTATTGTAATTGTAATGATTATTTTAATTAGGGCCCGAGGACACCACCAAAGGTGTGCAGCGAAGCCCTACTGTAATTGGAATGATTATTAATATTATTAGGGGCCAAGCACGTTACCGAAGGTGTCCATCGAAGCTCTATTGTAACTGTAATTATTATTAAAGGGCCCTGAACAAGCCACCAAAGGTGTGCAGCGAAGCCCTGTTGTAATTGGAATGATCATTATTATTATTATTATTATTATTATTATTATTATTCTTAGGGCCCGAGCACAACAACGGAGGTGTGGAGCGAAGCACTATTGTAATTGTAATGATTACTATTAAAAGGGCGTGAGCACGCCTTCAAAGGTGTGCAGAGAAGCCCTGTTGTAAATGGAATGATTACTATTATTATTATTATTACTATTATTATTATTATTAAGGCCCGAGCACAACAACAGAGGTGTGCAGCGAAGCCCTGTTGTAATTGTAATGATTATTATTATTAGGGCATAAGCACGTCACCAAAGGTGTGAGGCTAAGCCCTATTGAAATTGTAATGATTATTACACCTAACACTTAGCTGTTGCGCAACCAGTTTGTCATTGGCGAATAAAATTTGGTACACTTTTAATAATATTACCAAGAAGACATTTATTTCACAAAAACCTAAAAGAAATAGGCATTTCTGCTTATTTTATACTTTGACGAACTCTTCCTAGGCGGTCTGGCACTGTTGGCATGATCGTAGCATGAAAAACAACTATGCAAGGTTCGGCTTTCTAGTTTGACCTACAGTCATCAACAATCACCTTTAAGCAAGAACAAAAGTCTATGGAAACTTTTCACCAAAATGTACAGAAAGTCAGCCATTTTTTTGGGAAAATTGGGAAACAAGGGAAAAAAGTTATCAAAAATTTAAAAAGTATGTTAAATGGTCTTTGGGTGGCATCCCCACAAATTTCATTCTTCAAAAATGTCCAAATTTTGATTTGAAACAGAAAGTTTTTATAACTCAGGCATAGACTTTCCGATCCAGCTCAAACATGTCAAAATCTCATCATAGTCCAAGCCTGAAAACAGTCATATGACAATGAACATCATCAGTCATAGCGCCAACTAGTGGCCTGTTTTTTTTAACGCTTCTATTTCAGACAGTGTATTGCATTAACACTAAAAAAATTTTGTGTCGGACCTTAAGACCTACAAAAAAGTACATTGGGTCGAGTTTCAAAACTGGACAGAAAACCGGATATTTTAGGTTTTATGTAAAAAAAAAATAGACTTCATAATTTGACAAACTCCTCCTAGGCGAAATGTCCAACAGAGTTAAAAATTTGTGTGGTTACTCATAACGCATTAGGGAAAAAAGTTCAACCAAAAGCTAAGATGCTTCGTTAAATGGTCTTGGGGTGGCGCCCCAGCTAATTTCACCCTTCAAAAATGAGCACTTTTTTTTTACATATATTGGACTGTATCTCTGTTCAAGTTAATCCAATTTTAACAAAAACAGCCTGGCATGATTAGCCTTGTCAGGCTGAACAAAAGGATATGCATCACTGTGACTGCGCTCCAAAAATGGGCTTTACAGCACCCCCTTAAAGTGACCAAAATCTTCATTTAAGCTGTTTTTGCAGTTCCTCCTAGGCAAAATGTCCAGCTGACACTTGATGTGGTTACTCTTAAGGCATGAGGGAAGAAAGTTATCAAAAGGCAACCAGTACGTCAAATGGTCTTGGGGTGGCGCCCCAGCAAAGTTCACCCTTCAAAAATGTGCAAAAAATTTACATATTTTGGACTATCTCCGTTCAAGTTAAATAAATTTCAACAAAAACAGCCTGGCATGACTATCCTTGTGACGCTGAACAAAAGAATATGCATCTCTGTGACTGTGCTCTAAAAATTGGCTCTACTGTGCCCCCTTAAATGTTCCCGAAATCTTCGTTTTAGCTGTTTTGACCCATTGAACATGTTAGAAAGCCCACCAAAATTTGTTCAAAGGTAATGTTCACTAAGTATAATAATCTAACACTCTCACTGAAATTGTACCTTGGACGAAAGCTCTGCAGCGCCCCGTTGAATGCGAAAAAGCTTAACTCGCTATTTACAAACTGAATTTTGGTCTGGTGAATCAAGGCAATAGGGACCAAAAATGATCAAAAACGTCGATGTTCGTCACACGGTCTTGCTATGGCACCTTAATGAAATTGACCTTTTTTAAATGTGCAGGGCTAAATGGATATCTTACTGTAGCGCTCACATACTTTATCCAAAAAGTATGAAAAAATTATAGAACTACTAGCCTACCATTCTGACCAAGTTGCTATGCTTAAGTGACGATACACTTATAGCGCCACCTACTGCCTGTATATATTTGTGGGTGTATCTCCCTCATACTTCATCCAACGTACATTAAAAAATTAAGTGTGTCAATCTTGTGATTCTGAACAGATTGATATGCTAATGTTATGCTAATCTTATAACACCAACTTTTGTTTTTAAACTATTTGTTTGTGTAACAAAGTGGATATTCTTATATGGATATATATGCGCAAAGCATTCATACAAGCATCTGTGTCAAGAGAATAGGTAATTTCCAGATGCACTGCTCTGCTAGCAAGACACGTAAAAATGTTCTGAGTGTATTTAGTATTTCCAACCTGCTCTTCAGTTTTAGCAACCAAGCCACTGCTCTTCGAAGGTTATTCCAATCTAAAAAATGAGACATTAGTTTGTCTGTCCTGTACAGTGACCCATGGGTAATTATTACGTTTATTGAGATTTCTTTCTATATCTCTGGGTCATCAGTCTGGATTATCGTTTCAATCCCTAACAGGCCAGTCCTCTTCTGGTTTTCTCAAAAATGTGGGACCTTCAATCCACCTATTATTTGATACAAATTCTTTAGGCTTCCTTCCTCTCTATGCATCATCTGCTGGATTTTACTTTGATCCAGCATACTCCCACTGAGAAGTATTAGAGAATTCGATAATTCACACTGAGTCTCACAGGGCTCCCTCCTCATCCACTTACACCCTTGCACTTTTTTTTCTTTTTTCCTACCTGTTAACCCCGCTATTTTATAGTTTAGATTTCATTCAGAAGCAGATAGACAGCTATTTCATAACTAACCTACCACAACTTACAAGCACACGCGCAGTTCTGATCATGCATTCACCAGCAACTGCATGTATTGACATGAGTGCCCAAACTAACATACACATAAGATTTACTAACACAAAGCTGTCACTCAGCTAACTATGACATCACTGAGGTTTGTCACCTGGAATGTTCATGGCATTAATAAGAAAGAGAAGAGAATTAAATGTTTTAACCACATAAATAAAATAAAGGCAGATATTGTATTGTTATAGGAAACCCATCTCCCCAATTTATTTGATAACACAGTTTATTCACCACAGTTTCCCTATGAGTACTCAGCCTGTTACAATTCCGAACAAAGAGGGGTCGCCATATTTATAAGTAAGAATGTCACCTTTACCCATAATAATACTACTTCAGATCCTGAAGGAAGATTTATTATAACTAACATAACAATATCTAACATAGAATACTGCATTGCTAGTATTTATGGACCTAATATTGACGACCCCTCTTTTTTCCACACTTTCTTCACTGCTCTATCTGCTCATTCTGGTGCCAAGCTTGTAATAGGAGGGGATTTCAACCTTGTACTTAACCCAAAATTGGACAGGCTGAGTACAGCCGCAAATTGTAGAAACTCCAGTCGACAAGAATTCTCAAACAATATATGAATGATTTTGGTCTCTGTGATGCATGGCGCTCTTTTTATCCTACCTTAAGGGAATACACCTTTCATTCATCGGTTCACCACTCACAGTCACGACTAGATTTCTTCCTAGTAAACAACTCGGTTCTATCAGATCTCGCTTACCAGCATTCACTCTATCACAATCAGCGACCACGCACCAGTCTCTTTCTCACTGTCCAAAACCTTTTCACAATCAAGCAGAAGCTGGAGACTTAACACATCACTACTTAAAGATCAGGACTTTAAATTATTTCGAAAGAGAATGGGCAACCTTCATGGAAATCAACGACACCCCAGGAACCTCAGCATGTGTTCTATGGGAGACTGCAAAAGCAGTAATGCGAGGTAAAATAATCTCATATTCCTCATTCAAGAAAAAACAGGATATTAGGCAAGAACTGGAATTAGAAACCAAATTAAAGCACTCGAAACTGCCTACGCAGACAATCCTCAAGAAAATATCCTGAAAGAATTAGGGAAACAGAAATTAGCGCTTAATAACATAATCGATAGGAAAACCCAATTCCAGATAGAAAGGCTACGTCTGGATAACCTTAAACATGCTAACAAATGTGGCAAATTTTTAGCAAAACTTATAACAAAGAAAAACAAACAATCTCATCAGTAATTAACAAAAAGGGGGAACTCATTCATGACCCCCAAGAGATTAATGATACCTTTAGGGAATATTATAAAAATCTATACACATCTCAAATTGACCCATCTGTGCCTGACATTGACTTATTTTTAAACAGTCTAGAATTACCAAAACTAACAAATGAACAAGTAGAAAACTTAGATTCGCCATTATCTTCCGCTGATCTTCACGAGGCTCTAGAGCAAATGCCAAATAAAAAAGCTCCAGGGCCAGATGGTTATCCAACTGAGCTTACAGAGAGTTCTGGAATGTGCTAGCACCCACCTTCTGCAGAATGGTGGATGAAATTAAATCTGAAGGTAAAATGCCATCAAACATGAACTCAGCATTTATAAGTCTGCTCCTCAAACCAGCAAAAGACCCAACAATGCCTTCAAGCTACAGACCAATCTCTCTTATAAATGTAGACGTAAAAATAATTGTAAAGCCCTCGCTAAAAAACTGGAAAAAATTACCCCCCATATAATACACCCAGACCAAACTGGCTTTATCAAGGTAGTAGACACTCATCAAATAACATGTATAGACTAATTAACTTGATTGATCTTACAACCAACCAAAAGCTAGAGTCTACCATTATCTCTTTAGATGCAGAAAAAGCATTTGACAGAGTTAACTGGAAATTCCTATTAGCTACACTCCATAAATTTGGATTTGGCAATTCTTTTATAGAATGGATCAAAATACTTTATAGCTCTGCAAATGCATCAGTTAGAACAAATGACCAAACTTCCTCTAGATTTAACCTTCAAAGAGGAACTAGACAAGGCTGCCCACTCTCTCCCTCACTATTATCTTTATTGAACCACTAGCTGAAGCAATTAGGCAAAACATTAAAATTACTGGAATAAGTACAAAAAATATACATCACAAAATAAGCCTTTACGCAGATGATGTGTTATTGTTCCTACTTCACCCACATCTCTCTATTCCAGCAGCTATTGGTGTTATTAAATCCTTTTCAGCCATTTCTGAATATTCCTTAAATTGGGGAAAATCGACTATTATGCCAATCAACATGGTTTTCCAGGACACCTCCTCTTCAACCACATTTAAATCAGGGAATATCAGGTACTTGGGCATTGAATTCTCACCTAGGCTGTCAGATCTGGTACAACTAAATTATTCACCATTACTTAAAAAAATAGAAGACGACCTCAAAAGATGGCAGCCCTTGCCCATATCACTTATGGGAAGAATTGCTAGCATTAAAATGATGGTTATGCCCAGAATTAATTATCTGTTCTCAATGATTCCTAATCACCCATCACAGGATTGGTTTAAGTCATTAGACTCTTATTTTTCCAGATTTTTATGGAAAAAAAACCACGCATTAGCTTACAAAAGCTCAGAAAATCTAAGGACTGTGGCGGCCTGGAGCTACCAAACCCTTACAACTATTTCCTCTCTTACAGACTGCAACATGTCCATCAATGGATAAATTCTAGCCCAACCGACCTCGCCTGGCTTGACATTGAGCAGACATTTTGCAAAGACACCAAAATAGCAGATTTACCATTTATAAGTGTAAGACTAAAACATCACTACTGCTTTCAGAATGTGAGCATACGTACTTCACTAACAGCCTGGTGGGAATTTTTGAAAATGACTGGTTCACCGCTTGCTCCTTGCCAACGCACACCAATTTGGAACAATCCAGACTTTCAACTAAACAAAAAGGCAATAAATTTTCCAAGCTGGCAAAATAATGGAATAACACATCTCAGACATATCATCTCAGACAATAAAATCATTTCATTCGAAGAATTGGTTTCTACTTTCGGTTTAGCTACAAGTAGATTCCTGGAATATCAACAGCTCAAGTCTTTACTCACTGAAACACACAAAATAAATCACCCAGATCTACAGTTAACCTCAGTACTAGAAAAATTTATTGGATTGACAACACCTAAGCTAATCTCTAAAATATGTATTTTATTATTGGAACAGACAATTTAATATGTCTACCCACTACCAAATGGGAAAAAGATTTATCTACAACTACAAATCAGTCATTCTGGAATCGTATATGCTCAAACATATTTAAAGTATCCACAAACCCAAACTTACAGCTAATACAATTTAAAATTCTTCACCAAACACTTTATACAGCTCAAAGAATGTTTCAAATGGGTCTCTCTGACTTCAACATCTGCCAACACTGCAATGAGAATGGAGTGGACGATTATTTATATGCTCTCTGGTCATGTTTACCAGTACAAAAATTTTGGCAAGGAGTCTGCGGACAGCTATCATCATGGGTTAGACACCTCATCTCACCAACACCAGCACTTTGTCTATTAGGGGACCTAGATAGTATTGAGTCTGATCTTGAGGTCAACACATCAGTCTTAATTTTCAATGCTTTGCTTGTCGCAAAGAAAATTTTTCTGATGAACTGGAAAACTAAAAAAAAAAAACTATGCATCACTCAGTACACTAACATTCTAATAAACTATTTCACCTTGGAAACGTTATCTTAAATAACTGTTGACTTCTCTGCTTATTAACGCCCCAGCTGCCTCCAGTTCTAGTTAGAGACTGTCTGCATTGAGTCCTCGCGGGTGCTGCTATCTCTGCCTGCACTGCTATCTATAGCCTTTGCGGGATGGGGGGGGTATTGATTCAGGGATCGGTTGGGGTGGGGGCGATTCTGCTTTGGGCGGGGTGGGCATACTCAAGCATCGGCTCTAGTGTGTGTGTGTGTGTGGGGGGCATCTGTGTATATATGTATGTATGTATGTATTGGTAGGTGGATGGGTGATTGAACATGTGTGCATGGGTGTATGCATGGGGTGGAGGGTGTGTTTGCGAGTATGTTCATGTGAGAGATGGGTGGGTGCGTATGTGCGTGTGAATGAGTAGGACTGGTCCAGAGGGGGGGCAGCTGTCTCCCAGCTGTCCGCATTATCCTTGACAGGTCTCCCGTGGCCCCTGCAGTGGGGGGCAGTGCTGCCCCTGGGGGGATGGACGGTGTGGTTAGTCGGCTGCTCCCACACACCACACCAGATCCCAGTACACACACTCTCTTCACTCAAACAATACGATCATGAGGGTCTTTGTTTCCATGGAGGATCAGGTAGGTGGGGTGGCCTATCGGCGATCCCGCCCTTCCTCCCTTAGACGGGGACCCTCAATTTTAATCACATTGGACACTGAACATCTCCAGGGCACCGGGTGGGCCTTCCTCCCGGTGCGGACAGTAGGCCAATCCCACCTGCCACTGACTCGATTCTGGGGCTGGCAAACCCCTGGGCCCCTTACAACACCTGCAAGGAGTTTAGGCCTGGAGGGCGTGTCACTCTGTCCAAATCTTGGTGGGGGGAGGCTGCAGATCTGTGGCACCTCCCACAATCTACGATGGAGAAGGCTACCCTCTCATTTTAAATACACATTAGACATGTAGGGCAGGGGGTGGTGCCTGGACATCATCCGTCGAATGACGATTCCCACTTTTAATGCATTCTATATCTCCAACACACCCACATTTACCTGCATTACATGACAACTGGGAGCGGATGTTGGGGAAAGGGTGGATGACTGCCCCCCATCTTCCCTCTTGGGGGTACAGGCCCACCATTGCAGGGGTGTGCGGGCCGGCAGGTGCGCGGCTGGCTACTGTCCGGGAGTGGAAAACTGAATGAGTGGGTAGATGGACCCGCCCCCTTCTGGTCTCTTGGCCGTCCTCCCTTTTTTCCCAGGGACTGGGGGCCTACCGCGGGGGGATGTGGGCATGGCGGTGTTTGTGGGTGAAGCCTCCCGGTCCCTCCCCACACTGTCGGGGGCTGCATGCCCGCCTAGCTTTGGGCTCGTCGTCCTCCTGCTGTGGCGGGCCCACCGGGGCCCCGGGCATTGCTCTCTGAGGTTGCCAACTTTCCCAGGGGAGGTGAGGCGAGTCTGCCTCTGGGTCCCAGGCCCCAAAACCTGTCGTTCTGTGGAGGCCTGAGGCAGATCACACATTTCACTCAGGACATAGAAGGTAAGACACGACACCTGGGGTGTTTGGTCGCTGCTAGAGGCTTCAGGTCTGTCCTGTAACACTCAAACACACAATTACTTAAGTGTATGTGTGTATATGTGTATGTATGTATGTATATGTGTATGTGTATATATGTATATATATGTATATAATTATACATTTTATTTATTATTATCATTATTATTTTTCTGTCTGGTGCATAGATCATTAACTGCATGTATGTATGTATGTATGTATATTTATATTTGTATGCATAGGTGTAGATAGATATGTGTAGATAGATAGATATGCTTGGATGTGCTAAGGTAGGTATCTAATCTTATTTATTTATTTTTTTTTTTTCAACTCAATCCTGACTCTTGCCTATGGAGATCTGCCAAAACAATCAGTATTTGAATCGCGTTATTGAAAACTGTAATTTAATAAACCTGAATATTATATGCCATGAAAAAAGATTTTGAATTTGAATTTCTTTCTTAGAATGTGAACTTATTAGTTTGAATTAGAATTTTGTAACTTGAATATTGAACTTCTGAAATTTAAAACCACAGATTTTTTTAAAGGCATAATCATTTATAGATGTATTTTCAAACTTCACATTTTAACAGATATTCAGTTTGTAAAAATACAGCTTGAAGTTTTCAAGAAGAACATTTTCAAAACATCAAATTCAATATTCTAAACTTCAGGTTTCAAAATTCAAACTTCAAAATTCAGGTTGTGAAATTCAGATCTAACAGAAAGTAGGCCAGGGGTCATCTCCAGGTTAAAGTAGATGATCACAGAACAGTCAATGCAGCATTTTGGCTAATCAGCAATTTTTCTAGAAAAGTTTATGGCTCATCCGTGTAACCACATTACAAGCACTCATCACCAACCACACTACTAGCACGATTAGCAAGCTGCTAGCATTTTGTTAGCATGATCAACAAATCACTACAATGTTCCTATAGCTTCATCGATTGTTCAGTGATTCTGTGATCATCTACTCTCTATTCTCTTTCCACAGTCACGGCTCATGTGTTGTGTACCCAAGCATCCAAAACAAAGCTCCTTTTCCATTAAAAAGTTCAACTTCTCTCTATGTAGTAGACCCTTGAATGATGCACAATTCTCTAATGCATGAGTTTCATCACAATACAAATACAATGATGTCAACTTATTTGTAATTAACCCAGATTCTTTATTTGTTTCCTCAGCTTCCACTGGTCTATCTTCTGATTAAGTTCAGTGAACACTCTTGTCCATAGCTGAAACATCTCGTATGTTACCCAACAAGGGATCTGTGAGAATGTTAACCTGCCGTTCCACATAATCAACAAGATCCTTAAATAAGGCTGGATTTTCAGTAATTTCCATCAAGTTATATGCCACAGTTCTCCATCGCTCTCTGAGCATAAAAGGTAGTTTGAACATGAGGGGACTAATATTGCTTGAAATATTTAACTCCTGAAGATACTCCATTTCCTCCATAACATTGCAGCATCCACAAAGAAAGAGAGCATAAGACCGTAAAGCATGAACATCTTTACCCTTAACTGATGGTTATGACCAAGCCTTTTCCAGGTAAGCAGTAGCAATCTTATACTTATTTCCAAAGTGCTCCTGTAACAGTTGTTTTGCCTTTCTAAAACCAAAATCAAGAGTATTGTGAAGACAACTGCATACCAACTCCCTTGGTTGTCCTCTTGTTAAGAGGGTTTCCATCAAACATAGGAATTTCCTTTGCTGGTAACGAAGAAGAACACTTTTTGTTTGATCTTCCACACCAAATTCAGCTGCAATTGGATTTATTAATGATGGATTTCCTCATTTTTTTGTTCACTTTATCTTCCATAGTTTGGACAAATCTACAAACACTGTGCGTTTCAGCAGCCTGTAAAACCGCTGCTTTAGCAGTACATTCAGCTAGCATGGCTTTAATTCCAATCGCTCCTTTTTCCTCCTCAGTAGTTGCTGTTGCTCCTCTAAAGCATCGTTTTCCTGTAACACTTCCATACGAGCCAATATTGCAGCTTTATCTGCTTCAACTAAGACCAGTTGCCGATGAAACACTGCTAAATGTACTCATATTACCAATGTTTGAAACACTGTCATGTGCTTCTATACATACACCTTGAACCTTGTTTGCATCAAAATCAGTACATTCAACATTTGAAAACCACAATTTCATCTGTCAAATAAATTAATTGTTCTCAATAATTTTGGCTTGAAACGAAATTTTATTCCCCTTTACATCCATCAAATTTCCATGAACTCCTTTTTCTTCATCACATAAATGCAAAAAAAATCATCAAACCCTTCCTGTAACAGTTTAACATCATTTCGCTGCATCAAACCTTTCAAAATCATCTAGCTGCATCAAACCTTTCAACTTGTTCCTTTCCGTGGTTGTTTTTGTTAGCAGCGACTTTCTGTCTTTTTGCAATCTTTCAATATTGGCGCTAAATGCCTTTGAAGGTACTTTCACTGTTCTTTTTTCAGTAACAGTTTGATTAGTCACTTTTCAAAACACCATTATTCATTTGTTGTGTTTCTCTAGAAACACTTTCAGTCTGTGTGTTTTCCATATTCAGAACACTTTGATAAAATGCAGTAAAACAATCAGTTCAAAAGTTTATACTCAAAAGTTTCCAGACAACGTTTAAATTTATAAGTTAGTTCATAAAGTTTGACTGTTTGTTTACCACCAATGCATTGGATTTTTTGTTAGTTTGCGTGCACCCAATTTTAAATGGCCATGCAATAAGTATTATCGCCATCAAGCATACCTCTCGTTGAGCACCATTGACAACAAGCGAACCGATGTGTTCCCTGCGCACCACTCTCGAACCAGTCAAACAGCGCTCGTGCCTTCCAGAACACAGTGGCTTTCTCCAAAGGAGGCCTCTCAAACACAGAGCACCCTTGACTGAATGGAAATGGCTTTCTCCACTCCAGCAACTCACGTCCACTAATGAACCAGCGGCGCTCACTCATGCCAAGCAAACTCCAGTCCAGGTATTCTCCACTAGTCCTCACTCCAATGCTTATGAATGCGCCACGTCTCAGCAGCATTCCAAGTTTTGACTTGTGTATAGCCAACAAACTAATATTTAGGCAGCTGGGTGAGACTGGAAGGTGTAGTCGACACACATTAAACACTGTCCAATCAGACGTATGAATTTAGTCTTTTTATTATTCATAACTATACCAAACCATACTTAAATTACCAAAATATAAAAAAACAGGTATGGCTCTTACGAATGTATTAAGAATATTAAAGAAATGTGAGCTATTTTTAGCTGAGTAGTCGATGGTGATGCTTGAAGCAGAAGTTTGCTTTCACTTCTTGGGAGCGCAGGTAGGCTAGCACAGCAGACAGCTGTGCTAGAATATTAGACGATATGCAGAGAATATTAGATGATATACACTTTAGTAGTTTAGAGGAATTATCACCTGGGAGTATTGCAGGCAACTGGCACTATAAAGTGAAATAACTCTCTCTTGAGGTTGTTTAGGTTTATCAGTTTGTTTATATTGGTTTGTTCACTGTAAATACTTTGTAAATAAATGTCATTGTTCTGCAGTATGCTTCAGTGGTGCAGTGCCTATGACACATGACTTTGTGACTCTGATGATTTTTCTTGGTTTGGTTTGCTTTATGGCCCAAAGTCGAAAATACTTAACTTCAATGTTCTACTTTCTTCCTTAAGTTTCTGCTTAAGTTTATGATATCAGTCTTAATAAAACCAGATAGCATAATTTCTGAGATTATCTTTTCAATATCTCTTCACTCACTACCCTCGAGTAGAGGTGATCAAGACACAACCCTGTTTTTGGTCACCTGACATAACTAGTGTTGTGTAGCTAATTGACTGAGAATTTTATTATTTCAAAACATTGACAAGAATTGTCTTACTCAACCCTCTTAAGGTAAAGAACGATAAAAATAACATGATTAACAGTTTAGAAAACAACATGCAGGTGACTAGTACTAGAACACAAAAAAGAATTCACGTCATAGATTATGACTGCCATTGTTACTCGTTTCAGTAAGATTAAAGATATCAACTGATATCAAAATTCATCTTTTTAGTAGTTTAGAGAATTATAAACCTTGGAATATTGCAGGAAACTTCCACTACTCCCGTGATGAATGCCTAACTCCAACGTCCTTCTTTATTTCATCTTAAGTTTATGCTTTATGCTTAATTTTATGATGTCACTCTTCACTACACCAAATGACATCATAATTCAATGTAAATATTCCACCATCTTCGAGTTGAGTATATCAAGACACCACTTCATAGACCCTTGAATGATGCACAATTCTCTAATGCATGAGTTTCATCACAATACAAATACAATGATGTCAACTTATTTGTAATTAACCCAGATTCTTTATTTGTTTCCTCAGCTTCCACTGGTCTATCTTCTGATTAAGTTCAGTGAACACTCTTGTCCATAGCTGAAACATCTCGTATGTTACCCAACAAGGGATCTGTGAGAATGTTAACCTGCCGTTCCACATAATCAACAAGATCCTTAAATAAGGCTGGATTTTCAGTAATTTCCATCAAGTTATATGCCACAGTTCTCCATCGCTCTCTGAGCATAAAAGGTAGTTTGAACATGAGGGGACTAATATTGCTTGAAATATTTAACTCCTGAAGATACTCCATTTCCTCCATAACATTGCAGCATCCACAAAGAAAGAGAGCATAAGGACCGTAAAGCATGAACATCTTTACCCTTAACTGATGGTTATGACCAAGCCTTTTCCAGGTAAGCAGTAGCAATCTTATACTTATTTCCAAAGTGCTCCTGTAACAGTTGTTTTGCCTTTCTAAAACCAAAATCAAGAGTATTGTGAAGACAACTGCATACCAACTCCCTTGGTTGTCCTCTTGTTAAGAGGGTTTCCATCAAACATAGGAATTTCCTTTGCTGGTAACGAAGAAGAACACTTTTTGTTTGATCTTCCACACCAAATTCAGCTGCAATTGGATTTATTAATGATGGATTTCCTCATTTTTTTGTTCACTTTATCTTCCATAGTTTGGACAAATCTACAAACACTGTGCGTTTCAGCAGCCTGTAAAACCGCTGCTTTAGCAGTACATTCAGCTAGCATGGCTTTAATTCCAATCGCTCCTTTTTCCTCCTCAGTAGTTGCTGTTGCTCCTCTAAAGCATCGTTTTCCTGTAACACTTCCATACGAGCCAATATTGCAGCTTTATCTGCTTCAACTAAGACCAGTTGCCGATGAAACACTGCTAAATGTACTCATATTACACAAAAAAGAATTCACGTCATAGATTATGACTGCCATTGTTACTCGTTTCAGTAAGATTAAAGATATCAACTGATATCAAAATTCATCTTTTTAGTAGTTTAGAGAATTATAAACCTTGGAATATTGCAGGAAACTTCCACTACTCCCGTGATGAATGCCTAACTCCAACGTCCTTCTTTATTTCATCTTAAGTTTATGCTTTATGCTTAATTTTATGATGTCACTCTTCACTACACCAAATGACATCATAATTCAATGTAAATATTCCACCATCTTCGAGTTGAGTATATCAAGACACCACTTCATAGTGTTCGGTGAAGATTAACAAAGTGGATGTTGTGCGGAGTATGATCATGCTGCTAATTGTTTGGCATTTTAATTGTTAGATAACATTGGCATGATCTGTTCATTCTCAAAAGAATGAATGGAACAAAAATAATATACCTAAAACTAGGGATAAACCAAATATTCAGCCACCAAAAATTTTCATCCGAAAACTGAAAATGCACTTTTGGGCCAGTTTCGGCCGAAAATTTTTGGTGGCTGAAACACAGCCAAAACAGTGATGACGCAATCACAGCCTGACGGTCCAAACAGAAACTGAGTTAAACAACAATAAAGTGATGATGTATATAAAGGAAAAAATATAATGAAACACTTGTAGTATACAGATGCATCAAAAATTGGTAAAAGGGTTGGAGTGGCATATGCCATTCCAAAGTTAAAATTTGCAACAGCAAAAAGAATTAATAATGATTAGCAATATACACGCAGAATTAATAGCAATATGGTTGGCATTAAATTGGATTGAGATTAATAAAACAAAAAAAGTAGTGAGTGCATCAGACTCAACTCTGCACTTGTTAGTATTAAAAATGTAGAATCAGAATCCAGACAAGATATCATATGAAATAATACAAAGGTAAATAATCTGTCGAAATCGGAATTCAAATTTCCCTTATATGGGTACCAGCACATATAGGAATCAGGGGGAATGAGTAGGCAGACAAGTTTGCTAACAAGCAACACAAATAGCCTCAGTAGATACTGATATAAAGTACAGTAAAGCAGAAATTAAAAGCATTGTTAAAAATAAAATTTCTGACAAGTGGCAAACACCTCTGGGATAATGGGGATACAGGACGTCAGTATCACACTATTCAAAACAAAGTGGTAAAGGTGGGTAACATGTAGAAGCAAAAGAAGAAGATGTGTTTACAAGAATGCGGTTTGGGCATACAACACTTAACAGTACATTACATAAAATCAACAAACATACTGATGGGATGTGTGAGTGTAGGAATAACCAGGAGACTATAGAGCATGTAATTATGTATTGTCCATTGTATTGCAGGGAAAGACAAGACTATTTACAAAACTACAACAAAAGCAAGTTGAACTAAATATAGAGAACATTCTACAATTAAATACAGATAATATTTGTTTTAGGGATGTATATAGTTTTCTAGAATCCACGGGACTAAGTGGCAGAATTTAGTTTATTATTAGTATTACTGTTAGGAGTAATATTATTATTAGTAGTAGTAGTAGTAGTGGTACTATTAGGGAAATATATATATATATATATGTATATGTATGTGTGCGTCACGGTGGCGCAGTGGGTAGCACGGTCGTCTCACAGCAAGAAGGGTCGCTGGTTCTAGGCTCGGCTGGGGCAGGTGGCATTTCTGTGTGGAGTTTGCATGTTCTCCCCGTGATCCGTGGTTTTCTCCCGGGTGCTCCGGTTTCCCCACAAGTCCAAGACATGCGGAATAAGTGAATTGAGTCGAACAATTGCCCATG